>JAKFHU010002573.1:23302320-24508927 GCA_023783475.1 Daubentonia madagascariensis
GAGTTAATTTATAATCCTTCTTTTACCAAATGCATTTTACCTATAATTCCACGTGCATAACAGATGGCTTACTTAAAAACTCACTGCAGAAAGTGGCTCTCACTTAAACAACCATCATCCCTACCAACAATAGATGTTTACAGAGCATCTACTACGTATTTTTAGGGCACTACTAGGTCTACAAGTTAGCAAGGATTAAAGAAGAAAAGAATAAACAAAAAATTTGATCTTCTTTCTCTTATGTTATTCTTCTATATCCTTCTCTATCATATGAAGACATTTATTTGCTTTCCCTCCTCTTATCTTCTAGGTTAAGTCAAAGAGTTCTCCAGAATTAACCCCCCTGAATTAACCCTGAATTAACTTGCTCTGTTCTTCCCCACTTGGGACAGGAGCAGCTGTGAAAGAGACTCAATGGCCGATAACTTCTCAGACTCTTTGTCCTCTTAGATCTGGAAGATATTTGGATGTCTTAGGGAAAGAGGCTCAAGCTATCTGGCCTAAGCATCACCCACTAGATTCGCTTAGAAATTAGGAGGCATCAGTGACCCAGGATCTAAGCACAACCTCCCCACATGTTTATATTCTCAAACCATCTGTGATTTGGAGTGGTTATGGTGTTAGAAATAGAAATCTTCTTGTCAAACTATTTTCTATGACCTTCTTACCATATTATAGATGCACGCACAGCCACCTTCTACCGTGGATATTTTTATCACCCACACTTACCATTCCCTGAATCACCTGACGAAGGAAGAAAGGAAACTTAAGGTTTCACCAAATGCTAAAGATTCCATGAAAGAGAAAAGGAGCCTTAAAACTAGGTGAAAAATAATGATCTAAAAATATATTATAATCTGCTTTGAACTAGAGTACTTACCATTAATATCACCAACCATACTATAGCTATATAAGTGGCAAATTAATACGAGTGAAAAAGTTAAATATGATTCTTAAGAGCCCAACAAATAATCCCAAATATGACACAAGTCTTACAAATATTTAGCTTGCTGCAAATTTTTATTATAGCTGTTACTCTGAAAATTTAAAGATGAGCTTTTACAATTGATAGCAGTGATGATCACCTTCAATAACCACTAAGGACCTGTTCTATTAATTTTTCACCAGGGACATTATGTTTTGAAATGTTTGATCTATCAAACAAAAGTAATTTTTGAAGTAAATTTTATTTATACCTAAAAACAAAAACAGACAGTTCTGCTTCCTCTCTCCTAGTTTTCATTTTCTATTCAGTCCCTATTATTTTCTGACCTTGCCTACCCTTCCATTTTTCCTCTCCTTAAATTTACAAGGAAATATATATTAGCAAACATTCACAAATCTTAAACAGACATTTTCAGCAACAAAAAGAATATAGTTTGTAAAGGTTAAGTAGAATTCAATTATTTAATAGTTAAAAAATAAAACTGCCAGAGTCCCTGAAAATATTCACTAGGCTTCCCCATCTTCACATTAGGTGTTTTTCAACTTCTGGTATATTATTCATATAGATAGAGGAAGTAAACATAGAAAAGGTTTATGGAGGTATTTGGGTTAAATACCAATAACTAATTCCACAGAGTTCTCTCCAGGATCTAATGTGCTTAGGTCCCAAAGGTACATGTCTTAGGCTTTCAATACCATCACCAGAATCCCAAATCTGACTGTTAGGGAAAAAGTACAATTCTTGGGGACTTGAGTTGCTTGGCCTAGTGCCTTGTTACACATTTAGTCGTGTAGTTAATCTCCCAGAGCTGCGCCCACTGTGGCATGCCTGCTATTCTTTACCATCTGGAGCCTGGAGTTGGTATTAGCTTGAACCACACATGCAAGAGAAAAGAGAAAAAAAAAAAAACCCTCATTCACATTTAACTGAAATTGGTGGCTGAACAATGCACTATGCCGTGTAGGCTTTTACACATGTAAGAAAGGGGAAAAAAGGGTAAAGTACAAACCTTCTCCTTTGTTTTCTGGTTCTCTGCTCTAAGGTCTTCATATTCGCCTATTGCTAAAAGAAAAAAGGAAAGCAACATTATAACACTACTGAAAGTTTACTGTAGGAAAACCTGGGAACCCAGCTAACCCCCGCTATCTATTTACTAGGTTGGGGTAGGGTGGAGAAGGGGCTACAGAAGAAGGGCTTCCAATTTTAAGAGTAAGGAAGAAAAAGAGATCACAGCAGATGTGAGCCCGCCAAGCTAAATTTCAGTTCTCCCCAGGTCATTAGGAAGGCCCTTGAGCCAAGAGAGGTGACCTATGAGAAGTCATTCCTCCTCTTTGATGCTCAGCACTTGTTCCTGTGAAAGGACCCAGGTATGTGTTCCCTGGAGTTCCTCCCAGCCCTATTAGTCTGTGGTGCTATAATCAGAGGTTTATTTAGAAAAACCAGCCTCCAGAAAATAAAATAGGTTTGTACATCCAACACAACGTCACAAATCTGCTTTGTTCACAGAGCAAAAAGTTTATGCTATGAGCATTCGGCTAAGAACAACTATTCTCAGGCAAGTATGTCAGTCATCAAGCCATGACCAGAAATCAGCCAGGCTCAATTCACTAAAATGAGAATGTATGTAAATTGTGTGAAAATATTTTCAACTATGTGGTAGAGAAACAGTTTTCTACTTAAAATCCTTTCTTGCCAGAAAAATGAAATAGGCTAAACTACCACATTCATCTTTTAGTACCATTTTCAGGGACCCTCACTGTTGAAAATACAAAGTTTAGAGCATATTAAGTGGGAAAAAAGAGAATGACCTAAAATCAATGATGGATCAGAACACCTAAGGCCAGTCTACAACTGCTGTTCATCCCCAGGGCCAGCATCTTGACTGGCACCAGAGAGTCAGTGAATCACCAATCTTCCAAAAGATTTAACTGGGATTTATCTAAAAAAAAAAACCCTTGGTTTTTCTTTAAAAAACAAAAAACAACAACAACAACAACAACAAAAAAGATAAAGAGAGCTTCCTATTTCTATGAATAATCTAAAGACAGAAATCAAAAATCTGAAACCTGTAGCTTCAAGAATGTCCCAGATAATCTGGTCATTAATTCTAGAAATGTATAATTCTAACCACTAGGGCAGAAAACACCCCAGAAATAGACAATTAACATGGTAACATACATGTTTTGTTTCCTCCCATAGTGATCCAAAGGGTTCAGAATAGCTACAGTGATGGTAGTACTGAAATCTTAAAATCCAATTCAAATTGACAAATAGTTATGGGATTATACTACAAATGTCCAGAAGTTTTATTAGCACTCCACAACCATTTAAATAAGAATTAATGGGCAATTTTATTGAAGCCATATCCCAAAATAATCCTTGAAAACTAGCCCATAAAACAGGTGAAAGTATACAGGTAAAAGATATAGCCCTTTTGAAACGAATTATATTTTAAACAGAAAAGATTTGATTGACCCCAGAATGAAGACCTCTACACACCAGCTCCTCATCAGCCCCCACCGCACACACCCCCAACCCCTAAGTATGAACTAAATTGTCTTCAGATCTGAAAAACCAATAATATGTGCCCTCCTTTTTAACAGAAAGAAACAAGTACTAAGAGATCCTAAAAATGTGCACTTACACCATTGGATAGTCTACGATCATGGTCCCCAATCTTATTACTGTATCTAATATTTTTTTCAAAAAATATACAAATATTTTATTGAGAGACTTTGATTTAGGTTACTTGACATTTAAAAGTATCTGTAGATAAAGTTGAAAAAATAAAAATTGATTTAACACTCTATTATTGGTGATCTACTTTATGAACATACAGAACAAACAATAAAGGCTTATGAAACCATGATCTCACATTGACATTAAGAAATTTTTTTTCTATTTAAAACATCAGATAATGGCTTTTAAGCCTTTTTTAAAATACTGATACTATTCTTCCATTATACTGCCAATAGAACCCAGATGAAACACTATAGACTCCCAATTACTGGGTCGTTATGAAAAGCATTAATTACGAACCCTTGACCTATCATATTTTAATGGAAACCACAGAAAATATGCTTTCTTGTGACTATGTACTACTTTTTAAAAAAACAAAGCAAGGTACAAGAAAAGGAAGGGGAACGTATGGAAAAAATTCAACCAAGGAAGGGGGCTACTGGGGGAATGAGCATAAAAGACAAGAAAAATCTTTACTTCTACTTCTTTGAAGTTAAAAAACCAAACTCACTACCCTAAACAACATTTATACATATACACACACACACGTGCACATACAAATACATATACGTATATATCACAGTGAATAGATATATGACCCCATCCTCAGCAAAACTGGCAAAAACTGAAGCAACCTATATATTATTCAGCTACTTCTTTTTTGGCAATGTTAGGGGATCACAGAGAAAACTTTCTTACTGTTTCAGAACTGGCGCACAGTTTGAAATTTTTAAAAAGTGAGCTTGCACAGTTCAAGTGATTTGATAAGAGATCCTCCAAATCCTAAATTAACCAAAAAAGAGGTGAATCTGACCAATTCTCTGCCATATGAAAGATACCCACAGCTTGAGGTGTCATCTCTCAGGTTTACAGTTAGAGTATATTTCACTGTACTAGAAGGTCATATAAGACAGTCATTAAAAAGTGCATCCTAATCCCAGCCTGAGCACCGAGGGGATCTTGGGCAAGTCAGTTAAACTCTCTAAGTCTCAGGTTCCTCATCTGGAAAATAGGAATAATAATTATATATCTCTCATAATGTTGTTATTATGAGTAAAACAGTTAACACATATAAGAGTGTTCAGGCATATTAAGTGTTCAAAACATGTTAGCCACGGTTATTACTAATGATAAAGCAAGTACATCAAATCTTGTGTGCATGACAAAAAAAATCAGGCTGATGGCAGACCAGAAAAATTTCTGAAACCCAGAGTGTCGCTATCCTCCACCAAATAAAGGGAAGAGAAAGAGGGCTAAAGATCAACAGCAAACAGGTCCTTACAGTAAAGAAATGTGGCAAAGAAGTGGAAGCACCTCTGAGAGCTAAGCTGTGCTTGTCAATCCTGGCTGCACATTAGCATCACCTGGAGAGCTTTTAAATCACACAGATGTCTTGCCCCTCCCACCCCAAGATTCTGATTTAACTAGTCTGGGGTGGGACTTGGGCATCCATATATATAAATATATATATATATATATAAAAATAAAAGTATATATACACTTTTTTTAAATTTTAGAACTGAGTGTTCCAGGTGATTCTAATGTACAGCCAAGTTGGGAAACCACTACATAACAGCATAGAATGGAAGAAAAAGGAAGATGGTGGAGAAAACAAGGAGAATATCAGGCAGAGCATGTGTTTCGAGAATCATGCTGCTATTCTATTTTCTAACTCCCCAATGCCAAGAAAAGGAGTTTTCTTTTCAAGCTGCAAATCATGACATAGCCAGCAGCCCAGGAAGCAGCTGAGTAGACTTAGATGTTTCAGAAACGTGGCGACTAAAGTTCTTAACAACACCTCTGGCTAGGGTTAACAACAATCATGGTTTATCTGGGACTTGGTCATTTTTAGCACTGAAAGTCCAGCATTCCTGGGCACCCCTCAGTCCCAGGCAGGCTAATCAACTTACCTTTAGCACTAGCTCCAGACCAGTATTTCCAACTAATACAATCCAGACCTGCACTGTCCAATAAGGTAGTCATAAGCCACAAGTGGCTATTTAAAGTTTAATCAATTAAAATTAAATAAAATGTAACATTCAGTTCTTCAATTCCATTAGTCACATTTCAAGTGCTCAATAGCACCATATGGCTAGTGGCTACCATACTGGACAGTGGACACAGAATATTTCCAACACAACAGAAAGTTCTACTGGACAGTACTATCCTGGATATCTGTCCAGATGCCTTGCAAGTATCTCAAACTCAACTTTTGGAAACTGACTTCAAATCCCCTTTACCCAAACTTATTTCCCGTGTACAGGGTCTCCTTGCATTGGTGTCATCATCTACCCTCAAGCTAGTACCCACAGGATCACCCTTGAGTCCCTGCTTTCTTCCACCTCCAAAGAATCATCAAACTGCTCAGATCTCTAAAAAATGTCTCCTCAATCTGCCCTTCCTCTGCAGCTATCATCTCCGCCCTAATTTAGACCCACAACAATGCCCAAACCCTCCTGTCTAGCTCTAGCTTCCCTCTACCTCAAGTGCACTCTTTACAAGGCAGTTAGTTAGCATACTGACAAAGCATGCATTTCCTTGTTTAAAAACCTCCGAAGATGTTACCTTCAGAACCTGGAATCCCACTCTACTGCCCACCATTTAGCCTCAGAGGCTACAACCCACTTCATCACCCCAAAGTCCCAACGCTTCCCTAAACCCTCCAAGACCTTTCACACTTAGTTGCCTTTACAAATGTTTTTCCCTCTGCCTACGAGGTCTTCCCTTCCCCATCTTCCCTTTCTCCTCCTTTTCAACGCAATTAAACTGTTAGTTCTTCTGAGAAGCCTTCCCCATATGCCTCAGGAAAAAAATCAGCACTTATATCTTAATATATCACCAGAGTAAACTATTTATATGTCTTTATTAGAGCATCTACATACAACATTATAAATTATCTGAGCATAGATCTGTTT
The DNA here is from genome assembly GCA_023783475.1 of Daubentonia madagascariensis. Taxonomy (NCBI): domain Eukaryota; kingdom Metazoa; phylum Chordata; class Mammalia; order Primates; family Daubentoniidae; genus Daubentonia; species Daubentonia madagascariensis. The sequence goes on from JAKFHU010002573.1 coordinate 23,308,921, forward strand.
TCCTATCTTTTCTCTCACTCAATTCATTGCTATATGCCTTATACTCAGCAGCATACCAAGCACTGAGTTCATGCCTATATTGAATAAATGAATGGTCCATATAAATCTGGGATGCAAAACAATTAAGCTGAATATTAACACCCCATTTTACAAATGAAGACACAAATGCATAAAGACGTCAAATCCCACAATACAAAGTGATGGAGACAGAATCAACCTACCAACTCAAGCAAAAAGAATTACTGAGCTTTACAGTGTGCAATGCACTAAAGCACTAGATCAGAAACAACCCTCTTAGGTGAGGACTATGTCTTCATCCATCCAGATGTCCACAGGTAGCACATGCCTGAATATAGTAGGCATTTGATGCATACGCGTTAAATTAAGGAAGAATGGATCTAGGTCTTCACATGAGAAAATTATGAGAGAGCATATATTTTATTCACCACAGTAAAAGGGTCTCTTACATCATACGTTGTATCAGGATACTTAATAAAAATGAAGCTTTAAATAACCATCCAATGTAACGAGAAAAACACTGCCTCATGAGATCTTCTAATGTAGATTCTCACCCATTGAGTCTGTATCTCTGAGACTTACACAGGCTTAAAACACCTCTTACTAACAGGGAGTGAGGACATGGTTCATAAAAGATAGTGCTCAATTAGGACATTATTCCCTTTTGCACACATCCAAATGGGTCCTCTTCCTAAAGCCAGAGTAGAAAGAGAAGTCATTTGTACCTCACCTGTTAATTAAAGCGTTATGAAAGCCAGGGAAAACACTGCTGGAAAACCTGATCAAAAAACAAAGGTGACATATTTCACATCTGAAAAGAAATTATGGCAAATCTGAAATTTACTCATTACATGGCAGAACACACAGTCCAGTGTTAATAAATCAACGATGCTTAAGAAGTACTCTCACAAACTAATATTAGTGACTTCAAATTAACCAACAGAAAGGAAGGAAACTGAGTATCTTGTCTGCTTTCTGGTCTGGCATGTAAGGAGCTTATAAATCATCACTCCATCCTCACAACAACAAAAAGCAAAACTAACTGAAAATCAACAACTCTTCTTAGAGCCATCAAAGAATTGAGGTCACAGAGCAAACCACTACCTCCAAAATTGGAGAGACACACAGGCGGATATAGAGAATCACAATTTATTAAAGCAGAAGCCCAGGAACAGAAGAGCAGAAACCTCCTTGAAAATCAATACTAAGATAGGGAAAACCTAAGTGTATTGGACGAATTGCTGGAGGTTCGGTTTGGACAAGTTTGAGAGTTAAAAATGCCAGTGGGGCCCAGTTGTAGGGTGCCCCCAAAACTTTCATGAGTTTTACCTCCAGGAACCCTACTGAGTTCTCACAGTGAAGATCAGTAGGGGAAATTTTCCCACTACTTCTGACAGGTATAGGAGAAAAGTAGCCACTATGAAATACACCTGGAGCATCCTGTTCTTCTTAACAAGGTCTTCTCTCAGGAGAAACTATTTTACCAAAGCCTAACAGACTTGGTGGAAGGCAAATACCCAACCCTAGCCCCTTCTAGCCTTCCTGCCTCACCTGGCGGGGAAAAAAACAAAACAAAATTTAGAAGACCTTGTGAAGGTTACAGCCCAGGGACACAGAGTCACGAAGACCTAATCATAAAACCATGATATAATCATAGGAGCATAGAATACTTCCCTTCCTTCCATACCTCACCACCACACAAATGTTTATAGCGGCTTTATTCATAATTGCCAAAACTTGGGAACAAACAAGATGTTCTTCAATAGGTGAATGGATAAACTGTGGTATATACATACAATGGAATACTACTCAGTGATAAAAAGAAGTAAATGAGCAATCAAACCCCAAAAAAGACATTCCAGGAAAAAACCTGAATGCATATTGCTAAGTGAAAGAAGCCTATCTAAAGAGGCTATGTATCATATGATTCCAACTATATGACATTCTGGAAAAGGCTAAACTATGGAGACTAAAGAGATCAGTGGTTGCCAGTCCAGGAGTAAAGAGGAAGGGATACACAGGTAGAACACAGGGATTTTTACAGCACTAGATCTATTCTGTACTGTAACAGTAGATGCAAATGTCATACATTTGTCCAAACCCACAAAATGGACAATACAAAAAGTGAACCCTAATGTAAACTATGGACTTTAGTTAACAATAATGTATCAATACTGGCTCATCAATTCTAACAAATGTACATTAATTAAAGCAAGATGTTAATAATAGTGGAAATGGGAGGGGGAAGGTGAGGAAGTATGTAAAACTTCTCGGTACGTTTGGCTCAATTTTTCTGTAAACCTACAACTTCTCCCCCCAAAACCTTATTTATTAAAAAATAATAATAAAAGAAATACACACACAGAATCACACACAAATTTGTGCCACAGAGGATGTGAGACAGAACCAAGTAACTAAAAGGATCTTGATATATTATTCTTGGTACCATATAAAAATTTCAGAACTCATGTTTTAATGTTTAAAATGCTTAACAACCCCCCATAATATTCTGAAATAAAAAAAAATGCTTAACAAGCACCGTAAGCAGAAAAAAACAAAAGTTGTGTTCCTTCTACATTTTAAAGCAAAGTTTAACTGTTAACAGCTTTAGAGAATAAAACTAAAGTACAACAAAGTTTAAAATACACATACTTTTTTGGATCCTACAATTTCACTTGTAAGAATTTTTCCTGTACCCCCAAAATATATTACAATTATTATTTGTCAATTTAAAAAAATTTTTTTAAGAATTTTTCTACAGCTGCACTTACAGATATAATGTGTATATAAATGTAAGCAACATTATTTTTAATAAACTTCAATTTTATAAGTTTTAGATTTACAGCAAAATGGCAAAGATAGTACAGAGTTCCCATATATTCCCCAATTATTAACATCTTACATTACTATGACACATTTGTCACAATTAATGGACCAATGCTATATACTGTTACGAAGTAAAGTCCATATTTTACTCAGACTTCCTTAGTTTTTACTTAATGTCCTTTTTCTGTTCCAGGATCCCATTCAGAATACCACATTTCATTTAGCTGTTATACATCCTGGTAAAAAATACAATATTTCTCCCCAAAATATGAAGGATTAAGCTAAAGACAATTAGGATGCAAGGGAGCTCTCCACCTTCCCTCTGGTTGCCCAAAAGCAGGACAGAGAATTACAAAGACAAAACGTCTATCCTTTCCCCCTTTCCCTCCCAAAAACAGGATATAAATTCTCCTTCACAACCCTTATCAGCTCAGAGATGGTGCCAGAGGAATCTGGAAGAAGACTTTGCCCCATTATTTTCCCTATAAATTTATCTCCCCACATTTTGCCTTTTGGGAGTCTGGGACTACTTTCCTTTGTCCTGTCACTTCTCAGAAATTTACTGTTCTTTGTTGAACATGATATATAAGCCAGAGTTTTAAGCTGCTGCTTGGAGTTACTTTTCTCCCACATCATGTGCATTGCATGTGTTTAAAAAAATTTCCTTGTTTTTCTCTTGTTAACATCTTTTGTTATAGGACTCTGTACTAACTACAAACTTATCAGGGTGAGGGAAAAATTATTTTTTCTCCCCTTCATTTTGGTGTAGTTGGCAGGATATTCTCAGTCACTCCTCTTGCTCTGGGACCTGCAGATGGGATACTGGAGCTGGCAGAAAAAGGTAAGAATTCTTACCAGAGTCAGCTCTCTCAGACCTCTACCTGTAGTACACGGTCAAGAGAAGAAGGTAAAAGATTTTCCTCATTCCTTCCTTTCCAAATTCAGATCCGCAGGAGAAAAACATTTGAAATAAAAAAAGAAAAAAATAGTTCTTTGAATTTGTGACTCTTGTTGACTTCGTTTGGGTAACTATTGGTTATTTATCTTTAGCCTCCTAGAGATGATCTTTATTTTCCTCGTCTCTGTTTTTTTGTGTGGTTTGTCATAAAAAGGAAAATCATAATGAGATTCTCCTTTCATCTTGTTTTATGTCTTGAGAGGTTGGCTTTGTAATAAGCAAGGATTTTGTCTCTGGTCTCCACCAGCCCTAACACAAATTGTCAGATTTGTGTTAGGCAGCCATCCCCATCTGGCTAGGAATCCGAAATTTCAGTTTGTCCTACTGTACCAGCTCTCAGGGAAGTTTGTCTTAATCATCTCGATCTTCATTGCCTTGTTAACAATGAGGGTCTTTGCCTCTGCTAATGCAATAATACCAAACTCTGTAAAATAAAGAAGTTTATTCTGAGCCAAATATGAGTGACCAATGGCCCAGGAAGCCATACTCAAGAAACCTTAAGTAAGTGGTCCCAAGGTGGTTGGGTTACAGTTTGGTTTTATACATTTTAGGGAGACAGGAACTGTAGGTAAAAACATAAATCAATATATGCAAGGTTTAGATTGGTTTGGCCCAAAAAGGCGGGACATCTTGAAGCAGGGCCTACAGGTCATAAGGGGTTCAAAGATCCTTTGATTTGTAATTGGTGAAAAAAATAAAGCTTTGTCTAAAAGCCTGAAATCAGTAGAAAGGAATATTTTAAGATAAGGAAGTCTGTTAATCATAGAGCAAGCCATAATATACAAAAAGTGATCTGTTAAGCAAATAGATGGCCTCCAGGCATGACTTAACCTTTGCCTTGCACAGCCTTGGGTCCAGTTTGCAATTAGTTTAAACTCCAAAAGGGAGGGGTATAAGGAAACATGTCCAACCTCCCTTCCCATCATGGCCAAGAACTTAGTTTTAAGGTTTTTCTGGGGTCTACTTGGCCATGAGGGGGTCTGCTTAGTTGGCAGGGGGCTTAAATTTTATTTCAGTTTATACTTTCTTAGGCTATCTTTGAGAGAAAATTTAGATCTTGAGGGGGACTGCACCTTTTTCACCCTCTTCAGCCCCCCCCCCCACGGACAACTTTTGTTTTCCTCTTTGTCTTACTGACTATTGTCTCTTTTTGACTTTCTATCTTTCAGGGGCACATGGGTTACCAGACCTATATGTGCAAGCAGCCAATCAAAAGGCTGGGAGCCCCAAGAATTTGACCAGATAAAAATCTGAGTAATGCCCCATTTTCCACCAGCAAAGCTTTTCTTTCTTTTGGCTCTCTTTTTGGAGTGGTCTGGATCTTGGAAAGGCTGCATCTTTTGCCCCCTCTTTGAAGACCTTGGTTAAAGCCATAAAGGTGTTAAATTAAGTTTAGCTTAAAGCTGCCTCCTTATGTATTTTAAGTTCGGCCTAAAGTTTTCTCTGTACATAGTGAACTGTAACCTAATCTTGTCCAATCATCGACTTTCAGACAATCAAAGGTGGTCAACTGTTCAAACAGTGTTCATATAAGGCAAATGCTGAGCTTTAACCAATCCACCTGTTTCTGTTCCATCACTTCCATTTTCTGTACATCACTTTCCTTTTTCTGTCCATAAATTTTCTTCAACCATGCGGGAGGCGCTGGAGTATCTCTGAACCTGTTCTGGTTTGGTGTCTACCCAATTTATGAATTGGTCTTTGCTCAATTAAACTCCACGAAATTTAATTTGTCTCAGGTTTTTCTTTTAACAAAGGGCTTCTTGGTTTTGGTCTGTGCATGGTTATAATTTTGGTCTTGAGTCACTGGTAAGATATACCTCGGGTATAGAATTTTGCTCTGTATTGGTCTGTTTTGCCTTCTCTCCTAAGCTAAAATGAAACTATATACTCAGAAAGAAAGAAAACAGTATATTAAAACACGCCAAAGACAAAGAGCACTAAAACTGAAACACACAAATGTTTTGATTTGCGTTTTAGTTGGGAATCTGCTGATTAAAAAACAAAAGTTAAAGATACTACAACTAGATGGTCAACCCCTTGATATCATGCAGACTGCAAACCAAATTCTTTGAGGAAGTGAAAGCAACTGCCCTTGTCTTGCAAATTAAGTCTTTACAGAAACAGGAATGTGCCTCTAAAAGCAATTCAAAGCCCACTTAGTCTAACCAATCCCCAAACCTCACCTATTCATTTTAGGATGCCTGCAAATACTGTAAAATATCAGGACACTGGAAACAGAACTGTCCTGCGCTTAAGAAAGAGAAGGAAAAGTCTAAATAATAATTACTCCTAGGCCTCTAATAGGCAAATAAGCCCCCCAAAACTCCTTCTTGAAGAAAACTTGCATTATTTCTCTGTGTCTTTGAGATGTAAATTTCCTAGTCAGTCTTACTAGAGAAACCATCCCTTTTAAAACACAAACTTCAGGGAGATAATTCTCAGGGGACAAAAAGGGGGAGGGGGAGGAAAAAGCCAAGAATATTTACTGTTTGTCCCAGGGGAAAGTTGATAATGAGATATTTAAAAGGAATTTTTTTTAAGAGCGCTATGGTCAGAAGTCTTAATTGAGAGCTGTTATTCAGGCTATAATTTTTTTTGAGGCCTCTTAGTTCTATTTGATACAACTATCATTTATAAATTAGTGAGTTTTATATCATTGTACCTATCTCATGGCTAAAAATTTTAAAATGAAAACTATATTATCTTTATGTCTATATGTATTTTTATGTATACATGTGTACATATATGTTGTATGTTTTATCTACATGGTATAAAATCTTTGATGAAATTTCAAATTGGATTAAAGATAAATGAGTGCTCATAAATTAAATATATTTAAAACTCCTAAAATATAGAAACTAACCCAAATACTTCTCAAGTTCATGCGATTTGAGCAAGTAAGACTAGTTTAATATTGTTGGTTCAGTAAAGACAACTGTCTTCTGGGTTATCAGGAAAAAATATATATATACATAATACAGTATTAATATATATTATATATAATTATATAAATATATAATGTTATAACTATATTTTTATATATAATATAAATTAACTTCAGAGTTCTTGCTTATATGGTAGCTGCCTAACATGCACATGCTATAAAATGGCTAACAGAAAAATAACTTGAGGTGATGGCTAGCTTTCTCTAATGTCTCATGAAGTTTTCCAAGCATAATTGTTTAAAGCAAGTAAAGTAAATAGATATAAGTAGGATAAGAGTTTATAAAGGAACTTTTTAAATAATTATGTTTCATAATGTGTTTACTCAAAATGGTTTTCCAATCTCTTTGGTAATCACACCCTTGGAGTTTTGCTCAATTAAATTAAATGATGAATATTCACTGAATATCTGGATCATTTCCAAATAAGATAAAATGTTAAAACATTAATTGCTAAACATAAGTTTATCTACTTTTGCTTCTTATTGCAAAGAAACTAAAGATACCTGGGTCTGTTAATAAGCTTAAAAAATTATACTTTTGGGAAACATATTTCTAAGAAATTAAAATAAATAGTGTTAGCCTACAGAATCCTGGTTCACAATTGCTAACAATTAAAATTCTAATTAATGTATTGTAATTAAAACCACTAGAAATAAGGGTAACAATTCTGTATGCAAAGTATACTAAGGAAAATAAGATGTGGGTTTTTTGGTAAGGAAAGTTGTAAGAAAGATGTAAGGATGTGTTTTTGTTGAGGAAAGGAGTGATTCTATCTAGGTAGAAGGTATTTAAAGGTTGTTTCAGAATATATGAATGAAGAATTGACACAGAGAAGACTGATGGATATAGAAAGTTAAGAAGAGAAAAAAGAGTGGGAGAAAATCTTGTGTGGTTAAACTGACCACAGCTGAATGAATTTACTATAAGGGTTTTTTAAAGGAGCCTTGATATCAAAAGTATACTGATGCAAAACTAAAATTTGGGTCTTTTTAAAAAACAAGATTTTCATATAATATTGATAAGAGAAAATAAAAGGTTTTTGGTCACTTTTGAGTTAATGGCAAGAAAGGAAGGAAGGAAAGAAAGAAAAGGAAAGAGAGAGAGAAGACAGATTTTGTTTCTTATCAAGATAACTCCCTATGCTTCATGCTATCTTTACTAGGTCTTTAATTACTTTAGACACTGAGTTAAAGAGTTATGGTTTTACTACAACTATGTAACTTCCTGTATTTCCTTCTGAAGTCTTTATTTATCACTCTGGTTAAATGAATGACTATTATTTCACAATGACCCATTATCCTATTTTGATGTTTTGAACCTTTATTTTTGACAAACTTCCCAAAATCAAATTCTAAATTTAGTCTTTTTGACCTCAAACTAACTTTGGGATTTCCAGAGGGCCCCTGGAAGTTTGAAAGAAACCTATTAAACCAATTATTCAATATGGTAAATTATACAGGAAGCAATGCCAAATAAGAAGTGATGCTAAACCTTCAAGTCATATTTGTATGGATGTTATTAATCTGAGTGTTCCAAAACTGTATGAGACTCCTAGAAATCTAATGTTATCTGTCATAATTCTGGCTATTATGTTAAATTGTTGTATGCTACAGAAATAACCAAATTTCCTTATTAATTGTGTCATTATCATAATAAACTGTCAGATCTTTAACCATGGCCACTTTGTCTTGTTGTCCACAGTTAACTGCTTTATTCTGATGCTTTCTAAAAGCTTTTTGCAAGCAGTTATAATCCTAAAGTGTTGTATCTTCAAGGATGTATATGGTAAGAATAAAAAGAATTCTGACAAGTACAGGTTTCTGATAACTTTAAGATCATATCACTGGACTGGGTAAGAACTGAAGAATTCTAATGGAAAAACTGGACTCCTAAAATTGCTAACTCAACATCAAGCAGAACAACAATTAATTACATGAGACTAAACTGATGAAGGACTATAATTTTTATGACTTCTTTGTCTGAAACACTGATGATTTTTTTACATTTTGTTTTCCAGATTCAAGGAAACTTTTTTCTTTTAAGCTGTCTATAGCTTACAACAATTTGGTATACTTTTGTAAAAAGAATTGAAACATTTACTTTTTCTCCCTACCTGGTACCTCCAAAATTTAAAAACTATTTGTGAGTGGGTTTTTTCCATTTTGTTTTGTTTTGTTTTGTTTTAAGAGATAGGCTCTTATTCTGACACCCAGGCTGGAGTGATGTAGTGGCACGATCATAGCTCACTGCAACCTCCAACTCCTGGGCTCAAGTGATCCTCCTGCCTCAGCCTCCCAAGTAGCTAGGACTACAGGCACATGTCAACAAGCCCAGCTAATGTTTTTTATTTTTTGTAGAGATGAGGTCTCACTATGTTGCTAAGGCTGGCTCAAACTCCTGGCCTCAAGTGATCCTCCCACCTTAGCCTCCCAAAATGCTAGGATTACAGGCATGAGCCACATCTGGCCTTATAAGTTTTCTTATGTTTATGACAATACAGTTATTGCATAAATTCAGTAAGAATCTGTTCTTATTGTAAGATGACACAATTTAAGACACTGGTAATACTGCCAAGGCTTTGACTGGAATATCATATTTTCTGATATGACCAGACAGTTTTAAGGAACTGAGGTTGACTTTAAGTAGCCAATAAAAGCCCCTTGGAAAAACTGGTCTGGTAGCTTGCGTACACAGTTTACATGATTTCCTTATAGAGACTGTCGCTTCCTGACAGGCCCAGGGACCTCAGAATATTTTGGGAACCTAGAGAAGAGAGGTATTCACAAGTCTACAGGTATTAATAGGCATAATATGATGGTGAGTCCTTGGCTTGGCTTCTTAGCCTGGAGAGGTTGTTTTTTAAAAGTCTAATCTGAGATTCCTTATGAAAAAGTCAGCAAAGCAAACTTAAAAAAGAACCTATATGGTCAATCACTATTCTTGCTGTACTTATGTAAATAATCAGGCTAAGTATAACAAAATTAAACTTATTTCACAAATAAATTGGTCTTACTATGATTATCTTTGGTAGAAATGAGGGTGACTGAAGAATGAAAAATAATGTTTCAGAAGAAAACTATAGTTCACCCATTATTAGATCCTAGCCCTATTCATTGTTTTTGAGACTTTATTATTTATCTGCAATCTGGACTGGATCCTGAATTCTTTTAGTTTCCTCTAATATCTGGCTCCAAGTTTCCAAACTAACATTTCCAATATTTCTTCCACCCTTCTAACTTGGAATCCAGAAGCTCTGCAAGCTAAAGCTGGACAACTTGATATAAACTTCACAGAGAAATCACCACAACAGTTTAGGTACAGACAATGTTTATGACATTTAAACTACAAACCAGGAAAATCTGTCAGACTGCCACCGTCTGCCCCACTCCAACTGAAGATGCTTCAGGTCCAATATCCGAAAATCTTCTCAAACGACTCCCCTCTAAACTCAGAAACTAGTGTATAGACTGCTCCAAACATTAACCTTTGTTTTTCTTTTGTTTCCATAGAAATGCCTCTTGTTAAATACCTGTATGCTTATACCATATAGATGTCTAACGTTCCGATTACCTACAATACTACCTCCTGAAATAAAACATGACTGTTTAACTGAACTAACCTATTCTCAGGACTAAGACACTGATTCAATAAGATATGAGACCATGTACTTAAATGTGTTATTTCTGGGTTTCTTCCTCTTTGTCAATCTCTTATCTCACATCCTCTAAACAAAATCTCTCCAAAGCTACCAACTTGGCTTTTAATATGTAAAACTTTTTGAAAGTAGTTTCAAAGGGGAGACTGAAGGAAACCAGAATATTTCTCCCCAAAATATGACGGATTGTTGGGCTAAAGACAATTAAGATACAGGGGAGCTCTCTGCCTTCCCTCTGTTTGCCTAAAAGCAAGACAAAGAATTACAAAGACAAAATGTCTATCCTTTCCCGCCCAAAAACAGGATGTAAATTCTCCTTTACAACTCATATCAGCCCGGAGATGGTGCCCGAGAAATCTGCAAACAGACTTTAACCCTTTAGTTTCCCCATAAATTTACCTTCCCATATTTTCCTACCTTTGGAAGCCTGAGATTAATTTCCCTTGTCCTGTCAATTCTCTAAAATGTATTGTTATTTGTTAAAGACAATATATAAGCCAGAGTTTTAAGCACTGCTTGGAGTTACTTTTCTCCCATGTGATGTGCACTGCATGTATTATAATAATAAACTTGTTTTTCTCTTGTTAATCTGACTTTTGTTACAGGAGTCTGTCCCAACTGGGAACCTATGAGCGTTGAGGGAAAAAATTTTTTCTTCTCTCCTTCAATCCTTAGGCATCTCTTGGCTGTGACAGTTTCTCAGACTTTCTTCATTTTTTATGATCTTGACAGTTTTGAGTTCTGGTCAGGTACTTTGTAGAATGTCCCTTACTTGGGATCATCTGATGTTTTCTTCATGAGTATGCTGGACTTACGGGTTTATGGGGGAAGACCACAGAAGTAAAATGCCATTTTCATCACATCACATCAAAGATATACACTATCAACAAGACTTATCAATGTTGATGTTGACCTTGATCATCTAGCTGAGGTAGTGTTCGTCAGGTTTCTCCACCACAAAGTTACTCTTTTCCCCTCCTTTCCACATTGTAGTCTTTAGAAGGAATTCACCATGCACATCCCACACTTAAGGATTAGGGAGTTATGACACGCCTCTTTGACAGGGAGGAATTGTTTGGAATTGTTCTCCACGGGAGATTTGTCTCTTTTCCTCATTTATTTATTCAATCATTTATTTATATCAGTATCAACTCATGAATATTACTTTTATATTTTGGGTTATAATTTAATATTTTTTTGTTCAAATTATTCCATCTTTGGCCATTAGAAGTTCTTTCAAGCTGGGCACAGTAGTTCATGCCTGTAATCTCAGCACTTTGGGAGGCTGAAGTGGAAGGACTGCTTGAGGCCAAGAGTTTGAGACCATCCTGGGCAACATAGTGAGACCCTGTCTTTACAAAAAATTTAAAAATTAGCCTGGTGTGGTGGTGCACGCCTGTAGTCCTAGTACTCGAGAGTCTGAGCCCGGAGGCATGCCTGAGCCTGGGAGTTGGAGATTGCAGTGAGCTGTGATTGTGCCACTGCACTCCAGTGTGGGTGACACAGAGAGACTTTATCTCTAAAAAAAAAAAAAAAGTTATTTCTGTTGGCTGCTGTGTCTGCTTGATATAGAGTCATACCTACATTGTCCACACCCTTTCCTGAAAACAGGTGACTACAGAAAGATATTTTGAGAGAAAGAGAACACATTCACATAACTTTTATTACAATACATTGTTATAATTGTTCTATTTTATTAGTTATTATTGTTAATCTCTTACTGTGGCTAACTTACAAGTTAAACTTTATTGTAGGTATGTATGCATAAGAAAAAACATAGCATATATAGGGTTTGGTATTATCCATGCTGTCAGGTATCTACTGGGGGTATTGAAACATAGTCTCCATGGATAAAGGTAGACTATTGTATCCCCATCAATGTGGGCTTATTAGTTTGAGCACTTCCTTAGTTTTTGGCATGATAAGATGCCAGAGGCTCATCTTGTATAACTTCTGCCTCATTCCTAGCATCAGCCATTTCTTGCAGGAACCCTGTTCCTTTTACTGAAGAATGGTATCAGAAGCCAAGTTGTGGGCATGAGATGTGCTCATTGCTATTGGTGTATCTAGGCTCTCTCAGCTGACAAAGCAAGAAAATATAAGTGTGTATACTAACCAAAATATATACAGATATCTATAAATATTTCTATATGTAACCATCAGTATCTATATTAAGCTAAACATGAGTTCATACTGATGTCTCCAACTCTAATCCATTACCAGAAGCATCATTTTTATTAGTAATAGCAAAGAAACAGAAATATTTGTACACTGGAACATTATCCAATCAATTTTTAATGATTTAACTCTATATGCAGTGATCTGAAAAAATTACATATTAAGTGTAATATATTATGTATATATGTATATATGTACATACAAACACGCAATTTCTGGGAGGAACTACAACAAAAGGTTAACAGTAGCTAACTTTGAGGAATGGGAAGGGGGTTAAAGCCTGCACTTTGAATGCAGTGGCATCATCCTCAAGGAAGCAAGAAAAGAGACTTTAGATATCATAATGGTTTATGGCCCTTCAAAGGGTCACAGTACATAAAATGCCCAGAAGGTTCCTTAGAAGAGTGATAATAAAATAAAGATTGAGAAACAATGGTTTAGATCTGTTGTCCCCAACCCCAGAGCTGTGGACTGGTACCAGTCTGTGGCCTGTTAGGAACCGGGCTGCACAGCAGGAGGTGAGTGGCAGGCAAGGGAGCAAAGCTTCATCTGTATTTACAGCTGCTCCTCATCCCTCAAATCACCACCTGAGCTCCACCTCCTGTCAGATCAGTCACTGTCTCCCATCACCTCCACATGGGACCATCTAGTTGCAGGAACACAAGCTCAGGGCTCCCACTGACTCTGCATTATGGTGAGTTGTATAATTATTTCATTATATACTACAATGTAATAATAATAGAAATAAAGTGCACAACAAATGTAATGTGCTTGAATCACCCTGAAACCATCCCCACCTCCCATTCGTGGAAGAAATGGTCCCTCGTGCCAAAAGTTTGGGGACCACTGGTTTAGACAGAATAAGTAATTGCACTTTTTACTTTATAGACTTATTTGTTTTCTATGAGCATGTGTTTATTTTACAATTTGATTTTTTTTTAAAAAAAGTAAAACTCACCTACCTAATGGAAATAATAAGTGAATAGTAAAATTCTAACTACAAGATATAGTTCCTCAGCCCACGCTAAGTGCCCATCTCATGGAGGGTTGCCCAGCTGGTATCTCTCCAGCAACGGTTCACCAACTTTGGGAAGAAACTGCATTGTTAATAAGTACCTGGTGATTCAGAGGTAGTTGGTCCCTGGACCACACTCTGAAAAATACTAGTGTAAAAACAAGTTTGTACTTGAAACCCAGGCAAACATTTAATTCCAAACTGCTTTCTACTAACTGACTTCACATGCATCCAAGATTGCAAATGCTTCGGCTTTTCCTGACTGATAAGGTCATTGTAACAGGCAATAGTTTGAGCCCCTTTTATCAAAACAACACTCTAGCTACTTTCTGGCCTAGAAGCCGAGCGAACATTGGAGGATCTTTTAATTAATTTAATAACTTGCTCTAAGAATAAGCTTGACTAGACTTCCATTTGAACCGTAAGCACCATCTCAATAATCTTAGGGAAAACAATATTAACTCTAAAGATGAAAGGAGGTTTAAAATGCTTTAAAACCAATTTTCTTACCATAGGAAATTCATTTTAAATAGTGTTAGCCCAGGAGTGGCCCACAACTTTTGGGTCATTGTTGTTGTTTTGGTCTTATATCCTTATTATTAAGTAGCAAGTACTCTCTTCAAAACTTCATCAGTAAGTTTGAAATGGCACGACATTACTGTGTTGACCAGTTTAGTGGGCATGTGTTGTTTGTGTCTGCCTAGTCTGCATCCTCCCTTCTGGTAGTGGCACCCCATTCTGTTTTGGACAACTACTCCAATCTATTGGTCTTTATGGAGGCTGCCAATAAAGGTGTCTTGCCCTCCCCTGACCAAGAGATTTGAATCCATGCCCCGAACTAGTCCAATTAGACACTCTTCCTGGAAATTACATGCCTGCCACCATCTCCAGACTAGGAACTCCTCACCAGCAGGGGCAAGGTCTTATTCATCTCTATGTCTCTGATGCCTAGCACAGTGCCTAGCTATGAATATTCATGTGGGTTGAATGAATTACACAGAAAATCATACACCTTAAACAAATGCTGAACTAAGTCTATCATTTTCCCAACAGAATTCTGGAGGGGGAGCAAATTGTATGATGTTTTGTGAGGGAAATGTCCACTTTAGTAGCTTGGAAATATGCATCGGAAATAGTATCCAAAGTTGCCATTTCTCCGTGCATTAAAGATGTCAATCAGTCCAATAAAATAAAGCTCCAAAAAAGACAAAAGGAGAATTACCTCATTACCTCAACATCTGCTTGAACATAAGCAATCACACACTGGCTGATTTTTTTTAAAGGGACATAATATAACTTTCTAGAAAGACATAATATAGCTAATTATACCATTCACTAGAAGGGAATATACAATGTTTTGAAGTAATTCAGAAGTGGGTGTGATTTATAAGACATAGAGCTTAGGGAATGGTAAGTATAAATTAGAGATTGTTCATATTATGACAGACTCCGTCATTACATTTCACAACTTTTGTCAAAAGCAACTTTATTCACCACACCACTGAGGACTTCACATTAGGGAAGGCTGCTGTCACCTCTGTGGTTTAGAGTAGACATGAACCTTCTTTCTGAACACCCTTCTGGGGAATGGGTTCAAATTTTAGACTTAAAACTCACTAAGGGGGGGGGGGTGGATGAAGAAAGGTTGGTTAACGGGGAGAAATATGCAGTTAAATAGAAGGAATAAGTTCTAAGTGACTATAGTTAACAATGTATTATATATTTCAAAATAGCTAGAAGAGAGAACTTGAAATATTTCCAACACATAGAAATGATAAATACTCCAGATGATGGATACCCTAAATACCCTGACTTGATTGTTACACATTCTATGCATGTAACAAAATATTATCTGTACCCCATAAATATGTACAAATATCAAATATCAATTAAAAAAACTCACTAAGGAAGGAACCATGTGATGAAACCTAAAGGGCCAATAAACATGTAAAAAGATTTCAAACCTCACTAATAACCAGAGCAATACAAATTTTTAAAAGTACCACTTTGCCCATTAGATTGGCAAAAATTCAGAAACTTGTCAGGCTATCAAATTAATAAAGATTGCTATTAGCCAATGTTGACCAGTGTGTAGGGAAATGGGCACTGCTGGTGGGAATGTGAACTGGTACAGCTATTTTGGGGGGCACTTTTGCAACGTCTCGCAAAACTTTGTGTGTGCATGCCCTCTAATCCAACAATTCAATTTCAAAGAATCTATCCTAGAAAAAATATGTAATTATACATTTACTTGTGTGATTGATTACTTGATTAATGACTGTCTTCTCCACTAGACAATAAACTTGGTGAGAAGAACTGTCTGGTTCACTACCTATACCCCCAGTGCCTAGCAAATGGACCTCATATATGGTAGGTACTTGGTAAGTATTTGTTAACGGAATGAATAAATATGTTTACTCAGCACTAAAAAAGGAAAATGGAGTATTTAATCAATAATAGTTCTTGTTCACATCAAACAGGGGTAGTGAAATTATCACTCACAATGTTAACACATAGTAAAAGGTACTATTTTCAAAAATAAACCACAAACACTATCAGCTTACAAAACTGATCACAATATGCATTGTTAAATGCCCAAAGACCTAGTTGCCTGTCCTCAAATCCCTAGCTTCCCAGTTAATTCCACAGGTCAAACAGGAATTAAACACTCTTGAAATAAGTTGATTGTTTTTACCGTCTATGATCCAATAACAAGCAAGTGCCCTGGTTTTGAGATGTCCAAAAATCACACTGTGGGCTGAAAAAACCCCAACACCTGTGTAACCAGACTTACTATCCTAAAAAAAGGTATATCTTTTAAGAAACACAAATTTCAAAGTCTAACTGTTCTATTAACCTTTGAGATGCCCTTAGTCAAGGAAACATAACCTCTAAAAATACCAACACCATGGATCTGTTTATTTTCCAATACAGTGCAATAGGAGAAAGGGCCAGAAACTTAAAAATCCTTTTTATCAGGACTCAAATCCAACAGAGACAGAGAATGTGTTCCAAAATTAAATATAAACAATTTGTAGATTATCTACATTGTAAATCTACCCTTGAAATTACATAAAGAATGAAAGGTGAAATTTTTTATTTTAATCATTATTTGAAAACTGACCATCCATCAAAAGATCTGATATCCACTGACAGATATTACCAATAATGAAAACTCCATAAGTCTAGAATATGAATCAAGAGTCTTTATGTTAAGGGGTGGGGGGGGAGGAGAAGGTATTATTAAAAATAAAATACCAACAAAATCCAGTCCCACACTAAAACATTTGAGAAACTCAAAGGCATTCTGATAAAGATAAAGGCATTCTGTCTGCCCTAGATTCACTGAGGCTTGTGACTTTATGACCTCAGCCTAATCTAGGATGCAAGGGGAAGGTACTGGGGAAGGTAAAAGAGACTAACATTTATCCAGCACTTTCTAGATGCTAGACATCACAGAGGAATGTGTTATGTCCATTTCAGTAAGATTAAAGAATTTCCCCAAGGTTACACAGTAAATGGTAATGTTGAGATTTGTTTGCGGGAGTGTGGCTCCAGAGGGATCTAGGTACCCTTAAGAATGGTATGTTTGTGGTTTCAAGGAACAACAGGTGATAGTACTGGACAAGACCTGGTAAAGTCATCTGGTTTAGCCCTTGCCTTTAGTCAGATAAGGCTTGATTAACCACAAGATCCACGGAAGGGAAGAGACTCCTCCAACTTCACAGAGCTGGGGAGCTCAGCCACGAGAAGTGAAAGAACTGGGGCTAAACATCAGGTTCAGCCCCAGAGCAGGGCCCCTTCCATCATACGGCCATGTCAGCAAGCCACTCAAATAAGTACGTGTTACTACACAGTTTTACTTCCTAAATCTGTCTGGTTCCTCTCTTTCTTGACCCATATTCTAAGACCACCCTTTGGTCAGGGTAATAATTTTTAAAATGTGTCAGGTTAATATATGGTTTTGTTCAGAAGTGTGGTAAATAATGGGGAAAAAAAGACTGATTGAAACAGCTCTCTATTAAGGGATAATTCCCAGTTACCAAGCGGCATGGAAATGTGGGCGCAAGGCCTGGCTTGGCTGCGCCCAGCACCAACCCTGCTAATTCAGGAAGCCCCACACAGGCACTGTGTTGACTCAGTGCCTAATAAATTGCTAAAAATGAGAAGTGATAAAAACATATCACGGCCTGAAAATCCCAGCTGGATAAGGAAAAAGGAACTAGACCAAACGCAAATGAAAAGCAGGGAAGGGTGTGAAGCAGCGCTGCAGGCCACCCAGCGCCAAAAAATGTGCAAGGGTGGGGCCAAAGCGAGCTGAGCCGCCCAAAGCCGCCAAGCTAGCCCGCCCCACCCGCTTCTCCAGCGTGGAAGGTGGTACCGTGCGACCTCGTCCGCGCCGAATTCTAGTCCCTTTTCCCCCCAAGCCCCGTTCGCCAGCTAACGAAACCGGCTGGCAGTCCGTCTCACACTGCCGGGCCCGAATCTCCCGGACACTCGCACTTTATCCTCGGCCCGGGGGTCTCCAAGGCGCGCGGGACACGAAGGACGCTTTCTCCACGGGTGATGGAGCGACTGGGGTGATCACGGCGGCCACAGTGCCTCCGGCCCAGCTTCCACCTGCCCCAGATCCAGCGCCCTGAAGCCGTCCCCGCCCACGGGCCGCGGCTGCCCACACCTGGCGCCCGCGTGCCCGCCTACCTTGCTCCTTCAGACTGGTGATGAGCTGCAGCTGCTTCTCCTCGTCCGAGCTGTTCATTTTGGCGGGTGGGGCCGCGAATAAAAGGAAAGAAGGGAGAGGCGAGGGGTACACGGGGGGAGGAGGAAGAAAAAGCAAGATGCCGGTGGCGTGTGGCTTCACTACCCGGAAGTTGGATTTGCTCCCGCTCCTCCTCCTCCTGGCGCGGAGCGCGCGAGTGAGATCATCCCCACGCACCTACTTGGCGGCTGCGGCCGCTTCACCTGCAGGCGGGCAGCGGGCGGGGTGGGGACTGCGGACCGACCGGCTGTCCTGGGGCAGAGAGAGGTTGCGGGGAGGTGGAGGGTCGGGGGTGGGGCCGGAGCCAGTGTGCTAGCCTGCGGCGACCGCTGAGGCCCGGCTTCCTCCCGGGAGGCCGGCACCGCAGGACGCGCTGGCAGGAGTGCGTGCGGCCCTGCGTGTGTTCTCTCTGGCTCGCAACAGCACCCTTTTCTCCGCCTCCACCCCCAGACACGAGTATGCGCGTTCAGGAAAAACCAGCCTTGGTTCGCAGCGTCTGTGGGAACCCCACTTTGGAAGCTGCCCGAGGGCCGCTCCCCACGAACCGCGGACATAGAGAGGGATGTACTGGGCAATTAATGACCAGGCTTCTTCGCCAGTTCTTACTCACTGGACTCTGGGAGCAGGTTTGGAAAATCTAGATGCCTACAGGGGAAGGCCCAGGGTCGTACGTTTTGCACCTTGAAAAACAGATAAGCACCGAAACAAGCCAATCTGCCCAGCAGGTGCATTTCGTGGGCCGCCTAGCTAGTTAAGTTACCACGCAATGAGTAAAGGAAGGCGTGGAGGTCGGGCAACAGTTGCCGAGGCCTGAACTAGCTTTCTCCCATCCAACCAGGTTTGAGAGGTGGTCAGAACGTGGGCCCTGCTGCAGGTGGTTCGCCGGGCCTGGAGAGCCCTTGCGGATCATCTGGTTGGTGGTGGGATGACCTTCCTACTAGGGAGACTGCCAGTGCGGTCCGAATGTCCAAGGTCGCACAGCTAACCGGCCGCAGAGCCTGGTGGAGTGAAGCCCAGCATTTGTCCCACTGCACTGCCCTCAGCTCTGTTTAAACCCAGCTCTGGATTAGACCCTGACCAAGAGAGAGGTGGCAGGCCTGCCTGGTTTCAAAGGTACCTCTCCTCAACTCTAGTTGCTGGCTAACCTTTGGTCAAGTATCCTGTGTCTTTCAACTTCATCTAAAGAATGGGAATAATAATAATACCTGTTCTTCAAGAAGAGTTGTAAGAATTGAACAGGGAGAGGAAGATTAACAAAACACCAAATCCAGAATTTGGTCCCACGATGAATCTGCAGCCCCTTGAAATTAATCCCATTTCCTCTCCTTAAAACTAAAAAGGCCTCCTGAAATATAATATAGTATTCCCTTGAGGACATGGTATGAATTATTAGGATGGCCATTAGAGTCACTTATTGGGATTCAGATCTCCCATTACACTATGGTTTATTTATATGATATGAATATTGATGGAAAGGATAGAAGTGACAGAATTAGTTTTTGTTCTGTTTAATAATACATATAGGGATTTATGTTGCAGGTATCACATTGGCATTATTAACCTTCAAATACCTTGTAATTTAAAACCTTTAAAAATGTGTTTACATATACATGAACATATATACAGATATATATGTAGAAAGAGAGGAGAGACTTTTAAAAAATAAATTGGAAGGATATGTACTAAACTCAGGATAATGGCTGTCTGGGAGTAGAAAGTAGAGGAACAGGCCCAAGGGGTGGGGGTTGGAGTGGGTGAATGCAGTAGTCAAAAAGGATTTCCTCTTTAGTGTTTGTTCAATTTTTCAGGTAATTAAAGTAAAATCACATTTATGTAATCTTTTGAGGTATATAGATAAAGAAGATTGAAATACAATGGGGATAAAAGATTCATTCTCTTTGACCCACTAATTCTATATCAGGGAATCTGTCCTAATAGGCTTATGTACAGAGCTGTTTATTGTAATGTTAATTATGATATGAAAATGGCAACATTGGAATATTATTTGGCAATAAAATGAAATAAAGTACTGATATATGATACAACATGGATGAGTGAGTGAAAAAAGCCACTCAGAAAAGCCCAGGTATTATATGATTCCATTTACAGGCAAATCCATATATAGAGAAAGTTGATCAGTGATTGTCTAGAACTAGGGGGTCGGGGAGGAGATTGGGAAAAAACGGGGAATGGTTGCTGATAGGCGTATGGTTTCTTGTTGGGGTGATAAAAATTTGATATTGTACCCTGAAATTAGGAACAAGACAAAGATATATCACTACTATTCAACAGTATTCTGGAAGTTCTAGCCAACAATTAGACAAGAAAAAGAAAAGCCATCCAAGTTGGAAAGGAAGAAGTAAAACTATCTCTATTAACATATGACATGATGCTACATAGAGGAAATCCCAAAGAATCCACAAAAAAAGATATTAGAGCTAATCAATGAATTCAGAAGGTTTCAGATACAATATCAATACACAAAAATCCACTGTGTTTCTATAGAGCAGCAATGAACAATCCAGAAATGAAATTAAGAAAGCAATTCCATTTATAATATCTTAAACAATTAAATACTTAGAAATAAATCTAATCAAAGACGTGAAAGACTTGCATGTTGAAAACTACAAAACATTGCTTAAATTAAAGAAGACCTAAATAAATGGAAAGAAATCTTGTGTTTATGGATAGGATTACCTAAGATTGTCAGTAATACCCACATCTATAGATCCAATGCAATTCTCATCAAAATTCTAACAGCGTTTTTTGCAGCAATGGAAAGCCTATCCTCAAATTCATATGGAATTGTAAGGGGTCCCAATAGCCAGAACAATCTTGAAGAAAAAGATAAAGTTGGAGGATCACACTTCCTGACTTTGAAACTCACTACAAAGCTGCAGTAATTAAAACAGTATGGTACTGGCATAAGGATAGATATATCTACCAATGGAATAAAATAGAAAGCCTCAAAATAAATCCTCACATGTATCATCAATTGATTTTCAACAGGGTGCCAAGATCCTTCAATGGGGAAAGGACAACCTTTTCCACAATTGATGCTGGGAAAACTGGATATCCACATGCAAAAGAATGAAGTTGTGCTAGGTAGATAGGATCTCTGGCTCTTCTGTGGACAAGTGTTCCCTGTTGCTCCACTTGGGAAGAAGGATAAGGGCGGGCACTCCATTTTCGTGTTGCCCCACCCTTAATCCTATCATGAGCACCTGCCACACCTGGGGAAGGAGGGAGTTCATTATCAATCTAGGAACTCCCCAGCCCAGGCATAATAAGATTTAGAAAGTGACCTAGAGTAACCTAAGGGTAATTAATATGCCATTAGCTTGAATCTGCATTGTGGTTCACTGCCCCTGCCTCCAGGTAGGCTTTCTTAGAGGGAGCTCATATACACAGATGGAACTTTAGGACACCTGTTGATCATTTGATAACATCCTACACCTCCCAAGAGCCCGCCTCCAGACTGGGCTAATAAAAGGAAACAATCCGAGAAGTCAGGAGAAGTGAGTGGGTCAGTGAGTGAGTGAGTTGGTCTGTCTCTCTCCACTCACAGAGACAGACCCGTTTTATTCTACAATAAAGAGCTGCTGTTGTGAAACTGCTCCGTGTCTGAGGTTACTCTGTCGTATTGGCCTTGCTGGTGATTTTTCCAAGAAAGGAGTCAGAGGACCAGGATAATAGTCTGGACTTGACACTTTGGTATGTCTGGTTATTCTTCAGCTAAGAGCACACCAAGAACCAAGGGCAGACTTCCACCCTGACATTTTTGGTGCAGAAACCCAGGATTCTGACAGGTGGACCCTTCATAATTTAGTTAATATACAAAATTAACTCAAAATGGACTAAAGACCTAAACTTAAGAGCTAAAACTATAAAACCCTTGGAATAAAACAGAGGAAATTTTTCACGACATTGGGTTTGGCAACAATTTCATGGCTGTGACATCAAAAGCATAGGCAAGAAAAGGAAGAACATTAGATAAATTTTACTTCATTAAAATTAAGAACTTTTGTGCTTCAAAGAGTACTATGAAGTGAGCAAAAAGCCCACAGAGGGGGAAATATTTGCAAATCATATATCTGACAAGGGATTAATACCACAATACATAAAGAACTATAACTCAGAAAACCCCAATTTTTAAAATGAACAAAGGACTTGAACAGACACGTATGTCTATGTATTGACCATTTGTATGTCTTCTTTGGAAGACATACAAATGGTCACTAAGCACAGGAAAAGATGCTCAATATCATTAGTCATTAGGGAAATGCAAATCAAGACCATAATGAGATACCACTTCACACCTACTAGGATGGCTAGTATTTAAAATAATAATAATAAGTGTTGGCAAAGATATACAGAAGTTAGAACCCTTGTGCATTGCTGGTAAGAATGTAAAATGGTGCAGCAACTGTGGAAACTGTGGAGCACAGTTTGACAGCTTCTCAAAAAGTTAAACATTGAATACCATATGACCTAGAAATTCCACTCCTAGGTATATATCCAAAAGAATCGAAAGTGGGACTCAAACACATATTTGTATACCCATGTTCCTTGCAGCATTATTCACAATAGCCAAAAGGTGAAAACAACCCAAGTGTTCATCAACAGATGAATGGATAAATAAAATGTAGTCTAAACATACAATGAAATATTATTCAGCCATAAAAAGAAATAAAATTTTGGTATGTATCACAACATGAATGGACCTTGAAAACATTATGCTAAGTGAAATAAGCCAGACACAGAAAGTATTTAATACCACTAAATTGTTTACTTAGAGATTGTTAAAATGATAAATTGTAAACTTAGAAATGGTTAAAATGATAAATATTCTGTTATGTATATTTTGCCACCAAAATATCCTCTAGAAAAATTAGCATTGATCCCAGTAATAAATAAAAAGATGCCATATCAAAACCAAACCAAATGACATATCAAAACCAAATGCAAAAAGGAATGCAAGACAGGGTTGACATTCAAAAATGAACCAATATAAATTCACCATATTAACAAACTAAATGTCAAAAACAATATGATCGTCTGAATAGATGCAGAAAAGGCATTGAACATCTATTCACAATTGTTTTTTAATTTGCAAACTAGGAACAGAAGGGAACTTCTTTAACATAATAAAGGTCATCTGTAAAAAAAGTCTATAGCTAACATGATACTTAATGGTGCAAGACTGAATTCTTTTCCCTCTACAATTAAGAACTAGGTAGGATGTCCTCTCTTACCATTCTTATTCAACAATGTACTATTATAAAAGTCCTAGCTAGTGCAATAAGGCATGAAAAGTAAGTAAAAGGCATATAGATTAGAAAGGAAGAAATAAAACTGTCTCTATTCATAGGTGGCATAATTCCTTATGTGAAAAATTTCTAAGAATTTCTTTAAATGCTTCTAGAACTAATATTTGAGTTTATTAAGGTCAAGATACAAAGTCAATATACAAAAATCAATTATATTCCCATACACCAGCAATGAACAATTAAAATTGGAAATTAAAAATCAATACCATTTATAATAGCACTCAAATAATGATGTACTTAGGTATAAATCTAGCAAAATATATGTGTGCTATAGTTTGGATATTTGACCCTCAAAAACTCATGTTGAAATCTTATCCCCAAAGTTGGAGGTGGGGCCTAATGGAAGGTGTTTGGATCATGCAAGTGGATCCCTAATGAATAGGTTGGTGCTATTCTGGTGGTAATAAGTGAGTTTTCACTCTATTAGTTCCTGTGAGAGTTCCCCTGACAGCTATTTGTTTCAAAGAGTCTGGCACCTCCTTTCCCTTTCTCTTCCTGCCTTCCTCTTGACATGTGGTGTCTGCTCTCCTTCACTTTCCACCACGAGTAGAAGCTTCCTGATGCCTTCACCAGGAGTAGATGCTGGTGCCATGCTTCTTGCATAGTCTGCAGAAACGTGAGCCAAATAAACCTCTTTTCTTTATAAATTACCCAGCCTCAGGTATTCCTTTATAGCAACACAAAAATGGACTAAGACAACGTGAAATATCTGGATGCTAAAAAGTATGAAACCCTGATGAAAAAAACAAAGACTATCTAAATAAATGGAGAGATATATCATGTTCATGAATTAGAAGACTCAATATTGCTAAGATGTCAGTTTTCCCCAATTTGACCTATAAATCCAGTGCAATCCCAATCAAAATCCAAGCAAGTTTGTTTATAGATATCAACCAGCTGATTCTAAAATTTATATGAGAAGGCACAAAAAAAAACCCTAGAACAGCAAAAACAATTCTGAATAAGAACAAAGTTTGAGGACTCACACTACCTGATTTCTAAGACTAACTATAAAGCTACAGTAATCAAGACAATTTAGTATTGGCAAAAGGACAGACACATTGAAAATAGAACAGAATAGACATCCCCAAAATAGAGCCACACAAATATATTCTTTTTTTTTTTGCAAAGTGGCAAAAGCAATTCAATAGAAAAAGAATAATCTTTTCAACAAATGGTGCTAAAACAACTGGACATCTATATACCAAAAAAAACCATCTAAGTGTAGCTGAAGGTATTTTGTAGATGTGGTTACCCCATCTACATTCAGTTGCCTTTAAGTAAAGGAGATGAACCTCCACAATGTGGGTAGGGCCTCATTCCATTGGTCGAAGGCCTTAAGAGCAGAAACTGAGATTTACCTGAGAAGAATTTCTGCCTCAAGGCTGTAGCATTAACTCCTGCTTGAATTTCCAAACTGCTGGACGGCCCTCCAGATTTTGGACACAAGACTGCAATATCAACTCCCACCCAAATCTCCAAGTGATGTACCATCCCAATGAAATAATAATAAAAAATAAAAGCAACAAACTACTTAAATAACACTTTGAATGAATTTTAAAAACATTATGCTGAGTGAAAGAGGCCTTACACAAAAGAGTCCATATTTCATCTTATGAAGTTCTAGACCAGGTAAAACTAATCTATGGTAAAAATAAAAAACAAAAACAAAAAAAAAAAACATTTCAGCAAAGTGTTTCCTCCAAGGGGATGGGTCAGAGATTGACTGAGAAAAGGCATGAGGCAACTTTCTGGGGTTGTTATCTTCTTCTTTTCTTTTCTTTTCAGAGACAGGGTCTATCTGTTGCCCAGGCTAGAGGACTGAGGCGTCATCATAGCTCACTGTAACCTCAAACTCCTGGGCTTAAGTGATCCTCCAGCCTCAGCCTCCCAGGTATCTGGGACTACAGGCATACACCACCATGCCTAGCTAATTTTTCTATTTTTTGTACATTATGTTGCTCACACTGGTCTCGAACTCCTGAGCTCAAGCAATCCTATCACCTCAGCAATCCAAAGTGCTAGGATTACAGGCATGAGCCACCACACCCAGCCTAATGTTCAATATCTTAATAGAGGTTTAGGTTGTACAGATATATATATACTTGTCAAAATTTATAGAACAATACACTTAAGATCTGTGCATTTCTTTATATGTAAATTTCACCTTAAAGAAAAACAAAGTACCATCAGCAAATACTGAACTATTGTTGAACTATGTATGCTAAAGTGTTTGGGTGTAAAGTATACTAAAGTCTTCAACTTTGAAATGCATCAAAAAAATAAGATGGACTGATGGATGAATAAAGGGATAGGTGAACACGTGTAATAAAGCAGGCACAGAAAAACATTAATTGTAGAATTCAAGAGGCAGCTAGATGGCTATTTACTGTACAATTCTTTCAACTTTTCTGTATACTTGAAAATTTCCATAATAAAATTTTTGGGGAAAAAGCATACCATTTACAATGCCATCAAAAATGCAACACTTCGTGCAAGTTGAGAAGGAAGAAATAAAACTGTCTTTGCAGATGACGTGATTGCCTATGTAGAAAATTCAAAAGAATCAACAAAAAAAATCTAGGAACTAATAATCGATTATAGCAAGGTTACAGGATACAAGGTTAATATGCAAAAGTCAATTGCTTTCCTATATACCAATAATGAATTAGTGGAATTTGAAAAGTAAAACATAATATCATTTAAATTAGTAGCCAAAAAATTGAAATACTTAGATATAAATCTAGCAAAATATGTATAAGATCTATATGAGGAAAACTAAAACTCTGATGAAAGAAATCAAAGAACTATATAAATGGAGAGATATTCCATGTTCATGGATAGGAAGACTCAATACTGTCAAGATGTAATTTCTTCCCAACTTGATCTATAAATTCAATGCAATTCCAATCAAAATCCCAGCATTTCATACACATTGGCAAACTAATTCGCAAGTTTATATGGAGAAGCAAAAGACCCAGAATAGCCAACACAATATTGAAGCAGAACAAAGTCGGAGGACTGACACTGCCCAACTTCAAGACTTACCACAAAGCTACAATAGTCAAGACAGTGGAGTATTGGTGAAAGAATAGACAAATAAATCAATGAAACAGAATGGATAGCCCAGAAATGGACCCAAATAAATTGAGTCAACTGGTCTTTGACAAAGGAAAAAAGGCAATACAATGGAGAAAAAATAGTCTTGTCAACAAATGGTACTGGAACAACTAGACATTTACATGCAAAATAAAAAATGAATCTTGACAAAAGATCTTACAACCTTCATAAAAATTAACTAAAAGTGGACCATAGACCTTAATGTAAAACACAAAACTATAAAACTCCTAGAAGATAACATAAGAGAAAATATAGATAAGCCTGGGTTTGGTGATGACAAAACCAACACTAAAGGCATGCTTCATGAAATAAAGAATTGATTACTGGGATTAAAAGTAAAAGTTTCTGCTCTGTGAAAGACTCTGTCAAGAGAATGAAAAGACGGTCACAGTCTGGGAGAAAATATTTGCAAAACACATATCTGATAAAGGACTATTATCCAAAATAAACAAAGAACTCTTAAAACTCAACAATAAAAAAAAAACAACCAAAGAAGATATACAAATGGCAAATAAGTATATGAAAAGAAGCTCCATATCCTGTGTCATCAGGGAAATGAAAATTAAAACAACAACGAGATATCACTATAACCTGTTAGAATGGGCAAAATCCAGAACACTAACAACACCAAATGCTGGCACGGATGCAGAACAGGAGATCTCATTCATTGCTGGTGGGAATGCAAAGTGATATAGCCATTTTGGAAGACAGTTTGGCAGTTTCTCACAAAACTAAACATACTCTTACCACACGACCCAGCAATCTCACTCTTTGGTATTTATTCAAAGACGTTGAAAACATGTCCTTATAAAAACCTGCACACAGATGTTTATAGAAGCTTTATTCATAATTGTCAAAACTTGGAAGCAACCAAGATGCCCTTCAGTAAGTGAATGGATAAATAAACTGTGGTACATCCAGACATTGGACTATTATTTAGTATTAGAAAGAAATGAGCTATCAATCCATGAAAAGACATGGAAGAAACTTAAATACATATTACTAAGTGAAACAAGCCAATCTGAAAAGGCTATATACTGTATGATTCCAACTATTTGACATTCTGGAAAAGGGAAAACTATGGAATCAGGAAAAGGAAAAAGATCAGTGGTTGCCAGAGGTAAAAGAGGCAAGGAAAGATGAATAGGCAGAACACAGAGAATTTTTAGGGCAGTAAAACTACTCTGTATGATACTGTAATGGTGGATACATGTCATTACACATTTGTCCAAACCCATAGAATCTACAACACCAATAGTGAACCTTCATGTAAACTATGGATTATGGGTGATAATGATGTGTCAATGTAGGTTCACTAATATTAACAAATGTATCACTCTGGTGGGGGATGTTGATAATGAGGGAGGTTCTGCATATGTGAGGGCAGAAGGTATATGAGAAATCCCTGGATCTTCTACTCCATTTTGCTGTGAACCTAAAACTACTCTCGAAAAAAAGCCTAATTTTTAAAAAAAGCAAGACTTTCACAATGAAAACTATAAAACATCACTGAGAGATTAAAGAAAGCCTAAATAAATGAAGAGATATACAATATTCATGATGTGGAAGACTCAATACTGTTAAGTCTGAATAACAGACTTAACAGTCTTGAATAATATCTATTCTTCCTAAACTGATCAATAGATTGAATACAATTTCAATCAAAATCTCAGAAGACTGTTCCTAGGTATTGAAAATCTAATTTCAAAATTTATGTGGAAATACAAATGACCTAGAATAGCCAAGACAATCTTTAAGATGAATAATGTTGGATGACTCACACTACCTGATTTCTAGACTTGCTATAAAGGTATAGTATTATAATTAAAGAATTGTTTAAGGATACATAGACCAATGGATGAAAACAAAGGATCCAGAAATTGACCCATACATAATGGTCAACTGACTTACAATGATGGCATCAATGAAATTCAATAGGGAAAGGAAAGTCTTTTCATCAAATGGTAATAAGGTTGTAAGTTAAACAAAAATGAGATACCGTAGCAATGTTATACACTGACAACACTCAAGCTGAGAATCAAATCAAGAACTCAATCCCATTTATAATAGCTGCAAAAAAATGAAATAAAATACCTAGGAATATACTTAACCAAGGAGGTGAAAGATCTCTAACAAGGAGAACTATAAAGCACTGATGAAAGAAATCATAGATGACGCAAACAAACAGAAAAAAAAATCCCTTGCCCATGGATTGGAAGAAACAATATTGTGAAAATGACCATACTGCCCAAAGAAGTCTACAGATTCAATGCAATCCCTACCTATTAAAATACCAGCCTCATTTTTTGCAGAATTAGAAAAAACAATCCTAAAATTCATATGGAACCAAAAAAGAGCCCGGATAGCCAAAGCAATCCTGAGCAAAAAAGAATAAATCTGGAGGCATCACACTACCTAACTTCAAATTATACTACAAAGTGACAGTAACCAAAACAGCCTGGCTCTGGTTAAAAGTAGACACATATATCAATAGAATAGAATAGAGAATCCAGAAATAAAGCCAAATACCTAAAACCAACCAATCTTCAACAAAGCAGACAAAAACATACACTGGGGAAAGGACACCTTATTCAATGAATGGTGCTGGGAAAATTGGATAGCCACATGCAGAAGAATAAAACTGGATTACTATCTCTCACCACGTACAAAAATTAACTGAAGATGGATTAAAGACTTAAATGTAAGACTTGAGATCACAAAAATTCTAGAAGAAAACCTAGAGAAAACTGTTCTGGACATTGGTCCAGGCAAAGAATTCATGACTAAGGCCTCAAAAGCAAATGCAACAAAAACAAAAATAAATCAATGAATGTAATTAAACTAAAAAGCTTCTGCACAGAAAAAGAAACAATCAACAGAATAAATAGACAACCTACAGAATGGGAAAAAATATTTGCAAACTATACATCTGACAAAGGACTAATATCCAGAATCTACAAGGAACTCAAATAAATCAGCAAGAAAAAGCAATCCCATTAAATAGTCGGCAAATGACATGAACAGACATTTTTCAAAAGAAGATATACAAATGGCGAAAAAACATGAAAAAATGCTTAATATCACTAATCATCAGAGAAATGCAAATTAAAACCACAATGAAGTACTACCACCTTACCTCAGTCAGAATGGCCATTATTGAAAAGCTAAAAAACAATAGATGTTCGCACAGATGCAGTGAAAAGGGAATGCTTATATACTCTTGGTAAGAATGTAAATTAGTACAACTTCTATGGAACATGGTATGGATATTTCTCAGAGAACTAAAAGTAGATCTACCATTTGATCCTACAATCCCATTACTGGGTATCTACCCAAAGAAAAAGAAGTTATTATATCAAAAAGACACCTGCAATTGTATGTTTATCACAGCACAATTCACAATTGCAAAGATATGGAATCAACCTAATTGCCCATCAACTGAGGAGTGGATAAAGAAAATGTGGTATATATACACCATGGAATACTACTCAGCCATAAAAAAGAATGAAATAATGTCTTTTGTAGCAATGTGGATAGAACTGGAGGCCATTAATCCTAAGTGATGTAACACAGGCATGGAAAACCAAATACCATGTGCTCTCACTTATAAGTAGGAGCTAAGCTACAGGTATATAGGTACATACAGAGCAATGGACATTGGAGGCTCAGAAGGGGGAAGGGAGGAGAGGAGTGAGGGAAGAAAAACTACCTATCGGGTACAATGTACACTATTCAGGTGATGAATACACTAAAAACCCAGACATCACCACTATACAATTCATCCATGTAACCAAAAAACCATTTGTACCCCCTAAACCTATCAAAATAAAAAAAACTATGATAATCAAGATTTAATTCTCAAAAAACGAGATACCACTATATACCTATTAGAATGGCTAAAATAAAAAAAATTGACAATACCAGTGGTTGGCAAGGATGCAGAACAACAGGAATTTTCATGCATTGCTGGTGAAAATACAAAATAATACAGCACTTTGGAAGACAGTTAACCATTTTCTTCCAAAGCTAAAAATAGATTTACCATATGATCCTGCAATCATGCTCCTAGGTATTTGCACAACTGATTTGAAAACTTACGTCCACACAAAAACCTACACATGAATGTTTATAGCAGCTTTTTTATAGAAGCAACCAAGATGTTCTTCTTGGACAATAAGTAAATGAATAAACAAACTGTGGTATATCCATACAACGGGGTATTATTCAGCAATCAAAATAAATGAACTATAAAGCCATAAAAAGGCATAGATAAAATTTAAATGTGTATTTCTCAGTAAAAAAGACAGTCTAAAAAAGCTACACTCTGTATGATTTCAATTATATGACATTCTGGACAAGGCAAAACTGTGGAGATAGTAAAAAGATCAGAGATTGTCAGCAATTCAGCAAGGCAGGGGTTAAACAGCTGAAGGACATGGATCTTTTAGAGTGGTGAAACCATTCTGTATGATTCTGGAATTGTGGATACGTGACACTACGTATCTGTCAAAACTCACTGAACTTTACTTTCCAAAGAATAAATTTTAATGTTTGCAAAATTTTAAAAAATCATTTGATCCAGCAATTCCACTACTGGGTATTTACCCAAAGGAAAAAAAGACATTCTATAATAAAGACATCTGCATTCCAATGTTTATAGCAGCACAATTCACAATTGCAAAGATGTGGAAACAACCCAGGTTCCCATCAATATATGAGGGAATTATAAAACGTGGTATATGTATACAATGGAGTATTACTCGGCAATAAAAAACAACAGTGAATTGATTCCTCTGGTATTATCCTAGATGGACCTAGAGCCCATTCTTTGAAGCAAAGTATCACAAGAATGGAAAAACAAGCACCACTGGTACTCACCATCAAATTGGTACTAACTGATCAATACTTATGTGCGCACATGGAAATAATATTCATCAGGGATCAGCCAGGTGGGAGGGGGGTGGAGGGGATGGGTAAACTCACACCTAATGGGTGTGGGGTGCACTGTCTGGGGGATGGGCACGATTGTAGCTCTGACTTGGGCACTGCATAGGCAATATATGTAACCAAAGTGTTTGTACCTACATAATATTCTGAAATTTAAAAATAAATTTTAAAACATCATTGTGCATATTGGGGGAATCCCAGGATGGAATGTAAAATGTCACAAAACAATCTTACCATGTTACAAATGTTTAAAACAACCTCATGGAAAGGAATGGGGGGAAAAGGTGCTGACCTGTAGGAAAACAGCTGTTGCATGTCAAGAGTGACACCATCTTGAAACAAAACTGCCATGATGACCTATGTCTGACTACTGCATACCAAGGTGTTCTGCAGCAAGGTCTTTAAACAATGCCTATAGGATAGATAACCCCTATAGGTTAGATAAAGATGCTTATCTAATCTCCCCAGTGGTCACGGGTTTGGGCAAGAAAGTCTGGGATGTGACCAGCTGAACATGTCTTTATGCTAATAGCTTGCTACATAATGGATACTTTCTGGAGGTGCAGGTGCGGGGATCCACCATCTTGCAGCCACCTAAGACACTGCTCTGTTCTTAAGTCTCTATTAAATATTTATTTTTGAGAAACTGGATTTACGAGCCTCTTTCTTCAGCATCTCAGCTCCCTTGGTCTTTGGGGGTAGGTTTGCATATACCTGCTCACCACAGAACATGACCTATGTAACCTTTGGAAATCACTGTAAAATTTAAAGTCTGTAAAATTGAAAGCTAAAGACACTGTACTTAATCACTATACATGAATTGATAAGGTTGTTTCCTATAGGGTTATGTACTAACAATTCAGATGCTGATATACATG
Source organism: Daubentonia madagascariensis (assembly GCA_023783475.1). Lineage (NCBI taxonomy): Eukaryota > Metazoa > Chordata > Mammalia > Primates > Daubentoniidae > Daubentonia > Daubentonia madagascariensis. The sequence goes on from JAKFHU010002573.1 coordinate 23,341,553, forward strand.
TATACTGGAATCAAACAAATAAATGAATGGCAGATGGTGGGAGCCAGGTTTCTAACTGTTAGAGTGGGAGTTTCCAAATAAGCAAGAGGAGGAGGCTAGGATGATCCATGAGATAATGGACTAGAGATAGACACATCAGAATGAACTCATTTAACTTTATATAGATACAGATGGTTACATATTGAAATAGGTATAGATATGTGTATATACACAGGTTAGTATATACATATATATTTTCTGGTTGTGTTGTCTGAGATGGCCTTTGCCTTTGTAGTCTTCCTCCCAAAAATCTATAGACCCCTGTCTAATCATGAGGAAAGCATCAGACAAATCCAAATTAAGAAACATTCTACAAAATACCTGACCAGTACCCCTCAAAATTGTCAAGTTCATCAAAAAAAGGAAAGTCTGAGAATCTGTCACAACCAAGAAGTGCCTAAGGAGACATGACAGCTAAATGTAATGTGGTATCCTGGATGAGATTCAGGCACAGAAAAAGGATATTAGGTAAAAACTAAGGAAATATGAAGAAAGTATGGACTTTAGTTCATAATAATATGTCAATATTGGTCCTGTAATTGTAACAAATGTACCACACTAAAGTAAGATGTTAATAATAGGGGAAGTGGTGTAGAATATATGGGAATGCTCATGAATTTAAAACTGTTCTTAAAAACTTAAAAATTAAGTTTATTTAAAAATCTATTTAGAACACTGTTTTTTAAAGAGAGAATACTAAGCTTGTGAGTAAAAAACAGAATCATTAATAGCATGCATACACTTTAGGGCAAGGGCTTTCTGATGCTGCTTTAAACTGCTCAGTTGACTTTTCCTCACTTTTGTGGTGTTTACTATGATCTGAAGAGTTTAATTCACATGAAAACTAAGTTGTCACAATATTTAAAATATTTTATATTTGTTATTTCTACAGCAAAATCATAAGCCCCTTGAAGACAAGGACTGCTTTTGTAAGTGATTTTTTTATAACTCCCAGTACTCAGACTAGCATTATATTAATACCTAAGTGTGTCTTCATTAATATATTTTTCCAACCTAAGTATACCTATTGAAATGCCAAAGGGAATTCAACAGAAAGTTGGTTTTTTTCAAAATGCGATTCCTCAAATTTAGTAGCTACCCATTTTTATTAAAATTGATCTTCAATGCTGGAGAAAAACTAGAAGAGTAAATAAGTGATGCTATTGATGAAGCAATATGTAGCATCAGGGAGTCCAATACACTATTTTTAGAACTGTTTTAAACCCTGCAAAATGTGTTTTCTTTTCTGGTATTCCAGTTGTTTCAGTGACAGACATTGCTTCATATGAGACTAACATACACGTAGGCTTGGGGTTCAAGACAGAAAGGAGGTTCCCTGGTTTAATACTCTTACCATTTGTCTTGAAGAGTCAGATTAGTTCATCCCGGTTAGGTAAACATGTAACTTCCTAAAGAACTTCTGATTTCCTCTATTCTAGATAGAAATTAGAGTGGCTCAGGTTGTCACATATGTATATACCACTAGCCCATCACATGAGTAGACATTTATAATCATTAGTACTGTTGTACAGATTATACAGATGGAACACTACATTATTATTTTCAAAGATTCACACACATCAAGTTATTCTTTAGAATAACCAATATGACAAATCATATTAGGAATTTCCAAATTCCTGTTACTTACAGAACCAATAGAATAATAATATTGAAAAAACCTAAAACATCATTTGATCCAACATTCTTAATTTTACAGAAGAGTAAAGTAAGATCCACAGAGATTAAATGATATATTCTCATTCACTTAGCTACTTAATGTCAGAACCCAGACTAAAACCCAAGTTTCCTGCCCTACACTATTCAACTGATTTAAGGCCTTTGAGTGTGTATGTTAGTGGGGGAAAGGGAAGACATGAAAGAGAAGGAAGTGGGTAAGGAGGAAGGGACAGAAAGCAAAACTCTGTTTCAAGTTTTTCGCAGCATATCTTTGCCATTTCTCTTTGAAATTTACAGGCCATCTTTGCCAGGAATGGCAGCTCACTTAGCGGCAAAACCAATGAGCCCTTTGTTTTTGAAGCCACCTTTCAAAAGTAGCATTTCCTATGTAACCAGAGAAATTTCATGCTCAGAAGCAAATTCATTCTTCATTATCTGCTCCAGTTTATTGACTGTGGTAGAGCTGATGTTATTCCACAGAACAGAAGACATATTCCACTGTGCTTAATGTCAGGGGTTCAACTTACCCTTCTTCTGCTCCCCTCTCTGCTAATACAGAAAGTCCTACAACAGCATTATTAACCATCTTTCAATAATTATATTTGATAACCATTCAGTTTATTCATCTGATTAACTTCTTTAGGTATTAAGGTAAACGCCTCCTTTTTTGTCATGAAAAATATTCAATCTAGTGAAAAACATACCCAAATATGGCTCTCATGGGGATGCATTTCCATTATATTCACGATCAATAGCACCTATGCAACTTTTCTTTTTTATTCCACTAATATTAATGTAGCACTAATAAACACAAACATTTAACCTGTATGGAGTCAAAAACTCTCCAAATAAGAACAGGTAGGTGAAAGCAGTATTTTAAAGTGACAGACACCATAAATCTATTCATATTTTTCCATATATTTTTTCCAATTTATTTTACATGATTTACAGACAAATTTTCATCTCCTAAAAATGAACCTTTATTGTTTAATGGGTACAGAGTTTCAGTTTAGGAAGATAAAAAGTTCTGGAGACCAATAGTGGTTATGGTTGTATTATAATGTGAATATACTTAATGCCATGGAACTGTATGCTTAAAAATGGTTAAAATGGCTAGGTGCAGTGATTTGCACCTGTAATTTCAGCCACTTGGGAGGTTGAGGTGGGAGGATAGCTTGAGGCCAGGACTTCAAGACCAGCCTGGGCAACATAGAAAGGCCCCATCTCTTAAAAAAAAAAAAGTTAAAAATGGTAAGTTTTTTAAATGAAAACTTCTTTTTAAAAAAAAATGGTTGGTCTATGACTTGATAAAGAAGAGAGGGGCTTTTTAGGGCAAAGGAAAACATAAAATGAGAATTGTACATATGGAGAAGACTGTGAAATAAAGGGGAAATTGTATGTTCCAATGTTATAAAAATTAGATGATTCTCTAGGAGATAGCTTAGTTCTAGAATTACTTTATTATCTGTTGTTCATATGCCAGATTGGATATAGAGTTTTAAAACAAATTATGAAAGCAATATTTGCTTTTTATTATTCAAATATAGTAATAAAATAAGTCTTTACCTCTTAGCCCACCCCTATACACTACTCAAGGGTAACTATTACTATATTTCATAGATATTCTTCTGGAAATGTTAACATATATATTTCTATATATGTATTTTTATAAACATGGTTCATTTATACTATTCTACAATCTGCTTTTTTACTTAACAATATATCTTGGAGATCTTTCCATATTGTCACATTGACTTACCTCATTTTTTATAGCTACATAGTGTTCAACTATATGTATGTACATTACCTATCTACTCACCTACATAAAAGCCTTACAGGTATTGAAAAAATGAGACCTTGAAACTGAGTAACTTTGATAACAATGATGTAATTTGTGTCTGAATAAGATATTCTACGTTAGATTTCTTTCTCAAAACTGCAGTAAACACATGATGTGGAACATCCATTCTTGAAATCTTTGTATTTTCTATATCAATTTGAAGTCAAAGAAGTAATTTTGTGGGGAGTCTGTAAGTACCCAAATAACAGGGGCAAAAGCATTGTAGCTTGGAATATTTTTCTGACCTAACAGTAGAAATATCAGAATTGAAAAATACACATCTGAAAACCTCCTTGAAAAGCTAGGCACAAGGTGCCAAAACATCTACGTAGAAGTGAAAAGTATAGTCAAAATATTTTGATGTTAATGTCTAACAATGAGAAACAATGAAATCTCATTGTTGCCTTATAACATTTTTCATGAAAGTCCCAATTTTGCCATATTAAAGTGCTAAAAAGAAAGGATGTTTCTGAGCAATTAATGTCATTTAAAAATTCAGGCATTACGTTTCTTAATACTTTAACATAGTTTAATATGTACATATATATGTGTATATATATATATGCAGAGCAAGTATTTAGGTCATCATCAAGCAATTAATCTCTTAAATAAGATTACCAGGATATACTGACAATTTACAAAGTTTACAAAATCCCTTTTTTTTCAGAGACATGGTCTCCTTCTTGCCCAGGCTGGAGTACAGTGGCACAATCATAGCTCACTGCAACCTTGAGCTCCTGGGCTCAAGTAATCCTCCCTCCTCAGCTTCCCAACTAGCTGGGACTACAGATGCACTCCAACACATCTAGCTAATTTTTTAATTTTTTTGCAGAAACAGGGTCTTGCTATATTGCCCAGGCTGGTCTCAAACTCCTGGCCTCAAGGGATCCTCCCACCTTGGCCTCCCAAAGTGCTGGGATTACAGGTGTGAGCCACCATGCCCGGCCTACAAAATCCATTTTTGATGAGTATTAGTGCCAAGCCTTTCTATAAGAAATGAAAACTTGTATTATTTGCATATTAAGTGGCCCATTAACAATATTCATTTAGTAAGAATAATCAGTAGAAGTAAAAGAGTAACAAACACTGGAAATCCTCTCCTTAAAAGCAATGAGAACACTGGCAAATATTGTCTACATCAACTTTTTCAGAATTCTGGAAAATGAGCAAACATGTGTAACAATCTGGTGAGTGTTTATTTAAGAAAAATGACTGACTCTTGGTAAGAACAATGGGTTTTGTGGCATTTTAACATACCCTATTCCCATCCCTCTCTCCCTCCAACTCCATAGTAGCCTTAAAAACTGACAGCCCCTCAATCACAGGAAAGACAGCAGCTTAGCAGCCTCTGGAGGAGGCAGAATGGGGTCAGAGCTCATCCTCAGCCCCATTCCCAGATGCTGTTATCACTAAATACGTCTGGCAGTTGCCTAGAAAATCCCACTCACAAGGATTATCTTTATTTCACCCAAATCAGAGTTCCCACATTGCAAACAGCCTTTTCCATGGGACATTTTTTGATAACAATCAGCAACAACGGAGGCAACAACAACAGCTGAGATAACCAATAAGCTGACCAAAACACTTTAAAGAACAAGCCAGGGAATGAGAGATCCATATAGTACATTAAAAAGCTCTGATATATTCCTAGGAATCTAAAAGGCCATGGGTACGCATAGGGCTGTGAATAAGAGCAGGAAAGACTGGTCCTAGGCTTCCACCACTTGAACTCCCACCCACATGATCTTGAGGCTCTGCATAAGCTGGAAGTGAAGGCTAAGGCAGGGTTGTAAACAGCCTGTCTAAATACTGAAGGCATGCTCCAATATGCACAGAGATTCTCAACAAAGGCTGGGAGACCTGTTGGTTTCAAATCAGGTAAGGAAATCTGTCTAATCATTAGCTGACTGTCTCAGTCCATTTAGTGTTGCTATAAAGGAACACCTGAGGCTGGGTAATTTATAAAGAAAAGAGGTTTATTTGGCTCACTGTTCTGCAGGCTGTACAAGAAGCATGGGGCCAGCATCTGCTTCTAGTGAGGCTTCAGGCTGCTTCCACTTATGAGGGAAGGTGAAGGGGAGCCAGAATGTACAGAGATCACACTGTGAGAAAGGAAGCAAGAGAGAGGGTAGGGAGGTAACAGGCTTTTTTAAAACAGTTCTTGAGAGCCAGAAACTAAGAAAGTGAGAACTAATAGAAGGCATTAATCCATTCATCAGGGATCCACCCCCATGACCAAAACACCTCCCATTAAGCACCACCTCCAACATTGGGGATCAAATTTCAACATGAGATTTGGAGAAGTCAAACAAACCAAACTATAGCATTTACCAATAAACTAACTAAGCAGCAACTTCAGTGACCATATATAACATAGAATACAGCCTTTACAGAATTAAAGTCACTAAACAAATAAGTATCAACAATAATAACAACAACCGTAAATAGCAACAATACTAAATCCTGGGGAACAGAGGGGTATCTGATTTCTAGACTTGATAAAGTATATTATTTAAAATGTCCAAATTTTAACAAAAAATTAAAAGATAGGCAAAGAAACATGAAAGTATGGCCCCACACGTAGGAAAAAAAAACCCAGCCAACAAAAACTGTCTGTGAGGAAACTCAGACACTGAACTTACTAGACAAGACTTTTAATCAGCTATTTTAAATATGTTCAAAGTACTAAAGGAAACCATGCCTAAAGAAAATTATGGGAATTTTGCATCACCAAATACAAAATATCAATTAGAGATAGAAATTCTAAAAAGGACCAAATAGAAATTCTGGAGTTGAAAAGTACATAACTTAAAAACTCACTAGAGGGACTCAACCACAGATTCATACTGACAGAAGAAAGAGTCACAAAACTTGAATATAGGTCAACTGAGATTATCCATTCTGAGGACAGAGAGAAAAAAGGATGAAGAAAAATAAGCAGAGTTTCATAGACCTGTGGGGCACCATCAAGTGTACCAACAGATGTGTACGAGGATTCCAGAAGGGGAGGAAAGAAAGGGGCAGAAAGAATATTTGGAGAAATAATGGCCAAAAATTTCCCAAATTTGATGAGAAGCATTGGTCTATACATCAGAAGCTCAATAAATGCCAGTAGGATAAACTCTGAGATCCATACCTAGACACATCATAATCAAACTGTCAAAAGTCAAGGACAAAGAAGGAATCTTGAAAGCAGCAAGAGAAAAGCAATATATCACAGACAAGGGATCCTCAGTGAGATTAACAGCCAATTTCTCAACCTAAACCGGGGAGGCCAGACCAAGTGGGAAGACAAAGTGTTGAATTAAAGACTGTCAACTAAGAATTCTGTATCCAGCAAAACTATCTTTTAAAAATGAAGGAGACTTTCAAATCCAGCATGTAAGATGCTTGGAAGTTGTCACTCCATTCTAACAAGTTAAAATATGAACAAACTAAAAAATCAATAACTCTTCTTAGGTACATCAGAAAACTGAAGTCACAGAGCAAACCACTATCCCCCAAATTAGTGAGACAGACAAGTAGGTATAGAGAATCAAAACTTACCTAAGCACAAGCCAGAGGCAGAAACTGCTACTGGAGTCAGTTGGGTAGGAAAATCTAAACTGTTATTGATGGAGGGTCAGTGTGGATAAGCTTGATGGTTAAAAACTTCAGAGGAACCCAGACATGTGGGAGGGGCCCACACTCTTGTGAGTTTTACCTCTAGGAACCCTGTAAGGTTCTTATGATAGAGATTGGAGAAAAATTCCCTAATACTTCCAGCAAAAGGAGCAGAAAAGTAGCCATTTTGAAATATGCACAGAGCATTCTCTTATCCTCAATAAGGCCTGCCCTCAAGAGAAACTATTTTACCAGAGCCTAACCCACTGGAGTTTCACCAGAGCCTAACTGACCAGCAGAATAGAAATACCCAACTCCAGCCTGCTCTAGCCTTCCACATGTGGGAAACAAAAATAACCAATACCAGTCTCTTCCAGACTCTGATTTAAGGAAGAGAAATAGCCAACTTCAGTCCCCTCTAGCCTTCCTATCTCAACAGAAGGGGTAAACTAAGAAACACTTATAAAGGTCACAGCCCAGGAGCACAGGCTCACTAAAAGACTGAGACTTAATCATAAAACTATAGAACACTTCCCCTCTTGCCACACCTTACCACCACATCTACATTACACATGGCTTCTGTATAATACCAGGGGATTATATCTGAAAGAACTCCATGTCTCAGACTTTATTTAAGATGAAGTCCTTATGAAAACCCATAGACAACAGGGGAGACAAAAACAAGAACACCAGAAGAAATTTTAGCTTCTAACACACACAGCTATGGCAAACAGTAAACACAGCCTAATTTCTAGTCAGATTAATCTCATACTAAGGCCTGTTTACCTCAGTTCTTTTTACCTAGTACCTCATGTCCAGCTTTGAACAGAAAATTCCAAAGCATACTAAAAGACAAAAACACACAGCTTAAAGAGGCAGAGTAAGCATCACAACCAGACTCAGATTTTGAAATTGCAGACCAAGAATTTAAAGTAACTATGGGCTGGATGCAGTGACTCATACCTTTAATCCTGTCACTTTGAGAGGCTGAGACAGGAGGATCACTTGAAGCCAAGAGTTCGAGACCAGCCTGGGTAACATAGGGAGACGCTGTCTCTATAAAAAGTAAGAAAAATTAAGCCAGGTGTGGTGGCACACGCCTGTAGTCCCAGCTACTCAGGAGGCTGAGGTGGGAGGATCACTTGCGCCCAGGAGTTTGAGGTTGCAATAAGCTATGATCACACCACTATACTCCAGCCTGGGCAACAGAGTGAGACCCTGTCTCTCAAGAAAAAATTAATAATTAGTTAAGTATGTAAGTAAATAAGTATGGTAATATGCTAAGGGTTCTACTGAAAAAAGTATATAACATGCAAGAACAGATGGGTAATGTAAGCAGAGAGATAGAAACTCTAAGAAGGTAGCAAAAAGAAATGCTAGAAATAAAAAATGCTGTATCAGAAATGAAGAATGCCTTTGATGGGCTCATCAGTAAACTGGAAACAACTGAGAAAAGAATAAATGAGCCTGAAGATATGTCAACAGAAACTTCCTAAACTGAAAAAAAAGAGAAAAAAATGAACAAAAGGAACACAATGACCAAGAACTGTGGGATAATTACAAATGATATAATGGGAAGGTATAACTGGAATACCAGAAGGAAAAGAAAGAGAGAGAGAAAACAGAAGAAATATTTGAAGTAATAATGACTGAAGATTTTTGAAAACTAATGACAGAAACCAAACTGTAGATCCAGGAAGCTCAGAGAATACCAACCCAGATAAATAGCAAAAAGTCTGCACCTAGACATATCACATTCAAACTGAAGAAAAACAAAGAAGCTAGGGTAAAAAATGGCCAATAAGCATATGAAAAGGTACTTAACACCATAAGTCACTAGGTAATGCAAATCAAAACCACAATGAGATACCATTTCATACGCACTGTCAATAAGACAGACAATATACAGGGGTTGAGGAGAATGTGGAGACATTGGAAGCATCATACATTGCCAGTGGGAATGTAAAATGGTAGAGCCATTTTGGAAAACAGTTTGACAGCAACTCAAGAAGTTAAACATAGAGTTATCATATGACCCAGAAATTCCACTGCTATGCATATACCCAAGAGAACTGAAAACATATACTTCACACAAAAATTTGTACATGAATTTTCATAGTAGTATTATTCATAACCGTGAAAAAGTAAAAACAACATAAATGTCCATGAATTGGTAAATGGATAGATAAACTATGATATATCCATACAGTGGAATAGTATTTGGCCAGGAATGAAGTATTCATACATTCTACAACATGGGTAAACTTGTGACTATTACACTAAGAGAAAGAAGTCACATATTATATGATTCCATTTACATCAAATGTCCAGAATAGGAAAATCCATAGAGACAGAAATTAGATTAGTAGTTGCCAGGAGCTGGGGAAAAAAAGGAATTCTTTTTGAGGTGATGAAAATATTCTGAAATTAGATAGTGGTGATGGTTGCACAACTTTGTGACTATATTAGAAACCACTTAACTGTATACTTTAAAAGAGTGAATTTGTGGTATGCAAATTAAGTCTTTAAAAATTATTTTTAAAAGTATAATCTACGTCATTCAACACTGAGAAATTATTAAGCACCATGTACCAGGCACTATCAGACTTGGGTGACAAGAGAGATGAATATAATATGGCCCTCACTCTTAAACAAACCAACCTGTTACGGAAAGCAAACATATCAAAAGATAATTACAATACAGTCTGATGGGGCTGTGATGGTATTAATGTTCACATACAGTAGTGAGATAAAGGAGGCAATGTTTAACTCTCTCTGGCAGAGGAACATTAGGGCATGCTCCCTTGAGGAATGGAATTACGAGCCTGGTCTCAAAGGATGAATAATAGTCTGCACAGAATATGCAGGGAAGGAAAACTCCAGACACTGAAAAAGGATATACAGATACATGAAGGCCACACACACACACACACAAATTAAAAATCAGCTCAATGATGTACTTTTAACCACCTCTCTGAAACCGAACTGAGTTTCCTTCCTTGAATTAGATGTCATCAGAATCACTGTAAACAAGGTACTGACGATCAGGTTTCTATGAGTGGAGATGCATTTTGCAACTATAAAAAGGGCATAGTCCAGTGAAAGAATGAAAGAGAGGGGAGCCATACAATCACCACATATATAAACAAACCCTAATAGTAAACACCATAAATAAGAGCATAGTAGTAACTCTTGGAGTATATAATTAACATTATGAATAAGATTAAGTGGGTCTGTATGCTGAGGTAATGTAAATATCCCCATCAACTCAATCAGACCCAAATAATGACTCCAGCATAACTTATCTGGGTAAATAAAAGCTCTTATTGTTTTCCTATTCCTACAACTAACTAATCAACACTCATTCATAAAGAGAACATAACTATGATTAAATATAAATTCCAGATAGGAAAGATTCATTTTACAACTTGCCCAGCTGATTAGACACATAGGCACAATCTTGTTACCTTACCCGCTTCTCTGAGGCAGACTTCATCAATCTGGAAAATGAAGGCAGACCACTGATTGGAGGGCAAACCTGAAAAGAATTAAACACTTAGCATGGCATTCTAAAATACTGTAATTACAGTGCAATTAACCATACTGCATATTAAACGTGCAACTCTGAAATGTGTTCAGACTCCCCAATTATAACTAGTTATTCTTCAAAGAATTTTGCCGCCCACATTGAATTTCTCTAGTGTTTCTTTGTTATAATTCAGGTATGACAGTCACTAATATATCTAAAAGGACAGTTAATAAAAAGTAGACATTCTTTACTGTAAACCTACCATATGCATGCCAGGTAATACCCATCCATTAGCACTAACCATCATGTTTCAGACAGGCAGATCTATTATGCAATTGGACTTTGCCCTCTTTAAAATATATTTAATGGTCAGCTCTGAAGAGAAAGTGAGATTGAGGCAAGAGGAAAGGCCTGGCGGCAGTCTAGAAACCCGTATCTGTTCTTAATTCTCCCAACTGGACAAGTAACGTAGCCTCTCTGAATCTCAATCACCTCATCTGTCAAGGCTTATATCTGTCAAGGATCTGGGTAAAGATCAAAAGGCCTAACTGCCAGAACTCTAGAAAGGTTGATCATTCTACCCAAATGTAAGGTGCTTCTCTATTATGGGCTCAGATTGTATCCCAAAAGAGTGATCAATGGAAAGGGACAGACAGAGATGTTTGCAGTCATAGTTCAGGCCATATTCAAAATATCTAATCACAGCCCTAACCAATCAGTAAGAAGTCAAGTTTTAAGCAATAAACTCCAAAGCCTGTTGAGTACAGACCAGTCGAAGATAACCCTAGGTTCAAGGTGGCAAAGAATTTTAAAAATAGGGTAGAAAATGGCAGAACTTGTCAGAAAAAAACAAAAAATCTCGTGGAATTTTAACCTAGCTTTATGTTAATGGGAAGTAAAGTTTCTACAATAAGGGAGATAGTGGTCCTCCTTGAAATTATTTGTTTACTTATTTGTCATCTTTGCCAGATAGAGCCATAAGGGGAAGGAATATATCTGTCTTAATCATCTCTATATTCCTAACCAGCAAAATGCCTGGTGTAGGAACCCAGTAAATGTTTGTTGAATAAATGAATGGGTGAATGAATACACAAACAAAGGAATTAACAGACAGTCCACCTCTATTCTGCAGTAGCTAGACCAACCCAGAATTCCATGTTCTAGGAACCATAATTTAAGAGAGGTTTGAATAAAGGAGAGGGGCCATAGTTGGGGAAACTAGGGGCCATTAGCCTAGGTACTGGAGATTTCATGATGTATCTTAATTTTTTTTCTGTATGAAAATACAACATATCAAATATATGGGACATAGCTAAATTAATAGTGAGAGGCAATTTTATGCTGCTAAATGCTTACATTAGAAAATAGGAAAGGTCTCAAAACAATAATCTAAATAATCACCTCAAGAAAAGAGAAAAAGAACAAATAATGTGATTACTATATATTGAACTGTACACTTAAAAAGGGTTAAGATGATAAATCTTATATTTATTTTATCACAATTTCTTTTAAAGAAGCATGTTACAAGAAACACCATTTCCCATTATGTAAATTGGTATTACACAAAACAGAAAAAGTGTTCCAAAGTAACATACATATGTGAAACACTGGGCTAAACAAAAAAAATAAAAAATAAAATAAAATAAAATAGCAAAAAGCCCCAACAAATTAAGTCCAAAACAAGCAGAAGGAAGGAAATAATTAAGATAGGAGCAGAAATAAGTGAAATTTAAAACATGAAAATAGGGCCAAGCGTGGTGGCTCACACCTGTAATCCTAGCACTCTGGGAGGCCAAGGATCACTTGGGGTCAGGAGTTCAAGACTAGCCTGAGCAAGAGCGAGACCCCATCTCTACCAAAAATAGAAAAAATTAGCTGGGCGTGGTGGCACATGCCTGTAGTCCCACCTACTTGGGAGGCTGAGGCAGGAGGATCACTTGAGCCCAGGACTTTGAGGTTGCAGTGAGCTATGATGATGCCACTGCACTCTAGGCTCTAGCTAGGGCAAAAGAGTGAAACTCTGTCTCAACAAAACAAAACAAACAATCAAACAAAAACCCATGAAAATAATAGAGAATATCAGCCAGGTGCAGTGAGGACTCCTCTAGTCCCAGCTACTGAAGCACTGAGGCAGAAGGACTGCTTGAGCCCAGGAGTTCAAGGCCAGCCTAGGCAACACAGTGAGACCTCATCTCAAAAAAAAAAAAAAAAAAAAAAAAGAAAAGAAAAAGGGGAGAGAGAGAGAGAGAGAGAGAGAGAAAGAAAGAAAGAAAGAGAATATTAATGAAAACAAAAGCTTCTTCATTGAAAAAATCAATAAAATTGATAAACCTCTAGCAAGACAGAGAATGATAAAAAAGACAAAATACATAAATCATTAGTATCAGAAATAATACAGAGGATATCCCTATAGCCATTAAAAATATAATCAGGGTTTAAACAACTAATAGGTCAAAGAAGAAATCATAAAAGTAACTGAAAATACTTTGAGATGAATGAAAATAAAAATACAACATATAAAAACATACAGGATACAGTGAAAGCAGTGCTCAAAGGGAAATTTATAGCTGATGAGGCCTACATTTCAAAAAATATAACCTAACTGTACATCTTAATGAACTAGAAAAAGAAGAAATTAAACCTGAAGGTAGCACAAGGAAGGAAATAATAAATATTACAATAGAGATAAATGAAATAGACAATTAGAAAAACAATAGAGAGAGTCAATGAAATCAAAAGTTAATTCTTTAAAAAGATCAACAAAATTGACAAACCTTGGCTAGATGACTAAGAAAAAAGAGAGAAGACTCAAGTAATAAAATAAAAAATGAAAGTGGGAACATTATTACTGAACTTACAGAAATAGAAAGGATTATAAGGAAATACAATAAACTACCATATGCCAAAAAATTAGATAGCCAGGATGAAATGAACATATTCCTAGAAACGCACAAACTACCAAAACTGACTCAAGAAGAAACAGAAACTCTCAATAGACCTATAACAAGTAAAGAGATTAAATCAGTAATCACAAATTACCCAACAAATAAAAGCCAAGGATTAGATGATTTCACTGGTGAATTCTACCAGACATTTAAAGAAGAATTTATACTAATCTTTCTCAAACTCTTACAAAAATAGAAGAGGAGGAAGTACATCCTGACTCATTCCATGAGGTCAATATTACCTGACACCAAGCCACACAAAGACAACACAAGACCAATATCCCTTATGAATACAGAACCAAAAAATCATTAACACAATACTAGCATACCAAATCCAGAAGCATATTAAAAGGATTATACACCTTTTAATGATGTGGATTTTTCCCAGGAATGCATGAGTAGCTCAACATATGAAAACAAATCAATATAATATACCACATTAATAGAATAAAGAGTAGAAAAACCACATGATTTCAATTGATGTAGAAAAAAACCTTTGACAAAATCCACCACCCTTTCATGATAACAACATTCAATATACTAATGATAAAAAGGAACTTCCTCAACAGGTTAAAAGACATTTATGAAAAACCTACAACTGACATCATATTCAATGGTGAAAGACTGAAAGATTTCCTCCTACAATTAGAACAAGACAAGGATGACAGCTTTTACTACTTCTATTCAACATTGCACTGGAAGTCCAAATTACAGAGTAATTAGGCAAGAAAAAGAAATAAAAGTCATTGAAATGGGAAAGGAAGAAGTAAAACTATCTCTATTCTCAGATGGCATGATCAGATATATAGAAAACCCTAAGGAAGCCACAAAGAAAACTACTAGAGCTAATAAATAAATTTATCAAAATTGTATGATACAAAATCAGCATGTGAAAATCCATTGAATTGCCACAAACCAGCAATAAACAATCTAAGAAGAAATAAAGAAAAAATTATAATGTCAAGAGGAATAAAATACTTAGGAACAAATTTACCCAAGGAGACACAAGACGTTTACACTGAAATGACAAAACATTGCTAAAAGAAATTTAAAAGACCTAAATAAATGGGAAGACATTCCATGTTCATGTATTGGAAGACTTACTATTGTTAAGATGGCAATATTCCCCAAAGCTATCTACATATTCAATGCAATCACTATAAAAATCCCAAAGGCTTTTTTTGCAGAAATAAAGAAACCCATCATGAAATTCATAAAAAACTACACAGGACCCCAAATAGCTAAAACAATCTCGAATAAGAAAAACAAAGGTGGAGGACTCACACTTCCTGATTTCCTAACTTACAACAAAACTACAGTAATTTTTTAAAAGTATGGAACTGGCATAAGGATAGATAAATAGATTAAAGGAATAGAATTGAGAGCCCAGATATAAAGCCATACATTTATAGTCAACTGATTTTCAACAAGAGTTCTAAGACCATTCAATGGGTAAAGAAAAGTCTTGGCAACAAGGGGTGCTGAAACAACTGGTTACCTACATACAAAAGAATTGAGTGGGACCCTTATATCATCCCTCATACCATACATAAAATTTAACTCAAAAATGGATCAAATACCTAAATGGAAGAGCTAAAACTATAAAACCCATAGAAGAAAGAATAGTGATAATCTTTATAACCTTGTGATTAGAAATGGTTTCATAGATATAACACCAAAAGCACAAGCAACAAAAGAAAAAGTAAATAATTTAGTCAAAATTAAAATCTTTTGTGCTTCAAAAGACACTATCAAGAGAGTAAAAAGATGACTCACAGAATGGAAGAAAATATTTACAAATCATATATCTGATAAGTGCCCAGTAACTGGAATATATGATATTCTTATAACAACAAAAAGACAAACAACTCAAATTAAAAATGGAGAAAGGACTTGAACAGACATTTCTCCAAAGAAGATATGTAAATGGCCAAAAAACATATGAAAAGATGCTCAACATCATTAGTCACCAGGGAAATTCAAATCAAAACCACAAGATACCACTTCATACTCACTAGGATGGCTATTATCAAAAAAAAAAAAAAAAAAAAAGGAAAGCATTGGCCAGGATGTGGAGAAATCAGAACCCTCACACATTGCTAGTGGGAATGGAAAATGGTACAGATGCTGTGGAAAATAGTTTGGTAGTTCCTCAAAAATTAAACATAGAATTCTCAAGTGACCCAGCAATTCCACTCCTAAGTATATATCCAAGAAAAGTGAAAACAGATGTTCAAACAAAAATGTGTACAAGAATATTCATAGCAGCACTATTTTCAATAGTCAAAAGGTAGAAACAACTCAAATGTCCACCAACAAATGAATGGATAAATAAAATGTAATATATATACAATAGAATATTATTCATCCATAAAAAGGAATGAAGTGTGATACATGCTACAACATGGATAAATCTTGAAAACATTATGCTGAGTGAAGGAAGCTAGACACAAAAGTCCACATAGTGTATGATTTCATTTATATGAAATATCCAGAGTAGGAAAATTCACACAGGCAGATTAGTGATTGCCAGTGTCTAAGTGGAGGAGGAAATGGGGAGTGCCTGCTTAATGGGTATGGGGTTTCCTTTTGGGGTGATGAAAATGTTCTGGAACTAGACAATGGTGATGGTTACACAATATTGTGAATGTACTAAATGCTACTGAATTGTACACTTAAAAATGGTTAAAATGGTAAATTGCATGCTATGTGTATTTTACTATAATTTTTTTAAAGCCAAAGAAGATATTAAGGGAATACTGTGAACAACTTTATGTTCATAAATTCAACACTTAGAGAAAATGAACCAATTCCTCAAATACACAAACTACCAAAACTTAACTGAGATGAAATAGACAGCCTGAATAGTCCTATAACCATCAAAGAAATTGAATTTGTAGTTGAAAAGCTTCTGAAAAAGAAATTTTCAGGCTCAGATAGTTTCACTGGAAAATTCTACAAAACATATAAGAATTAACCCAAATTTAACACATTATCTTCCAGGAAGTATTATACAAGAGGAAGGAACACCTACCAACTTATTTTATGAGGCTAGTATTACCCTGATACCACAACCAGAGAAAGATAATACAAAAAAAGAATATTGCAGACCAAATGAATATAGACATAATAATCCACCACAAAATATTAGCAAATTTAATGAAGCAATGTATAAAAAGAACTATACATCATGGCCAAGTAGAATTTACTTTAGGTATGCAAGTCTGGTTCAACATTCAAAAATCAATGTAATGGTCCATCCTATCAATAGGCTAAAGAAAATTCATGTGATCAAAAAAAAAAATTCATGTGATCATATTGATTGATTCAGAAAAGGACTTGACAAAATCCAATTCTCATCCATGATAAAAACTCTCAGATACTAGAAATAGAATGGGAACTTTCTCAAGTTGATAAAGAGCATCTACAAAAATCCTACAGGTGAAAGACTGAATACTTTCAGTCTAAATTCTGCAACAAGTAAATATGCTAATACTCACCACTGCAATTCAGCATAGAACTGGAAGTTAGCCTCTGCAGTGAGGCAAGAAAAAAAATTAAAGGCATATCCATTAGAAAGGAAGAAATAAACTGCCCCTGTTTGCAGATAACATGATTGTTTACATAGAAAAATCCCAAGGTATCGAGAATCAAAAAAATTCGAGAACTATTAAATGGGTTCAGCAATGTAGCAGGAAACAAGATCAACTCTGGAGTCTATTGAAGGCTTGCAGTTTCTAGGGGAAGAAATTAAATTGCAGTTAATTTTGGTCAATTTCAGCTATTAGCTCAGCAGCAGTTACCCATCCTCCACCCCCAGCCTCCTGGAAGGCAGCTGTGGACATATTTCAGGAGCAGCTTGCATGCAGTTCCCCGGAGCCAGGGTGGACCGAAAGGACGCAGTTCTCCAAATATCAGAGAACTGTGTTCTGATCATTGATTGCTGCTTCTGATTACAGAGGTGCAGACACAGAGATGGGCAGTCATTGTTGCAAACCTCCATTATGCAAAGCCCTCCTCCTCTGGCTGAAGTGACTTTCAGGAAATTTAAAGGGTTGGTGCCTCCCTTCCGCCTTCATTTTCCTCTATTTTCCCAATTGGGAGCCAGACATTTAAGGGCTAGGACATTCAAAAAGCAACCACATATGCAGGGGAATTTAAAAAATGACTCTGCATGCTCGTGGGAAGGCACAGGCTCAGAAATGACCTGAGAAGACCCTAAGTTTATATAATACCTCAGGCTGATCTCTGGCACAGACACAGCCTACAACAATCAAAAAACAAAAATAAAAATAACCAAATAAGCACAAACACACAGAAAACCCTAGGCAAGGGGGAGAATCTGATTTCTAGAGTTACCACATTGTTAGATTAAATGTCCAGTTTTCAACAAAACATCACAAGGCATTTGAAGGAACAGGAAAGCATGACCCACTTGAGGGAGCTAGGACCATTCAATAGGGAAAGGACAGTCCTTTCAACAAATGGTGCCAAAGAACCTGGATATCCAATGCAAAAGAATGAAATTAAACCCTTACCTAATACCATATATAAAAATCAACTCAAAATAGATCAGACCTAAACATAAGACCTCAAACTATAAAACTCTTAGAAGAAAACACAGAGCAAAAGCTTCATAACATTGGATTTGACAATGATTTCTTGGATATGACAAAAACAAGCAACAAAAGGAAAAAGAATAAATTGGGCTTCATGCACATCAAAAACTTTTGTGCATCAAAAGACACTATCACTTGGGGCATGGTGGGTTATGCCTGTAATTCTAGCACTCTGGGAGGCTAAGGCAGGAGGATCACTTGAGGCCAGGTGTTGGAGACCAGCCTGAGCAACATAGCTAGACCTTCTCTCAACAAAAAATAGAAAAATTAGCCGGGTGTGCTGGCATGTGCCTGTAGTCCCAGCTACTCAGGAGGCTGAGGTAGGAGGATTGCTTGAGCCCAGGAGTTCAAGGTTGCCGTGAGCTGTGATGAGGCCACTGCACTCCAGCCTGGGCAACAGAGCAAGACTCTGTCTCAGAAAAAAAAAAAAAAAAAAAAAAAGACAACATCAACAGAGTAAAAAGGCAATGCACAAAATGGGAGAAAATATTTGCAAATCATATATCTGATAAGGATTAATATCCAGACTATATAGAGAACTCCTAAAACTCAACAACAAAAAAATCTAAAAACCTGACTCAAAAATGGGCAAAGGACTTGAACAAACATTTCTCCAAAGAAGATATACAAATGGCCAATAAGCACATGAAAAGATGTTCAATATCACTAATCATTAAGAAAATACAAATCAAAACCACAATGAGATACCACCTCACACCTATTAGGATGGCTACTATTAAAAGAAAAACAAAAAGCAACATGTGTTGTTGGTGAGGATATGGAGAAATCAGAACCTTGTGCACTGTTGGTGAGAATGTAAAGTGGTGCAGCTGCTATGGAAAACAGTATGGCAGTTCTTCAAAAAATTACATATAGAATTACCATATGATCTAGTAATTCCACTTCTGGGTATATATCCAAAAGAATTAAAATCAGGGTCTTAAAGAGATATTTGTACACCCATGTTCATGGTAGCATTATTCATAGCCAAAAGGTAGAGTACCCAAGTAGCCCAAGTACCCATTAACAGATAAAGAGATAAGCAAAATGTGCTATATACATACAATGGAATATTATTTATCCTTAAAAAGGAAGGAAATTCTGATGCATACTACAACATGGATAAATCCTAGGCCATTATGCTAAGTGAAATAGGCCAGTCACAAAACAACAAATACTGTATGATTCCACTCATATGAGGTACCTAAATAGTCACATTCATAGAGACAAAGTAGAATGTGGTTGCCAGGGGTTAGAGGGAGGGGTCAGAGGGAGGAGAGATTGGGGAGTTGTTGTTTAATGGGTATGGAGTTTCAGTTCTGTGAGGTGAAAAGAGTCATTAAAAACAGATGGTGATGATTGTACAATATGAATATGCTTAATACCACTGATGATAAATTTTATCTTATATGTATTTTACCACAATAAAAAAATGGAAAAAATATACCCCCCAAGTAATAATAATGACAACATTAATGCTGGTCAGGATGTAGAGAAACTGGATCACTCATACATTGTTGGTGGGAATGTAAAATAGTACAGCCACTCTGGAAAACAGTTTGGCAGTTGCTTACAAAACTAAACATGTACTAGCATATATAACACAGCAATTGCATTCTTGGGCATTTATCCCAAAGAAATGAATACTTATGTTCACACAAAAACCTGTACACAAATGTTCATAGCAGCCATATTTGTAGTAGTCAAAAACCAAAAACAACGTAGATATCCTTTAACAGTCAATGGTTAAATACACTGTGATACATCCATACAATGTAATACTGCTCAGCAATGAAAAGGAACAAACTCTTGGATACACACAACTTGAATGAATATCCAGGAAATTATGTTAAGTAAGTAAAGCCAATCCCAAAAGGTTATATACTATATGATTCTATTTATATAATATTCTTGAAATGACAAAATTATAGAAATGGAAAACAGATTTGATTATTAGCGTTTGGTGGTAGGGGCAGAAGGAGGTAGCTATAAAAGGGCAACAGAAGGGATCCTTGTGGTGATTGAACTGTTCTATATCTTGACTGTATCAATGTCAATATCCTAGTCAATATTGTTCTACAGTTTGAAAGATTGTACCATTGAGGAACACTGAGTAAAGGATACACAGGATCTCTCTATATTATTTTTTGCAACTCCATGTGAATCTACAATTATATCAAAATAAAAAGTTTAATTAAAAACTTTTTTCATTGAAAAATGTTATTTATGTTAATACATAGTGGTTTTATTATTACTTTTAAGAAATAAAATAAATATTTTCAAAATTTTCTATTTTTAATTTCTAATAGAGTTAATGTTGATAGATACAGCCCACTTAAAGAGAAGCTCTTTGGGGGTTCTCAATAATTTTTAAGAATGACATCCTGAGCCAGTTTGAGAACTGTTCCTCTGCCCTGTGGACAAAAGCTTTAGAATTATTTCTCCATTCATGGCAAGGCATGAGTAATTGCACTTAACTCAGGTGAGTTCAAAGAATTAATAAACAGAGCCACTGAAATGTAATGTCTTTCCAACTTTGTTTATCTATATGTATCTATGTTACCATATAGGTTTTCTACAGAAAGGGAAAGTCACTCCGCTTAAGCTTCTGAGAAACCTAACAATCAGCACCAACCAATTGGCCTGCTTCTATAAAACACATTCCATGCTGCATTTTAAAATAATACTCTCTTACTAATGTGTGCACAGTGTTTCTCTTTCTGAATTAAACTGTAGGTTAGAGTATAATGGTTATTTCATGGGTTTGCTTCAGGTTTAAATGATCTCTAAACACTAGCTTTTGCATTGCTATTAACCTCAAAAAAAGGTCAGATAGGTACTAATAAGGAATTTCAGCTCTCCGTCCAGAAGAATTCTTTTCCCTTCCAGTAACTGTGGCCTCATCAAATTATCTGCCTAACATTTCACACTAGTCTAACTCGTAAACAACAAAATAACCTGATTAATAATAAAACACTAACAGTAGAGTATAAGAAGAAATAAATCTTAGAACTTTTCTGCTAGGAAGAGAACTGCGATTTATAGGTAAAAGTGAGAATATTTACCCTACAGTAAAAAACCATTCTTGACCATAAATTTTAACTATCCTTAGCAAAAAAATGTTCAAGACACAAGAGATCCTGAATACTGTGTCTCCTGCTCAGCTAACACAGAATTCCCACTGGGAATCTTCTCACAAGTAAGAAATTGAACATCAGTGAACAACTTGCATTTGGAGGTTCTTATTGAGGAGCTCCTCCCAGAATTCTAGGCTGGATACTTTGCTATAATGATAGGAGCACAGGCTTGGGTCAGAAAGCCCTTGTTCAAATGTCAGCCCTGCCATTTACTAGGTTACCTCTCTCAGCCTCTGTCACCTTTACTCTAAAACGGAGATAATAATAATGCCCAGTTTATAGGTTTGTTGTGAGGATTAAATGAGACATAGTAATGGGTTATGACATAGCAGGTATTCAACAAACAGTACCTGTTGTTAGCAGATCCTCCTGTGTAACTCATAGATAGGTACCTATTAGAGAATGTAAGATCGACAGGCTTTAAGTTAAGCAACTGGAATTCACTAGATAATACTAACCATAAATGGAGATGATTTTGTAAACCGTACAAGGGAAGTTGTCACTAAGATGACATCAATCTTTTGCAGTCTAGGAATTCTTATCCCACCTCTCATTTAAACCTTTTCCTGACTCATCCTCTATTATTGTCGCTCAGTCCCACACTCCCCTGTTTCTACTCCACTCCATAATATTGTGGCCAGGAGTCTGTAATCCATTAACACATTTCCTATGAGCTTCTACTAATAGAAACATTGGCATGAGAGCAGAAGGCAGGAGGAGGAGAAAAACCTACTCCCTGTGCCTGCCCCCCACGCCAGACTGCAACTTTAGAAGTGAAGTAGGTCTGTCCTTTGGTGATTCCACTTTAAACACCAGGCTCCCTATTCCACGGCTTCACCCTGCCACCAGGGACCTTTTGGGTGCTCCTGGGTTCTAATAATACCACCAGCTCAATGGGGTGGAAACTGATTCTCATAGTATTAATATCAGGTTATCTCAATGGGCATGCATTGCCCTCTGAGCACTCTAGTACATGTGTAACAAATTCTCTGTATTAAATTTATTCTGTTGAAATATGTAGAGAGGTTTCTGTTTTCCTTACTTGCCCTTAACTGATACAGCTTCTTATTTCTCTCGGGAAAAAGTGCAAAATACTTAGTGTGGCCTCAAGATCCTGCGTGATCTTATCCCTACCCACCCCCTAAACCTCCTCTGGTGACCCTCTTTCCTTGACTTTCCAGGGCCTTTTTACATCTTCAAATACTCCAATCTCCATCTTGCCTCATTGCATTTACACATGTGGTACCTTCTACCTGAAAGTCTTCCTTATACCATTCACCTGGCAATTTTCATCCTTCAGGTCTCCACTTGAATGTCACTTTCTCGAAGAGGCCTTTCTTGAAATCCCAAAATACAATTTTTAGATTTTTTTCTAAACAAGGACTAAACTAAAATAAAAACTACAATATACTTCTCACCATACTCCACAAAAGAAAAACATTAACAGCAAAAGTGTCACTTCCAGAATAAAGAACAGTCCTTTAAATTGAACATATTTAACGTCATGAAAAAATTCTCTCTGGTGTGTTCATTTTCCCCTTTTCAGCAAGTCTCACTGAGCACTGGCATTAAGAAACCACAAAACTAGAAGCTGGAGAGTCATATATTTTTATTCAATTTTCATTGAACTAGATAAAACAAATGTTTCAATTCAAGGCTGGACTCAAAAGTAAATGCTCCAACTGAGTTTATTGTCGCTACCAAATGGGTGCTGTGATATTGAGACCCTCCTTGGACTACATTCACAAGGGTTAGGAGGAACCCAGAAAGGTAGTTTAATTTGAATCTTCATACTCACTCTCAGAGACATTGGCTCTATCTTGCCTCTGAGAGCAGAACTTCTGCCCTCGCACTGGAAATGTACTTTCACATCCCACTGCCTTTCTATCCTCCTTCAATGATGATCATTATTACCCAAAGTGCCACACAACAGCAGTGTTGAGGAGAAAGCCAGCAATCTAACTTTAACCTTACTGACTGTTCTTTGGGCTAAATCAGTTAGTCTCACAATGAGCTTCTGCAAACAGGGTTTCTGAAGTTGAAGTATGCAAACTGTTGCCTCTCTCTTTTGTTAAAAGGTTTCTTTCAGAAGTTTCCCTGATTACTTTTCTTATTCATTTACACCTCTCCCAGAGCTTGCTTCTCTTTTGGTTCTGCTAATACTAGCACATGCTTATCACCTCACTTAAGCAAGGTGGTCTAATGGAGAGCATCCGTCAAACAGCTCTTTCCCTCACCAGTCCTAGAACTATATCGGCATTCTATAGCAGACATTCATTCATTCGTCTTTCCATTAATTCAACAAATATTTACAAAGTACCTATTATATAGCAATGAACAGCGTAGACAAAGTCTCTTGGCTCCCTTGTGGGGAGAGAGAGAGAAAGACAAATGAACAAAGAAACAGTAAGTGATTTCCAGAGAATTAAAATTGGGACATGTGACAGTAACTATGTGACTACATTAGACTGTGGTAAGAAAACACCCTTCTGAGGGTGTTATTTACACTTAAGTCTAAATGACAAGGAGCCAACTAGGTGAAGATGCAGGACAATATTCTAAGGACAATGAATAGTTATTACAAAAGCCCTAAGACAGGAAGAAGCTTACAATCTTTACCCTACACTACCTTATTTTCATGTTTCAACTATTAATATTTTCTGAAAATCCAACTGAATTTTCTAAGGCCTGGATGCCAGAGCAAATGCCTATCACATAACGATACTTACAACACTAAGAAACAGAGTGGTATGCTGGAAAGAACATGGCACTTAGAAGACTTCATTCATTCAACTAACATTTATTATTTGTCTCATGCCAGACACTATTCTTGATGCTAAGACTACAACCATCAATAAGACAGGTAGCAAATAAAAAGGCAATTACAAATCTGTGGAATAAATTCTACAAAAGGAGACAGAACTGTTCTCACCCAGAGAACAGGCACCTCATTCAGGCTTGGGAAGTGAGGGAAGACTTCCTAAAAGTGTTGTTTAAGCAAATATTACAGTATTTGGTAACATATTAGATTTGGGAGGTGAGTGAGATGGATATATCAAAGACGAACCCCAGGTTTCTGGCATAAACAATTAGGTAGACAAGGAATACCACTTACTGAGAAAGGAAGCATAAGATAAGCAGCAGCTTTGGGGGCCAAAGGAAGTTTGGTCTGGATTTGATGTCATTACTTAATGACATTAAATAATTACTGTTAATTCTGCTTAGGTATAAAAATGGCATGGTGGTTATGATTTTTAAAAGCCCTCACGAGATGTATATTGAAGTATTTACAAGTGTAATGACATGATGGGGAAGGATACATGACACAAGGTGTGCAAAGTGCTGGTAATTGTTGCAGCTGAATGATGGGTACGTGGGCATTTACTAAACTATTATCTCTATTTTTGTTTATATTTTAAAATATCTGTAATAGTTTTTGTTTGTTTGTTTGTTTGTTTTTAACAAAGTCATCTACCTGTAGAGGAAACAGTGAGAAATGGACAAGACTGCTCTGGGATGAGAAGAGAAGGAAAGAAAAAGGAAAGGGAGGTTAGTGGAAGCTAGCATCATGAGGAAATCTCAATATTCAAGGAAAAAGCACAGGATAGGAGTCACCGAAGAGACCATGAAGACTGCTGGAGAGGTAGGAGAAAACCAGAAGTTGATATCCCAAAAGCCAAAGGAAAAGTTAATTGTAAGAAGGCAGGGATAATCAGTAATGTCAAATAGGAGAGAGGAATCAAGTAAAAGAAGAGAAGTGTTCATTGCACTTAGCAACCAGAGGGTTGCAATTATCTTTACTGTACCAGTCGAATACAAGTAGACACCAACCTCAGATTTCAGTGAGCTGAAGAGTGAATGGGAAGTGGGGAAGTGGGGAAAGATGTACAGAGCACTCTCAAGTGGCTTATCTCTGAAAGGGAGAAGAGTGTTGTAACTAAAAGGGAATGTGGGACCGAGAAACAGATTTTGGTTATTAAGCTGGAAAACGAGCCTGATTAAAGGAAAGGAGGCGTGGCCTCAGTCACTTACTAATCATGAACTTGTGTAGGTCACATTTGTAACCCTTCATGATTCAAACAAGATAAGTGAAGGTCTTCAGTAAACTGTCAAGTGTTATGTTACTATTTTTAAGTAGGCAAATGATTACTATTAAATTTATAAAGTCTAAGTAGCCTTACCACTCTGCTTGTTTCCTCTCTGTAACCAAAGAACATTATATTTTGACTAGTGTAGAGGAAAAGAGAGAGACCAGAGCAAAATGGCTACTGAGTATAATCAGGAGATAATACATGCCATTTTTCTGTTGGGCATGGACAAGGTAATGATTTATGCTGCAAGGCAAATAAATCAGCAAACATTTTTTATTAATGGTAAACAGGAAAAATATTTAAAGCCTAGTTATGTGTAGCCAACAGATTATACATATTACAAAGGCAAATGTAATAAATAAAGAAAGTAGAGTACTATAAAAATAAAATAATGAAAATGGAATTCAGAAACCCATTAGCAAGGAACTATGATGATAGAAAAAGTAGCACTTTCAATGTAAGCAAAGACCTTCGCTTTTAAAATCCTTAATGAAGATGAATCCAAAAAAAAAGTACTAAAAGCTATGGGAAAGTCTTGGAAATCAAACTGTCAAAAAAAAAAAAAAAAAAAAACCAGCCTGCTGCCTTGATGCCCATAATGGACCCTGAAGTCAATACCAAGCATGTTAGTTAAATAGCTGCAAGCCACCACTAAGTGAATATGGGACGTACATTTTGTGTCTCTTCTTGTGTGTGTGTGTGTGGGAGGGTGTCTTTTTAAAATCATAGTCTATTGCTAGAACTAAAAAATTTCAAAACTCCAGATTCTAGTTTAAAACCATAGCCAGTGGAGATTTTCTTTTGAGCTCCTTTGACTCTTGTGCCCTTTTCTCCTCCCTCTGCCTTTCTCTTCATATTCTATGCTCTTTTTGTCCCTCACCTTCCTTATTCCTAGCAAAGTTACTGCCAAGAATTTAACTAATTTTAGTCATTTAATTTTTATCACGAGTTTTAGTTACTGTGGCTTCTATCCCAAGAGGCATTTGCATTTTTCAAAGCTACCTCTAACAATAAAAAAGAAGTCTCCATATCTTGGTAAGCAGGTGTAGACAGATTCTCTTTTGAGGAAAGAACAGGCTCTGACTGGCTGCAACACCCTGAGTGGATGCAAGAGATCAGTGTGGAAGTGAAGCTTCCTCTTGGCTCTCAGTTCACTATCCCAGATTTACTGGAAATGAGTATCAGATCCTTTCTTTTCCTCTTCCTAAGAGCAGGATTTAGTGGGGATGAAGTGCAGGAAAAATACCATTCAGGGGGCATTAAGCCCAGGAGAGAATAGTGCATTGTCTTCACCAGCTCACTGGTGGAAGGCCCTGTAGCAGTTCCTTAGATGTTGATTTAATAAGGATCCAAAATAGGCTTGGAGATTTTTTTCTTCAAAACAGGTTTGGAGACATCAGAACTAAACTATAATTTTGCTTTATTTTATTTTGTAAATGTTTTATTTATATTTCTTTTCTTTAATAATAAAACAGCATTTATCTTACATGAATAAAAATGTATTTAATAAAATGGCATTTTATAAGATCTAAGCAAAATGAATACTTGAGTTATGTTTTTAAAGTAATTTGCTGTGCTGTCTTGCTATCAATTATGACGTTCTTCATGTTTGACATTTTGCATTGGTGAAATATTTTGTTATTTTATCAGGTTTGAAAGTGTATGTTCAGTACCTCCTTTATAACTATATTGTAAAAACAGGATCAAAGCAGGAAATACTCTCTGTTTCACGGCCCTACAAATGGTGATTAAATAGTGAAGGGAATAAAATGTGCATTTCAGGAACTATGCTAGGATCTTCAATAGCCTTACTCCATAATCCAGCTCATTGGATAACATTGTTCTCATCACATAAATGAGAAAACTAGAGCAAAGTGAAATTAAGAAATTAGCTCCAGATTGTTAGGTCAGAAGGAGGACAAACAGGTGGCAAGGAAGTGGCTCAGGGTGGAGAGTCGGAACTGAATTATAGCTAGGAACTGTTCCCTGGTGGGAACATACACAGTAAGGATCTCCTAGTGACCTTTAACTGACCTTGGGCTCATTACCATCTAATTAGCATAGCATGGGTGGAATTTTCATGAAGGATTCTGGGAGGATGCATGCATAGTAAGGAAACTGTTACATACAACCTAACCTGTTATGTAACCCCAACCTGTCAATCACTCCAAAGGTGGGAAACAGCCAATCCTGCCAGCAGAAGGGCAGGATAACCTAGTGAGCATATAAAAGACAGTGTGTGCTCAGACGTCGGGGTCTTCTCCACTCACAGAGGATGACCAGTCTCTCCCTCTGAGACGCACTTTCACTTTGCATTAAATGTTGTATGTGAAACTGCTTTGTATTTGTGATCACCCTGTCATTGGCTCAACTCGGTACCAGTACTCATTCTTGACACTGGGAACCGGGGGAACAGGGAACATCCACACAGACTTAGCAAGATCAGACAGATAATAAGTGATAAATGTGAGATTTATCCCTATTCTGTCTCTAAAGTCGATGATCCTTCCACATTTGTTGATGAACTTACGAGGTGATACAAATCATGAGATTCTTGGCTCCTGGTCAGCCACCAGGCCTGGGCTTTTAGGACCTCAAATGACATAGTTTATTAAATATGAATGTCCAATTTCCTTAAGTACTAACTTAGACAATTGATATCTCTGACATTTCACTTTGATATTCTTGTTTTATTTTTATTGTGAAAGTGCATCCTCAGTCTTTCAAACACATGTTTTGGCTTGTGATTATCTTTCAAATTTTTTTCAGAGCAATTTTTGTGAAACCATGGATAAGTCAAAAATTTGTGTTATTTTCAAATATGAGTTCCATCATGAAACCAATGCAGTGCAGACAGCTTGAAATATCAACGAAGTGTTTGGGAAGGATGTGGCTAATGAACGCACAGTATGTTGATGGTTTGAGAAGTTCCATTCTGGTGATTTTAATCTTGAAAATGAGCCAAATGAATGATCTGAGAACAAGGTGGATAATGATGAGCTGAAAGCTGTAATGGCAGTGAATCCATCTCAACCTACGTGTGCATTAGTAGCAAGGTTTGACATTACTATTCCAACAATATTGGACCATTTGAAACAAATCGGCAAGGTAAAGAAGTCGGGTAGATGGGTTCCGTATGAATTAAATGAGCATCAGAAGAGAAATCATCTCGAAGCTTGCCTTTCTTTGCTGTCATGACATAAAGGTGAACCATTTCTACACTGTATTGTTACATGTGATGAAAAATGGATTATTTTTGACAATCGCAAGCATTTGGCACAATGGTTGAATAAAGATGAAGTGTCGGAACACAGTCCAAAACTGGATATTCATCAAAAAAGCTAATGGTGTCTGTTTGGTGGTCCAGCGCTGGTATTATCCACTACAGCTAGCTTCATGAAACCTGGTCAATCGATTACAGTGGATGTCTACTGCAACCAACTGGATGAAATGATGAGGATGCTTGCGATTAAGCAGCTGAGATTGGTCAACAGAGACAGGCCAATCCTCTTGCAAGACCACATGTGGCAAAAAACAACGCTGGACAAACTACAGCAGCTGGACTTGGAAATTCTCTGTCATCCACCATATTCACCAGACCTTGCACCAACTGACTACCACTTCTTCCAGACTTTGGACCACTTCCTGCAAGGAAAAATATTCCATTCTCAACAAGCTGTGGCAAATGCCTTTCTCAATTTCATTGCCACTCATTCTCCAGGCTTCTTTGCTGCTGGCACAAACAAGCTACTGTTAAGATGGCAAAACCATGTCGATAGTTGGGGCACATACTTTGATTAATTGGACTGCTTCTTGTTTGAGATATAATAAACTACAATTTTGATTCGAAATCAGACATTTCATATTTAATGACCTAGAACTATCATCAGCCACTTATTTTGCTTATTGTAATAGTCCTCAATGCTGCCAGAAAACTGTTGGAGTTGTCTTGAGACCTAGCACCCTATTGCAAATCCTACTGTTGTATATGTCACTGCAAATGTATCTGAGCTAACAGGGAGCATCTGATAGCACATAAATTCAAATTCAAATTCCTGTGGTTTTCTTATAAAAGACAATAATTTGTTAGCTCAAATAAGATGCGAGCCACTTAACTACCACATTATCATGCATTTCCAATATGTCACAGAAATTAGAAGGGAGAAGAAAGTTTGCAGCTGAAGAGGATAAAAGCAGCTCCACTTTTACCTTTCATTGGTTACCCTAATATCCAGAACCTACTAACACTAAGTACTAAGGGTTATGCCACCTCTCTTCACTGGACTTGCTTTAAATTTTACTCCCCTCCCCTAGGAGCCTGACACAAACCCCAAGGGTCACTGACTGGAAGACAACTCAATAATTCTTCTTGGACCCCAATTTGTGTCCCCTAATTCCATCTCCTTCAGGTAAGCACCTGAAGATCCACTGTGCCCCTCTGCCAGTTGAAGGAGTGGCTTTTGCACCTTGTCATGGCCATAGGGTAGCCATCAGCATTAGTACCCCCTAAGCATTGTCCCTCTCCTGAGGTTCCTACAATAGGGCACCAGCTGCCCACAGCCAGAATCCCTCCAATCATTGCAGAACATATTAGAATTGTGCAATGGGGGGAGGGCCAGAGGCAGCACGAGGTGGGACAGAGAGAGGAGGGCAATGCTATGTATTTTTATAAAAAGTCCTGGCATTTTGGAAATATTAAAGCATATAATCTTCCCCCTTTTAGCTAAATTTAGCTAATTCTCATTTTTCTAATTGTATGTCCACATATTTTCATTAGAAAGCTAATGGTCTCAAACTACTCTCAGCAAATACCAATGACCCTGTTGTGCACTCCCTAATAGCCTTTGGGCTGACAGTGTCATAAACTAATAATGTCAAAGCTTATAATCAAACTCTGTGATGAGGTGCACTTTTTGGAAATTTATTTCATAGGCATAGGCATCTCTAATACTTTTCATCCTCCAGTACTCAAATTTCAGAACTTAGGAGAGTCCTTTAGTAAACATATTTCAGCAGAGATCCTTAATTTATATAGTTCATGAGCCCTCTGAAATTGTATGTAAAATTGTGAGTGTATACATGCATCATTTGATCCATAACTTTCATCAGATTCTCAAAGAATCCACAACTTCCAAAAAGTGAAGAATTACTACATTTCAGTAATGCCACCATAAATCTTAGTTCCTCTCTTATACAATTTTGATATGTATAGATTTATTTCTGTATTTGGTTGGGGAACAATACAGAATTAGAGGATTTCAATTTCAGTAATTTGTGCCATTTCTATTGGGGATAATTAGAAGAATAGGGAACTGAGACTAGGAACAGAAAACTCAGCAGTTGGCAGGGCAGGAGTAGAAGTTTTTATGACACCTTGGAAGAGATAAAAGAAGTGCAGGGACAATAAGCCTGCTTTTGCACTGCCCTCCAGTGTTTGCAGGAAGGATGGGCAGATAGCATGTACTGTCTGTGGCTTGGAGTCATCCTGGTCAAAGCTAAGGCTCTATATTCGTGGAATTAAGAAATGCAGTAGACCTCCATGAAGTTCAGTTCCTCAACACCTCTGGGGAATTTGGGATTGAAAAAAATTAAGATCTTGTGAACAAAAAAACACCCTTTTGTATTTTCTAAAATAAAACAATATAAACATAATTAACTGAAGTTTACACATAATAAATTAGTAGAAATGGAAACTATACTATTATTTTCCACTTACCTTTTCTCTGGGTGGTTATATGTTCTAGGATCTCCTTTCCCCAGCGTTTCAACACGGTATTTAGGAATCGACTTTGCTTCGTGGTAGATACTCTACAGCCTGAGAATCACTGTTTCTTAAGCCTAGCCCCCAACATAGAAGCACCCTAGGTTTTAGATTTGATGAATCAGGGCTACCTATTCCTGCGCTGAGTTTCACCTCTTGGGTCTTATAGTGATCTCAGTACAAAATAACTTGGGGATTTAAGATGGCAAAAGCTTTGGGTCAGCCCATCACAGAAATCACAAGCTCCTTCATTCATTCAATTATTTACCAAATAAACACTGGGAACCTTCTTCATGCCAGGCATTCTGCTAGGCATGCAGTGGTCCCCAACCTTTTTGGCACCAGGGACTGGTTTCATGGAAGACAATTTTTCCATGGACAGTGGGGGGAGGGGGGAAGGAAGGCAGAGTTCAGGTGGTGATGCAAGTGATGGGGAGCAGCTGTAAATACAGATGAAGCTTCACTCACTGCTCACCTCCTGCTGTGCGGCCCAGTTCCTAACAGGCCACAGAAGGCACTGGTCCACGGCCCGGGGGTTAGGGACTGCAGGCATTGAGGATGCAACAGTGACCAAGACAAGCATGGCCTGGGATTTCATGGAATTTCCAACCTGGTGAGGAATACAATCTAATAATTAGTGGCAATTATCCACACAGTGTGATGTGTATTGTGGTGGGATCATTTTGGGGTGGGATTAAAAGGGAACCTAAACTCAACTTGGTTGGGGGTAGTGAGGAAGACACTAGAGGTGGCAGTGGCTTAACTGGGACCCAAAGGAAGAATAGAAATTAGTTAGAAAAGAAAAGAATAGGTCAGAGGAGGAACTGAGAGTACACATGGCAAACAACAACAATGACAACATTAAATGTAGTAATATTAGAATAATCATGTAATGAGGGAGTATCTGGAGATAAGATGCACAGGGCCCAGACCATTAAGCCTATGTAAGTCATGTTAAAGAACTTGGACTTTTTCCTGAGAGCAATGAAGAGGTGTTGAAAGATTTTAGAAAAGAGATTGACAAACAGAATGATTTGTATTTTAGAAATATAACTTTAAATACTGCGTGAAAATGGATTGAATTGGCCAAGATTGAAAGCAGAGAAACCAGGTACAAGAGGAAGTAATGGATGCCTAATTTAGGAAGATGACCGACAGTCCACAGGGTAGAAAGAAGTAAACTGATTTGACAGACAGTTACATTCTTAGGGCTGTCCACTATATCTAAGGCTCAGGTTTTCTTTGCTTCAACTTTCTCTTTCCTAGTTGTTCATTAGAAAGATCGCCACAGCTCCTTCATTATTCACTTACCTCTATTCCATTCCAAAACCCACCATCTGAGAATATCAACACAAGTTAAATATACCTTAACAGAAATTTGCAAGCCTGCCAAAAAAATGTGCAGAAATAAACAAAAGAATACCATAATTTTATATAAGGTGACAAATTACTATGCCTACTCAGCTGCATTGGATAGGATGGATGAAAGTCACCAAGATTTTATCATTTCAAGCATCCAAAGTTATTCTAAGTCACTAAAGTTAGGGCTTCTAGGAAAAAGTCAGCATTAATTTTGATTCATAATTCAGTTAATTATAATGAATCTGAAAAACATTTAACTTTTGGAAAGAGAACAGGAAAAATATGCCTCTTGCTAATTTGTCCAAGGTCATATAGATACTGCTGAGTTTGCCTATTATCTTCATTACAGTGAAAATGATTCATAAGTTTCTAGAGAAAAGAGTGGCAAATGGAAAGTAATTGCACAGTATCCATTATTATTAGTTTAAGATGTATAAAACTTCATTAGTGTTGTCTTTAGTGTGCTGATTTTTTTTACTGTAAGAAAAGTTCTAAGGACTTTCATTGGTATACTCATACCTCAATACCTCTCATTTTATTTTTTCATATTATATCTTAAGCTTCCCCAGCACAAAAGCCCTTATGGTTTAAGAAGAAATATGCATTTACACATATAAAAATGCCTCACCTCTATGAATAGATTTCCTTAGTTGGCAAAGTAAATCATGAGTTTCATAAGCAGAAAGTGTGGTAGTATGTCAGCTTTTCCCAGTAGCTGATCAGAAAGCAGTATGAAAGAAAGTTAGATTCCGAAGAGTTTGCATTTTGACTAAAGACAATGAAGAGCTAAGATGGAGAGACATGTGACTTCTGACCTTGTCAGTGGTGTGTTTGTGGAGAACAATTCTATTTGGGCACTTAAGGAAAATGGGGTTTTCATTGGCAAGGTTGCCCTCAAGACAAAGGATAACTATTAATAGATATTTGGAGAATAAGGCACTATGGAACAATCACCAAAATCTTTTAAATTATGATTTAGATGGACAAGGCTCCACTTTGGAGGAATCATCAACTGTATTTATCTTGATCACTAGCTTCACATGCCCAAAAGGGGAAAAGAAAGAGTTGCAAAAGAATAAAAGTCCAGGTTATTTTCTCCCTATACTTAAAACACTTACAAAAAAACCTATACTAAAATAATACTAATGCTATAGGAATTTATTTTTAACTAAATAAAAGTTAATATATTAAGTTGTATGTGGAAGAAGTACAGTATAAAATTCATAATATGAATCAAAAGCCAGAATTTTAAGAACAAATTCTTAAACTTAGAATTGAGTTTAAAGGATATGGGCTGGCAATTTTACAGTCAATTTCTTCTTCCCTTCAAAGTTCTACTTGAGAAGGCAGAAAGGAATGTATAACTTCATCTTCCTTAAATGATTTAAGTTGGCTGTCATTAGGAGAGAAGAAAGTAATAAGGAAGCTAATACTTGAGTACCTACTTGTCCCATGAATGAAATGTATTATTTCCTTTAATCCCTCCAAAAGACCTATGACATAAGTAAGTATATATATATAATCTCCATTTTACAAATGAGGAAACAATCTCAGGAGGATTAAGTAACTTACCAAAGAGATATAGCACAGCAAAGATTTGAACTTAGATCTATCTGCCTCCAAATTTCATGTTCTTAACAACTAGTTTATACTTTTAAAACTCTACTAAAGCAGCAAGTCTTTGAGGAAAAACCAGCAAGAGAGATAAAAAAGACTTAGGTATCAGAGCCTTCATTAGGCAGGTTGGGAGTCTTCTGTTGACTGCTGTTTATAGACTCCAAGAAGTCACCCAGCCATTTAGCATTGTGTCCACATTCATGTAATACAATTTCTCAAGATAAGGTTTCAAAAAACCCAGTCCTAAAATGCTCAGAGATACATATTCTAAGACCCTTCTTCAAAACTCACAAGACACATAAATATATTAAAAGACATCAGTAGTCCTACGTTAAAGAAACCTGTTGTATATGTGACCCAGCAGGAAATAGAGGGCATAACCAAAAGAGTAACTAAAGAGAGTTTAATGAAGGACTATTTACAAAGATGTGGGCAGAGTTAAGGGAACCAGTATATACAGGTAACCATCCTGGGACTAGAAACAATGCAAAGCCAGTACAATCCCTGGGTCTGAAAGGGCAAAGTTTAGAAACAAGGACCAAGGGGCTCAGATTCCAGAGAGGAGACAACTGTGAAGGAGTAAACTTATGTGCTGATGCCTATTCCCCCCAGTCTCCATGAGGTATATGCCATACCTGTGTGCATGGAAAGAAGCTGTGAATCCACAGGGCAAGAGGCTGGGAATTTGGGACTTGACAGAGAACAACTGCAGAAGGACTGATGGATTCTCAACCAAAACAGTGGAAGCCAGAAGACTATGGAATAACATTTTTTTCTCTTTTCTTTTTTTATATTTGTTTTTTATTTCAAAATATTAATTAAGGGGGTACAAGGTTTTTTTTTAACATGGATATCTTGTATAATGTTTAAGTCAGGGCTTTTGGTATGCCCATCACCAGAATAGTGTTCATTGTACCCAATAAGTAAGTTTTTATCCCATGCCCACCCTCCCACCCTTCCCCCTTCTTGGTTTCTCATGTCCTTTATATTGCTTTGTGCCTGTCTGTACCCATCTACTAGCTCCCACTTATTAGTGAGAACATGTGGTATTTTTTTTTCCATTCCTGAGATACTTCACTTAGGATAATGGTCTCCATCCAGTTCACTCCATGTTGCTGCAAATGTCATTATTTTGTTCCTTTTTATGAATGAGTAGTACTCCATGATATATATACCACATTTTCTTTATCCACTCATGAATTGAAGGGAACTTAAGTTGATTCCACATCTTTGCAATTGTGAATTGTGCTGTGATAAACATTCCGGCATAGGTGTCTTTTTGATTAAATGACTTCATTTCCTTTGGGTAGATACCCAGCAGTGGGATTGCTGGATTGAATGGTAGGCCCCACAACAAGATTTGCTACTTTGAATGGTAGAATCCTGTCCCACAATGAGATTTGCTACTTTGGATTTCTTTATCAATCACTGCATAACAGCTAATCTAGAGACTTTTCTGAAGTTGATGAAATCCCATGGAAGAACATGGAAGAAGTTATTTAAAGCCTGAGGGCTGTAGCTGCTTCAGACTGGCTGTACAATGGACAGAATGATGGGCATGAGAGCTGTTAATACAAGGTTCCCCAAAGAAGAGATTAATGGGGTGAACATTTAAGAAATTCAAACTGGGTATCAAGCTATGGGGAGCTCAACTAGGCAGCTGTCTTCCTGGTTGAAACTGAAATTGCCTCTATAGCACCAGTTTCCTCCGTGGAGCTCAACCTCTCCCTACTAGAAGAACTGAGAAACTAGTTAGCTACCTTAGAACAAATTACAAATTACTCCTTTAACATCTTCACAGCCTGACTCTGCACCCCTGTACCCTGATTTAATAACCTCCAAGGAGCAGGGGAGATGAGGGGTAGGGCTATGGTCTCTCTACCCTAGGGGGAAATGAAGACCTTATGCCCCACTGATGGTACAATGGGATAGTGGGGGAAGAGATACAAACTTGTATGGCTCTTTTGAATACAGGTGCTTAAGTCACTATCTTACCAGGCTTTCTTGAGGGGTGAGTGCTGTGCATTCAAGCGGCCAGATTTGGAAACCATGAATTGGTAAAGGGAAATAACTGGGACCAGGCAGGTATGGCTGTTCAGACTTCTGTTGTCCACCACTGTTGTTCCTACTGCTGAATGTATCATTGGTATTGACATTTTGTGTGACTGCACTGTGAATGCTCATAATGTCCAAGGGGTATTGTCTCAATCAGGAAAAGATGTTTGAGAGATGATAGTGGAAGCAGTGAACAATGAGCCACCAACCAGGCTTCCAGTTTCCTCTCGTGTTATATTTAAAATACACAGTTTCAGGAAAAGAAAAAGAAGTCATAGCCTTGATGAAAGCAACAGGGGTATTATTGAGAGATGTAGTATCTCAAGACAGTGGTCCTGTGTGGCCAGTGAAAAGGCTACCAGGAGATGCAGGCTTACGGTAGATTATTGCCAACCAAATTCAGTTGTTGCCCCTGTAGCCTGGCTGTTCTAGACACATAACTGTAAATTATGTGTAGTTTAGCTCCTACTCATAAGTGAGAACGTGTGGCATTTATTTTTCTGTTCCTGACTTTCTTCACTTAGGATAATGACCTCCAGTTCCATCCAAGTTTTTGAAAAAGACATTATTTCATTCTTTCTTATCACTTAGTAGTACTCCGTGGTATATATATCACATTTTCTTTATCCATTCATCAATCGATGGGCACTTAGGTTGATTCCATATCTTTGCAATTGTGGATTGTGCTGTGATAAACATACAACTGCAGGTGTCTTTTTGATATAATGACTTCTTTTCCTTTGGGTAGATACCCAATAGTGGGACTGTAGGTAGATCTACTTTTATTTCTTTGAAAAATATCCATACTGATCCCCACAGAGGTTGTACTAATTTACATTCCCACCAATAGTGTATAAGTGTCCCATCTTTACCACATCTGCGCCAACATCTATTGTTTTTTGGCTTTTCAGTAACGGCCATTCTGACTGGGGTAAGGTGGTATCTCATTGTGGTTTTAATTTGCATTTCCTTGATGATTAGTGATGCTGCAATATGTTTGTTGGCCATTTGTATGTCTTCTTTTGAAAAACGTCTGTGTCATTTGCCCACTCTTTAATGGGATTATTTGGTTTTTTTCTTGCTGATTTGTTTGAGTTCCTTGTAGATTCTGGATATTAATCCTTTGTTGGATGTATAGTTTGCAAATATTTTTTCCCATTCTGTAGGTTGCCTATTTTCTCTTTTGATTATTTCTCTCAGCATTTGCTTGTCTGGGAATGACTTTATTTCTCCTTCATTTCTGAAGCTTATTCTGGCAGGATAAAAAATTGTTGGCTAGCAGTTTTTTTCTTTCAGCACTTTGAAAATGTCATCCCATTCTCTTCTGGCCTATAAGGTTTCTGTTGATAAGTCCACTGTTAGTCTGATGAGGTTTCCTTTATGGATTACTGGACACTTTTCCCTTGCTAATTTTAAAATTTTTTCTTTCATTTTGACTTCAGTCATTCTCTCTATAATATGCCATTGTGAAGTCCTTTTTTGCAATGTATCTGCCTGGGAATAGTTGGGTCTTCTGTATCTGAATGTCTAACTCTCTTGCTAGTCCTGGGAAGTTTTCATCAATTATTTCCTTAAATAGATTTTCTAAACTTTTTGATCTCTCTTCCCTCTCAGGAATACTGATAATTAGTAAGTTCAGTTGATTTATGTAGTCCCAGACATCTGAAAGGCTTTGCTCACTCTTTTTTATTCTTTTTGTTGTTGTTATTTTTATCTGACTGGATTATTTCAAAAGACCTGTCTTTAAGTTCTGAGATTCATTCTTCTGCTAGGCCTAGTGTATTCTTAAAGCTTTCAAATGTGTCTTATATTTTCTTCAATGAATTTTTCAGCTCCAGATTTTCTGTTGTTTTTTTTGTTGTTGTTTTTAACGACATCTCTCTCCTTGGTAGATTTCTCATTCATATCTGGATTGAGTTTCTGGTTTCTTTGTACTGTTAATTCAGATTTCTCTTGCATCTCATTGAGCTCCTTTAGAATCAACGTTTGGAATTCTTTACCTGGCATTGTGAAGAATTCTTTTTGGTTGGGATCCATTGCTGGACAATTGTTGTGGGTCCTTTGGTGGTGTCATATTTCTTTGCTTTCTCATGTTTCCTTGTGTGCTTCCGTTGATATCTATGCATCTGATGTAGCAGTTACTTGTTCCAATTTTTTGACATTGCTTTTGAAGGGGAGAATCTTTTTCCTGAAGAGATATATATATTGTTGGTTGAGTAGGACAATTTGGCTTTGATTTTGGGTGTCTACAGTAGCATGATCTCTGTATGATTTCTTCGGCAGTACACAGTGTCAGTGGTATCTGTGATTTCCTGGTAGCTTAAGGAACAGTTATTAGTTTAAGCTGTGGTAAAGTTTTGGTGGGGACTTGAATACCAGTCAAGCCAGTCTCTGGGCCCCAGTGGTAGAAGCAGTGGGCTGAATATGCCTGATTTTAGGTCCCAGAGCAGCTTATGCTGGCAGCAGTGTTAGTGTGTCCTGGGGAACCAATTCCTGGGCCTGAAGGTGGCTTGCTTAGAAGTTAGTAGTTGGAGCAGAGGGCTGGGTATCTGGGTGGGTTCTCAGGCCCCTGAGCAGCTGGTGTGATGTGGAAGGTTGCAGTAACAGTGGTGGAGCCACCCACTAGGACCCAAGTGGTCCATGTTGGTGCTACTGATAGCTGCAATGGGTTGGGCAGGCTAGTCCCCAGTCCCACAGCTGACTGTAATAAGGTGGTAAAT
This sequence comes from Daubentonia madagascariensis, assembly GCA_023783475.1. Classification (NCBI taxonomy): domain Eukaryota; kingdom Metazoa; phylum Chordata; class Mammalia; order Primates; family Daubentoniidae; genus Daubentonia; species Daubentonia madagascariensis. The sequence goes on from JAKFHU010002573.1 coordinate 23,380,548, forward strand.
ATTGTCCTAAGTGTGCTTAGGAAAGCTTCGTCTCCCCTCTTTCTTCCTACCTGGGTGGCAGCTGCAGCCATGGCACCTTAAACTTGGCTCAAGGGTGGGGTGTGGCCCAATGTTAAACTCTCAAAATGGTGCCAGCTGTGGGCTTGTAATCAAAGATGACAGGGCCCATATCAGGCAAGCAGCATGGGTAAGAAACTGCAGGGAGTACAGTCCGCTCACATCTCAGTCTCACAGGAGGTCACAGCAGGGTGGTGGGAATTGCCCTAGGTATGTGTAGGAAAGCCTGGGATTCCCTGTCCCTCCTCAGCTAATGAGGGCTGCAGCTACATCAGCCCCAACTCAGACTGAGGGTGAGGCACTGCCCAGCTTTAAACTCCCAAACTGGTACCTTAGGCCTGTGACCAAAGAGGGAGGGGCCCTTTCCAGGCAAACAGCTTGGGTAAGATGCTAGGTGGAGTGTTGTCCACTTGCATCCCGGTCTCACAGCAGCCCACAGCATGGTGGTAGGAACCTTTCCAGGGATGCGTGGAAGCGCCTGGCCTCCTCTATCCCTCCTTGGAGCCCTGTAGTGGCTGCAGGTATGCCTACAGTTTGCCAGTATCTAGGCTCTCAGAATGGCTCCCAGCTCAAGCTGCTCTAGGCTCAGATGCCTTTAGGATTCTGCATGGGTTCCCCTTCTGGAACAACATCTCTGTACAATCTCCACGCAGCTTCCAAATTAGGCCCATGATCTGCATGGTTCGGAGTAGGGGGAGGGTTTCTTTCATAGCCAAGATCATAAAAGCTTGTAATGCTCCTCTTTACCCCTGATAATTTTCCTTGATCTAAAATCTGCTTTCTCTGAAATTAATCTAGATACTCCAGCTTTCTTTTGATTAGTGACAGCATGGCCTATCTTCCTCCATGATTTACTTTAAACCAATATGTGCCTTTATATTTAAAGTGGGTTTCTTATGGATAACACATAGTCAGGTCTTGTTTGCTTTCTTTCGTTTTAACCAATCAGAGAGTCCCTGTCTTTTAATTGATATATTTAGAGCAATCACATTTAAATTGATTATGGATATGGTTGAACTAGTATCTATAACATCTGTAACTGTTTTCCATTCACCACTCTTGTTCTTTATTTTTTTGTTCTCCATTCTTTCCCACCTTCTCTGGGTTAGTATTTTATATAATCCAATCTTCTCTTAGCATATCAATTATATTTCTTTTGGCAAGTAGATATGGAAATTGGAACTCTCATGCACTGCTAGTAGGAATATAAAAAGAGGAAAATTTTAGCAAGTCTTCAAAAAGTTAAACACAGAATTACCATATGATTCAGCAATTCCACTCCTAAGTGTATACTCAAAAGAATTGAAAACAGGAACTCAAACAGATACTTGTACACCAATATTCACAGGAGCATTATTCATGACAACTTAAAGGTGGAAACGACCCAAGTGTCCACCAAAAGATGAATGGATAAACAAAATGTGGCATATACATAACAATAGAATATTAGCCATAAAAAGGAATGAAGTTCTTATACATGCTATAACATGAATGAACCTTGGAAACATTATACTAAGTGAAATAAGCCAGACACAAAAAAGACAACTACTGTATGAGTCCACATATATAAAATATCTAGAATAGACAAATTTATAGATACAGAAAGTGGATTAGAGGTTACCAAGGGCTGGATGGAGGGAGAAATAGGGAGTTATTGCTTAATGGGTACAATAAGCAATAGGTTTATGCGTTTAGAGTGATGAAGTTCTGGAAACAGTGGTGATGGTTATACCACATTATAAATGTATTTAATGCCACTGATTTGTACACTTAAAAATGGTTAAAATGGTGAATTTTATGTTATGTTTATTTTAAAACAATACCAAAAAAAAGCATAAGAAAAGGGGACTAGTCCTATCAGGTATGAAGACTTCATGAAAAACATTTTAATAATTAGGACACCATGGTATTGAATCAAGATTAGACAAATTGACTACTAACAGAAAATAAAAAGCCCCAAACAGGCACTTTTTAAAAAATTTGGTACATGACAGAGATGACATGATAGGTCACTAGAAAAAGAAGTGACTATTTGATAAATGGAGTTAGTTCTACATAAAAGACAAGAAAAAATGGATCTCTATTTCATATCATACACAGAAACAAACTACAAATGGATTAAGATTTTAATAGGAAGTAAAAATTTTAAACTTTAAAAAATATATAGGTGATGGAGAGGAAAGGATTTCTTAAACAAGAAAATATGGGTCAAAAAGAAAAGATTAATAAGATTGACTACATTAAAACTAAGCATTGCTATTTATCAAAAGGCAGCTTAAACAAAGTAAAAAGACAAAGCTACAAAATCAGAGAAGGTTTTTGCAACGTATTTAACTGCAACAGATTAGTATCATAAGTATACACAAAATCTCTTACAGAAAAGACAAAGACAAAGAAACCAATTGAAAAATAGACGAAGTATAGGAACAGGCAAGGTACTGAAGAAGAAACACATTTGGCCAATAAGCAAAAGGGAAGGTTGATCAATCTTGCTAGAATCACAGAGACAGGCAAGTCAAGACCACAATAAGACACAATTTTATATTTATCTGGTTGGCAAAAGAAATGGAGTGGGGAGATGCAAGGATGGTTCAACATGTGTGAGTCAATAAATGTGAGTCACCACATAAACAGAATTAAAAACAAAAACCATTTGATCTTTTTAATAGATGAGGAAAAAGCATTCAGTAAAATCCAGCCTTCCTTCATGAAAAAAACCCTCATCAAACTAGGCACAGAAGGAACATACCTCAAATTGATACAAGCCATATATGAGAAACCCATAGTCAACATAATACCAAGTAGGGAAAAGTTGAAAGCATTTCCCCTGAGAACTGAAACAAGACAAGGATGCCTACTGTCACCATTTCTATTCAACATAGTCCTGGAAGTCCTAGCCAGAGTAATCAGGCAAGAGAAAGAAATAAAGGGCATCCAAATTGGAAAAGAGGAAGTCAAACTATCTCTGTTAAACAATGATATGATCCTATACGTAGAAAACCCTAAAGATTCCTCCAAAAGACTCCTATATTTGATAAATTAACTCAGTAAAGTCTCAGGTTACAAAATCAACATACACAAATCAGTAGCACTGTTATACACCAATAAACGACCAAGCTGAGAATCAAATCAAGAACTCGATCCTATTTTACAATAGCTGCAAAAAAAACCCAAAACCTAGGAATATACTTAACCAAGGAGGTGAAAGAGCTCTACAAGGAGAACTACAAAACACTGATAAAAGAAATCATAGATGACACAAACAAATGGAAAAACATCCTGTGCTTGTGGATTGGAAGAACCAATATTGGTAAAATGACAACACTGCCCAAAGCAATCTAAAGATTCAATGCAATTCCTATTAAAATACCAATGTCATTTTTCACAGAATTAGAAAAAATCCTAAAATTCATATGGAATCAAAAAAAAGCCCAAATAGCCAAAGCCATCTTTAAGCAAAAAGAATAAATCTGGAGGCATCACACTGCACAACTTCAAATTATACTACAAGACGATAGTACACCAAAACAGTGGGGCCCTGGTGTAAAAGTAGACACATAGATCAATGGAACAGAATAGAGAATCCAGAAATAAAGCATGATACCTAAAACCAACCAATCTTCAACAAAGCAGACAAAAGCATATACTGGGGAAAGGACACCCTGCTTGATAAGTGGTGCTGGGAATATTGGATAGCCACATGCAGAAAAATGAAACTGGATTCCTATCTCTCATCATATATAAAAATTAACTCAAAATGGATTAAAGACTTAAGACCTGAAACCATAAAAATTCTAGAAGAAAATTTAGGAAAAACTCTTCTGGACATTGGTCTAGGCAAAGAATTTATGACTAAGACCAGACCCCAAAAGCAAATGCAACAAAAACAAAAATAAATCAATGGGACTTAATTAAACTAAAAGTCTTCTGCATAGCAAAAGAAATAATCAAAAGAGTAAATAGACAATCTATAGAATGGGAAAAAATATTCACAAACTGTAGATCTGACAAAGTAATACCCAGAATCTACAAGGAACTCAAACAAATCAACAAGAGAAAAACAAATAATCCCATTAAGAGTGGGCAAACAACATGAACAGACATTTTTCAAAAAGATATACAAATGGCCAACGAACATGAAAAAATGCTCAACATCACTAATCATCAGAGAAATGCAAATTAAAATCACAATGAGATACCACCTTACCCCAGTCAGAATGACCGTTACTAAAAAGTCAAAAAATAATAGATGTTGGTACAGATATAGTGAAAAGGGAACACTTATACACTGTTGGTGAGAATGTAAATTAGTACAACCTCTATGGAGATCAGTATGGACATTTTTCAAAGAATTAAAAGTAGATCTACCATTCAATCCTGCAATCCCACTACTGTGTAGCTACCCAAAGGAAAAGAAGTCACTGTATCAAAAAAAAACACCTGCAATTGTATGTTTATCACAGCACAATTCACAATTGCAAAGATATGGAATCAACCTAAGTACCCATCAAACGAGGAGTAGACAAAGAAAATATGGTATATCTATACCATAGAATACTACTACTCAGCCATGAAAAAGAATGAAATAATGTCCTTTGCAGCAACTTGGATGGAACTGGAGGCCATTATGCTAAGTGAAGTAACTCAGGAATAGGAAAATAAATGCCGCATGTTCTCACTTATAAGTGGAAGCTAAGCTATGGGTACACAGGGCCATACAGAGGGGTACAATGGCATTGGAGACTCAGAAGGGGGAGGGGGTAAGTAATGAAAAATTACCTGTTGGGTACAATGTATACTACTGGGTAATGGGTACACTAAAAGCCCAGAATTCACCACTATACAATTCATCCACGTAACCAAAAACCACTTGTACCCCTAAATCTATTGAAATAAAAAAAATTGACAGGTCAAGTGTTGAAGAATACAGTTAGTTCTGCTATAATGTTTGTTGTGTAAATGTGAGTTTGTTCCAATGTAATTGATATATTAAGGAATAATTTGTGCGTAATGCAAATTTTGCATTTGATTATGCATAATTCCACCCCAAGAAATACTAGGTGAATGCATAAACTGTACCCAGGTGAACAAGCTGCATAGGAATACACAAAACACACCTCTAACATCTACCAGCTACCTTAGCTCACCAGAGTGTTTGGAGCCACACCCATCCATATTTGGTGTTACAATGTTCTGTCCAATTTCAGATAACTCTCCTTCTACCACTACACAATAACTTAACAAGCTGTAGCCCTTCCGACACCCACTTCCACAAGCGAACTTTTTCAAGGTAAAGGGCTATATTTATTGTGATATTTATGTATTTCTTAGCCATTTAACCTGTGTAAAATTGTGCTACAGTTTTTAATGTGCCACTGACAAAGTTTTTGAGAGTTTTTCCCCAACCCCACTTTTCTTATAAGCTCTGTGTTTTTTATTAGGTGAATTAAAATAATATGGTGGTTTTTAAGACACAAGTGTGTTACAGCAGAACTAACAATATATGGATAATATAATCACTTATTCTTGGGTAGTATGATCCTAAATTGACACAATCACTTTGGAAAATAATTTGACAGTAGCTTGTAAAGCTGAACATTGACATACCTTATAATTCAGCAATTCTACATATACAGCTGAAAGAAAGTAGTGCACATATATATCAGGAGACATTTTCAAGAATATTTATAGCATAAATATTTGTAATAGCAAAAAGCTGGAAACAACACCAAAGACTAGATAAAATAACAGTTAAATAAAATATAATATGGTTGCCATATTATGTGGCAGTAAAAATGAATGAAAAACACGTCTACAGGGTGGCAAAAAGGCAAAACCCAGAAGACTACGTGAAGTATGATACCATTTTATAAACTTCAAAAACATACAAAACTAAATAATACATTGTTTAGGCAAATGTGTGTGTATGTGTTTGTGTGTGTATGAGTGAGTGATACAGCTTTAAAAAATAAAGCAAGCAAGGTAATAATAAATAAAAAATTTAGGATGGTGGTTACTGCTGTAAAAAAGGCAGAAAATAGGATAGACAGCAGTAATTATGTTACTGGTAATTTCTAGTTCTTGAGCTAAGTTCATAGACATTTATTAAATTATTAACCTGATTTTGTTTACTTGAGGTACAAATACATAATATTAGGAAAATACATTTTCTTTGATAAAGAACACATGGCATTTGTTTTAATGCTTTCAAATATAATTAACATTTGTTTTTGTATAATAATTATGGCTAAAAGTGTTTTAAAAGAATGAAAAATTGCCTTTATCATAGCAAAATGGTAGCAATTATTCACAGCTGATTAAAATTTAGAAATGTTCTGTTATAAGGCATTGCCTAAATATTAATATTGGTAGAGTCAATTCACATAAAAGCTACTTTTCAAATTATACCTTCTAATTTCTCTACTTCCCTTTAAGGAAATCTTCAGTAGGCAGTAAGGTTAGAAATAAGCACAAAAATATCAATGTGTCCATTAGAAAAAGAAACTGAAATTACAGCTTGAAGGGAAGAAGGAGCTGAGTCATTCCCAAGAGAATGATGAACTACAAGCTTTTAGAGATGCAATTTCCTCCCCCCCTAATTTGTCAATTTCATGGCCATCCATTAAAAAGTCAAAATGTCTGTACTCAGCAAGTCTCCAATACAGGTGTGCAGATGGCAGCACCTGTAATGTGTAGGCTATTTACTTTGCAAGAATTTTGTCCTTGGCATTGCTGGTGTGCCTCTGGAGTCTTTGATCAAATTCACTCAGGTACTAACTTGCTTTAGTCTTCCACTAAAACACAGATGCCTAAGGTCTCCTTTAGGCACATTTCCTAGGCCACACACATATCGGGGCCTTGTGTGGGGCACTTTCAGTGAAAAGTACAAAAGTGGCTCCTGATAGACCATGAACATGTAAGTACCATGCTCCATTCCTCTCTGTATCCCTATGACCTGGCACATTATTGATGAGTGCTGGTGGTAAAGACAAAATGAAATCCTATCTCTGGTATATTAATAGAGCTCTACAGACTCACCAATCCAGGTAAGCCTGGTGCCTGATTTAGAGGTAGGTGGGTCAAAGTCTTGAGTTCTGGTTCTAACCGCCTCTACCTGCCTTCGGCAAAAGTCATTCAATCTATCTGGGCCTCAGTTTTACCATATGTTTAATGAGGTGCTTACACTTAATCTTCATCTTAGTGCCCCTGGAAGTCATCTTCCAGCTCTTAGATTCTAGGATTGAATGAGTTGAATCCTGCTGATTCAATCAGGACCCATTAACTGATCACTCAACAAATATGGAAATATACCTTAGCAGGTAGTGTGCTAGGCACTATGGGGTGACACTAAAAAAATTGGACATAGTTCCTATACACAAAGAGCTTAAAGCCCCAACATTTACATGGAAATGCCAAGAAGCTGGAGTAGTCCACATAATTTTGAAAAATAATAAAGCTGGAAGACTTATACAACCTAACTTCAAGACTCATTATAAAGCTACAGCAACCAAAGCAGTGTGGTATTGGCTTAAGAATACACATGTGTAGATTAATGGAACAGAGGAAAGTCCAGAAATAGACCATATAGGCATCAATTGTCAATTGATTTTCAGCAGACTTACAAGACATTATTAGGAAAATGAAAAGGCAAGCCACAGACTGGGAGAAAATATCTAATAAAGGCCTTTTGTCAAGAATATATAAGGAACTCTTACAACTCAATAAGAAAACTTGACTTTTAAAATGGGCCAAATTTGAACAGATATTTCACCAAAGAAGATAAATGAATGACTAACAAATATATGAACAGATGTTCAACATTTCTAATCATTAGGGAAATGAAAATTAAAAGCACAATGAGATACCACCAAAATGGCTAAAATTAAAAAGACTGACACTACCAAAGGTTAGCAAAGATATGGAGTAACTAGAAGGCTTATACATAACTGAAAAGAATGCAAAATGGTACACCCACTTTGGAAAGTAGTTTGTAGTGTCTTTTAAAGTTAAACATATGTTATTCATATGACCCAGGAAACTTACTCCTGGGTATTCAACCAAAAGAAATGAAAACATATGTCCACATAAAGATTTGTATACAACTATTCATAGAAGCTTTATGTGTTAAGCAAAAACTGGGGGAAAAAAAGCAAAAACAAATGTCCATCAATTGTTAAATGAATAAATAAATTTGGTATCTGTATATGCATATGATGGAATCCTAAAGAAACAAACTATATATACAAAATAACACAGATAATCTCAAAATCATTGTTACATGAAAGAAACCAAACACAAAAGCCTAAAAACTGTATGATTGCAAGCATATAAAATTCTAGGCAAGGCAAAACTATAGTGATAGAAAACAGATCAATGGTTTTTGGGGGTGGGAGAAAGAAATGACTAAAAGGGGCTCAAGGGAATTTTGGGGGTGATAAAATTATTCCAGTCTTGATTGTGGTGATGTTTACCTAGTGTATACATTTTTCAAAACTCTTTAGACTGTGCACATAAAACTGACAAATGTTATTGTACCTAAATTACACCAATATAAAAAATGTAATAAAAAGTAATTTAGAGTCTAGAGGTGGGGAAAGGTCAGGATAATACTTCAAGAAATTTGTACTCTTTAAAAAAAAGTGACAAAATAATTACCATTTACCTTACAACATATACAAAAATTAACTCAATATGGATCAAAGACCTAAAATAAGACCTAAAACCATAAAACTCTTAGAAGAAAACAGAGAAAAACCTTTATGACACTGGATTTGGCAATGATTTCTTGGATATGGCACCAAAAGCACAGGCAACAAAAGTAAAAATAAACTAGACTACATCAAGATTAAAAACTTCTGTGTTGGCTGGGCATGGTGGCTCATTCCTGTAATCCCAGTACTTTGGGAAGCTGAGGCAGAAAGATTGCTTGAGCCCAGAAGTCTTAAACCAGCCTGAGCAACAAAGTGAGACCCTATCTCTACAAAAAATTTAAAAATTAGCCCAGTGTGGTGGCACACCTGTAGTCCCTGCTACTCAGGAGCCTGAGGCAGGAGGACTGCTTAAGCCCAGGAGATCAAAGCTGCAATGAGCTATGATCAGGCCACTGCACTCTAGCAAGGATGACAGAGCAAGACACTGTCTCAAAAACAAAACAAAACAAACAAAATACCAACCAAAACCAAACTAAAAAAAAAAAAAACAAAACCCTGTGCATTAAAGGACACTATCCAGGAAAGGACACAACAAAAAAGAAAACTACAGACCAATATCCTTTATGAACATAGATGCAAAAATTCTCAACAAAATACTAGCAAACCAAATTCAATAGCACATCAAAAAGATAATTCACCATGATCATCAAGTGGGTTTCATCCCAGGGATGCAAGGATGGTTTAACATACACAAATCAATAGACATGATTCACCACATAAACAGAAGCAAAAACAAAGACCAGTGATCATCTCAATAGATGTAGGAAAGGCATTCAGTAAAATCCAGCATCCTTTTCATGATTAAAACCCTCAACAAACTAGGCATAGAAGGAACATACCTCAAAATTATAAAAGCCATGAGAAACCCACAGCCAACATCCTACTGAATGGGGATCATACTGAAAGCATCCCTCCTAAGAACTGGAACAAGACAAGGGTGCCCATTGTCACCACTTCTATTCAACATAATACCAGAAGTCCATCCAAAGCAATAAGGTAAGAGAAAGAAATAAAGGGTATCCAAATCAGGAAAGAGGAGGTCAAACTATCCCTGTTTGCTGACAATATGATCTTGTATCTGGAAAACCCTAAAGATGCCACCAAAAGACTTCTAGAATTGATAAATAAATTCAGCAAAGTTTCAGATCACAAAATCAATATACAAAAATCAGTAGCATTTCTATAAACTAATAATAGTCAAGCTGAGAGTCAAATCAAAGACTCAGTACCATTTACAATAGCTACAAAGAAAATTAAATGCCTGGGAATATACTTAACCAAGACGGTGAAAGATCTCTACAAGGAGAACTACAAAACACTGATGAAAGGAATCATAGATGACACAACAAATGGAAAAACATCCCATGTTTATCAATTGGTAGAATCAACATCATTAAGATGTCCACACTGCCCAAAGTGATTTACAGATTCAACACAATGCCCATCAAAATACCAACGTCATATTTCACAGATCTAGAAAAAATAATTCTATGCTTCATTTTGAGCCAAAAAAGACCCCAAGTAGCCAAAGCAATCTTAAGCAAAAAGAACAAATGTGGAGGCATCACATTACCTGACTTCAAATTATACTACAAGGCTATAGTAACCAAACCAGCATGGCCCTGGTATAAAAGTAGAGACTTAGAGCAATGGAAAAGAACAGAGAACCCAGAAATAAAACCATCTACCTACAAACAACTGATCTTTGACAAAGTAGACGACAACATACACTGGGGAAAGGAAGCCATATTCAATAAATGGTGCTGGAAAAACTGGATAGTCACAAGCAGAAGAATGAAACAGGATCCCTATCTCTCATCATATACAATAATTAATTCATGATGGGTAAAAGACTTAAATGAAAGGCATGAAACCATAAAAATTCTAAAATAAAATGTAGGAAAAACTCTTCAAGACATTGGCCTAGGCAAAGAATTTATGACTAAGACCCCGACAGCAAATATTAAAATAACAAAAATAAATAAATAGGACAATTAAATTAAAAAGCTTCTGCACAGCAAAGGAAATAATCAACAGAGTTAATAGACAACCTACAGAATGGGAAAAAATATTCACAAACTATACATCTGATAAAGGGCTAATATCCAGAATCTACAAGGAACTCAAACAAATCAGCAAGAAAAAAACAAACAACCCTATTAAAAAATGGGCAAAAGACATGAACAGAAGTTTTTCAAAAGAAGATAAACAAATGGCCAACAAGTACATGAAAAAATGCTCAATACCACTAATCAGAGAAATGCAAATTAAAATCACAATGAAATACCACCTTACTCCTATCAGAATGGCCATTACTAAAAAATCAAAAAACAATAGATGCTGGTGTGGATGCAGAGAGAAAGGAACACTTACACACTGTTGGTGGGACAGCAAATTTATACAACCTCTATGGAAAACAGTATGGAGATTCCTCAAAGAAATAAATGTCGACCTACCATTCAATCCAGCACTCCCACTACTGGGTATCTATCCAAAGGAAAATAAGTCATTTTATCAAAAAGACACCCACACTTGAATGTTTATCACAGCACAATTCACAATTGCAAAGATGTAGAATCAACCTAAGTGCCCATCAATTCATGAGTAGATAAAGAAAATGTGGTTTATATATAACATAGAATACTACTCAGCTATAAAAAGGAACAAAATAATGTCTTTTGCAGCAACTTGGATGGGACTGGAGACCATTATCCTAAGTGAAATATTTCAGGAATGGAAAAACAAACACCTCATGTACTCTCTAATAATTGGGAGCTAAACAATGGGCACACACAGGCACAAAGAAATGTAAAGGATATTGGAAACCAAGAAGCGGGGAGGGTAGGATGGAGTGAGGGGTACAATAAACACTATTCTGGTTTTATGCACACACTAAAAGCCCTGACTTAGGCATTATACAAGGTATCCATGTAACAAAAATATTTGTACCCCCTTAGTATTTTGAAATAAAAATAAATAAATAAATAAAGGACACTATCAACACAGTGAAAAGAAAACCTATGGAATGGGAGAAAATATTTGCTAATCATATATCGGATAAGGGATTAATATTCATAATATATAAAGAACTCCTAAAACTCAACACCAAAAAAGCCAATTCAAAATGGGCAAAGGTCTTGAATAGGCAATTCTCCAAAGAATATATACAAATGGCCAATAAGCACATGAAAAGATGCTCAACATCACTAATCATTAGGGAAATACAAATCAAAACCACAATGAGATACCACCTCATACCTCTTAGAATGCCTGCTATCAAAAAAACCAGGAAACAACATATGTTAGTGAGGATGTAGAAAAATTAGCACCCTTCTAAACTATTGGTGGGAATGTGAAATGGTACAGCTGCTGTGGAAAACAGTATGGCCGTTCTTCAAAAAATTAAAAATAGAATTACCATATGATCCTGTAATACCACTTCTACGTATATACACCAAACAAATGAAAGCCAGGTCTCAAAGAGATATTTGTACACCCATGGTCATGTTCATAGCAGCATTATTAACAATAGCCAAAATGTGGAAGAAACCAAAATGTCCGTTAACAATGAATGTATTAATATAAAGAAAATATCAATGGAATTATTCATCCTTAAAAAGGAAGGAACTTCTGACACATGCTACAACATGGATGAACCTTGAGGCCATTAAGCTAAGTGAAATAAGCCAGTCACAAAAGGACAAATACTGTATGATTCCACTTATATGAGGTACCTAGAGTAGTCAAATTCATTGAGACAGAAAGTAGAATGGTGGTTGTGAGGGGCTGGGGGAGGGAAGGAGGGGGAGTTGTTTAATAGGTATAAAGTCTCCAGTTTTGCAAGATGAAAAAGTTATAGAGATTGGTTTCATAACAATGTAAATACACTTAACACTACTAAACTGTACACTTAAAACCAGTTAAAAGGGTAAATTTTACATTATGTGTATTGTACCACAATTAGAAATAAAATAAAACAAATCATCATTGAGTGGGCTCAGATAGGAGTTGAGAATTCGGAAGGGGATAAGGGCCATTTCATATGATTGTACAAGTTGTCTTGCACAAGGGCACCTAGCCATGGGCTTAAAATCCAACCCATCCTCTGTTCTCCCAGCCAAACACCCTAATTTGTGAAAACAGAAGGAAGGGAAGGAACAAAGGAGGGGGGATTGAGCCAGTAGAACCAAGGGGAGGAGGATGGAGATGTGAAGAAAGAGTGAGAAGAGGGTTCTGCCTGGTGGGGTGGGTTTGCTCCTGGGACTTTTGCCTTAAAAGCTTCTGACCCTGTGAGAGAATAGCACAGGTAGCTCAGAATGACTGTTTGGGATTTGTGCTTCCTTTCAAACTACAGGAGGTGTGGTAGTACTAAGTTTTCCTCTAGAAGAGAAGATCGAAAGCATTGGATCACCTTTCCTACTTCTCTTGACCTCTGTTCCAAATAGCAAATGACATCATGCTGAAAAATTCCACCATTACTCTCAGTTAAATGCTGCCTTCTTCTGAATGGAGATACTCCTAGGAGCAGTTAACACGTCAATATTAACCCTAATTGAGCTTATACTTTGTGTCAGGGACTATTCCAAGCACTTTACATGGATTATATCACTTAATCCTGATATATCCCAGATGAGATAAATATTATTATCCAAATTTAAATTTTATAGATAAGGAACCTGTGACACAGGTTAAATAATTAGTACAAGGTCACAGAGTTGAAAAGGGAAGCTCTGGGAAAGCACATTTGACTTTTCCTTAAATGACAAACATGACCTTTCCCCATAAATGACCTTTCCTTTCAGAACAGAAGTTAAACAAATTAAAGAAGATCTGGCATTCTTTAGACTACATCACCTTCTAAAGTGAGCTGGAAGGTGCTAAGTTACCCTGAGGGGAGAAAAACAAAAGGAAGGCCAAAAGAGTGCCAGCCCACTTTCAAGCAGCCTCTTTTAACAGGTAAGCACAACCCAGGGGCTTTGCGCTCCTAATAACACTTGAGTTTTTTGCAGTATCTGGCATATACCACATTTTCTCAACTGCACATTTGCTCATGCTGTCTCTTTCATTGGAAAAACATGGTCCCTTCCCCTACTTTTCCTGGATGACTGCCTTTCCAGGTGAGTGTCCTTTCCAGGAAGCCTTCTTCCTCCCACCCTGCCAGAATGAGCCTACTGCCCTTACCAGATGACATGGAAATAATCTCTTTTCCATGTCTGTATCCTTCAGTTAAGGCAGAGACTGTCTTATTAATGACTACCATTTACTGAGTGATCATTGCTTTACATATAGTAACTCACTTAACCCTAAAAACAACCCTATGAGGTTGGTATTCTCAACCCCTTTTTTACAGATGAGGAAGATGTCTTAGAGCAGGTATTTATTTCCTCAAAGCTAATAAGGGATAGAAAAAAGATTTAACCCAGATGTCATACCAATGCCTGTACATGCAACCACTATAGTGCATAGTACTTCCCATATTCAGATTTGTATTCCTTACAACCAACACAGTAGCTTGCTGTTGTGTTGTTAAACTGATGTTTAAGAGATATTTGCTAAACTGATTTTAAGCCATTGTAAGGGAAAATCTGTTTGTATAGGCAAAAGGTTTCTTAGGCCAAACCAAGATGAGGACAAGGACTGTCCGTGTGTTTTCCAGCCCGGCCTCCTGGTAAGGCATGAGTCAGCACACTTATGTAACTATGATGTAATCTCTTATGTAAGACCCACGTGCCCACCCTATGATTTGGGCACATCGCCACTATTGTTCTGAGCAGTATATATATGAGTGCTCACCATGTTACCTGCGCTTGCTGCGCTCACTTGCTGCTGCAGTTGTTGCTGCGCCCTGACAATAAAGAGTATGTCTCATTTGCCTGCCGCTGCTCGCCTCTTCTTCCAATTCCCGGAACCCACTCTGGTACCCTCGCTGGCCGTGGCACTTGCACCCCACAGCCATTGGCTTAAATGATCCAGGGTAAGGATGTGAGCATAATATGTTAGTTTATAGCTTTGGCCCCTCTCAGGCAACCAAATTCTAGTTTGGGTAATCACACTAGCTTCTCAGAAACTTTCTTGCTGTTGCAAATGAAAGACTATGATTCTCTAGATTACCAAGCTCCAACATCCTATTTCCAGAATTTTCAACAAATGAGAGAGTTTGATAAACCTGTCAGAATCAAATATCCCTTTGTGTTTAAAATAAACCAACACACACAGATGTAGGCACAGTGTTTAAAAATTGTGAAACTTTATCCCTTTTGGGGGCAAATTAAGCCAATAAAAACAAAGGGGAAGAAGAGGGCATTCTCTAGGCCCATCTGGCTGCACCCAGTGCATAAGGATCTGCCAATCACAAGGAAACAGTACCCAGCTGGTTCAGGTCATTGAGAGAAAAGCTGCATGCAGACAGCTTATATACTGGAATAAATCAAGATGAGCAATTACCATTTTCTGGAGAAGCCTGGACTTATTCAGAGTAAGCTTTCACACTGTCACTGTCTTTAGAGAACAGAATTTTAGAAAAAGTGAGGGGAAGATAAGGGAGAGACTAAGCCTAAAGGGTTTAAAAGAAAAGGGTATGGGCTCATATGTAATGCTTTTTTAATCTCATAGATAAGAAATGCCTGGTTGATCACTGACTTCTACAGTGTGGCAAAAAAAAGAAAAACAAAGAAATGCCTGGTTGAGGAACTGCTTCACCAGGGTCCCCTGACAGTGGTATGTGAAGAATTTGAGGGAGCTGAAATTCTTCAACAACTCTGAGGGCTTCACAATAAATGCATCAATAGCAGCTAATATTTATAAAATGCTTAATATGTTTCAGACTCTGTGCAATATATACTGAGTCCTCCTTCAATAAATGTCAGTAGCAGTCATTATATCTGTTATTAACATTACTATCATCAGTTCACTACTCCTCATAATGATACTATAAGGATATACTATTATCATCCCCATATTACATATGAGGAACTAAGCTGAGGTTAGGCAACATGTTCAGGTACACACAATTAGAAATTGGAAGTAGCAGAGCCCAAGGCAGACATGCCCTAGAGTGCAGAAGGTACTACTGTAATAATAATGGGAGCCACCATTCATAGCACAGCTACTGCAGGTGATCTCAAACCAACCCTGCAAGCCATTATTATTATTACCCCCTTTAAATATGAAGAAATTGAGACTCAAAAAAGTCATGCCAAAGGTCATTTAGCTAGTAAGTAGCGGAGGCCAGATTCAAACTCAGATCTACCTGACCCCAAAGGCTATATACTTTTCCATGACACCAGGCTCTCTCTAGTCATAAACTATGTTATAATACATCCCCTATGAAACCACTATGGACAATGTATTGGGCCCACAGATATTGGGCATTCATTGTGTGGACTGCACATTGCCAGTGCTATTGTGCAGGTAAAGAAGGCATTTAGGAAGCCAAACACTTAGCAATATAATTTTCTATGCATGACCCCAAGTTCAAAAACCAATGCTTTCTGTCAAGGGTAGTTGTGTGCTCTAGTAACAAACCTGATAAATAAAAGGTTCAGAGGAAAACATGGAGCTTCCCTGGAAAAATGATTTTGAGGGAGGCTAATTCTTCAAAGAGGTTATTTTTGAGAATCAAATTTGGTATGTTTTAACTCAATGTGGAACTCAGGATATGTGGGCTTCCCTGACTCAAAAGCTTCACAGACAATAAACGAATCACAGATATATCTGGCCCTGGGCACAGCTCCGTTTCTCTGCCACTACTCTGGGGCGCTATACTGTTCAGATGAAAAAAATGTACTCCCCTGAAAAGACCTAAGAAATATCAAAACGACCAGAAACTACAGTAACTGCCTTGACTTATTTTAGTATCACAGATGTTGCTGCACAGTGCAAACTATATGATAATATTTGCTGATTACAATGACAAATAATATATTTCAGTTTGGATTGATATATCATCAGCACTGTAGGAAACTACAGGTCTTACCTTGCAAAAAAATGTTTAATTTCAGTCCAATCTGTCAGTTCTTCCTAGGGTTTCACCTTCCCTAGTTTTCCCCTCCTCAGGAAAAAATCTTTAAAGCCATTTCGTAGATAAAAATAGGTTTGGAGTTTCACAGGGGTAGCCTTGTAATTTTGTGCTTCTTGGCTATTACCATGTGTTTCTTTAGAACACTTGGGTCAGTTGTCTAATTTGAAAAGCTCTGCTGACGTCCCAAAGTATTTGTTCTAATTATTGCTTAACACATTCATAAGAAGCTTCCCAGAAAATAAGTAAAGTTTCATAATCATTTCCCTGGTTTGAACTCAGAAAGAAATGTAAACATATATTAATATTAAATGAGTTGTGATTTTAATTACTGAAAAATGGTATTAATTCTGCTAAGGATTATTTAAAAGGTAATAAAGACAAATGCTGTCAAAATTAATTAAGCACATATTCATTAAATCCAAGGTAGCTTCAGTTTCTTTATTGCACAAATACAATTAACACTTAATCTGAATCTCGATAAGTTACATAATCATGTGCCTCAAAATAAAGGGAGGATACAACCTTGGCCTTCTCCGTTTTACATGGGAAAACATTAATGACGCTGACATCGGAGACAATTAGACAGTGTCAGCCAATTGTTTTTAGCCAGCTTTCTCTCACATCTGTGGTGTCTACAAGCAAGAAAGCTCATTGTTTCCACAGGCCTCCTTCGGGCCTTGGCTTTTTGTGTAAACCGTCAATCTCTTGGCGAATATCAAAGCCGTGAGGAAATTAGAACAGACCAGCTCTGCTGCCCCACACTAAAAGCTTAGCAGGGTGCATCCACTATGCTACTAATTAGGCAGTGACCAACAAAATAACCTGTCAATGTCCGCTAGCCATTTCCCACACACCTGCATTTCATACCCTAATAAGCATACAGCAAGAGAGAAAAAGGGATAACTGCTGAAGTGTGAAAAATGAACAAAATATAACAATGTTTCTATCCCCACCTATACTTCTAGCAATTACCATTTAACATTAGGGGGACTCAACATGTCTGAAGACTCACAATACAGTATCTGAAACTAAAACCCAGGGGGGAAGCCACACATTGAGACTGTATTAAGGTTTGCTTCGAAAATATCACACTAAGAAGAATCTAGAGTTATGTATAAAACCCAGGAAACTGAAAATGACCATAATTTAGATTAGGGACCAGGAGGCTGACTTTTTAAAAACATTTTCTATTCAAGCCATTGAAAGAGAAATGCATACTACTCTCTTCAATGTTTCCTTCTATAAAACAAAAATATGTAACAGGACAAAAAATAGAATATCAAGTTGTCCCATTTTTCCTTATACTTTCTACCCTGATTTAGTAAATTTGTGATCACCATCATTCTTTTGACCTACTATATATTAGCTAATTTCTTTTTCTCTATTTTTTTCCCATGGATTCCATGGAAAAAAAGACTATAGTCTTTTGGATGAGATTCTGAAAGCAGTATTTTATTTTCTAGTATTTCTAGAGAAAGCTACATGACTTTCAGTTGAGGAAGCTGAGAAGGTGCAATATTAAGTGGATTGAAAACACTCCTACTTTGTCCTTGAGCTTTAAAATGTATTTGAAAACTCATCATCCAAATGTAAAAACAGGTTCCATTACATCTTTAACAACATTAAGAGATTCCAACTATCTCTCTAAGACTCTTCCCAATTACTTGGATCACAAAATCTCTTCATTTTTACTAACATCTTTATAGATTCCATGATTCCCGAACATCAAAAGATATACTACTTCCAAAAATAAAAAAGGTAAAAAAAATAAAAAGTGTAACAATTTGGTTATTGTGCTTAAAATAACTCAAACTCTCTCAAACTGAAGGGTTAAGAAACAAACAAACTTTGCACAATGCCTCTCTCCACTTTATTTTGCCCCAAACAAAGATTTTGTGGTACAGGTATCCATATGATAGATTTCTTATGAAAAGGCTACTGGCTTTTAAGACCATATATCCTTTGGAGCAGCTCCTTTTTGTGCCTTGGGATCCAGCTGAACTTTTTTTTGAACAGAGAACAAGAGAAATGTAAGGACAAAATTGTTATGTGAAGAAACATCACTTCATCTCAATATGTGCCAAGGAGCAGGCTATATTGTGAGAGCATCCTTGATGGAATCACATACAATATAGACCAACATTCAAATGGTATTTGTTAGATACTTCTGAACACTACTTTTCTTTTCATTAGACTTTATCCAAAACCAGCATTTTCAATTATAAATAAAAACTTTCTCCACCTCTTCCTACTTGAACTCAAGTACAGAAGGCCCCTATTTAAAATGCAGCTCCGGAGCCGCCACCAGGCTGCCTGTTCAGCTGCCAGTGGCTTTTGTGTACAAAGATGTTAATTGGTTCTAATCCCCTCCTAGAAGCTGTTTTGGTAGCCTGACCTGGCACCCTGAAGGACACCTTGGTGTGAAAAACTAAAGGGTCCATTGAGGAGGGAGTGAAAGGCAGCCAAGCATTCCAACACATTTTAATTTCAGGAATTAAAAAAGAGGAGCATCATCATGGAAATCCTGGAGAAATCTTACAAAGCTTTAATAACAGTGAAGTAAGTTCTACAAACACCCAAGCTACACACGCTCGTGCATGCACGCACACACACACATATACATGAAAAAAGAGAAGGAAGCTTCAGAGTGGGGACAAAGGGAAATTCAGATTCCCAAATTTTCCATTTTATTAATATTATTTCATGCTATAAACTGGCTCTCTGAAATCCCAAAACTGAACTTCACTAGTTGAGACATTTGTTTTTTCTGTTCTAATTTACTCTGTTCAACCCCCAAAGACTCTGCTAAAATGTATGGTCTCATTTGGTTGAAGTATAGTATCTATCTCAATGACTACATTTAAATTTGTATTACAACTCACAATTTCTGAAAGAAAAGGTGAAGAGGAAAGACCAGTAATTCCTGTGGCAAATTTTTAATTCACTCTACTACATGGCAAATACTCTTTTCTTAATATACTGTAAAATACTATCTATACTATGTGCCAATTTAGGGAATATACATTTACACCTTGGGTGGCAAATTATGCTAATGGAATGCATGCTCTACAACTGTGGGGTTTTGAATTTTTTGACAGAGTTCACAGATCAACTTCATGGGTCAGAAGAATTTGCCTTTTGTCTGATAAAAACAGAAAGATATGAAGGTTATAGATTACTAAAACTGTACCAAATGCCAAATTTTCAACCATGACCCAGTTTATACTTCAATCTCCACACTGATTTTTGAAGGTTGGGGTTTTTTTTTCCATTAGTACAACAGATCCAGATAAGGACAAGAGAGTCAGAGGGGTGCCTCTAATGAGAACACTTACAAGGTGCTTCATGCAAAGTGGAGTGAATGTCCTTACAACTGAAGAGGCAGAGAAAGGGAATGGCAACTTTTCCTCAGTGAAGCTTTTCTGGTTGCTCTAGAAGCAGAAGGCAGCACTTCTGATGTGCATTTAAGAGATGCCTGAAATTTGAAATTATATAGCCTGTGGAATAAGAGATTCCAATCATCAAGATAAAGTTTCTATAATGCAATCAGATCTTTAAGACAATTCTCAAAGTAACAGCAGCCCTGTTTTGCTCATAAACATCTTTCCCACAAACCACTTAACTCCTCCCATTGCATCTTTTCAAATTGTACACCACCTATAACCACTGATCATGCCAAAGTCCACTCTGAATGAGTATCGAACATGATCATGATGTAGACCTTACAAATCACTCTCCCAAGTGATTCCTTTGTCACTTAGCAAATAAAAGAGACAGAATGCAGGACTCAACAACTTGTATACTATTGACTTTAGTATCTACATTCCCTGAATCTCCCCCAAACGCTTCATCCTGCTGGTGGAGACATAATTCCAGCCCCACCACACAAGCCAAATTCTTAGAGACAGATCAGCCCTGAAGGAGATAAAGAATAGCTGTCTCCTTTTTATCCCTATTTTTAAGTCCTAAAATCTATAAAGACCTTACAGTAGCTAGTACAGAAAAACACAAATAATATAAATAAAAAGTATAATGTCCCTTTGGATATAAAATCTCATTGAAAAATTATTTAGTGGGCCAGGCGTGGTGGCTCACACCTATAATCCTAGCACTTTGGGAGGCTAAGGTGGGAGGATTGCTTGAGGCCCAGAGTTTGAGATCAGCCTGAGCAAGAGCGAGACCCCATCTCTACAAAAAATAGAAAAATTAGCCAGACGTGGTGGCGCATACCTGTAGTCCCAGCTACTTGGGAGGCTGAGGCAGGAGGATCGCTCGAGCCCAGGAGTTTGAGGCTGCAGTAAGCCATGATGACGCCACTACACTCTAGCCCAGGAGACAGAGCAAGACCCTGTTTTGAAAAAAAAAAAAATTATTTATTTTATTATGCTAGAGGCCTAGCATCTACCAATATCACTTCACTGATTTTTGGTCTCAGTATGTTAAGGCCAGAACTTAAATAACTTTCCCAAGTTCACAAATTTGTTAAATAGTGGGGTTAAAATTTGAGTTATGTCTGATTCTAAAACTCACATTCTTTTCACCACCCCATGATGCCTCCCGAAATTTTTTAAAAATAAAAAACAAAAGATAATTAGAATTGAAGTATAAAGATGCTTATCTTTTCAAATGTCTTATACTACTATAATCATATAGTAGGTGTTCAATGAATATTAGTTAAATTAAACATTACTGATCATTTCCTTTCTCTAATCTTCAAAGCCTTGGTTAGATTCCTAATTCTTTCCCTTTCTAAGCTGAGTGGGTCTAGACAAGTTACTTCACTTCCATGAGCCTGTAAAATGCATCGCTAGCTGTCTATCAGGTTGTCATAAAGGGTAAATGCATGTCAAGCATCTGGAACACACTAGGTCAGGTCCTGGGAAATAATAACTAGTAGACCAACAGCACCTATTTTTGTAAATAAAGTTTTATTGGAACACTGCCATACTCAATTTGTTTATGGATTTTCTATGGCTGCTTTCCTGCTACAGCAGCCAAGTGAAGTTGTTGCAACAGAGACTGTATGGCCACAAAGCCTAAAATTGTTACTATCTGGCCCTTTACAGAAAAATTTGCCAAGCCTGAAGTGGATAATCAATAAATATATGTTTTCTTGCTCTTCCTTTCCTTTACTGGCAGTGGTCACTTCAAGTTGAATGAATTAAATTTTTTAAAAATGTTTTTAAGTTCCAGGTGCCATATTGTTAGCACCAATTCCTACATATCCAGCCTGCATATAATTGGACCTGTATATAATACTTATTGGTGCAAAAAGCCACAAGAACAGCTTGACATACCTCAAAAACACAGGCTGAAAGATTGGATGAAGCTTATCCCCAAGACTTCGGGCTCAATTTGGCTGCCATTCATTTAGCTAGGGCATTTCTTCCACATTATAAAAGAGCATTTTGAAGAAATGATATCTGAGCTGAAACCTAGGAATTAAGAGTTAGCTAGGCAAAAATTGAGGGAATAAGCATTTGAGGAAGTAGAAACAGTTTATGCAAAGATTCTGACGTGGGAAAAATCTTGGGAAATGGCCAGTGTGACTAAAGCATAGTGAGTCACATAGGAAAAGGTAAAAATGAGGGTGGGAGATAGTCAGGATGGAGTCACATCATGGAAGACGTTTTAGGCCTCAGTAAAGATTTTTGATTTGGAGCTAAGACCTAAGTAGGTTGAGAAACCATTGAAGGATTTTAAGTTACATAATCCAATTTACACTTTAAGCTCGCTTTGGCTGTTGCATAATTAAATGGATAGGAGAGAAGTAATTGAAATCGGGAGCCTCCATGGCTGAGAAAAGGCTAAAATCCAGGTCTCCTAAATCTCAGTTGATTTTCTTTATACTGGGCTGTTTTGGAGAAAGCAGCTTACATAATATTGGATCTGGGTGTTCCTCCAAGCTTTGATTAGTTAATCTGAATGGGGCTTCAAGGACAGGCAGCTACATGGACCAGTAATCTGGGTGTGAAGACTTAAAGGAAAAGGTGATAGACAAAGGTCTTCTGTCACAAGCCTCAGGAAATGAGCCAAGTTAGAGAAATATGGTTCAGCATCAAAGGGATAAGACAACAACTGGAGAATGAATAGCCAGAGCCGTGGCCCAAGAAACCAAAATATTATTGTATCTAGGATGGGAAAAGCAGGCCAATAAAATTTTTCAGTTCCTAATTCTGAGAAAGTGAGTGAATAATTCTCAAGTGGAAGAAGGAGCTAGCTTATTCTCCATGATCCCAAGAGGATAGAACAGGGGCCAATGGGTAGAAGTGTAGAACAGAGTTCAAGGGATAAAAGAAAACTAGAGGAAGACATATTTTTATCTCACCACAAGGCAAAATTTTCTCACACTACCCAAAGAGAGAACAGCCTATCCCTAACAGATTGATTCAAATCACTTAATCAACTGTATTCCAGACACCCTACTAAGTGCTAGAATAAGCTCCCTAACCACTGAATGCTTTGAACCACTCGACTGAATTAGGTGACTATACAGTTCCTTCCAATGTGAGATTTGGTGATTTCCACAAAACCTAAAAATGTCCATGCATCAAAGTATACCCTTCTTCTATTTTCAATTAAAAAACAAAACAAAACAAAACAATTTTTAAATGGTAGAAGTAAAGCCATCAGGGAAATTGAACCTTCGTCCCTTTTTTAAAAAAATGACTTATCTACATATCAAGACTAGGATGCTGACTTTCCCACCTACAACTAAGGAATAGGCACTGCTGTATCCTAAGGAACAGGATGACCTGCTTTATGCTCTAATCAGAGAACACCTGGTATAACAGAGGAACACCCAAAGGATTTACATTTCTAATAGGACAGTAATACCACTATCCTTTAGATTCCTATAAACCAAATCTCAGATACCAAGATACTTCAAATATTTTATTAAGTCTTAGGCAGAGACCAAGATTCTTTATTAAGCTCTGAAAAGACTGAGGCATTGCTACTCAAATCTTACACGCTAAAATTAATTCAGACAAATGTTCAGGGACTTAATTTTCTTCTCACTTCAAATACCTGAGGAAATGGGCTGCCAGTGAAAAGCCCTGCATTGTTAGAAAATCCAAACCACGACATGCTTCCTGGGATCTGAAAATTAGCAGGAGCTCACCCTCCAGCTTCCTGTCCTAGTGTTTTCTTGCTTTTTTCTTCCCTCCAAGTGGATCTGGTTACATTTGTTTCACCTCTCAGATATTTTGGCAATTTTCCTTTTTGAACAGAAGAATTCAGTTCCTTTCTTAAGAGTCCAAGCAGGAAAGGCAGGTGAAAAAGTTAAGTGAAAAAACTAACAGTGCCAGTACCATAATTACCCAAGGAATATAAAGCTCTATTCTCTCAGTGATGAAAAAGGGAATTACACATGTAACTTCCATTAACATTAATGGGACTTACCTACATAAATCCCTTAAGCATCAATGGGAAGAATGGACCCAGCATAACTATTGGCCCCGGCACCTTTACTCTTTCAGTCATTTCTATTATCTGATTAAAAGGCAAAGAGACGGGTGCTCTGCAAACTAGGACCAGGTGAAGCTTCATGCCACTGAATTTATTGTCACCTGCCTCTTCAGGGCCATTTTGGCAGACTAATTATAAAAACTGAGGCCTTTTTTTCATTTTCTTTCCTTGTTCATTTTTTACCTGATGGAAACACAACCTAAACATACCACACAGGTTTTTCACATGAGTTTTTCCTTAGTGGCTGTGAGTTTTGAGTGCTACTCTTTCTGCCCTGGAATGCAATTATTAACAAACGTATGTTAAGAAGCAATTCTTGGCTAGATACATTGCTGAGGAACAGCCAGATGGGGGAAGATGCTCTTGTACCCAAATAACCAAGAAACAAAACAGAAAGTGTGGAGTATTACTGTGCACGTACAAACTAAGAATGTTCAGTTCTTAGCATTCTTACTAAGAAAAAATTCTTACTGGGGATGAAGGAAAGATTTTATGAAAGAGGTAGTATTTGAGCTGGGCCTTGGAGGCCAAGTAAAATAATCTCTAACACCACCCCCTAGACAGAAATGAATATAGGAATACTTAAAAAACAAACGATGAAGCACAAAATAATGCTAAAGATGGTGGATTTGGTGCCAGACAAACCTGTATTTGACTCCTGGTTCTGACTACTTATGTGACCATACCAAGCCTCACTTTCCCCATCTATAAAATGGGGGTAATAACACCTACTTCATAAAGTTGAAAAAAATAAATAAGGCAATTGTGGGAAATTTACTGAAAGCCTCAGTCCTAAATCTGATAATATTATTTGTTAATCTGTAATTACCATTAAAATTATTTGTCATTAATAGCCTCCAAATTATTTGTCTTTAATAGTCTCCAAAGTGAAACTCTGATATGTCTGACTTTGATAGGAATTACGTGAGTTGGACTAGATTCCAGCCAGGCTAATCTCCCTTCCCTTCTACACACACTCTTCTCTTCTAGCCCTACTGGCACTACCTTTGATCACCACGGCACACCACTCTTCTTATCTCAGATATGCACCCCTCCACACAACCAACTCTCCCCAACCTTCACAGCCCAAATCCACATCCCCTGCCCAGAAAGCTGTCCTAGACAACCTGAGCCCCAGGTGATCTCCAAAACGATAAAACTCTTACTATGTACATCTCATATTTGGTGACTTTATGTGACTATATCATGTCCTCAACTAAACAGCCAGCTCTCTGAAGGCAGAGCCTGAATCTTTTACTTCAGAAGCCTCGACAGCACTTAGCACAATGATATCTAAAAAGTACACAATAAATATTAGCTCACTGATAGATCACAATAAGCAAATGCTATAAAATAATTTTAACCATTAACGTGTGCTTTATTGTACACAAAGGGCTTTCATTTAGATTGTCTATTGAATATTCCTGAAAATCTTGTTAAGCAGATTAGGAATTCTTATTTATGGATGAAGGAACTGAGACCCAGGAAGGTCAAATGACTTGCCCACACTCACATGACTGGTATTGACAAAGCCAGGACTGGAATTCTGGTCTTTTGACTCCTAGTATGTTTCTCATAAGCACAGGAGCTGTTTGCTACCATAGGTTTTGCCAGCTTAGTCCAGTGATAAACCAACCATGATGACAGTATATTTGCCAAACAAGGTGAGAACAATTATGCATGGGATTGTTTTTCAGTCTTTCTGGCTTGGCCTTATCCCCCCAAAATAATCATGATTTTAAAATACCAGATCAACTAACTGAATTAAATAACAAAACAATTCTAATGATGTCCTTTGTTGTGACCAGAGCCACTGAGGGACAGCAGAAACAGCCATCTCTAGGCCTCTACCTGTGTGCAGTCTTCTCAGGCACAACCCTTTAGGATCAATGACCAGGAAAACAGCTGGGAGTAGAAACGGAAGAAGCTCCTATAGGATACAGTTTAGGCTCCCTAGCCTGATATTCAAAGCCAAACAAAAACAAGTTCCCAGCTACCTTTCAAACCTCAATTCTACCACTACCTTACTTACAATTTTGGGGATGTGTCAGGCTGCTGGTTGTGTTTCCTGTGCATTCTTGCCTGCATCCCATTGACCATGTTGCATCTTTCTTCCCAGAATGCTTTACCTACCATCTCACAAGATAGTGAGTACTTATGTTTTAAAACTTGGCAAATTAGCCTTTCTGCATCTTGGTTTCTTCAAATATAAAATGGGAAAAAATAAGGGTACCTATCTTGCAGGGTTGTTTTGAAAAAAAAAAAGTTAAAACATATAAAGTGCTTAAAACGATACCTGACACGTGGTAAGTTATCAAATATTTGCAGTGAAGATGTCTTTAAACAGAATAGCCAAAAACTCCCCACTTATTTCCCCAGGTTTGACTTATCTCTAATAATGAGGACAATAATAAAATTCATAACCTCTTAAGCATTTACTATATGCCAGACAGGTGCCACACTCCTTTACATGGATGACAGCAATTAAGTGATCCCCATAATAACCCTAAAAAGTAAAGTATTATACTCACTTTATAGAGGAGGACACTTCATCTCTGAGGTTACTTCATTTCAGAAAGGTTACGAAATGGTTACATGGCTCAATGTGACGCTAAAGACCAGGATATTAACAACCACGTTATTTCCTCAGCAGCCTTTCCCTAAGATTGCAGCCAGCAAAGCAGTTTCTGTAAATCTTCCCCTGAAGCCACAAAGTTTCACTCACACACTCTATTCCAGAACGGGACTCAGAACCTGAAGAGAGAAGAAGTGAATTACAACATGTATCTCCACTGCCATTGTCAACAAGAGCAATCCTGCCAGCTCCACAGCTCCCACGCCATGACCAAATCAGTGTTTGTACAGTGTGTACAATTATCTAATTCATTCCAGACATATGTGCCAATCTAAGTTTAAATAGTGTAATATTTTGATGAAAGTCAAAGACTAAAAACTAGTCAGAATGTGTTTGATAGCAGCAGTGACAGAGGCAGAACTCTACCTAGCCAAGTCTCAGGAAAACCCATGGAATGGACTAACCAAACAACAAATAGGAAAAGTGAGAAAGAAGATCGAAGTTTGGGGCCTCAAACTCTAACTTCTCAGTGAATAGCTTATTGGAAGTCTTTTCAAAAAAGAAAAGCCAAGGGGGGTTTTCCCTCAGAAATTCTGTGAAGAATTTTTATAGGTCCTTTTCACCTTGAGCATGAAGCAGGTTGAACCTAGCAAAATATTAACCTGTGCTTCTGATTACTATTTTGTTTCCAAGGCTAATTAGGGAGCTATTTTCTTAACCATCATTTGAAAATGCTGAGAGACCAGGAGGTTGGAAAAGTATGTATTACCATTAAATTATTAAATTAGTGGACATTAGCTAAGTGACACTGAGGGAAATAGACAGGTGAGAAAAGTTTAGGTGTTATATAGACCTGGGTTCATAGTCTGGCTCAAAATTTCTAGCTGTATACCTTGGGCAAATTATTTAATCTGAGCCATGTTTTTCTCACCTGTAAAATGATGTCTATATAATCTTCCTCAGAGATTCTCAAAGTGGTCCCTGCACTAGCAACATTAGCATCACCTGGTAGCGATAGAAATGCAAGATTCTCAGACCCTGTTGCAGACCTACTGAATGAGAAACTGTTGTGGTGGGGCCCAGCAATCTGTGTTTTCACAATATCACCTGGTTATACTGATGCACACTAAGGTTTGAGAACACTAGTCTGTGATAGGAACTTTTTAGCCTTGAGTGCACATTGTAATCATCTGGACAACCTTTGGAAAACACTGATGCCTTGGGTTCCACCCCCAGAGATTCTGATATAATTAGTCTGAGGCATGGGCCTCAGATTTCTAAAGACCACCCCCTACCACTGCTCCAGGTGATTCTAATATGTAGTCAAGGTTGAGATCTCTGCCTTACAGGGTTGCTGTAAGGATTAACTCATTTAATATATCTTCAGCAATTAGCACACCATCTTGTACACAGTAGACACTCAATACACATAAGCTTCCCTCAACAGATAATATCTTTTGATTTCATACTGTTTTCATTAAAATTTCAGATCAGAAGGAAATACACAAAAACATTAACAGTGGTTTTCTCTGAGTGGTGGGATTATGAGTAATTTTTAAATTTTCTTTTTTATACTTCTCTAAAAGTTTTCCAAAGGCATTAACATGTGTTATATTTATAATCACAAAAATAAATGAAACTAAATTTTAATAGAGAAGAGTCTTCTGATGTTCTTACCTTGTAAACCTGATCTTATAATTATCTTGTCTCTGTCAATTAATCAATGGGGAAATCGCACTATTTTCGCTTTACAGATGGAGGAAATGAATCACAGAAGTAGAGACTACCTGAGTTTATACTGGATTCTGCTGATAGTTATAGTCAAAATAGCTAATATAATCATAACTAATTTCTCTATAACATCTCTCATATCCCTCAGGAGAACAGTATTCTCTCTTGGTATGACACAAAACGAGGAACTGAAGGCCTCAGTGTTGAAGCTGTTCAAGTCCATTTGATTCCTAAAAACTACCTTGAGTCTCTATCACCACTTCCAACTAGCCCATGCAACACCCCCGTCCAAAAAAAAAAATCCCAGCAACTGCACTCACACATTGCTGCACAACTGGAGAGGTGATCATTACTATGCAACTTGGATTTTTGAGGGCCACTGCAAAATATGGTGTCATGGAAAAAGCAGCCAGGAAGTCTGATTCTTGTTCTAGAGCAACAGCTAACACATATTCACTATTTACTATATACCAGGCACTAGACTCAGCATTTTACAAATATTACAAAATGAGGCTAGATTAGAGCAGTGGTTCTCAAACTTTAGAGTGCATCAGAGTCACCTGGAGAGTTTGTTAAAACAGAGATTGCTGGCTGGACGCTATGGCTCACGCATAATCCTCAGTACTTTGGGAGGCCGAGGTGGCTTGATTGCTTGAGGCCAGGAGTTCAAGACTCAGGCTAAGCAACATAGCGAGACCCTGTCTCTACAAAAAATAGAAAAATTATCTAGGTGTGGTGGCATGTGCCTGTAGTCCCAGCTACTTGGGAGGCTGAGGCAAGAGGATCCCTTGAGTCCAGGAGTTTGAGGTTGCAGTGAGCTACAATGACACCACTGTACTCCAGCCTGGGTGACAGAGCAAGACCCTGTCTCAAAAAAAAAAAAAGAGCAGAGATTGCTGAACCTCAGCCCCAAAATTTCTGATTCAGAAGGTTTGGAATGGGACCCAAGAATCTACATTTCTTTTTTTTTTTCTCTCTTTTTTTGAGACAGGGTCTTGCTCTATCACCTAGGCTGGAGTGCAGTGGCATCATCATAGCTCACTGCAACCACAAACTCCTGGGCTCGAGGGATCCTCCTGCCTCGGCCTCCAAAGTGCTAGGATTACAGGCATGAGCCACCACACCTGGCCAAAAGTCTGTATTTCTAACAAGTTTCCTGGTGATGCTGACACTGCAACTCACCCACAATTTGAGGACCACTGGATTAGAGAATCTGTAGGGTAATGTCCAGCTCTGATATTCTGTTTGAACTCAAACCCCAATTCTTATTCTACGGCCCAACACTGAGACTTAGAACTGAACCCTGAAAACTCTCATTGTTCTTGTCACAATCCCCTATGACCTCCACTTGGTCTAAATGAAAGGGATGTCTTTAAATGTGAATCCAACAAAGTCAATGCACCAGCACCTAAGGCACCTGTGATGACCCTCTGCGGTTGAGAGGGCACAAACCGAGTCTCAGCTCCTCAAACACATAGCAATTCCCTTAATAATAAAATTCTGGTCATCAGAAGCAGGGCCTGCAGTGAATCACAGACACAGCCAACAAAGCACCCTAGCTCTTCATTTACATGTCTTCCTACCACACAATGGCTGATGTTGTCCATTTAAGCCTTTTCCTCTCACCACCGACAGAGGGCTGGCCTGCTATAAAAAGAGAAAGCTTGACGCTGTAAGGTATTAGGACCTTACAATGCTTTAAAATTTATAAATCATTACCATACCCATTGTTTCATTAAGGCTTCATAACAATACTCTGAAGTAGGTGTTATTATTCTGTTTTATAGCTAAGGAAACAAAGGCTCACATAGGCTTAGTAATTTGGCCAAAGCCTCACAGTTAATGAAAAATTGAACTGGGACAACTAGAACCCAGTTCTCCTGCCTTCTAGCACAGACATATTTCCACTGTCTCTTGATCCAAATTAGGGAAAATTCAAATTTAAATTTCTCTTCCTGACTCCCTCCTTCCTTAGCATATTAGCAAGAATGAATCATTATGGGTAACTAGACGAAGAACTCTAATTGCAGGTCTCTGAAAATGGAGATGTTTAATTACATAGTTACATATGTGATTTATCAACCAGTTTTGATCGTTGACAATTCTCTTTAAAGAATTCTTTTCCTCTAAAAATTAAAATAATATACTTTTAAATCTGCCCTGGAATGCTTTGTTTTCATTCAAATAAAGAGATGACTGTTTCTTATAAGTGTCATGATTTCTAGGCAATTGGTCTAATGTCAGACAGGCATGAATTCCTGGTAGATTTATCATGATTAGATCTGAAACTGCAGAAGCTTTATCTAGAAACAATAATCATTTTCTGGACAAAGCTAAGTAACAGAAATGTTTCTGAAGTGGAAGGAGCCATTCTTTGTGAAACCCTAAACCTTTCATTCCTCTCTTTGGGCAGGAATCGCCTCCAAATACTACACATCTTGAGTGATGATGGCACAAATTTGGTTTTGCCCTGGAGAGGGAAAAGCTGAAGGGCCATCATGTCAAAGAAGCAGAAAATGCCAAAGCTTCCCAATGTTACTGAGGCAGGCCGAGAATGACAAATAAGCCTGATGTTCATAAAGGCAAGGTACCGGGCTTAAAATCAGGATTGGGTCTCAAGGACACTTACCAACTGCTGAAGCAGTCTGGAGCAATACTGTAAGTCTGCCTCTGAGTTCCCCAAGAGGGTCAGTTTCTGCTGCTACTCCTTTCTCCCAAGTCCCAAGAGGGCTTGTTTTGACCACCATTGAGACCGTCTTTCCAGGTAACCATATGCATTATTGCTCACAGAGGTTAATTTACTTGTTAAAATAACACAGTTCGTAAGTGGCAAAACTGAGATTCAAACTCAAGTAGAATCTCATTCATTTATTTAATCAATAAATACTGATTAAAAGCCAGGCACCAAGCAAGGTGATGGGTAGAATAAAACGAGCCTCAAGAGTGTAGTGAGGAAACGGAAATGGTGGTGTGGTTTCAGGCTCTGAAGAAGCGGGGAGGGAGAGCCTGCAAGCCTTCACAGAAGATAAAATGTGTAGGGGATAGAAATACCAATTGCACTTCCTTATTTTAAAGCCATTCCTGGATCAAGACAGAGCCTCTGCTGGTGCAGAAAGCAGCTTGTCTTGCCTTTCTCCCTTCTACCACAGCATCCTCAAAGGATGCCCAACTTGCCACAGCCCAGGCAGGGTTTCCTCTACCTGGGGAGAAAACCATACACTAGGCAGGAAGTGGACCCTTGGATGGTTGGGTTGCTCTTCTATACTCCAGGTCACATTAGAGCAGTCACTTACTAATGGTACCCTATAAAGTGGCAATTTACCAAATAGCACTAATTTAGTGGCTGGTCCTTGAAGAGTTAACACACCTCCCTCCAGAGGTGCCTAATTGACTCCTTGCCAAGTCAGTCTAAAAGGAGATCTGGTCCAGTGTACTACAATTCTTCCAAGCCGCTTGAGGCTTCTGCTGCCCTCATGTGAGGCATTAAAAAAGAAGGTGCAGGGGCCAGGGGTCAGTAGGACTGGGTTCTAGTGCTGGCTCTGCTACTTGAGTCACTCCATACAAATCCTTTCCCCTTTCTGTGCCTCTGTATGCCGAAATTTGAAATGAGGGCAGTGGGGCTTTGATTTCTAAGGGTCCTTTTGATAGCCTAGGAAAAAGCTTCATAACTCTTTTGGGGTCATAAATTCCTTTGATAATCTATGCTAAATGACCCTCTCCCCACAAAATTGCGTCTACAATTTCAAAAAATTCATAGAACTCCTAACATTTGAACTAAGATTCTTGATCCAATATGGGCCTCTGAAGTCAGACAGGTCTGGGATTGAACCCTGGGGATCTCTCTCCCTCCCCCCCACCCAAGGACAAGCCTCTTACCTTTAAGCCTCATTCAGAAAAATGGCACCAATAACACCTACCTTGAAATATTGTTGTGAGAATGAAAAACAATTATATTATATACAAGTGTCTGGCCCATAGAAGGTGCTCAATAAATGGTAGCTAAATTAAAAAATGGTAATGGCACCTGTCATTAGTGCTCAGGGAATGTTTTCTTTCTTTCACATTGTAACCAGAACTTATCTGTGCAATTTAGGTGTTCCATAAATGTTATTGCTTGACTATCAAAGCTATCTTAAAATTCCATTCTCCTGTCAGGCTATCCTAGTGATGGAGGATACTTCCTTACACTCAACTGGACTTTTACAAGTCTCTAAACATCTGTGCATTGGATCTCACCTTCTGTATCCCATCCTACCCAGCACTGCCACATTAAGATTCCAGAAATCAACACTTAAATTGTGACATACTCCACAGCTCACAACTTCTAATGCTCTACCATTTTTTAAGAATTTCACTAAGGATTTCTTCGAGTAAAATAAAAATGGCAGCTCACTTTATGGAGCTGTTACTATATGCCAAGCAATGATTAAGTAAACACCTTATTTCATTTAATCCTCTCAACTGCCCTGCAGACAATTTAATGTACAGTATAGAGGGCTAGGAGTACAGTCTCTAAAGTTTGTTTGAGCTTGACTCTGATTCCACCATTTGCTAGCTACATAATATTGGATAAATCATTTAACCTCTGTGTCCCTCAGTGCCCTCCTCTGTAAAGTGGAGATAATTATAGAAACTAGTTCTTCAAGGAAATAGAAAAACAAGAACAAAGTAAACCCAAAATTAATAGAAGGAAAGAAATAATAAGGATCAGAGCAGAGATAAATGAAATTGACACTAAAAAAAATACAGAAGAGCAATGAAATGAAAATTAGTTTGTTGAAAAGATAAACAAAATAACAAACCTTTAGCTAGATTAACTAAGAAAAAAGAGAGAAGACCTAAATAAAGAACATTAGAAATGAAAAAGGAGACACAACAACTGAGACCACAGAAATACAAAGAATCATTACAGACTATTATAAACAACTATATGCCAACAAATTGGGAAACCTAGAAGAAATGGATAAATTTCTGGACACATACAACCTACCAAGACTGAACCATGAAAAAACAGAAAACCTCCACAAACCAATAATGAGTAACAAGATCAAAGCCATAATAAAAAGTCTCCCATCAAAGAAGAGCCCAGGACCTGATGGCTTCACTGCTGAATTCCACCAAACATTTAAAGAAGAACTAATACCAATTCTATTCAAACTCTTCAAAAAAATTGAAGAGGAGGGAATACTTCCAAATTCATTCTATGAGGCCTGCATTACCCTGATACCAAAACCAGACAAGGACATAACAACAAAAAAGAAAACTACAGGCTAGTATCGCTAATAAACATAGATGCAAAAATCCTCAACAAAATACTAGGAAACCTAATGCAACAACACATAAAAGATCACTCACCATGATCAAGTGGGATTCATCCCAGGGATGCAAGGATGGGTCAGCATATGTAAATTAATAAATGTGATCACATTTAACAGTAGGAGGAAATTAACACATTAACAGAACCAAGAACAAAAACCATATGATTATTTCAATAGATTCAGAAAAATCATCTGATAAAATACAACATCCCTTTATGATAAAAGCCCTCATCAAACTGGATATAGATGGTTCTCCACCATACCTCAAAATAATAAAGCCCATATATGACAAACCCACAGCTAATACTGTACTGAATGGGGAAAATTTGAAGGCTTTCCTCTAAGATATGAAACAAGACAAAGATGCCCATTTTTACCACTTTTATTCAACATAATAATAGAAGTCCTGACCAGAGCAATTAGGCAAGAGAAAAAAATAAAAATCATCCAAATTTGAAAGGAACAGGTCAAACTAGCCTTGTTTGCAAATGACATGATCTTATACTCAGAAAAACCTAAAGACTCCACCAAAAGACTGTTAGAACTGATAAATGAAATCAGTAAAGTTGCAGGATACAAAATCAACACACAAAAATCAGTAGCATTTATATATGCCGACAGGGAGCAATCTGAAAAAGAAATCAAGAAAGCAATCCCATTTACAACAGCCACAAAGAATGTAAAATATCTAGGAATCAATTTAACCAAAGAAGTGAAAGATCTATTCAAGTAAAACCAAAAAAAAAAAAGAAAAGAAAAGAAATTGAAGAGGCCACAAAAAAATGGAAAGACATTCCATGCTAATGGATTGGAAGAATATTGTTTTTTTTTTTAAATAGAGAGGCAAAGTTTTTAACAAACAGAATTAATATTGTTAAAATGACAATACTACCCAAAGCAATTTACAGATTCAATGCAATCCCTATCAAAATACCAATGATAGTCTTCATAGAGATAGAAAAAAATATTCCGAAATCTATATGAAACCTCAAAAGACCCTGAACAGCCAAAGCAATCCTGAACAAAAAGAACTGGAGGAATCACATTGCCTGACTTTAAAATTCAATACAAAGCTATAGTAACCAAAACAGTATGTTACTGGCATAAAAACGGATGCACAGACCAATGGAACAGAATAGAGAACCCAGATATAAATCCATACATTTACAACCAACTCATCTTCAACAAAGGCACCAAGAACATACAATGGGGAAAGGACAGTACAGCTATAAACTGTACAGCTATATGCATAAGAATAAGACGAGACCCCTATCTCTCACCATACATAAAAACAAAGTCAAAATGTATTAAAGACTTAAATCTATGACCTTAAACTATAAAACTACTAGAATAGAACATTAGGGAAACACTCCAGGACATTGGTCTGGGCAAAGATTTTTTTCTGTAAGACCTCAAAAGCACAAGCAAGCAAAGCAAAAGTAGACAAATGGGATTAAATCAAGCTAAAAAGCTTCTGCACAGCAAGGGAAATAATCAACAAAGTGAAGTAACAACCCATAGAATGGGAGAAAATATTTGCAAACTATCCACCTGACAAGGGATGGATAACCAGAATATATAAGGTGCTCAAACAACTCATTAGCAAAAAACCAAATAATACAATTAAAAAATGGGCAAAAAATATGAATAGACATTTCTCAAAAGAAGACACACAAATAAATGGCAAACAGGTATATGAAAAAATGCTCAACATCACTAATTATCAGAGAAATGCAAATCAAAACCACAATGAGATATCATCTCACCCCAGTTAAAATGGCTTTTATGAAAAAGGCAATAACAGATGCTGGTGAGGATATGAATAACAGAAAACTCTCATACATTGTTGGTGGGAACGTAAATTAGTACAGCCACAAAGAAGAACAGTACGGAGGCTCCTCAACAAACTAAAAATAGAACTATACCATATGATCCAGCAATTCCACTATTGGGTATACATCTAAAAGAAAGGCAATCAATGTATTGAAACAATATCTGCACTCCCATGTTAATTTCAGCACTATTCACAACAGCCAAAATATGGAATCAACCTAAATGCCTAACAATGGATGAATGAATAAAGAAAATGTGGTAAATATACACAATAGAATATTATTCAGCCATAAAAAGGAATGAAATCTTGTCATTTGCATCAACATGGATGGAACTGGATGTTATTACGTTAAGTGAAATAAGCCAAACACAGAAAGACAAATATCACATGTTCTCACTCATATATGGAAGCTAAAACAGTGGATTTCTTAGACTGGTGGTTACTAGAGGCTGGGAAGGGAAGGGGTGGATAAAGAGAAGTTGATTAATGGGTACAGATATATAGTTTGATATACGAAATAAGACCTAGTGTTAGATAGATCACTAAGGTGACTATAGTTTACAATAATCTATTGTACATTTCAAAATAGATAGAAGAAAATAATTTGAATGTTTCTAGCATAAGGAAAAGACAAATATGTAAGTTGATGGATATCCCAAGTACGCTGATTTGATCTTTACAAATTATACAAATGTATTAAATTATCACATGTACACTGAAACTATATATACCTATTATGCATCAATAAAAATTGTTTAAAAAAACATTATGAAGAACAAAGAAGATTTTATATATACATATTCCTAAATTATATGTTCTATATAAAATCATGTTTTATATGTAGATTTTTAATAGATTTTAATATTTATATATGGATTATACATATATAATTCTAAATTTTATATATATTATATATATACACACACACATACAGTTGTCCCTCAGTATCCATGGGGATTGGTTCCAGGAAACCCCCCCATCAGAGGATGCTCAAGTCCAGGGGTGGGGAAACTTTTCATGTTGGAAGGCCACATTAATTTAGCTATCATCAAGTAAGGCCACACTCAAGAAACTTCAATTAGATATACTTTATAAAAATGTACATTATTTTGTAAAAACCTAACTACTAGCTACTTAACAATTTCAAAAAATTTCAAATGAAAACTATTTGTTAATTTTAAAGTTAACTAACCTTTTAATGACTTTGATGTGACTGCTTTTTATTGGAAAGCATTTGAATATTTGGTTGCAGCATGGAAGGTCCACAATTTCAGTTGATCCTCTAGATGAGTATCTGTCATTTGTGACCCTAAGGGCATCTTGATTTAGGTTAGGTAGGAGAATGTAAATTTGCAGCAATAAGTGGTTGAAAAGCAAGAAAGCATTTTTTGGGCATGTTGCCAAAGGTGTGGGTATTCTACTGCATTTTTCTATATTTCAATTAGATCTTTCTTAGCACCAAACAGTGACTTTAAAATGTCATCTACTAAGAGCTCAATCAACTCCATCTGTAGTTCTTTAGGTGCCTTGGTGATATCAACCAGGTGAGGCTGAAATGCTAATTTGAGTGTGATGTCATGATTCTCAAAGTCAATGAAATTTTCATCGTATTCTCCAATTAATGGGTCTATAACAGCTGGGTATTCTTCAAATGATTCACATATATCATCCTGTTCATCAATGACCTTGGCTAACTGGGGAAAATGTTCATCCGAAATTTCCTTTCAAAGAAGTGTTTTGAAAAAAGATAGCTTTTTTCTAAATACTTGGATTTTTTTGCCACATATCATATATAGACTTAGAAAATATGCAAAGAAATATTCAAGTCATTTGGATTTGACATATCACACACAAATGCTGCATTCCTACAGAAATCTTCTTTCAATAATTCACATTGCTGATTCTGTTCTTCATAAAATTTAACTATCTGTTCTCACAGAGATAAAACTTTGGCTAACACCTGTCCCTGTGATAGCTAACACTCTTTAGAATGATACAGCAAATCCACATTGAATACCTCATAGTTCAACTTTAGCATGTTATGAAACTGATGATACTGTGTTGCATTTGCATGAATATAGTTAACAATACTTACAACTTTTTGCAAAGTATCACTTAAATAGCTTTAGCACAGAGATTTTGCTCATGCAAGATACAATGAAAGGAAATGAGAGCACCTAGATCTGTTAATACTTTTTTTAAATCGGTGCAATAAACCGTTCATGTTTTCCTGTCATGGAAGGTGCACCATCTGTACATACACTCACTGAATTTACCAAATTCAGTCCAACCTCATGACATTTATCTTGAAAGTTGTTGAAGATATCTATTCCCTGTGGTCTGTTCGCAAGATTGCCCAAAGCGGGTAACTCTTCATAGCAAAGAAAATCTTCTGTTATGACCCAAATGCAATATAAAACCTATGTCAAATCAGTAGTATCAGCTGATTCATCCAAAGCAATTGAATAATATATATTTTCCTTTTGAAGTATTACATGAAGTTGTTCTGTTAAGTTAAAGGCTAATTCATCTGCTGATTAGTTATGGTTCTCCTTGAATGAGGCAGTTGTTTGTGCTTTGAAACACAATTGAGGTCTAAGCATCCTACAACTTTAACAATGCATTCTTTCACAATTTCTACATCACTGAATGGCTTCCCTTTTTTCCCAAGTATATAAGCTACTTTATAAGTTGCTTCAGTGGCATTATTTCCAGGTCTTATTGCTGCTTGAAAGATTTGTCTTTGCTCTTGCTTTTCATCTTTTAATTTCTGCAATATAGCCTTTTACACCTCTCTCTCTGATTTAAAATATCTGTGGTCCTTATGAGTGTTATAATGCTGATGAGCACAGAATTTTTTAATGTTGATATTGCAGTATCACAAGGCAAGCAAATCATCTTATCTTTAGCAGAAACAAGATAATATTGCAATTCCCAATCCTCATTTAAAAATCTGTTTTCTTCCTTCAGTGTCCTCCCGGTCTTCTTTGACATCATGGCCTGTTAAGCAGACAGAATTAAAAATACTGTCAAGCTGTGCAACTATCCATAAATTCCACTTCAAACAGAAATACAGTGCACTGCTGTCAAAACTGGTAACAGACTGGCGTACTTGACCCCCATAATCTCTCGCCAACCAGCCTCATGTGGTAGTGGTGCCTGTCAGGCAGGGGAAGTTAGAACTAAAGCATGAGCATAGCAACCAATAATTTAGCCCTTATGGCTTACTAATGTTCTCATTGTGCTGGTCAATCTGGGAGAATTATTTCATTGAAACTTACTTTATTATTTGGTATTTTAAATACGTTCATTTTAAAAATAAAATAAAAATATAAAACATGAACAAAAATGTATTAATAAAAATAAAAGGGTTTGTTCTGTAAAATTTGGATTCAGTCAAAAGGCTGCACTTAAGGACCTAGAAGGCCACATGTGGCTTTAAGGCCACAGGTTCCCCACCCCTGCTCAAGTCTTTTATGTAAAATGGTGTAGTATTTACATATAACTTATGCACATCCTCCTGTATACTTTAAATCATCTCTAGATTACTTATAATAACCTAATACAATGTAAATGCTTTGTAAATAGTTGTTATACTGTATTATTATTTATATCATTATTTTTGTATTGTTATTTTTAAAATACTTTTTATCCATGATTACTTGAAAAAGGTATATGAAAAGTGCTCAACATGACTAATCATCAGGGAAATGCAAATCAAAACCACAATGAGATATCACCTCATTAATAAAATGTTTTTTATAGGTACATTTTCATGACATGACTTACGAAATCATAGGGACCCAAATAAGCCATCCTAATGAACTGTGATTCTAGTCAGTTAGTCCAAAAAATGTTACAGTGCCTACTATGTATCAACCTAGGAATAGCAATTCAAACAGTAAAAACAAATTCAAAAGAACAGTTAAAACTCTCAACCTTTTTGTAGATTGTTAAACTTAAGAACAATAATAATTAAAGCACTTTAATACATTTTTTTGAAAGGTAGTTCAGACGATGCTTCTACCCACTTAGAGAAGTTCTGGGAAAGGTGACTGTGCCTCTGACTTTCCCAATTCAAGAGAAAAGTGAGAAGATAATCTGATTGGTGAGCACGAACATTGATTGGACCAGTATGTGGTTGCTTTAAAAAGCAAGGGAATTATTCCTCTCCACCCTTCTTTCTCCCCTTCTCTGCCTGTGACTGGACTGGTAAATTCAATTCCAAGAGGGAAGTAAGAGACAATCTTAGGAATCATTTGCTGCCTCTTAAATTTGGAACCCTATTTGGCACCTAGTTTTCAGTTGATTTGAAAGTTCCCAGGAGGGAAGGGTAGTGAGTGATTAACCTCCAATAATGACATAAATGACCCATGGACCTTGGGCCACCCAGCATCTTCCTACATTCCAAATTATCTCTACCTAATTCTGCATGCTTGATTGCTGTTCCAAATGTACCGCCAGAGTACTGACTCAAAAGACTTGCTAAGCTCCAGATGCATCACTGATGGTCCTGGCTCCAACATGGGAGTTAATGGGCCTCAGGCAATGAAAGAAAAGGACCCAAATTCAGAGAAAAGGCTTGAGGGTAGAGCATTTTGACAATGAAGCAAAACTCAAGTTCAACATGATATTCAGAGCGGTACTCCAGGACTCAGAAAAATAAAGCTTAGCTTATAACCCATTCACTGACACACTGATTCTCCATGTCTCAGGTCTACATCTTTAAAACAGGCTGCACTTTGTTTTTCTCACTGAATTTCTCTTTCTCTCTGTCTCTCTTTCTCTCTGTAAGTATGTACATGGGGGAGGGGGGTAATGATTCCAGTCAGGTAGTCAACAAATGTTAAAGTGCCTACTATACATCAAACCTAGGATACATACACACACACAGACACACAATGAATAATTTTTTGAGAAATACTTATTAACACCTACTATGATCCAGGCACTTTGTTACGGTGAACTAATGGTGAATAAGGCAGATGTGGTCCCTGCCCTCACAGAACCTACAGAATATTAGGCAAGACACACAACTAAACTGACAGTTTCATTAAAGTATGACAAGTATATGATAGGAAAAGTGTAGGATTCTATGAAAACACAAAGAGGAGGCATCTATTCTAGACTTGGAGGATCAGAGAAAGATTTCCCAATAGAAGTGACATCTAGTTGAGAACTGAAAAAGGATTGGAAATCATTAGATGAATAAGATGTGGGTGTGAGTTGTGGAGAATTGAGTTAATAGTGAAACATGCTCCAGACACAGGGATTAGTTTGCACATAACCTGAAAATATTTTTAAAGTCCAGTAAGACTGAGCCATACAATATAAAGGTGTAGAAATGGTGAGAAATAGGCAAGGCTTGATCATGAATGCCTTGTAAGCCATGTTAAGGAAAGTGAATTTGTTCTACAGTCAATGGGAAACCACTGAAGAGTTTTAAGTAGAATAGTAATTTGATTACATCGGCATTCAAGAAACATCACTGTGGCTGCAACATGGAGGACAAGTTGTAGGGAAGAAAAACCAGAAACTTTTATAGTAATCTAGGCACTGAAATGATGGTAGCCTAGATTAGGGTGACAATAATAGAAACAAGAAGTGAATATCCTCTCCTAAGACATTTAGAAGGTATATTATAAAACCTACTATTGACCCACTTTTAGTGAGTTCTGTGCTTCTTTTTCTCATCCTGAGGTGAGAATTTCCCCTAGTCAACCAACATCTCTCCCTGCTGAGAAAAATCTGGCTGATCTAGGTAGAGATTGGTTCTTGAATCATAATCACAATATTGTAACCACAAAGCTGTGAGCTACCTGTCTTCAGCCCAGGTTTCCGTGGTCTTGGAGAAGCTAGGCCAGCAACTTAACTATATAAATATCAAGAAAAATGGAGCATTTCATATTAAAATTCACTAGTTATTGCCCGATTTGAAAGTAGTATCTCTACATTCTAGAGAGGGAAATAAACTCATTTTATTTTTCAATAACTCCCAACTATGTTCATTGTTTTTCATGAGGTGCCATGACTCATTTGAAAAACTAGGAAATGACTTTCTACTCCATTAAAAAACAATGAGAACGAATAAATGAGTTTAGCAAGGTTGCAGGACACAAGATCAATATACAAAAGATGTAGTTGGACTCCCAGTTTGACCCCATCCCCCCCTACTCTGATTAACTAGGAGACCACACTTCAGTTTCCTCAGTAGAAGCATAGAGGTTTATTTTCTGGATATAGTGAACCAGAAAGACTCTGAATTAGAAGACAAAAGGTGCCTCTAAAGGCAAAAAGGAATAAGCCTTTTTGGAAATAAGACTTTAGGAAAAAGTCTACATACTGGTCAGTGAGACTTCTATCCCACCTTTCCATGCTTAGCTGCCAGAATATTGGCAGGTAAGCCCATATCTGCCAGTTAAGAGATTGGAAAATTTTTCTCTGAAGACTCTGATACAAAAAAAAGGACCTAAAGATATTGACGCTTATCCCTAACAAAGCAGCCCTACCAGATCACCATGCAGTAAAGCTCAACAGTCGACAAGCCCCATCCATACACAGAAAGCTTCCAATAAAGTTTTATGTGTCCTAATATTAAATGTGAACAATCTAACAGAATAAGAGAGTTTAGAAGAAACTTCAAACAAGTTACCATTAATATCCTCGGAGATAAGACAGCACATCCTTGAAACATGAATAGGATACTATATATATCAAAAAGAAGCACATTTAGAGGAACACTGTCTGACAGAACTTTCTGTGATGATGGAAATGTTTTATATCTGTGCGGTCCAATATGGTAGCCACTAGCTACATTTGGCCATGTGGCTAATACAACTAAGGAACTGACTTTTAATTGTATTTAATTTTAAATTAAATACCCATATTGACTAGTAGATACCATTTTGGACAGTACAAATTTAGAAAATCAGCTCCTGGATATTAAAGATGTAAGAGGCAAAATGAAAATCTCAGTAGGTATATTAGAAGATAGATTTGGCTAGGCAGTGTTCTAAGTGCTTTATGCATATTAACTCATTCAAAACACCAAGTGATAAAAATAGGAAAGGAACGATAAGAAAATAGAAGATCAGTCCATGAGTTCCAACACCAAAATAACAGGCATTACAGAGAAAAGACCAGAGGAGAAGGAGAGAAAGAAATTATCAAAGAAATAATTTAAGATAATTTTCCAATAAAGCATATGAGTTCCCAACTGAAAAGGCCCACTGAGTACCAGCAGAATGGATGTAAAAAAGACATACTCCAAGTACATTTTTGTGAAATTTCAGAATACTGAGGCCAAAGAAAACATCCTAAAAACTTCCAGAGAGAAGTAACAGTCACATCTAAAGGATCACAAATCAGAATAGCATATAAGGGATCATGAATCAGAATAGCAACACTGGAGGCTAGAAAACAATAAAGCAATATCTTAAAAATTCTAAGGAAAAAGTATTTCCAACCTAGAATTCTATATTCAGGTAAACAATTATGTAAGTATAAGGACAGAACAGAGGCACTTTTAGACATGCAAACTCTCAAAACAAACACAAAAAAAACCCTCCCTGCACCATTTCTCAAGGAGCGACTGAAGGAAGTGCTTTATCAAAACAAGGGAATAAGGCACCAAAGAGAAAGACACAGAATCCAGGAAGGAAACAGAGTTTCCAACCCAGGAAAGGATAATGATGCCCAGAACAATGGTGAAGAAAGACTCTAGGAAAAGAGCTGTGTCGCAGGCCTAGAGAGCCAGCAATCT
Organism: Daubentonia madagascariensis; assembly: GCA_023783475.1. NCBI lineage: Eukaryota > Metazoa > Chordata > Mammalia > Primates > Daubentoniidae > Daubentonia > Daubentonia madagascariensis. Next base: position 23,424,026 of record JAKFHU010002573.1, read on the forward strand.
TCATTAGAGCAGGACAAGAACACCAAGACAATATCTCCAAAAAGATGGAACTGGGAGAATATTTGATGTGTATGAGCTTACTGAGCTTACACTGATGGCAGAGTTTTAAACAAATTAGTGATTAGTACAGAGAACTAATTAAACAAAAAAATAAGAAAACTTTTAGCTCCAGGGAAAACAAAAGTTGTACAAGAAAATAAATGAATAAATGATTTCATAATATATATAGTACACAGCTCAACTGTGAATAGGTCATGGTAATGTAAATACTAAATGTTTATCTAGCCCCCCTAAAATGCTAAAACTAAACTTGAGAGGTCTGGAGGAGAGGAACAATGGGTTTGTAAAGGAGATGAATGGGAGAAATTAAAAAATAAAGGAAAACAGTCAAAAGAATTTAGGCTGGTTGCCTCTTGAGAATGAGGGCAGAGGACTGCTTTTTTGTGTAATAAACTTTAAAAATTAGACTTTTATCACTTTGAAAATAAATTTAATTTTAAAAGAGGCCTAAATTATCTACAACATGAATAATCAACCCAGGAAAGAAAAAAAAACTGTGCTTTTGCAATAACTTCAGGGAACTTGTATGCATTTCAACACCAATTATTTGAGAAGTTAGCATATAGAAGAACCTGAGATGAATTGTATCAAATTGCCTAGTCTAATTTTCAAAAACTGAGTAGGAATATAATTCATTTGACCTTTGGCAATGCCTACTAAAATTTAAAATATATCCAGTAATTCCACTTTTAGGAATATTGGTATATGTACAAAAAAGTACAATAATGTTCTCAGAAATGTTTGTAAAGGCAAGAAAAAGAAGGAAAACACATACATATCAAGAAGTGAATGGATAAATAATTTATGATACATCCATACTATAAAATGCTATATAGAGTTTAACAAAACAGGCAAATCTATGAGCAGTGACATAACAGAATCTCTAAGACACACTGTTAAATGAAAAAGAAGTCACAAAACAGTATGTATAGTATGTGATTCTACTTATGTGAAGGAGAAATAACCTTAAAATGTGTGAGTGTGTACACGTGTGCATAAATGCATAAAAATATTCTGTAAACACCAAACTATTGAAAGTGTGTCTTGTTCATTCTACCAGTTTGCAAAGAGGGACTTGACTTTCCTTTTGTATTGGACACACCATGTATTCCATATCCAATATCTTGGAGAATCTTCACAAAAATTGCAGTTATATAATTTTGCCCAGATGAAAACCCACTCAGAAGTTGACGCTTAGTGCCTAAAGACAAGGTTTAGTTCAAAAAGTAAGAGACATTAACAATTGGTGAGCTTATAGTTGGGCACTATGTTAAGGACTTCACATCTTGGTTTAAAAAGTAGTATTTCTATTTATAGATGAGAATTCTGATTGAAAAGGGTCAAGTTGTTTAAGTTCACATGGCTTAAATTTTTAAAAAGGCAGAGATGGAATTCAAAGCCCAAGTTTTCTTAAATTATGGCCATATTGTGGGGCTCAACGCGACGACTGGGATACCTGCTGCAAAAACCTTGCCCTGAGTTTCTTAGAAACAGCTCCCTACTCTGCCATGACCTGTTCAGGCTAAGAAAAATTGCTGAGCCAAAACCGGACCCTGCTCCTCACTCAAAAGCTAGGGAAGCATCCTGGCCTCAAAGTCACTTATATTTGTCTCAGAATTGCAAAAACTATTCGTATGGAAGACATCACTAATGATCAGCACACTTTTCCATGGAGCTTGGATGAGGCCTCAGAATCCTCTGCAACTTAGTACCCCAGAGCAGCTACCACCAAATAATTTAATTTAGCACCAGAGTCGAATCTTATTTTCCACCCTCCCACTTGTCTCTGAACAGAAATAGCTCATAGGAAGCTCAGGAAGAGGATCTTAAAATGGAAATAATGCTGATGTTTAGAAAGAAGTGTTGGTATCAATGTGATCACTAACTTATCCCTAGCTTCCATCAGTGATGAGATCAAAGACATTTATGCCTTACCTACTTTCCATCCTGCCCAACTGCAGCTTAATTCCAGGCCTGAACACCTATCTGTTCACTAACTTTTCTCCCCTGTTCACACCTGTCTGATCTCATAACTTGGCTCTCCTTCCCTGCCACCAACCTTCCCTTTTCCTAGAGAACACAGATATCTAGCTTGGTATTCAAGCCCAGCCTCTATCAATCTACTCGGCCAGCCTCCTCTTACACTTCTACTCACTGTGTGCCCCGCCCCCACCTCCTGTCACGTCTTTTCATGTTCTTTTTCTCTGCCCTCCATTCCTCCCTGGGATGCTTTCGCTAAGGACTGAAATACCTTCTTGATCATCTCAGAATCCTACAAGCTCTCCACCCCTCCCGGCCAATAATGCTCTCTCGCTCCTTCATGCTTGATCTCCATAGCGTCATCTCACATCTGCGACACAAAACTAAACTCGCACTTAGTTCTTCCCAGGAAGGGACTAAGCCTGACCCTTAGGGCTGGATGAACTTACTAACTGACCACCGATCTAACAAATGAAAAGAAAAGGAAGGAAAACAAAACGAAAACTAGGCACTCAGTATTGGGAACCCTTAGCAAGCCCCTCACCCCCCCACAGCCCTGCTCCTCTCCTTCCAGAAGGGTGTGGGTCCGGAGCCACGGTCTGAAGGGCGGAGAAGCGACGTCTGGCCTCCCCTTTCCCACGAGCTGAGCCACCGGGATGAGGACCCAGGTCGAGCCGGCCGGTGTCGGCAGGGGCCTTCCAGGGGTCGCAGCCACACTTCCTGGGGTTGGCTCCCGCTGCTCCACGGCCTGGGTCACTGCCGACCTCTTCAGAGCCCGACCTCCCAGGAAGCCGTTTTCAGTCCCTATAGAAACAGGGCAAGAAAACGCCTCAGCCAGCTTGGGTCGAGGCTCCGGTGGGTGGGAGCAGTGCGGGGTGGGCGGCACGAAGCGCCAAGGCCAGGCGAGACCCTGTCATCTCGGCAGCCCGCGACGACCTCCTCAGCCCGCCGAGAAGGGCCGCCTAGTGCGCATGCGCGCCTCGCATGCAGGGCGCATGCTCCGCGATTTTCCCGCCCTTGGGCCTTCCTGCCTTCCGGTAAGAGGCCTCTGCCCCAATTCGCGGCTCCTTCCCCAGCACTGTAGCCAACTCAGCCTGAATTACCCCACTAAACTCTCCTGGCTTCAGGCCCCGCATCTAATTCTCTCTCTCTGGTGCCAGGAAAATGGTTTCAAAGTTCCACTTGGACCAAATCTTGAAATCAATGTCACCCCCAGTTACCTCCAGTCTGACACTAAGATATGTTGATTTTATTTCAGCAAAATGCCTTGAACCCATCTCTCTTCTCCATTTCTGCTGCCGCTGCACCAACCAACCCCTGGCCCCCCAAAACACACACATATACTATGCACATATCCTCTCTTGTCTCTATGGGAGTAAACTCACCAACTGGTCTGTGCCTCAGAATCCTTGTACTCCTGTTCCCACAACACCTCTTCTGGGGTTCTCCCCAAACTGACAGATCTTTCAAAATAAGCACTACAATGATTCCATAATCTCCTTGGGAGAACTTTTCAGTGACTACCTATCATCTTGATGGTAAAATCCAAATGTCATGAACATGGTCTTCCAGGTCCTGCCGCAGGTGCTTTCCTGCCTCTTCTCCCACTATTTATCCTCAGTCATCCTGTGCTCCAGATCCTCCCTGTTTGCTCTCCATTTCCACCACTTAGCATTCTCTTCCCCATACCATTTCATTCAAATTGAATTCCCCAAGAAACAAGGAGATTATCATGATGGAGGTTTACTAGACGGTGCTTCAAGTTCAACAATTGCGGAAGGGAAAAGAAGGAAGCTATATTGGACAGAAGTCAAACTGCATTGGAATCTCAACAGAAAACTTGGTCAACCCTTCAAGGAATTTGGAAGATGGGAGGACCCTTCAAAACTATCCAAGGTTGGAGTTCAAGGACCAGGTTTATCCCCATGTCTATCAGTCACTGGAAGCCACCCTGGGAAAGGGGGCATGACCTTGGGCAAGGTACTCTCTTTAGGTGAGGCAATTCCCAAAGAACAGACAGCTGAGGGCGGGCTGACAGCTGACAGCTGAGGCCTGTCTACCAAGTCATTAAAATAATAATTTATCATTTTTGGTAAAAATGCTATGCTTACTGATGGCTGTGGTACCTAGTCTAAATGCAGTAAGGGTAAATTCCATTATGTCTGGCTTAATCACATTCCAAGTACTTCCTCAGGAAAGGACTTTAGGCCAATCCCCTCATTCTACAGATGGGGAAACTGAGACCCAGAGAAAGTCCCAGGTCATCAACTACCCCTCAATGACACAGTCTTATAATAAATAGCTAATATTTAAGTGCACACTTCATACTAGGCTTGTACTAGATGCTTTACATGCATTATCCAATTAAATACCCATGATTGAATTGGGTAGGAAATTCTATGAGGTAGGTACCATTATTATGTTCACTTGACTTACATGGAAATAGGCTTAGAGCAGCCAGCTGAGTCATTTGTCCTGGATTACACAGCTATTAAGTGGTGGATCTGGGATTTGAAGTCAAGTCAATTTGACTACATAGCCCATTACTGGTAACCATTGAAGATGAATTACTTTTTCTCTGTGCACCAAACCAGCATCCTCCACTTTGTGAAATATTGGAGAGTGGGTATATATGTTTGTGTATATGTGTGTGTTGTTGCTGTATATAGTTACATACATGACAAACTTTTTTATACATAAAAAGTTTTCGTATAAAGTTTTATGTGAAGAAAAACTTTTTATATGAAAAATTATATACATATATTACACATACATACATGTGATGTGATATATTTCTAAGAGTGGATACAACACTACCACATAAAGCACAATGTTTATTTTCTGTTTTCAGGGTAAAAGGATAAATGTGCTCCTAGATAGAAAATATTCTATATCAACTATAAATCAAAGAACATTCACCTAATTTTCAACTTCCATGTCCATTCCATGGCAGGTTCTCTGGACCTGGTGGCCTTGCTCCTTCTACAGCTCTTAAACAGCTCTCGAAACAGAAGTCTTCAGTTCCAACCAAGAAGGGTGTGCATCTGAGTTCCTTTTAGTAAACCTGAAGGGCTCTCCTGCTGCCCTCCCCAAAACACCAGATCTGAGGTCCCAGATGGATTTATAAAAGACCTTCCCTGAGACCTGAGAAAATACCAAAGATTCCTCTTTTCTATCCTGCTCCATTAAAATGAAACCTATTCAAGTAAAAAGACTCTGAAATGTAAAGATTACCTAATGTAGAAATGGTGTTAAATTACAATAGTATGATGTGGTCCAAGAAACTCTAAACTGTGTCAGAAAATGTGGATTAATTTGTTTAACAAACATTCATTGTATTCCTACCAAACGCCAGGCCCTGGGCCAGATGCTGGAGGCTGCAGTGTTTTGGGAGTTTGCCATTTAGTACAGTAGTTCTCAAATGTTAGTGTGGATAAGAATCACTTTGGAAACTTGTTAAAAATGCACATTGCTGAGCCCTAACCCAGAGTTTCTGATTCATCAGGTGGGGCTAAGCCTTAGGAATCTGCGTTTTAACCAGGTGATTCTGAAGCGGCTGGTCTTCAGTTGTATCTTAAAAACATTGACCTAGTAAGTTTTTAAGTTCTGATCAGCTATTTAATTAAGTCATTTAAACTCAGAACTTCAGGAGGTTGGAAGAGATACATGATTTCTAAATCCTTCAAGAAACCTTAGAAAGACTTCCTGGAAGGGCTGTCTACGCAAGAACAGCACACCAATATGACACTATTTCTTTCCAAACAGGAAAAGACACTGTGTGTCACCATGTGGCTTAAGGGGAGAAGTTAAAAGGGTTTCTTTGGAACAATTCAAGAATATGTGTGTATGTAAAAATTCATAAACTTGCATACTTAAGCTTTGTGTACTTTACCATATGGGTGTTTATCATATGATATTATACCTCAGTTTTTAAAAAAAAATTTTTTAAGGAAGTGTAAGACCAAAGAGGGTAAGGGGTTTAAATATGTCATTCTAGAGGAAAGTAGGGGTGTACTTAAAGGAAAGAAAACATGAAGGATGAAGAAATTCAAACCTCTTGATAAAGGCACCAAGTAAATCCTCAGCAGCTGGTGCAGTAGAGAGAGGGCTAGAAATGGAAGTTAACAGATGTAGATTCAAACAGGCTAAAAAATTCAGGGACCATGAGCCAGACAGACACTGTGGGCACAAAAGGAAGGAAGGAAGGGAGGGAAAAAGAAATGAAAAGAAGAGAGCCCTGGCCCTAGGGGGGAGCTTACAATCTTGTGGTTCTGACTAGCCATTTGGCTTTGAGCAAGTTATTTGCTCTAATCCTGTATATAGATCTTTAAAATGGAGCTAGATCTCCTAAAGCCACCATGAGGAATAGTAGAATGGTGTATATGAAATGCTATTTGTAAACTACAAGGGGCTGCTAAGTGCTACTTATGAATACATTCTGGCTCAGAGTTAGGCCAACTGCAAGTGTGGATATGAGCATGTGTTCCAGTTCAGCTGCCCAAGTGACTTCCCACATCTTTCTTCAACCTGTCTGCCAAACTCACAGGGGTTTGGTGACAGCCTTTTTTTCCTTTTTCTTTTCTGCTCTGAAACAATTTGGATGTTGCTTTGTGCAGGCCTGAGCATGAGATTCCTTTCAGCCCCTGCCTCCCCCAACTGTTCCCCCTGACTCCCAGGAGTCCGTTCTCCCAGGCAGGGCCAGCTGTTGTCACAGAGGCTACCTGCCTCCTCCTGGGCCCGTGATTCTGTGGTTTCAGGCCAGAGTCCTCACCAGAGGCCTCCAGGGACCAAGGAAGCTTGCTGGAGGCCCTTGGGGAAGGAGGGAAAACAAGACAGGCACTAAAATTAAATGAATTGTCTATAAATGTTTTTTAATTAAAATTGTGGTTTCTTTTCTGTGCAGAAGAGGCTCTTTAAGAACAATTGCACTCCCTGAGTGGCAGGCAAAGAGCCCGGCAGCTCTTCCCAAAGCCAGGGAGAAAAGGGAGGTGACAGCAGAGAGGTGATGGGGTGACTGGTTCTTCCTTCTTTTAGGAGTAGGACAACAGAAAGGAGAATGTGGAGGAAAAGCTGGAAGGAGGGATCTGCTTGGTGACTTCTCAGGCTGAGGCTCCTGAGAGAGGAGACTGAGCTTGTTGAGAACCCCAAGCAAGGATTTTGTGTTTTCTTTTATTCCCTAAAATTACGCCACCTTCTCCCTCCCTTCTCACGCCTGGAGGGCCCCAGCGACCAGCCTTGAAAAGGCAGCCAGAGCCACCCACGGCCTTGGCCTTTGGGGGCTACTGGGGCAGGAGAAGAAATCCACAAGGGTGTGTGTGTCTGAGAGAGAGAGACAGAGAGAGACAGAGAGAGCTGGGAGAAATGATGGAAGAGGGGAGAGACTAGGGGAGGAAACCGAGAGCTGGGAGAGAGATCCTTAGAGGAAGTGCAGGGGGTCTACAGGACAGGAGGGAAGAAGAGAGTAGAAAAGGAAAAGCAGCTTCAAGTGAGGGAAAGCTGGGAGAGGCGCACAGGGAGGGGAAGAGCCGAAAGTAGCGAAGCTGAGGGATGTGTAGCGACTTTGAGAAACAAAAGTGACCTGTCTGTGGGCGGCTACTCTGATCTAAGCAAAACGCCGAGCTCAAGGCGAGGGCCCCTAACTCAGCTCAGGGACTCCGCGGCCCACAACTGTGCCGCCGCCTCACTTTGGATGCCTCCAACTGGAGGTTCTGGCACAATAGACGAGTGAGGGGCGAGAGGCCTGGCTTGTGCCGGTGCCCCAAGGGAACTGCAGGTCCCTGCAACCCGCAACACCCAGGTGTGCGGACGCCATGCGAGGGGGCCGTGGCCGTTGTGCCCGTCGCGCGCAGCTGCGCCCCGTGCTGCACACGCTTTAGGAGAGCGTGTCCTGAAGTACCCTCCCCGGTGCTCCCCAGATTTCTGTTTGAAACATCTACATCCGCGTGTGTACTGGGGTGAGGTGGGGGAGAAGTCTCTTTGCAGGAACTAATATTGATTTCATTCTCTTGCTCCCTCAAAGTTTCTCTTTGACGAAGGGGAGACTTATTCCAGGAAGAAAAGAAAATCTTGCCTGTTCCGGGCCCTTTGATTGCACCAAATCCAAAATGCTGCCGGCATGGAGGTGCAGCTGGAAAACTCTAGAAACTGGGAGCATTAGGAGGCACGGACTTTAGGGTGTCCGGAGACAATTTCCTAAATCAACCAAGAAATATGTAGTGGGAAGTCGGAGAGGAGGGTCTGAGAGGTTGACACCATAGGGACAAACAGAGAGACCCAGATCGAGACGCTCAGAGTGGAACAAATCATCACCGTAGCCAGGCATCTCTGCCTCTCCGGAAACCGAAATCCGCCCTAAACCTCATCCCAGGCGCTCACGGTACCAGTCACAGGACCCCGCACTGCACAGGCTGCCACCCTCTGCCCCAGGAGTGCCCACGCGAGACTCGTTTGCTGGGTATTTCTTCTTTTTCTTTGTTGTTTTTTTTAAATCCTTCAAATATAAGACAGAAAATACACCTCATTTATCATCATAGATATATATATTTAACTCTCACCACATAAATACAAAACATCCAAATATCCAAAACATTCAGAACAAAGTTAGTAGCCTGTATTCAGTGACACCTACCCGCGTTTGAATCATTCATTATTTTCTTTACTATTTGCCAAAAAAAAAAAAAAAAAAAGGAAAAGGGGGGGAAGCTTCCGACGTAAATAATTTACAATAAAATTACTGTTTAAAAAAATGTTTTTCCGCTCTCTTCGTATGTATGAATACATTCTAGACACTGCGGCACCTCGCGGTCTGGGTCTGTGATTTTGGTTAAAATGCGGGTGGCCGTGGCTGTGGGGACTGTCGTTGCTGCGCAGGGTAAGGGGTGAGGCCGCGCTGGCGTCGCGGTCCGAGTTCTGATTTGGGACTATTAAAACCCCGGGATCCGGGAGCGGGAAGGGGGGTGCCTTGCCTATCCATCACGCAGGGAGCTATCTGGACACGGCGACTACGGTCAGAGGAGGCCAGACCGCCTGGCGGCTTCCCTACCTCCCCTTCCGCAAAGAACTGCTCAGAAATCCAGGCGTTTCCTGCGTGCTGGAAGGGTTTTGTGAATCCAGGAGCTCGGGAGAGGAGGCACTGAAACTCAGCAGTTCCGTCCGGAGCCAAGCGTCTGGGAGACGGTGGGGCGAAGCACCGCCTCCGGGCGACTGCCAGAGAGCTACATTGCTCTCTCCTGGAGAGCGGAAAGCCGCTGGCCACCGCCGAGAGTAGGCTCAGAGAAGATTCTGAATTTTCTTTCTTTAGCAGCGTTAGCTTTTTCCTTTGCTTTTCCCCCTTTAAATTCCTGTTTAAAATCACAATACCCAGAACTTTAATTTTGCGTTGCCCTGTGGCGTATTCTCTATCCTGAATTTTCTTACACCTTCCAAACTCCATCATTACCAGTATTTAAATAAACTGGTTCCACTTCATCTGGTTTTATGTAGTAATTACTCTTATTTTATTGCTGATTAGATCAAATTTATTACCACCGTTGCCTACCATGATGTTTGGTTTATTGCCTCCTGGGGTTGGGGGTAGTTGTGATTGGAGTTTTCCTAAACGGGAGAAAACTCGGCAGGATTTGTCCCGCCGGGAAGCTGTATGTGCACCACCTATCCCGAGAGGTCCGCAAAGTGGGGCCCAGAGGCTCCCACAAGCCCTGATTTCTCAGGCAAGAGGAAGGAACGTCCTCCTTTTTGGTCTAAAAAAATCTGCAAGGTTTTTCAGCCCCTGGGGTCTGCGTGCAGCTTTCCTCTTTCAAATATTCATAGGAATAATCAGCAGCGGCAGCAGCGGCCCGATCTAGAGCAGGTGTCCTGTGCTTTGGCCTTAGAAACCACAAGTCTCTTCCCTCCAGGGCTGGGCATTGGTTGGAGCATCAGGTTGGCTAACTCGGGTATTTTCCCCAATTCTTTGGATCTCTCCTGGATTCAGAAGGAAGTTTGAGGGCGGGGGGAGGGGAATACGGAGAAAACGTAGAAAAGAAATGAGCCCAAATGAAATCGGTAGCAGAGCCTGTTAGGAAAGGAGAGCTGTCAAAGGCCTGGTGGAAGCCAGGAGCCCAGCACAGGAGCCCTGGGCACCTAACGCGCGTGAGTCCATAAATATCACCACAATAGATACTATAAATATAAATACAGGGAAACACTTAAAATCAGTCCAGCGTTTTTTTCTCGGCCCCTTCTTTATTGTTGGTCCGGGAGTAAGGCTCGAAGGCCGAGGAGCTCAGGTATCGAGCGGAGAGTTCTTGCAAATTCCCAGCTAGCGAACCAGCCATTGTCAACGGGGCGGAGGACAGGCGGCTGGCGACGGAGCCGAGCAGCGAGGGCACCGGCAGGCTGAAGAGGCTGTGGCCGGCGGCTGGCGCGCCTGCGTGCAGTCCCCCCGGCCCAGCCGGCCCGGGGCCAGGAGCGCCTCCCACAGCCGGCGGGTGCGGGGACGCGGCGCCCGCGGGGCCCGGGGCGGCCGCAGCGGCGGCGGCCGAGCCCGCAGCGGCGCCCGCTCCCAGGGCGGGCAGGCTGGGCCCGCGCAGAGCCGAGCCGAGAGCGCCGGTGGCGCAAGGCGGCAGCAGGGCGGGCAGGCCGGGTGGCGACAGCAGGCGGCCCTGCTCCAACAGCCGTAGCACGCTGCACGTGGCCGCGGTCTCCGACACCACCGAGCGCAGCTCCGAGTCCTTGCCCTGGTCCTTCTTCTGCTTGGTGCGCCGGTTCTGGAACCAGACCTTCACCTTCGCGCCGGGGCGCGGGGAGAGTGGGAGAGAGGGGCAGGGAAGACCAGTGTCAAAGGGAGTGGGCTCCCGGGGCGCAAGGGCTGCGGGGACCCTCCCCAAACCCCAGCCCTAGCCGCAGGCCCACCCCACAGCCAGAGGGGTCCGGGCTGGGAGCTGCTGGGGCAGCTGGCATCGCCACGAGGGGGGACACAGCTCCATAGGGCTGCGCTTCCGGGTCATGGAAGCAGGCCCAGGCCAGCGCCTGTTATAAATGACAATGTAATAAAAATGTCCACAACTCTTAACTCGAAGGAAGACCAGAAGGGATTTCACTGCACTCCCGTGCTACCGGCAGCCGCAGCCAGATTTGGGGTTCACAGATCTGTAAACTACCCCGGCCCTAAAGCCCAAATTTCCGGTAGAGGGTGTGTGAGCCCCAGGCCTGCGGTGAGGGAAGAGGGAATCGAGTGGGCGGTGGGAGTGTTTCTCGGCCTTCCTGGACCCAAGGCCCTGGCCCAAAGGGCTCGAATTTAGCCCCAGAAGCGCTACTCCTGTTGAAGGATGGCGACAAGGGACTGTTTCCTGCTTATAACTTGACCATCAAATAGCAGCAAGCAGGGAAAGTGGCTATAGAGGGAAAAATTTGTGCAGGATGGACTTGATAGACCAAGCTTTCTCCACCTCCTCTCACCAGACATCTGGATTGAAGGGTCTGAGTGATACTCTTCTCATTCCACTACTCTCCCGTCATGAACTTGGACTCATGGGAGGAAGTCAGGCAGCTGAGGCGAACTACAAATTCCCCACCAACCTCCCCTCTCACTTCTTCTTTCTCTGCCCCTCTTCAGGCCTAGCAGTGGACCAGAATGGAGTGTGGCAGCTATAGGGAAAGACTATCCTGTCTCGATTTTACAGACTAAGAAGGGTAGCAGCAGAGAGCCTAGGAAAAGCTACCATGCCAACTCAAACTCAGAAAGGACATCCCATCTCTTCTGTCAGTCCTCAGCTTTCAGCCCAGATCCCAGGCCTAAAATGCTGTCCACCTGCTTCAGGGCTGGGCGTAGGGAAAGGGACTTGTCCTCAGAAAGAAGGCTGCCTTACCTAGGCCAAGCTGGTAGCATGCCCTGGCCAAGACTCAGAGGGCCTCCACAGGGCAAAGCTCTCAGGCCCTAAAATGACCCTGGGCCCAGAGTCCACATAGCAAGCTCCAGGAGCATCCTATGGATTTAATGTAAAGGAAAAGACTAAAACATAGTTGGCAGTCCTGGCTCCCGGGACCCCAGATCTGCTTCCCATCCCATACCTCACATCATTGGCACAGAAGACAGGGCCTCCTAGGTGTCTGGAGTGGTGCTTAAGGCTGGGGCCAACTCAGAACCAGGGGAAGCCTTTTCCTAAGGGTCAGGGCAGCTTGATCTGCACAGGCAGATCTCCAGGATGTGTACAATTTTCAAATCCCTAGGAGTCACCCACAGTACTACAGCAAAGGGCTTTGGCTCCAGCCCCACTTCCTGCAAAAGGGGCCTGGATGCTGTATACAGCTAGGGCACCCCAAAGGGGGTAGTACCTGGAAATCTGGCCAAACTTGGGATATCCAAAACAAGGGCAAAAGTCAGTTCTTTGTAAAGCAGAAGCAAGCAGGAAATTCTCGACTGGGGACCAATCAGAATTCCAAAAAGACAGGATTTGGGGCTTTCTGGGCCAGGCCAAAGTGGGCAGAACATGGGCCCTGGAAGATTTGGGGATGTAAGGGGAAAGGGATGGATTATGGAAAGGGAGGAAGCCTTAGGCCTTTCTTCCCCATCCTCCCCATCTCCTCCACCTCCCCAGGGATGCCCTGTCCAGAGCTAGGTTAGGTGGTGAGAAAGAGCAGGTTGGGGGTGGTGGGGAGGGAGACTGGTGCAGAACCCTGCTTGGGTACCTGGGTCTCAGAGAGGTTGAGCTGCCGGGCGAGCTCGGTCCTCTCGCGGCCCACCACGTACTGGCAGCGCTGGAACTCCATCTCCAGTCGGTAGAGCTGCTCCGCGGTGAAGGACGTGCGCGTCCTCTTGGGCCGATCCAGGTCCAGGCCCTTGGGCAGGATGATCTCTCGGATGGACCCTTTGGCATCTGGGGAAGGGGAGATGTCAGCTGTCAGAACCCTCCCGTCTTCCTCCACCTCCTTGGCCTGAGACGGCTTTGGGGACACTGTCCACAGAAGCCTGCAGTCCGGAGGGGCGGGGAGAGGGGGAGTGCGGCCACAGCCAGGGAGCGAAGACACTGTGTTTGTATGAGGCGGGGGGGAAGGGGCTAATTCCTCACCGCTGACGGGAGGAGGGACCAGACTTTGTCTTTTTGTAGAGCCCTCCAGACAGGGGAGAGGAAAAAAATCAATTCCAAATAGGCAGATGTTCCTTCCCGCCCGGAGCGCTTGGGCTGCGCCGTTCCGGTTCCCTGTAACCCGAGGGTGCTCTCACCGACAAGCCCTGGTCCCGCGGTCCCCAGCTCTGGGGAGTTCTGACCAGACAGTGCTCCAGCGGTCCCCACCCCCACCCCAGGGTCTCCTTCCCTCCTGAGCCCGCGCAGCGGAAGGAGGAGGGACGGAGTCCAGGCCGGCGGGGCCTGGCGCTCTGCTGGCGGGGGCGGCGCCGGGCCCGGGCTGGGCCTTGCGGCCGCCACCACCCACACTAAGCGGGCTAAGCGCGCGCCGCACATACGAGCGGGGCCGAGCTGAGCACAGAGGCAGCATCCGCGGCCCCGCAACCCAGCCCGGCCGCTATCTCCCGGCCACAGCGGTCAGGCCCCGAGCGCGGCTCCAGGGCTCTCGGCCCAGCGCACCAACTGGCAGGGCCGTAGCCCGCAGTCGGCTGCTGTTGTCCGGCGCCCGCGCTCCCCCTTGGGTGCGCTCAGCCTGCTAGAGAGCGGGAGACCCCGGCCGGCTCCCGACAGGTCCCCTGGCCCACTGGGCGCGCCCACGTTCTCCCGGAGTTTCCTGCTCCTTTCCTGGGTCGGAGGCCGCAGCCTGATGCCCGGCCCTGCCCGCGCAGCCCCTCCGCTGCCCCCAAAGCCCGGCCGGCGGGGCCCCTCAGGGCCTGGAGGGCGAGGCCCCTGGAGAGCGCGCGCTGGCGAGCCTCAGGCGCCAGTCCCCAGCGGCCAGCCGGCAGGGAGGGCCACCAACTTTCTCCGAAGTCCCAGCCAGCACCCCCTCTCCACCGGCCTGTGTCGGCGGCGGCCCGCACCTCGGGCCCCAGAGTCGCCCCCAAACAACGCGCCCAACAGCCCTGCCCATCCCTACCTCGGACGAGGATCCGGCGGCAGTAATCCGGATCGGCTGCAGAATTGGGTTTACTTTTGTTACAATCTTCCGCAGCGCCCGACGCGGAGAAGGCGCCCTGTGGCTCCTTGAGGAAGGCGGCTGGGAGGTTCCCCTCCGCACCCTTGCTCTCCCGGCTCTCCTTGTGCGGGTTCTTCGACACCCGGGCAGCCTCGGCGTCCGAGTGGCAGCGAACGTCCATTTTGTCTGGTTTCCCAAACATAGGCAAGGACAAAAAAAGAAAAAAAAAGAAAAAGAAGAAAAAAAGGAGGGAAAAAAAACCCCGAAGAGGCAAAGGGGGACAAAACCCCTACAACGCAGCCCCTCCGCCCAGCCTGGCGAGAGGCAAGCGGCTAGAATGAATGTCCCCGCGGGGTAGCTTCGGCGGCGGCGGGCAGGTCAGCGGCGACTGGAGAGAGGCGCGCTCGCCGAGAGGCGGCGGGTCTGGTCCAGGATCCCGGTGGAGCAGCGGCGAGGCAGCCTCGTCACCGCCCGCGTCCTCTGAGCACGTCCAGTGTCCCCAGCCTGGCGATCAGGTAGCAAACAGCGCAACTCCGAAATGCTGCGGCTCCCGCCTGTTACTGAGACGGCGAGTTGTAGTTGTCCGACACCCAGGGGGACGCACACTCGCTGTTGCAACTGATTACGGGTAATTTCGCAGCCCCCACGTTTCGGTTACCTCATGAATACACTAAATTGTTTGGATAATATATCAGATCGTAATGGATGGTTTCTGTCCTTGTCCCCAATCAAGTAGGGGTTTAGCCAGTGAATAAACGGAAATGATTGGTCTTGCTTTCAGGAAACACACAATCAAAGACCTACACTTCCAGAAAAACTTTTGACAAGATTCATCCTGAATTGTTAGCACTATTAGCAGGCATTATTAACTTTCCCTTTGCCTTTGACCCTCCTGCTCACATAGTGGCTAGAGGGGTTTTCTCCACACTGGCCAGATAGAGCTGAATGGGGGGGTGTTAAAAAAAAAAAAAAAACCAACAAACCCTTACACACCCTGCAGCAGAAGAAAGCAGTTGGGAGGGGGAGAAAGAGGGAGGAGGAAAAGTTTTTTCCAAAAAGTATCTCCCCTACACTTTAAAAAAGCCAGGCTTTCTCCCCAAACAACTCCTTAACACACCTCGACGCAGACAGCCATCTTAAACTGCCACCTCTCTTCATTTAGTTCCAGTTGGATTTTTTCACGCCTGCACCTCCAGCAGCCCTGAGACGGCCCATTCAAAGGGCAGCTTTGTACTCAGAGAGTCCAGCAGGAGAGAGAGGGGGAGAGGGAGAGAGCGCGCAGAAAATCTCAACTGTGAGATCTGCTTCAAAAAAAAAAAAAAAAAAAAGTTTTCCCCTAGCTATTTCATTGTCTCTGCTACAATATCTTTGAGAAAAGCAACAGCCAGTAATCCAATAAGAGCATTGATTAGGCTACAATGATTCAATTCAAGCGCATGGCCTTGTGCAAGGAGCATGCTCCAGCCCTTCTCGTCACCTTGCCGGGGCAGAAGCCCTCTCCACGCCGCTGTCCCCATTCATTCCTTTATGGGAAATGCAGAGCAAAAGGAGTGAAAGATGGCAATTATCTAATTGGACTATTAACAAACAGTCCTCTGAGTGCGGCGGTCTGGCGTGGCTCCTGGGCGGGGGAAGGGCCGTGTTCCCTGCCCTCATTCACAAAGAGTGCAGGGGCCGGGGAGGAAGGGGGTTTTTTAAAGGGGGTGGGGGGAGAGGAGAGGTGGGAGGTTTGGCTGAGAATTTTTCCACACAATTCCAAGAATGGGGCGGAGGCGGGCCGGGAAGGGGAGGGGTGGGGTGGGGGTCGCGGCGAGTCGGTGGGAGGCAGGGAGGCAGGGGGAGGGGTGCGAGTGTGTGTGGCGGGCCTCGAGGGGTTCCGGCTCGCAGCCAGGCGGGCACCGCCCTCCCGACGGTCCCGCCGCTACCGCCAGGCCTCTGCCGTCGCCCTGCCGGACCCCATCAAACCTCCCGGGGCGGAGGGGGCAGCGGGAGAGGAGAATTTCGCACTCTCCAACCCGCCGCCCCCTCTTCCCCTTGGAGGACCCACTCTTGGCCCCGTTCCGGAGTGCATCTGTGGCAGCGCAGGCAGACCTCGGCATTTATTTGATTTTTATTGGGGGGAGGAGACTGTCCTGAGCTGCTCCCCGCTGGGCAGCGGGTTTCCTGGGTCCCCAGCAGATGGATGGCTCATCGGCCCTCTTCGCTGCCCACGCTGTCCTTGCAGCCCGACGCCCACTGGGCGGCTGGGTGGAAAGTGCCGTGGATTGCCCGCTGTCCCGGACCGGTCGGTGGGGGCGGGTGGGAGCGGAGAGGGGAAAGGGTCCTTGTAGCCACCCTGTTCTGAAGATGTACAGTAGGATTTAGACAAAATCCGGCCAACTCCCCAATTAGTTCCCACGACGCTCTCACGCCCAGATTGGCGCTTCGGGCCCCGAGGGCTTCGCTCCCACGCGGGCCCAGCCGTCGGGAGGTGCTGCTGCCAGGTCTTGACTCGCGTTACCGTGTCGCCAGTACGGGTCTCTGGGATTCGGGTCCTCCCGACGGCGGCCCCAGCGGTGAGTGGGGCCTTCGTTTCCATGCAGAGGGGGCTCCTGGGACCTCCGCGGGCAGGGTCGGGGGTGGGAGGTCCGAATCCCAGAACACAGGCCCTTCCTTGCCCCTCTGCAGGGTGGAGGGGTCGGTCGGACCTTCGGACCGCGTCGAGTCCGGTGTGCGGGAGGATTTGGGGCCCATCTCGCCCCCTCAGCAGCCCTGGGGGCTGCGGAAGTCCCGAACCCGCAGCCTCAGCCCTCATGGGGCTACTTCAGGGTGGCTCCGGGTCCCCAGCTCCTGGCTCTGCGGTTTCCTCCTTTCGGCGAAGGCCTCTGCGGCCTGAGAAGCCCACGTGGACATTTGGGTGTCCGGTCAAAGGCTGGGAGGGAAGTCTTTTTAAAAATAAAAATGACCCAACCCACCACTTTTTCTTTTAGATGGATGGGAGTGGGTGGGGAGCCAGGGCGCAAACTGCCGCCCTCAGGACACGCCCTGTGGGCAGTGGTGGCCTCGGGAGGTCCGCAGCCGAATTTATCCCGCACCACAGGGAATGCCCCAACTGTGGCCGAATCACAAATGTAAATTTGAAGTTAGGCCTGGAAATCCCCTCTCATAGGGGACTATGGTGGCATATTTTAAGTGGGAACTATTTATTGAGCAGTCACTATTGGGCGCATAAACTCATTTAACCTCCTCAACTCCTCTGTCAGGGAGGTAGTACTAACCCAGTTTTACAGAAGAAAGAATGGAGGCTCAGACAGCCCAAGTCACACAGTTGGTAAGTGCAGAATTTGAATTCAGTTCTGCCTGATTTCAAAGCTATTTATGTTCTTCTTTACCAGTCCCACAGGGCTCTGCCTTTTTAGTTCCACATCTATCCCTGCTTCAGGTTTTCCAAATCTTGAGGTGATCAACAGTATGTATCAAAGAGACACAGAGCAATGACCTTAACATTAATGCCAAGAATCCTGATTATTAGGCATCAATTTTCATGAATTTTATCTAAACAACCTGAAATAGAGATGGAAACATGAAAATCTTGTTTCTGATAATGCTATTTATTTCTAGCCATGGAGCATTTCTTAGGAGTCTATCACCCTTCTGCATCAAGCTGATTTGGGGTGAGTAAAATTCAGTTTCCTGGGTCTCAAACTTACTGAATGAATGTGTGTCAGAGCAGTGTCTAGGAATCTGCATTTCCAGCTGGCTCCCCAGGGGATATTCCCACAAGTTAAGTTGGAGAACTGCAACTTCTTAAAGATGGGTGACTCCTGAAAAGCTTCCTGAGGGCAGGAACTTCCTTCCTCTTCACTGGAAATGCAAATGATTATTTGGGAATGGCAGAAAATGGGATTTTCTAGGAAAACATATAATTTAATTAAGCAGACATTTACCAAGAGTCTGAAGATGCCAGGACCTGGAGCAGGATCCAGGGTAGCCCCTAAATCATATAGGCCTCCCCTCTACATCATTAACTAAGAAAACTCGCTGGCCCTAGTCATGCTTCTGGGTTAGAAGCACAGTTCTGTTAACCAATGCCCCTCTATGTTCCAAGTTCTTGAAGTAGCCAAATTAAATAAGAAAGTCAATTCATAACCTGGTTTTTCTTTTTGTTATATATAGTACTTTTTTTCATACTTTCTTCCTTCCTTTTTTCCTTTCTTTTTTTTTTTTTTTTTTTTGGTGGCTGGATTAAAATTCTGTGGGCATCCATCCAGAAAAACCACGACAGGTTTCTGAGAGGACACAGTGGAAGACAGAAGCCCTGGGATGGAAATTTTAGAAAAGCAGCTGCTGCTTTCAGAACAACTAAAGCAGTGTGTCTACTGGCAAAGAAAGGAGAGAACTCAGTCAATTATTTGGATAATCTGAGACAAGCCTGTACTACCCAACACACATGAGGACACAAGGCTGCTCCAGGTGAAAGTGTTTTATTCTCTTGACTAAATTTGCCTCCCTCCCCAGTGCCCCTGCTACCCCCACATCACTGTCTGCAGGTGCAGACAGACCCAGAATAGAACTGCAGAACTGGAAGGATTTTTAGAGATCATCTATTCCATAACCTTCATTTGACTTGACAGATGAGAAAAATGAGCCTGGAAAGACAAAGCAACTTGTTAAGGATTAGACAACTAGTTAGTGGGGGCCTCTGTGCTACAATCCTGGTCTCCTGACTCAAAGCCATACTCCCACCTCCACCCAGGCTTCCTGGAACCCGAATAAGATGCACTGTCTGGGATTGGGTGAAATGATGTCATATAAGTGAACTAAAATCAAAATCTGAGCCTTGGGGATGCTTTTCCTGTTCCCTGCCTCCGCCTACTTGCTTCCCATCACTGCAACAGAAAGCAGGATCTGAGGTGGCACAGAGTGCTTTCCTTTCCCATCTTCACTTTTTATTTCAGAAAGAAGTAGGAGGGAAGGCATGCTGGCAGAAAATCTGAGATCTTCTTAGATCATGAGTGGTTTGGGGACGGCATAACTTGATGTCTGAGACATCATTTTAAAAAGAACTGCATCAGAGGAGATGATACCACCAGAAATTAAGTTTCTGTAACAATGAATCTGGGTACCTGGTAACAATGACTAATAAAAACAAGAATATCTAGCATTTATACAGAGACTTTTATCTCTAATCAAAGGTGCCAGTAGTGATTAATTTAATCTCATCTAATTGTCATTATTCCCATTTCACAGAAAATAGTTGGGATACTGGGGAAGGACTTGAAGTAAGAACCAATGTTGAATATCCAAAATAGAAAAGGTAGCCATACATTCAGATGTTTCTTCCCTGGTTTAGCTAAAGATAGAGTGTTAGCCAATGTGCAGAGAGCTAAATTCTGAACTATTCTGTCTACATTTCAAGTGAACGATCTCACTGGACTCCATTTCTCAACTTTGCATTTTATGCCAAGAAACTAAGTTTTATCAATTATGTATATTTTGTACTTGGACACATCATATAATTTTAGAGTTAAAAGGGGTCTTAGAGTGATGTAAGCCTCACTTATTCAACAAATTGAACAAACATGGGTTCTGGTGTCAGTCAGGCTGCCTGAGTCATATATTCATATTCCACCTCCCTTACTGACTAGGTGTGTGGCCTTAGGCAGGTTACTTTCCTTTTCTGTGCCTTAGTAATCTATCTGCAAAATAAGGTTAGCTCTAGTACCTATAGGGTTGCTATGTAACATAAGTAAAGTGCTTAGAACAGTGCTTGGCACATAGTAAACATTGTCAATAAATATTTGCTGTTAGTGTCTTTATTTGAGCATCTCCTATGGGGCCAGCTCTGTGTTAAATAGAACCAGAGATACCAAGAAGGAACCGAGAATCAAGTAGTAGATGGCAAAGCTGATTGGCTTCATGTTGATTCAATACTGTACAATAGTAATAAGTAGCTGGTATTTATTAAGGACTTACTGACTGCCATTATCTCATTTACTTCTCATAACAACACTTTGAGAAAAGAATTATTATGTATACCCACTATGTTGGATTAAAAATGGCCATAAATTCTTTGCCATTCCTCCCATCAAGGTATTTCCCTTTCAATGAATTTGGCTAGCTTTGTAACATGCTTTAATCAATAAAATGAGGTGGAAGTGACTTTGTGCTAGTTGTAGGGCAAGGCCAAAAAGAGATCTGGTAGCTCCTGTTCTTGCTCTCTTAGAATCCAGCTGCTATGATGTAAGAAAGGCAGTCTAGACCACTAAAGGAAAAGAGGCTACATGGAAAATTGAAGTGCCCCAGCTGATAGCACCAACTTCTAGTCATGTAAGTGAGGCCATCTTGCATGTTCCATCCCCAGCTGACCTTCTAGCTGATTGCAGCCTTATGAGGGGTCCTGTGACAAAACCATGTGAGGCAGGGATGAGCCACCCATGCTGAGCCCTGTCCAAATAGCAGAATCTTAAGAAAATATAAGGTTGTTGTTGTTTTAAGCTACTAAGCTTTGGGTAGGTTTGTTATGCTGTGATAGGTAACTGAACACCCGTATTGTGGATGAGAAACTGAGGCTCAGAGAGGCCAAGCAACTCATCCATGGGCTCACAGCTAGGAAGCAGTATAGCCCGGATTCAAACCCAGGACCATCTGACATAAAATCCATGATCATAACCAATGAACTATATAGGGCTTTCTATGGAATAACTAAATTCTGAAGAATAATTCATAAATTAATTTTTGTTCTTTCCCTATTTCAGACATTACCACTGTAGGCTGGACTAATAAAAGACATACCATGTCAGTCTTAAGATCCTAGAGAATAAAAATATTAGAGGTGGAAATGGAGCAAAAGTGATCTCTGCCAAGGTCTCACTTCTTGAACTTGAAAGAGGGCATCTCACTGGGAGGTGGGTGCAGAGTTCTAAATTTTCTTTCTCTTTTTAAAAAACAAAGGTGCAAATGAACATGTTCTGCTCTTACCTTTAGGAAATCAGACATACATTAACACTTGGGGCAGGGAATGGAAAATGACAACAGGTGGTTGTTTGGCTTTTTGAAATTCTCCAGGTGAGGCATTCTGGGAGAAAGAAAAGAAAGGTTGATTTCACTACAACATTTTCTGGGTCACAAAGAACTTTGAGGTTTTCCAGGAAACCTGGCTTATAAATTTGTATCTTTCTAACAGTACATTTGTATTTCAAAGTGTCTTTAAACCCATCATTTTCTAAAATTCCTTACTGCCTGAAAAGCTGCTGGAGGCATTTATCCAACAAGCAGGTAGTGACACCTACTCCATGTAAGTCTCTAAGAACTCCCTGTATCAAAACCATGGAGCGTTTTTAATTCAATGTGCAGGAACACTTGCCCAGAAGTCACTTATTTTATAAACCTCGCCCCATCCAGGAGAAAGCCCCAACTGGAAAAAGAAGACAATGCTTCTGAGCAGTTAAAATTGGTGTATCATGGAGTCTGTAATTTCAACTTGAGTTCTTTGTTCATAGGGGACTTTCTCGGTTGGTCCCTCATTCAAAACCTATTTATGCTTTTTTAAAAAAATCTAATTCTAACAATTCCCAGCCTGCAGAAGATTAGAGGCCGCAAATGGGAAAGGAAAGTAGTGTTTGAGGCAGGAACACTGAAGACAGCAAGAATATCCACAACAGCAAGTTTCAGAAAGGGATAAGAAACAAACCAAGTAACTCAAAAAACATCACGTTCTGGGGGCACTTTGCTTGGACACAAGTAACTACAGCCTCAAATGCTCTTGAGGGCATGAATGCAGTAGAATGCAGTGTGACAATGGATATTCAGGAAATGACCCTCAAAAGATTAAATTGCATTTCATTTAAAAAGGCAGGGAAGTACATATAAAATAAACTCAGAAGAATTACATATGTGTCACACTTTATTCCTATACATTCAAACCGTAATTCTGAAAGGCAAAACTGTGTCCACATGGAAGCAGTGCAAGCAACATTGATTTACCTTCATTCACTACTTAAAGCTGGCCAAGGTGAGATGTTTGACACAGGAATACAGAACTGAGCACGAGCTTGTTTGCAATGTTGATCTCCCTTCAACACAGCAAGTATGAGAAGCAAGATGAATGACTTCAAGTATCAGCAAATAGCCAGTAGAAAAGAAGACACAGAAGAAGGAATGCCTGGTTCACAGTGAGCATTCACAAATATTAGCAAAAAGAGAAAAAGAAATCAGGTAGACTATTATTAGCTATTTGTGAGAAACATTTGTTCTAAGATTTTGCCAAGACTTTCAGCTGTAACAGAAGCAGAGACCTGTGGTCACAGAGCCACAGATGGCTGTAAGTGGCTCCCACCCTTTATGGGTGGGGCTAGTCTGAACCCAATGTGACCCCAAAGAAAGGCAGAAACACTTCCCATGGAGTGAAGCAGTGGTGGGAACTAACACACACCACCAATGAGCTAGGAGGGATGGCATTTATGGACCGGAGATGTTATGATAAAGCGTGTTGAGTAACTCGTAAATACGACTCCTTCGTACTTCTGTGGCACTTTCCCACTTCAAAAGTGCTTTACAAACATTAACTAATTAAATCAGCATGACTTCTGGAAGGGAAAATTGAGCCTCCTTAATCTGTTTGAATTCTCTGAAAAAGCTAATAAAATTAAGGTATAATGTTCATGAAGAGGAGGAGTACACTAAACCATAAACAGCTTCTGTGAGGAATTAAATATCGAAGTGTGGCCGTGGTATTTGATGTCCTCAGAAGCTGTTTGTGGTGACATTATGCCACTGCCCTAACATGGACCATCGAAGACTGAGTCGCAAACACCACGGAGGCTCTCTGTCTGCAAGCAGCCTGGACATCTGTGGCTGGCTGTGGTCCCCTGTCCTAAGGTTTTTATGGGTGGGGCTAGTCTGAGGCCTGGGTAGATGGAAGCTGGATAGAGGAGGAAACCTGCCTCATGGTCCACCAAACTCTATCCATCATCTTTATACCAGGGGCCCTACATGGACCCTCCCAGTGCCTTGCATGGACCAGACGTCAAATGTCTGGTGCAGAGCAGGACACTTCACTCCCGTTCAGATGTTTGGTTGGTGCTGCCCAATATATAAATGTTTAAAAATATCCACAGTTTTGAGACTCTACAGTGCCTTCCCCCTCTACATTCTTAATCTGGACAAATTATTTTGCCTGTTTTTACATTTTGCCACTTTTTTCTAGAAGTAAAAGGGAGAAGTTGTTACCCTCTAGTGAAGAAAACAGAAGGAATCAGTTGAAAATGCACAGAAGAGCCAGTTGTGGTTTGCCATCTAAGAATTCCTGAGATTCTGCATTCTGCTGGTCCTGACTTTGCCCTCAGCCATAAATAGTACCCCACAAGCCTTGCCACTCCCAAGACCCACTTGGGCCTGGTGGCATCTGAGTCTAAGAGGATGGCCTGAAGAATAGGCTGCGTTCTAGATATGTCTGTCAAGTCGGGCAGCACAAGGAGCTGGGGGCGAAGGCTATCTTTTTCTTCGAGGAGCTAACAAAGTGAGAACAAAGTGGGAGTGCTTCAGCATCTGTCTCAGGTTCTCACCGCTTGCTGTTCCTGAAAAAAAACCTCACAAAACTGCCCATTTGGGTTTGCATCATCCATGGAGCACTTAGAGCCCCAAGTCACATCAGGGAAGCCCTCTGTTGGGAGAAGGGCCTTGAGCAGACTGAACCCCCTCCTTTCTGCCTCCCGGATTTGGAGATCCAGCCACCGTGAGGCCAGGGAATCTAAGAGAACAGATGACAGGTAGGTGGTGAACAACCACATCCACCCGATGGGTTATGGGTCCACAAGAGCTTTCACATTGATCTCCCCACTCCCTGTGTCATTTTACAGATGTGGAAACCGAGGCTCTGGCATCCCAGAGTGACAAGGCTATAGGCAGCAGGAACAGAGTCAGGAGACCAGCTTACATCTTCTGCTCCAAGGCCTGCGTTCCTGCAGCCAGAGAGTTTGAGGCAGACACAGTGGACTGGTGGTTACCCTGCCTGGACAGGGAGCAGTGAGAGAAGGCAGGCATGTGTCTGTCCCTTGATGCGACGGCGACTTCTTCAGTTCCAGGAGTAGAGCAAAGAAGAAAGATAAAGACAATAACTGCCCTGCAAAGTCAGGCCCCAACCCTGCCTCAGTCTTGTGGCCAGGCCAGAAAGGAAGATGAAAAATAGCAAAACTATCTACACTGATCAATTCACTTGACAGTTGTCCAACATGCTAGTTCAAAGTCTCTTTAAAGAGCAAGTCTCTGCATGCCAAAAAGAAAGGGGAGAGGGAGAGGAAAGCAGAACTGGGATTGTATAGCATGGCGGCTCAGAAATGAAGAGACACGCCTGCCACGCCAGGGTGATCACTTTGGGGTGTGACTGGAGAAGAACAAGAGTAGTGGAGTGTTCTGACAGACCAAGGGGTGCCAAGGAGGGACAGGACTGACAGCTGACAGTGGCAGGTGGGCAGGGCCTGCTGACAAACTTGGGAAGGCTGGTAAAGGGATGGGATCACCACTGGGACAGGAAACACACTCAGAATGTCTGCTGGCTTCTCCCTCGCTTTACAGCAGTGGTGTTTTGTGCAAGTAAAATAAGACTCTCTCGTCTCCAGACTCTGCCCAATCCAGACCACCCTGTGTGCTGCCCCTGAACACATCTCGTAGCCAGCCCCTCCTCCTGTCTACCCAGAACAGCTTTTCTTCCTCCTCTGCCAATTTGCATCTGCCCCTTACCTTAGGACCTCTCCGAGCCACCTCCTTCTCTAGGTGACATTTTCTCTCCAGGTATCCTACTTAGAAGTTCTAAAATTTAGCATGATTTCTGTCATTCACTAACTCTGACTGAACCTGCTATACGAGTACAAATAGTTAGCACTAACCTGGTATCCTAGGGCCTTACATATATCGATTCATTTAATCTCTGACCACAACTCTAAGAGGCAGGGACTATTATTAGCTCTGTTTTACAGGTAAAGAAACTAAGGCATGTAGAGGTTAAGTGACTAGTCCAAGGCCAGCCAGCTAGTTAGTGATGGTGTGTGTATTAGTCTGCTAGGGCTGCCACAACAAAATACCATAGACTGGGAGCTTAAACAGCAGAAATTTATTTTCTCACCATCCGGAGGCTGGAAGTCCAAGATCAAGGTGCCATCAGAGTTGGTTTCTGGTGAGGGCTTTCTTCTTAGCTCATAGCCGGCTACCTTCTCACCATGTCCTCACATGGCCTCTCCTCTGCGCTCATGTGGACAGACAGAGAGATCTGGTATCTCTTCCTCTTCTTATATGGACACCAGCCCTATTGGATTAGGGCTGTACTCTTATGACCTCATTTAACTTTAATCACCTCCCTAAAGGCCCTTTCTCTAAATTTAGTCACATTGGGGGCCAGGGCTCTGACATAAATTTTGGAGGGACATAATTCAGTCCATAACAGTGGGAAGTGATTTTTTTCCCGATTCACTCATTTACTGAGCACCTAGGAATTGCCAGACACTCTCTTAAATGACTAGAGACACAGCAATGAAAAAAGCAAATATGGACTTTGCTCTTAGGGAGCTTATAGTCTAGTGGGAGAGGGTGGCAGCGGGCAAGAGACAGGTACACACATTAGTCTACTAGTTAATTCAAACAGCAGTAAGTGCAACGAGGAAATATTCATAGAATGTGTGGCTGGGACTATTTTGG
This sequence comes from Daubentonia madagascariensis, assembly GCA_023783475.1. Classification (NCBI taxonomy): domain Eukaryota; kingdom Metazoa; phylum Chordata; class Mammalia; order Primates; family Daubentoniidae; genus Daubentonia; species Daubentonia madagascariensis. The sequence goes on from JAKFHU010002573.1 coordinate 23,449,796, forward strand.
CCAAGCATGTGCAGAACCAGGGAAAGAGCTTCTCAGGCAGAGGAAAGACAAGTGTAAAGACCCTGAGGAAGCAATCCATAATGTATTAGAGGAAAAGAGGAAGACTGGCATGGCTGAGTCAAGGAGAGAGTGGAAGGAAAAGAGTTTGGAAAGGAGGACGGGCACCAGGGCATAGAATGGCTTCATAGGCTATGGGAGGGAGTTTTATATTTATTGTAAGAGCAATAGGCAGCCACATGAGGGTTTGCAATAGGATTGAAACTTTTAAAAGACCTTTAGCAGTATAAAGGATGACTCACAGGAATATAAGAGTGCAAAGAGGGATCCCAGTGAGGAGGCTCTTCATTCATTCACCCAGCAAATATTTAGTGAGCATCTACCTGCCAGATAAGTGCTGGTACTCATCATTCTCAGGGAGTGTAGGGTCTCCTGGGTTGATGGAGAAGACATCTGAGATATGTGGTCGTACCTCAGGATACTTCCAATATTCCACACGATGTCAAATGAGTAAAGACATCCCTGAGGGCTGAGCTTTGTGGCCCAGGCTGCAAGTGGAGAAGTTCAGAAGAAAAGAAGAGCTGGCTGGAGTGAGGGCTGGACTATGGATCATAGCTTCTTTGCAGAGGTGGGACTCAACCTGGGCATTCAAGGACGGGCATATGAGAAGTGGGTGATATGAGGAAAGGCACAAGGGTGGAATGGAAACAACAGCAATAGTATCAGTTTATTTTGTATAAAGGTTTGCTCAACACCTACTCAGCAGAGCACACACTCTGCCCCTACATGGCCCTAGGCTCTGCAGTGGACATGGGGATGACTCAGACTCAGCTCCTACCATCAAGGGATTTCCATCTAGCAGGAGGGTAAGGCAGGTCCGTGATGGTCTATCACACACACAGAGTGAGACATTCCATAAGAGATCTAGAGAAAACACTGAGAAGCATACGTGAGGGGAGTGTGTCTGCCTGGTATGTATAATGATGGCTGTAGAACTGTGTATATACTTCTCCCTATGCATATATGCTTTTATAAAGAACACTTCATACTGTTAGAGTACCTTCACATTTAACCATATAACTGCCTTGTGAAATACGCATAACAGAGGTGATTATTCCTTATGTTTTCCATGTGAATAAAGACAGTGCTTCCCAGTTAAGACCCAACAAGAAAACCTGGACCCACAGTCCTTCTCAACTCTACACTTCCCCTCCCACCATTGGTCAAGAGCTACTGGGGAAAGGCACTGACACACAGGCAATGGCAAAGGGAGAAGTACAAGGACCCAGAACATACTTAGAAGGTGGAATGGCAGGACCCGCCATTGAATTGAGTATGAGGGAAAGAAGGGAATCAAGGATGATGACAAGATTTACAGAGAATAATGAAAATACAAATTGAGGGGGAGGGGAAACAAGAATTAGCACTAGTTTAGCTAAGAGGCTATTGGATTTGAGATCTCTGTAGACCTCAGTTTTCTCATCTATAAAATGAAACTATTAAGACTCAATAACTAAACTCATATATATAGTAATATTTAATATATACCAAAATTTATAAAATGAAACAAAAGGAATTTGTATAGCCACCTGTGAGCATAAGATGTACCGCACACCAATGTCACTGAAGGCCCTCTGTGCACCCATTGCTATTGTACTCCCTCCCTCCTCCCCCCACCCCAAATGGAACAATACCACCATGTTACTGAACTGGCACTTATGATCTCTAGTGCCCTTTTAAGGTGTAATAATTATTCAGTTAATGTCCTGTATTTTATGATTTAACAAGGCCTCTTACTTTTGGTTTTTTTGGGGGTTTTTTTGTATAGTTGATGTGTAGTTGACAGAAAGCTTCCATACATATCATCTCATCTGCTTTTCACTGAAATCCCATGAGAGGGGCTGACCATGGAGAATTAGCTCCAACTTTTCATGTGAGCAAAGTGAGGTTCAGAGTGGGATATGCCATAGCACTTATCTTGACCACATTCTCATCACATTTCATGCCTTGGTTTCTATCGCTAGTTATTCTTTCATGCACATTTGCACCCATAACTAGACTGACTGTAAGTTCTTGAGAGCAGGGATGTCTCTCCTCAAGCTGTGTCCAGTGTGGTAAGGTTACAGGGCTCAGACTTCAGTCAAAAAAAAAAAAAAAAAAAAAACAGCGACGTGGGGAAAGCAGCCCATGCAATGAGGAGCTTCTAAAGCCACAGGTAACACAAGATAAGGGATATAGGAATTGGATCTAAAGAGTGGAATAGAACAAATGATGCTCAGTTGAGTAACTGTGAAAGAGCTTCATGGATCAGAACCCATGACAGAGCGTGCTGGGCACAATTTTGCTCTTATAAGACAAGCCCCTGATGTTTGAAAAGACAAAGCAAGGAAGTTTTCAGAATAGCTGTAAGAAACCACAGGGGTTATCCAGTTCACTTATTGGCATAATCCTGGACTTTCTGCAAATATAACATCCATCTAGTGACGTGTGATGGGATTATATTACAAACAAACCAATGTAGTGTCATCAAAAGTATGACCCATTAAGTATAACACTTCAGAATTAGTAAATATAGGACTAGGGAACTTCAGGGAAAGAGTATTAAAGACAGCCATGACCTTGAAAAAATTATCTGACTCAAGACTGGAGTGGACCTCTTTTGTTCATAGACTTACCTGAGTCCCAACCCATCAGAAGGGAAATGAGAACTTCTTACAAGCCACCAATCAGCTCACACAGCTGGAGTTTACTTGAAAAGAAGGTCTCCCCAATTTCAGCTTCCCTCATGAATGCTGGACTAGTTTTATCACATGTCTGGTATCCTTAAGGAAAAATAAAATATGTTGGCCTCAATTGTCTCAACCTCTTAGTCAGATGTACATGGAGCCCATGAATACTCCAGTTTATTTCTGCTTCTAGGTTTCTGTCTGTAAAACTAGGGCTTAAAAAGATAGCCTAGCTTTCTCAACTGTTTTTTGTAAAGAAAGAAGAATCATCAGAACTGTGAAGACCCCTGTGGTTTGCACAGTGTATCCATAAAGGTATAACCCAAACAGACCAACTAAATAAAGCTGCCCTCATGCATGACAATAAGTCTCTTGGGATCTAGGAGTTAAACTTGTAACCAACAATATCCACAGAGTGGACATTCTTTGTAGTGATAGAGATAGGACTAGGAAGAAGTCTAAGGTTGGAGTCTTTGATGGGCAGTGCTGTTTGCTGTATACACAAATAGTAATGATGATCACTAATATTGAGTGTGGAATGCTTTACATGCACTTTGTAATTTAAGCTTTCTAACAAATAATGGAACAATGTTACTTTTATTTCCTCTGTTCTTAGAGACAAAGGAACAGAAACCCATAGTGGTTAGTAAATTGTTCAGTTATGGAGACAGCAAATGGAGGAGCCAGGATTCAAACACAGGTCTGTCTCCCAAGTCCCAAGCTCTTAAGCATTTTGCCATCTTATCTCCCACAATAGCTCTCCTGCTCTCTACTAGCCATCTGAGGGTAGGTTTGCACCCATCCAGCCACTGCAAATCTAAGACCTCGGCCTCATTAGCATGGGGCTCAATCTCCTCAGGTAGCCAGTCTTGGCCAATTATATTTTTTTATATGCAGCTATTATTAATACATTTGAGCTCCTCAAGTTACTCATAGCTAAATAGGAGTAATAAAGTGATAGCAACAACTGGAGCAATACTGACAATTAGTTTGCCTCAAGTCCAAGGACAAAACAAAGTCTTACATGTCCTACTGACTCCTTAGCTCCAGGACAAACAAATCGTTCTGCCACTAGGACCGGATTACACTTCCTAACATTTTTCAGGTGAAAGTACTTAGGGCTGGAGGCCTGTGTAGATGTTTGTAAAGAGGGAGATGGGCCAGGAGATCAGAAGGTTTCTTTCCAGTCTGTGAACTTGTTCTACTTTTCTGGAAGATCTCAAGTATGACGAAATAGCTCCAAAGAGTTCACCAACTCTCCAAATGTTCATCAGTATTTGTCATGGATGTTAGAAATCTTGACATCATTATCTCCATCCCAATCTTGTCTCTATCTGTATTTATAATTTACTTATGTATTTAAAAAGAAATAAAACAGAAAAGAAACACCATGGTCTAATGATACACATCTGAGATCCTGTGGTCTCTAACGTTTTGGGGTTTGATAGCCAACGACACAATATTATGAAACCTTTTAGGGTTCACTATTCAATAACACAAAACAAAAAAATAAGACAACTATAAATAAATCCTATCTGGCTAATTTAAATTATAGAGCTCATGCAGCTTGAGCAAACCTACCTCCCTTAGCCATGGTGTGATTCCTCTTGATTGAGAATCGAGTTTCTGGGCTATTTCTCAGAGAATGAAATTACAAAACACAAGACAGCGGATTTTAAAAAAATTGTCACCAGGTATCCCAGCTGGATATCAAGTGACTGGGTCAGAAACTCAGTTGGAAACTCTGCTCAAGGAAGAGCAGAACAAATCCCCCTTGCCTGGGAGGCCAAACAGAGCATTGTTTTAGTTCCGTAGGAGATAATGACAATGGAATAGAACATTGTCCCTAGTAATGGTCTCCCGCTGATAGGGAAATGCGGAGGCAAAAACAAACAAGGGGCTGAACTGTTACCTTCTTTTTAAAGCAAAAACTGTTGATCCTGGAACTGAGCCCCTCCTAGCAGCTTCCATTCGGTTATAAAAGTCTTGCATTTGGAGGTGCTGTGAGCTGGGGTGTTGCTGGGTGGAGAGGGGGCAGGGGACAGGGCTTAAATGAGCTATTGGCTCTACTGTTTTTGAACTGCTGGCTTCAGAGACAGGCTTAGGGGACCATTTTGAATTTCATCAGCCACTGGACAAAACAGGCTTTCCATAAAAACACAATCACTGCATCACTGCTTTGCTACCAGCTGAGACCGCCCTACTGCCATATCCTACCCTCGTCTCACCCATTTTATGACTGCTGATCAGACTGACATACTTTGTATTCATAAAGTTCTGCATTTGTTGAAGAGAAAACCTTTATTTTATAAGTACCAATCTGGGATGCCTGAAGCATGAAACCAATAGTCCACTCATTTGCACAGAAAGTCAGGACCTTCCTAGTTTTCTCTCTTTTTTTTCCTTGTAAAATAATTTAAAATATAGAGACTGTCTAAAATGTATCTCTAAACAAGATTTAAATCAGATCAAAAGTGCAAAATTATTAAAAAATCTAAATTGTGGAAAAATAACAACTATCCTTTCATTTTTGAAACAAAAATAAATGAAAATTCAGGGCCAAAGTCGTCCTTCAGCCAACTAAAGCTTTTGTAGAACACACAGCTCAGACTCTACCACATAGACGGAAAAGAGTCCAAGTGGAAGCTGGCAGTATTCTTTCATTCCACGAACTTCTACTCTCCATTAAAGCTGCATGGCATTCAAAAGTTGAGGTCCAATTCTTCTTTGCTATTAATGAGACATTTTACAAGTGTATTTTTTTTCTTGGGAAAAAAATTTTGAATTGGGTAAAACAAATGGGAAGTGGATATTAAAAAAAAAAAAAACAACTCCTATTTAGACTGGTGATTGACTTACTTAGAATTCTCTGGGCAAGCATTTCATTTCCTGAGGACTGCCATTTCCCCTCCTATTCCAAATTCTCTCTCCGTGGGGCTGACACAGGACATGGAAATACTAATTTGTGCTGCTGGAGTTCCCTTCCTGTATTTCAACAAGAGAATCACTTCATATCAGTGGTCAGGATGTCCTTTCAACTTTTCCATTTCCTCTAAGGTCAGGTTTCCCTACAAAGAAAGATGCCAGATTGACTGTTAGTAATAGGAACTAAGTATTTGGGGTTAGACACAGAACTTCTTTATGGTTTGCATGGCCACCATATGTGTTTTATGGTATTGATAGCAAAAAAAGGATCCTAGCCTAAATAACCCACTGGAAGGTGGCAATTTATATTTTTATTACAGTAATGAATCTGATATTTCTAATTGAAAAACATTCATTTGAAAAACTGCAGTGATGAGACAAAACAATATTTTTGCCCTCAGTTACCTGTATGTGATTATTTCATTTTTCTCCCTTACCTTTCTGGGTTGACAAGGTGCTTTGGAAATTTAGTCACTAAATGTAAATCACCATCTTAGAAATCTCAAGTGGGCAAGAGAATAATAAACAAAGAGAACTAGTACAGGGATAAAGTTAAGCAGGGGAAGTAAAAATTATGCAGGGACAGAGAAATTCTTTAATTTGAAAATCTAGGTGGTAAAGAACAAGATCAAAGTATAAGAATCTGGATTAGGCAGCATCTCTTCCAGTTGTTACTAAAAATGTGGGAAGAAACCAAAGCAAACAGTTCCCGGCTAAGCCCCCAGGTACTCAGAACTGGCCAAACAAAACGAGAAATGAAAAAGGGATGATGATTAGTAGTAAATATGAAGGTACATAGGCGCTGTGGACAATTTTGATCTCAATGCCTCCTTTTCCCCAATATCGGAGGGCTTCATGCGGAAACCAGGAACTGTTTTGAATTTTGCTTTCAGCCTTCATGAATATGGTCAGGAGTTTTTGCATCTCCCTCACTTTGTCAGCATGCCCAAAATATTTGCTTGTATGCTACATCCAAAACCTTGACCACCCCGATAGGCATGGGATGCCTAAACCTGTGTCACTTCAGAATTTGCCACAAAGCAGAGTTCTCCAGGAATGCAAAATTTCCTGCATGAGAACTTTTGCTTCAACACAAGTAAAGTTAGGGCACACAGAGAAATGACCAGTGCAAAGGATCTGGCAGGAAAACTGATGGTTGTGAAGGTTGGGTTCCAACTCCTTCTTTTAAGAGTCCCAGAAACATTGTTTAATGTGAAATTTCTCTAAGAAAAAGTTCATGGGAACCAATTTCAAGTTTTACGAAGTGTATTTGGTAAGGGTGGCAAGTTTGTAACTTCAGAGACTATTTTTTAAAAAGCAACAAATTTCAATCACTTTAATATACACTATAAAGGCAATTTATGATAACTGTAGCCCTGCAATGACTAAGGTTACACTGAACTTTCCAAGTTAAGACATTCATCAGTTGTATTCAGGAAAAGTCCTCTCAACAATTCTGAAAAATATTAAAAATATGAAAGCAATTGTAAAATCACTTTCACCTGTGCCATATACTTTTCCACGAATGTCTCCAATTACATAGCTAGGGTTACAGATTTTCACAAACACAGTTTCATTTTTGATAGTTATGTAGCTGTAATTTCAAGCTGTTATTTCACTCTATTGAAAGGTATGGGGCTATCTTTGCCCTCTTCCTCCCGTTGCTTAAACTGTCCAAGAAAAGTCAAGAAATTAAATAAGGAGGAAAAACAAGAGATAGACATCATATTCAAAAGACTGAAATCCACCACATGAGAAAAATTCAGTTTATAATAGTTGGGGTTACCTCCCCGCTCCACGTCTTCCATCTGTGCAATGGGCTAACGTCCCTGGGCTGGAGGTGTCTGAGGAGAATGAAGTCCTCAGCCACTGCAGAGGTGCTAAGAAAACAGCCAGCTGTCTCCTGACTTAGAATTTTTGAAAGCTTTCGGGCCTTTTTGAGGAAGCTGATCCAAATCCACCCTGTGACAATTCGCCTTCTAGAAGCAGCAGGATACGCATACGGCTTTGGGCAATGCTTACATTTTTGGCTTATTGGCTTTATGGAGTTATTTGGGACTCTCTCAGCGACAAACTGCAGAAGAGTGGGGGCGGGGGACCAGGTGGGGGGGAAGGAGTGGGCAAAGAAGGTGAGAATAAGAGACAAGCAGAAGGGTGGAAACCCTGGGAGGGAGAGGAAATGCCAAAGGCAACGGAGCGTCGGGCAAAGCACTGGGAGAGGCAGGGCGGGATCGGGCCGCGTCGGGAGGGAGAGGGGCCGCGCCCCGCAGCCGAGCTGGGTTGCTTCGCCCGGCCTGGAAACTGGCCATTGCCCACCCCCGACGCCAGCCCCTGTGGCCCCCTCTGAGAGGTACGAGCCGTGGGGACTCTGCGCTCCGCCCGCCTCCTGCGGCCGGCTCAGCCCGGGATCCGCACCCGGCAGGGCTGAACCGAGGCGGACGCAGCCCCGGGCAGGTGGCTTGCCGGGCTGGGTGGGGTGGCCGCCTTTGACTGGCCGTGGCGTCTGCAGGAGGGGAGGAGACAGCGCCACCCGGGGCCTCCCGGAGCACTGCGGGCCAGGCCGAGTCGGGGGGCGGGGAAGCGGGAGTGAGGGTGCGGGTCCGACTCGGTGCTGCTTCTTGCAGGCAGCCGCGGAGCGCGAAATGCAAACGCGCGGGCCCAGCCTGCCCCTCGGTCGCGACTGTCCTGCGGCGTTCGGGAGGCGCCTCCCAGGCCCCGAGTCGCGGTGCTCTCGCGGTCCCCGGCGCAGACCCGCACGTGGGGCCGGGAGCCGAGCGGGAAGGGACGCGTTTTGCGCGCCTCGACCTCCCGAGCGCCGACGGCTGGGGACGCGGGGGCCCCTTCCGGAGCTGGGGTCCCTGTCCGGCGACCTTTCCTCGGCGTCCAGCCGCGCCTCGGGCCGCAAGGGCAGAGGCCGGGCGTGGACTCCACAGCGGCCGCACCCCTACAGAGCCCAGAAGCGCCGTCTGGCCCTTCTCTCCCTGGTCCCGGGCCCTAAACTCCCCGAATCCGCGAGGGAGGGGGTGGGGAAGACAAAACAGCCAAAACGTGTCTGCCCGCGGCGCCCGAGGAGCATCCAAGTGGAGCTTCAGGTCCTGGGGTGTCGCCTCCCCCACCTCCTCGCGGGGATGGGTGCCAGGCTGGGCCTCCTGACAGTTTCACTATTTACAATACCTCCTTCGCTTTGCACCGGGGGAGCTGCCCCTCCCCTCGAAGAAAGAGGCCGCGCCTGCACCCAAAGGTAACCCTCGGTGACCGGGGGAGTGGGGCTCTCCGGCCTGGGTGCGCGAACAGGGGCAGGAATTAGAGGTTTCTGTGGCATCAGAGAAATCCGGTGGCGTCAAAGAGAAAAACTTCTAGTGGGACTGGGCCTAAAACTAATTTGAAAGAGTCTCAAATTGCCTAGTTTGCCATTTTGCTTCTATTTTTAAAAATTAACTATTTCTCAGTGGCACCGAGGGGATAAAAGTTGATGGATGGTTATCCCTATGCTACTGTCTACTTTGCCTTCATTTCTGTCCTTTGGCAGTTGTCCCAGCAGCGTCCACATAAAATATTTTATTCCGAGGAACACTTGCAATAAAATTGGATATTTCTGTGTGAAGGGTTCCGTGTCAAAGAAGGTCGGTAGCAGGGCCAGGCTTAGCCAATGATTACGGCAAGGACATTTCCTACAATAACGCAGAGTCAATGTAGTGCCCACAAGCCCATTGATTTCCATCCCTGTGTCTTCAGATTGTTGTTCACTTTCTCCTAAGATTATGACAATAATAGTCATAATAATAATATCCAGGAAACAAATAACTCTCGAGAAGTCATTTGCAACTACCTCTTCTTGGAGGTGAGAAACACACACACACACAAAACCCTGTGGACCTATGTTTTATTTTTGCCAGAGAACCTCAGAATTGTCCAAGTATAAAAAAATGATCTATTTACAGACTTGCTAATGCCTCTGCAGAAATCCTGTTTATCAGCCCAATAGTTGTGACAGGGTTAGAAAACCAGTTTAAACTGTTAATCTGCCACAAAAAGGGCCCCAGATTGGTGCCTTTCACTTACCTTTGAAAGGCTATAAAAGCGACGCCATACATTGGGATGAAATTAGACAGGGACAAAATCATTACCTTGACTTCCCACAATAAAGACAACCTTAAAGAGGGGCTATTGATGGTTTCAAATTACATAACGGTGGTTTATAAGTTCTTCCTCTGCGCTCACAGAAAGCAATTTTAAAATGTGAATTCTTCAAAGAACAAACAGCCACTAGCATTCACACATTAACATGCAGCTGCCTTTTTATTGTATTTATTGCAAAGCGGCTATTAGAAATAAAAGAAAAAACAAAACCAAAAATTCCAGCAAAAGGAGGGCAAGCCTAGAGAGAACCATGTCCGGTTTCTATTTCACCAAGCTCCTTGGGCTCACACTTGGCCCCGAAGCTTGGTGGGCTCGGCCTCTTCCCCCGGGGTGAGACAGGGAATAGAGTTCACAGCCCCTTGGGTGGGAAAAGCCCCGCGCGTCACCGGATCCCGTCTGTTCACTGCTTCTGCGGATTTTAAACCTGTACACAGCCTCCTCTAGGCTAGAAACGAGGGCATTTCCCAAACAACACCGATTCCGGGAGCAGCGTGGGCCTGGGGATGGGTCCTGGCGCGAAGGGTTAGCCTCTCCTGCACCAGTCTTTTTTGGATAGCTCCCACTTGGCTAACGGTGGGCCTCCACCTTCTATCAGACCTTTCCTCGCATGGATTTCTACGTAAAGTCGGAAAGCGATAGAATGCAGGCGGCCCACCTTCTGCGCTTTCTTTTCGCTCTCAAAAGCGGCATCTGCATTTTCGGGGCTCCAGCCCGGGTTGAGTCCCATCAAACCCCATTCTTTATGTTACCCCACCCTTGCGCGCACGGCCTGCAAAAACCCGACGGGGCACCCCGCCACCCCAGCTTACGCTTCTCCAGGGCCAAGTCAGTGGTCGAAACCAGCCAGGTGGCAGCTGTCTTTAACCACGCAAAGACAGGGCGCCCGCACTGAGCGCAGCGCGCGGACGGAGAGGACCGTGCAACCTTTAGCGTGTTATGGGACGAGGGGGCTGTTGGGGTCAGGAGCGCTCTGGTAGGAACTTTGCCGCGTATTTGAGAAACCGAGGGGATCCAGTAAACGTGCTGCCCTGGGCGGCCAGCTGGAGCTCGGCAGCATTCGCTGCGCAGCACTGCCCCCTGGTATCCGGCGCCGAAACTGCCCCGCTCGGCTGCGGCAGATATCCCTCCTGGGCTGCGCGGGACAACCCTTTTCTCCTTTCCTGGCTACACGCCCTGCTGGCGAAGCTGTCCCGGAGGTCTCACGCCTTGCTCAAAACCTTCTTCCCTCCTCCTCAAGCTCTGACTTCCCCAAAGAGGCCCCAGGCCCCAGGCTGCCTGAGCCAGGCCCCCGCGTGGTCCACACGTCTTCTTGACTCCGGCACCCAAGTCCAGGGGACGTCTATGGGGGAGGGAGCTGAAGACGGGGGGGGGGTGCAGGGGGGCTGCAGGGAGACCTCGACTGCAGGCCGGGGCCAGCGGAAGAGGCGTGTGTACAGAGAGACTCATTTGGTGATGGGACTGTTCATTCTTTAATGAACACCAGCTCCCGGGGTGTCTTTCGTTGGCATCGGGGCTTTCCAGAGAAGAAAAGAAGCGGGTGTCCGGCCGGGCCCCTGCTCACACCCCAGGGTGGAAAAGTGTGCGAAGTCCCTCATCACCTAGTCCAAGGGCGCCTGAGAGATGGGGGCAAACTTGGCAGGATCCTTGAGCACCAAGGCGCGATCCCCGGGGGACACCGGCAGGGCGGGGGACCCAGAGCCCCCGGCCCAGCCGCCTTCTTCCTACCCTACCGGTCTGGCTCTGGCTGGTGGCGGGAGTAAAACTGCTGGCGTGAGCAGAGGGGCTTCGACTCCGGGACACGTCCGGCCTTTCCCACCCTAACTGGATGGTTTGTTCCAGGCTTTGGGACTGAGCTTGATCGGTAGATGCTTAGACTACTCAACGTTAGGAAGGAGAGCGGGCTCGCGAGCCAGATTGGGTTGGGGTTCCAGCTTGGCCACGCCCTTGCGTGAGTTACTTCGCCTCTCTGTGCATCACTTTCCTTGTTTTTTTCAGAGATGGTGTGGAGATTAATCGAGATAATGTCCTTATGGTGCCCACATGTGCTCAACGTCGCCGTTAATGGTTGCCAGCGTTCTCGCTGCAGGAAAGTCCCCCAGGAATCATCTTGTAGGGTGGGCCCCAGCAGTACTGCACAGGGACATCTCCAGTTTTCAGGAGGGGCAGATACAGCGCAGTGTCCTCAGCCCTGATGGCCGCGTGCTGGAGGCCCCAAAGCTCCTGGGTTTTCTTCCGCCAAGGCCCAGACTACCCGCGAGCGGAGGGCTTCGCACACTTGTCTCTGCTATGGGAAGCTAGTCATCTTGGCTTACAGATTGCATCTGGCCAGACAGCTACGAGAACACGGCCTAACAGCTGGCACGTCCCCAGCCTTAACCTACACCAGGCTAAGACCTGTGCACTCAGAATTCAATTTCATGTTCACAACACCCAGACAGAAGTAAAGTTTTTAACTCTCCATTTTACAAAGCGGGAAATAGACTCAGAAAGGTTAAGTAATTCCCCCAAGATCACACAGCTCGTAAGTGGGGGAGCGGGGACTTGAACCGAGTCTTCCTCCAGAGGCCTAGCTCTGAACCACTAAGTTGTGTGACATTAGAAAGCTCAAGCTTTTGCCCTCCTGTTTCCATTCACTCTACAGTCTCTGAAGCGCAATTTCCTCTTCCCTGCGTTGGCTTTGGCAGAGCTGAGCCACACTCCCGGGAATCGCGGGCGGTGGCGCGCATTTCCACGGACCCAGCGTGTTCCAGGAGTGTCCTAAGGCGCTCTTGCTGAGCCTCCTTCGGTCTCTGGTCCCCTCGGCCGTCTCAGATCAGACTTACCCGAGCACCACACAGGCCGGGCGCCCGGACCATGGTCCCGGGAAGGAACCCCTCCTTTCCCCGCTCCCGAGGCTCAGCTCAGCGGTCAGGGAGGAACCACTTAAGAATTCGCAGTGGAAGCCGTGCCTGCTGGGTCCCAGGGAGGCGGTGGGACGCGAGGAGGGACACGGAGCGGGGATGCCTCCGGACACCCCCCACGCCGTGTCCTCGCTGCGCAGGGGCTCCCTCGCTCCCCCAACCTAAACAGAAGCTCTCGCGGCGGCGCAGGACGCTGTGGCTAACTAAGAGGCAGTCAAGAACCAAGACGGGGATGAGTGGACTTGGACTTGGGGTTTCCGAGCCAGCTGCTCCCTAGAGCTGTCCCTGAGCTCCTCAGTCAGCAAATACTTAATGAGCGCCTGCTGGGTGCCAGGCCCCGCGCCCAGCCCTCTACCCGGTCACTGTCAATACCCAGGTCAACCCCAGGGAAGCACTCTCTGCCCTAACCCCGGGCCTCCCCTGGGGCTGAGCTGAGGGCGCTGGTCAGAGCAAGCTAGTCTGGTCCCTTTCCACCCACGCTCCACCCTACGGCTGCCGCCCCTCCGGGCCCGCGGGCAGCGGCGGGCCGGGCGCCCCCTGGCGGCAGGAGGCCGAGCGCACGCCTCGCCTGCCGCGTTAGAGAGCGCGCACGCCAGCCACGCCCCTCCCTTGGCCCGGCTGCGCGCGACGCTAGGCCGCTCCCGGGCGGGTCGTGCGGTTGAGAACTGGACAAAGAAAATAAAGCACCAGAGACCCCAGAGCCACCCAAGTTCCGGGGTGAAGGAGAACTGACGCAGCTGGATTTTTACAAAGAGTTTGCCCCCACCCGCGACCCCCGCAAACACACCCTCTGGTCCACGCCCCCCCACGCCCGTCTCTCAGGAACCGGAAGGGCGAGTTCGCGGCGACCTGCGCGCTGTGGCACGTGTGTCCCTGAGGCCGTCTGCCCGCCCGTGTGTGGAGCAGCCTCTCTGCCGCGAAAGCCCAGCTGGCAGACGCGACGGAGAGGGATGGCGTGTCCCAGCCAGATTCAGGAGGAAAACGCCGCCGAGGGCGACGCGTAAAAACCCAGCGAGCGACGGAGCGGAGCGGGGAAACCTGCCTTGCCGGGCTTGCCGGGTCCCCGGTTCCGGTCCTGAGCGGCGCGCCCCGCTCATTCTCCCGGCGACCCTTTGAGGGGTAATTACCACGCCCTGCTCCCCCCTCATTTTTGCAGACGAGGACGCCGGGGGCTAAGAGAGGTTAATTAACTTGCACACGGTTACAGAGTTAGTAATCTGGGGTGGGAATGGGGATTCTGCCCGTGCTGAGAACTGGCAGGGCTGTTCTCAGCGCGCGTGAGTCTTGGGTTTCAGTCCAGAGGCCCAGCACAGCGCCGGGAGAATGTATTGGGTACTTACTTGCCTGCTCCTCCGATGGTGGAGACTCGATTATATCTTCGATGATTCGGATTTTTGAAGCAGCTCCGTACAGCTTCTGATTCTGCAGGAAAACATAATTGTGAAATTCTAAGGGATGTGGAGATGAAGGATTGGGCCCTAGAAACATAACCCAGAACTTGTTTTGGAAAAGCAATTTATGGGAAGTTTCAAACATAGGCAAGAGAAAAGAGGGTATTATAATAAATCCCTATGTGCCATCCTCAACATCCAAGTAATGAAGTTATGACCAATCCCTTGCTTTCCCTCCTGCCCACAGACTCTGCCTCACCTCCCAACATGAACACACTCTACGCCGCCCCCCCCATCCACACAGAATATTTGGGAGCAAAACCTAGACATCACGGCGTCTAATCTGCAAGTATTGTCAAGTATTGTCATGTATTGTCATGTATTTTTGGCATATATTGTCAAAAGACAACCACATCACCAAGACCACAATACCATTGACACACCACAATACCAAGATACACCCAGAAAATTCACATTCCTAAATATTATGGACCATCCAATCAGATGGAGCTTCATTTTAACCAAAATTCCTGGTTAGAGCTTGGTTTTCACTGGGTTTCAGCTCCAGGGCCAGGATGACCTGATTTGAATCTTGATTTTGTCACTTACTAGCTGAATGACTTGGACAAATTACTTACCTTCTCTCTGAGTGTCAGTTTGGTGCTACCTCATATAGTTGTTATAAAGATAAAAAATAATGTGTATAAAGAGTTCGGTATAGGTCAGGGAATGGTAGCTTGATTATTCCCCCTAAAGCTAGAATTCAGTGAGATTTTAGATAATAGAGGTTTGAAAATTGAGTTTGAGTTGGAGCATCAAAAGTTTTCAAATAGCGGCAAGGTTGCGACTGGAACCAGGGACTTTATGATGAGGTCAGTTTTTAATCCTGAGAGGGACCGACTCGCAGATGAGCCCTTGGTGTGGTGGAAGCCTGCATGTGTGAGAATTAGTAACAGGTTCCAAGTTAGGAAACCAGAGTTCTCCAAGGACCCTCCCAGGTCTAACAATCGTGGGCTTGTCTTGGGGCAAAGCTGGTCTTTCTCCCCTGTACTCCTGCACCTTGCATGGGGCCAGGCACAAGGGGTCAGTGCTGCCTGCTGAAGGAATGGCTGATGAGATCATCCCATCACGTGGTCCTTGCACAGGCAATTCCCCATGCCTGAGACATTGATGCTTTTCCCTTAGCTTAATTAACTCCTACCCTCTCTGAGTGGGCCAAATTCCCCTGTCATATGCTCTCAGAGGACCGTGCACCTTCTCTTTACAAGACTTATTGTTAAAACTGAACATTTATTTGTGATTAGCAGGTTGTCTTTCTTCTGTTATAAGCTTCTTGAGGGCAGGGTTTTTCATGGCTGTTTTTCATCATTGTATCCTCAGCACTTAACACAATGGATAATTGTTGAAAGAGGTTTTTCTTTTCTTTTCTTTTTTTGGTAACTAGATTCAGAAACTAGTTTAACCCTAACCTCACCTTAATCAGCAGTCATAGTGGATAATTCACAATGCACAATTTCAATGTTGTATAAGAAATTAACTTCCAGGCAAACCATTCTGGAGGTGACAGAACAGAAAGACTCACAGATCTAGTTAAAATGCTTGAATCAACAGATTATTGAATAAATTTAAAACACAACAGTGAGATACAAGAGGAAAGGGATGGGGCAGGTTAACACATATATGATAAAGTAGAAGCAGGTGGGAGAACCCTCCCTGAATCCTGGGTTATGTAATACACAATGTTCACGTGTTTCTTTCTCTCTTTCTCTCTTCCTCTCCCTCCCCATATTAACTTTCCCCCTTAATGATGTGGTTATAAGGGCCATAATTGAGGGTGAGTGAGGGGATCCAACAGACAGAAGGTGCCTGGGGCAATGACAAACACTTTCCTTTTTCTATGGGAGAGCCCAAGAGGCAAGTTCTCCTGGCCACAGCAGGAGCACCTCCATTAGCCTGCCGAACAGCTCTGCGTTTATCTGTGCTTCTTGGGCAGAACATAATTGAGACCATAATGGGTGTCACTGATGGGTGGCTGATTTAGGAGATCACATAGCTGTCAGCCCTGACGTAGCGTGATTGTATCTTATAACTTGGTCTTTTTATCTCTATCTATACATATCCCTCTAGTTTGTTCTAGCATATATTCCATTTATTTTATCCATCTTTAACATGGCACACAGGTTACTGATTTACTCATTATCCATGTGAATTCTGCCTGTATCTCACAAGCTACTTGTTACTCATCCTCTCTCTGTACTTAACATCTTAAGGATTTTGCTTATAATTTGTAATCTACTGACTTGCTTGTTATCTATTAAACTCACTTCTTGTGAGTTTAATCCATCTTATTTGTTTTTCTTACCTTCTGTGGTATGATTGAATATTTTCAAATGAAACAGCACGCACACATTACACAACACATTTATTAAATGCCTACTATGTATGTGCTAAGCATCATGCTAGGCATTGGTGAGCCCAACAGGACCCTCTGCAGCTTTCTGTCTAGTAGAAAGAAGCAATCAATAATCCCCACAGTTTTGTGAAATGACCCACTGGGACAAGTGCTAGAAAGTTGGGGGTGGGGGGGAATACAGCCCGTCCCAAGGACGTGAGGTGGGCAGTCAGGGAGAGCTTCCCTGAGGAAGTGGCATTTGAGCTGAGATCTGAAAGGAGAGCTCCATAGTCCTAGGGTTTCAGAAATTCCTAACAAATAAACGTCAAGATGAAGTGCATTTTTTTTCTGCCCTATCCCAGTTTTGAGTCATATTTTGCCTATTTTCCATCCAACTTTCTCAGAGAACACTAACCTGTTCTAGTCTTCCAAAAGCGCAAATGTTATGTTTTACACAACAATAAGAATGAAACACACCTATTGGCAAAAGACGCTGCAGAACAGTGTTTAGGCTTATAAATGGTTCTAACAGGGATCAACAGCCTATAATTAGAATTTAACAATCCAAGAGAGGAGTAATATGCACCCTGCAGGACAGATTGGAGTCTTTTTCTTTAGTTCTGCAGGTTTGGAGGGTAGATTGGCCCCCGACTTACCTCCTACAATAACTGTCCTACTGAGGTAAACATGTCACAAACAAGAACAATGAGATCACCAATAATATAACACTAATACTATAAACAAAAGAAACACCACCTTCGGCTCTGGTGGAATGAAAAACACAATGTGGACCAACTAACAGAGCTACTTAAAAAAACAAATTACTCACGGCCAAGCTTCACAGCTCTCCAAATGCAATTTTCTAGGAACCTCAGTATGAGCGGAAGTTTTTCCTGAAATGCACTTGCCTTTGCTGGTTTGGATGGTGCTTACAGATCTGAGGCCTTGGACAAAGAAGAAAATGCCCCACGTAAACCCACCTTGACACTTATTCTCACTTATTTGTCATTTTATCCCAAATTGAGACATTTCTAATCACAGGTTACTGTAAGTGGAGAGTCTGCAAGCATATCCTCATCAAGGGCATTTTCGTAAAACCTCAGGCTTTGCACAATACCAGAGCCCTCTGATCACAAGTCATGCTCGTTTGGTAAGGCCATTTTTCTTTATTTTCTTGAAGAATGTGTAAATGAATAACAGAATGTTAGCAGTGTAGTGGATTTTTAGAAATTACTTGGTCCATTCACTTCATTTTGTAAATGAGGAAACAGGCCCCAGGTGCAGACTAGAAGACATGAAGGGTGTTGTGAAAACAAGCACAACATTTCCTTGTATAAATAAGTAAGGGAGACAAACTTGCATATCCAGCAAGATGCCTAGATGCTTTCTGCTAGGCATTGTAACTTGCCCTCATTCCGTGAATCAACTCATCTGACCAAGGATAAGTAGCCATGCCCTCAATCAGCACCCACCTTAAATGCAAAATCACTTAGTACTCAGAGCGTCAGCTTCCAGTGGTATGTTCCTTCCAGCCATGTAGGTTCTCGAATCCAGGTGGTTATTACGAGATTCCCTTAGTTCAGGCACAGCTGCTAGTTCAATATGAAGTGCCTCAGCTTCGCATTATCTTCTCAGTGAACTTGGCTGGTAAAATCCTTAACTTGATCTCAGGGAGTTTATCAATTCTGCAGATTTATAATCTGGTTCCCACTTCACCAGAGACTTCGGGATGCTGGCAAGCCTGTTTTATCATCTGTGTAATGGGGATAACACATCAAAAGTGAAAGCTTTTTGCAAAACATGAAATACTACACGAAAGACATGTGGGTGGCTGGGGAAGCTGGTGAAGGCAGGGTTTGTGGCCACAAAGTCCATAGAATGGAGGCTCCAGGCCATTTCAGACGAGGCGCTAGTTGACGTGTGGGTGAAAACCACAGTTGAAGAGGACTGATTGTCCCTGAACCAACACCCTGGGTGTGCACCACCTCAGAAAAAGAGTCCAAGTTTTGGACCATGCATGAGAAGAAAGGAACTCAAATGCTCACTTCATTCACGGAGCTCTGGACCCAGATTCCCAAGAGGTGCCACCTCAGACATGAGTCATGAATGTCACATGGGGGCTGAGGGAAGGAGGCCTGGAGACCAGCAGCTGCCCCCTGTAGTCCTGTCGCCCAGCTTGGTAAGCACTCAAAAAGTGCCACTCTGGGAACACCTGCCAGTGCAGGCCAGGGGAGTGGCTGAGGGGCCACCCAGAGTGGTGGCTGCAGTCATTGCTCCACCTTCCAGGAGAAGCCCAGGAGTGCCTGTCCTCCTAAGCCTTTCTAGACATCATCACCAGGAATGGCTGCCAACCCTGACTGGTCACACACTCCTCTGATGTGCTGTTTTCCTGCTGCTTGTCCCTGCAATCCCTTGTGTGCAGGGATGTCTGGAGCCCACCAAAGCAGTCTATATTGAACCCCAAAACTGGAAAGTCAGGGCCAATTCCCTCTGCCTCCCCTACTAGGTCAGGCCCTGGGTTCTGTGTGAAAACCAAAGGCCCACAGGCCCACAGGAACACCCCTCTTTACAGCTCTGTCTCCAAACACATAAAAAAGGAAATTTCTGCAGGAGCAAAGTAATCCTGAGAAGAGGGAACAAATGTTTGAGACATCCTCACATGGTGATAAGGGTGGAAACCTTGCAAGTTCCAACTTTTTTTTTTTTTTTGAGACAAGGTCTCTCTCTGTTGCCTGGGCTCGAGTACAGTGGTGCCATCATAGCTCATTGCAACCTCCAATTCCTGGGCTCAAGTGATCCTCCAGCCTTAGCCCCCCGAGTAGCTGGAACTACAGGTGTGCACCAACATGCCCAGCTAATTTTTAAAAATTTTTTGTAGAGATGGGGTCTCACTGTGTTGCTCAGGCTGGACTAAAACTCCTGGCCTCAAGTGATCCTCCTGCCTGGGCCTCCCAAAGTGTTGGGCTTACAGGTGTGAGCCACCATGCTTAGCCGTGAATTCCAACTATTCTAATCTACAAGCCATCTCAGGTGGGCTTTGAGCCCATCTCGGGTGGGCTTTGTCATGTTGCTGGATATGGCTGCTGCATCTTCTCCCAGGAGAATCCCATCACTGCATCCTGGCAGCAGAACACCACACTGCCTGCATCCCTATCCCAAACCAAGGTAAGCATCTGCAGCAAAAAGGGGCACGTGGAATCTAGTAGTCGGAAGTGATTCCTTCTTTAATTTTGATGCCTGGGTAACACAGTGAGTCACAGCTGTGTTATCACATTTTCACGGGGCATCTTGGGGAAGAGGGGGGACTGAGGGATGGGGCTGGAACTCCTCTGACGTTTGGCGATGACAGAGGCTGCGCTTAGTTCTAGTTGAAAGAGCAGTTCCTGAGGCTGTGAGTCCTGGCAGGGGAGGGAGGGAGAACGCTGGGATTCGGTCCTCTGGGGAGAGAACACCGAATGTAAAGGCAGGACTTCTGTTTTGGAGATCATTTGAGTCTGAAATGAGGGAAACTCATGGAGGAGGACAGCTATCCCGTAAATCTTCAGATCCAGCATCATTCCACCATATACTTTTCACAAATTAGGCGTGAAGTTAAAATGTCGTGCATTTTTAATTGATCTTTGCACCTGCTGGAATCAGACAGCAGCATTTCCCTCCCGCCCCGCCCTCTTCCTTTATAAGCCAGGAGGAAGCAAAATCCAGATCTGTTCTTGGAGCTCCCTCTGGTGACAGTTACCGAAAATGATCCAGCTCCGTGGATTTGCGGGGGATTAGTGACACAGGCCTCCTGGCCATTCAGTAAACAGCAAGGGGAGGAAAGATCCTCTGCCCTTTCGGTGGTGGGGCAAGGGGTCAGCTTTCCCCTGTTCAGATTCTGAAGAGTTGGAATTCCTGTGGATGTCCGGCGCTGCTGACGTGCACGCGTGTCCTGGGGAGGGGGTGCATGATTTGTGCAGAAGACTTGGAAATCTGCTCTGTGCCTCTCTGGCCGGGTGTCGCTGCTTACCCTTTCCTACATTGGGCTCAGCCCCGCAACCAGATTGGCAGCTCCCCGCGCGCTGGGATGGCGTCTCAGCCAGCTTGGCAGGACTCCTTTTTCCCCGCCGCCCTCCTGCGCCTGGCAGGGCTTTGCCGACCGGAGTGCTTCCTGGGGGAACTGCAGGCAGGGCGCCTCCCAGGCTGGTGCTGGGTGACCGACTGCGTCCGCCCCTTCGCCCGCCCGCCCGCGGGTGCCGGGTGCGTTCTCATAGGTCTTGACAGATGGTGGCGGCTTTGACACTCGTCAGCCCCGCGTGGACGCTTGTCGCCCCAGTCCCTGCTCTCAGACCACCAGCTCTGATTCGGAGCGCCGGCTCTCCGGCTAATACTTTTGGCCGGGGAGGTGGGCGCGGGGAGCAGCCGCGGCGCGAGCTTGAAGGCAGCGGCGAGCTGGGCGGGGAGAGGCGCTGCGGGGATGGCGGGGAGACGCGCTCCTGTCGACACGCGGACGTGACTTGTGCTCGACGCTCAAGAAAAACTCAAGGGAGCAGGAGGCTGTGGCAGCAAGCACCGATGTCAGCACTCGGGACCCGGGTTCCAGGCCTGGCTCCGTGGCTCTGGGCCGAGTCACTGACCTCTCTGAACCCAATTTCTGTATTTGTCTAATAACCTGGCTGGACACGATGTTTTCAAAAGATCCATCTCCAGATACAATATTCTCTTTAATAGACATACGTATTTTCTAAATGGCTGATGGTGCGTTAAGTGGCCTGGGCATATTTGCTACCTCTTTCAAAGGTGGAAACTCAAGAATCTGCACACTCGAGATTTCTTCTACTTTGCTCATCTGGGGAGCCATTGCCAGGACACCACTGCCCCCTGGTGGCAGCCAATCTAAATTCGCAGGGTGGTGACAAGGAATTCAATCGCTTGAGGGCTCAGGCCCTATAAACTTGAGTTGATAAAGGGATTGGATAATGTCCCCAAAGCTTTACTCAGCCCTGGAAAGAACGCTTGCCTGTAACTAGATCAGATGCTTTAGCTGCTTACCCCCTTAATGCCTTGCCTCTACCCTTAAGACAGTTATTTAGAGGTAATCTTTAAGTGGATCTACAGCCAGATTACCTAAATCCGCTTGAAAATTAACACACAGATCAAAATCTGCAAGCTTCTGAGACCTAGTATCCTCCTACTCCAGAGTAGGTTCACTGACAGGGGAAATGACACTAAGCCAGGTGGCATTTATGGCTATTAAACATCCCATTTGTATGAACAAAATCTTTTATTTGTTTGTTTGTTTGTTTTTAGAGACAAGGTTGCAGTGTGTTGCCCAGGCTGGTCTCAAACTCCTGGGCTCAAGTGATCCTCCCACCTCAGCCTCCTGGGTAGCAGGGATTACAGGTGTACAGCAGAATCTCGTTTTACTTCTTATGGAGGTAAAATTTACATAACACAAAATCAACCATTTTTAAGTGAACAATTCAGTGGCATTGAGTATATTCACAATGTTATATAAACCTTCACATCTATCTAGTTCCAAAATATTTTCATCATCCCAAAGGAAAATCCTGTGTCCATGATACAGTTCCTTCCCATTCCTGATTCTCCATAGCACCTGGTAAACACTAATTTGCTTTCTGTTTCTATGGATTTACCTTTTCTGGATATTTAATAGACATGGAATCATACAATATTTGTCCTTTTATGTCTGGCTTCTTTCACTTAGCATAAGGTTTTTGAGGTTCATGTACATTGTATGTATCAGTACTTCATTCCTTTGTTTAAGGCTGAATACTATTCTGTTATACGCATATGCCACAGTTTGTTTATCCATTCATCCATTGGTGGACATTTGGGTTGGTTCTACCTTTTGGCTATTGTGAATACTGCTGCTATGAACATTTGTGTACAAGTATTTGTTCGAGTCCCTGTCTTCAATTCTTTGGGTATATACCTAGGAGTGGAATTTCTGGATCATACGGTAGTTTCTATGTTTAACTTTTTGATGAAAGCATCATTAGGAGGGGATGACAACATGCACCAGGATCTATCAATTCCTAATAGCTTCTTGTTGATTCTTCCAGATCTACCACAGGATTGAGAGCTGGCTGGTTTAGCTTTGCTTCAGGTGGGGTTCCGGTGGGTTCCGTGTGTCTGGGACCAACGGCTCCCAGAGAATGCTCTTCTTATAGTGCATAACAGAAACCCAAGAGGCCAAAGCAATCCATGCAAACACATTAAAAATTTCTGCTGGCATCATATATGCTACCATTTCATTGGCCAAAGCAAGTCACATGCCCATGCCCAATTTTAATGGAGACGTGATGTTAGTACTCACCAGCTCTATTGGGTGACACTGCAAAGTCACACGGCAGAGGGTGTGGATATATCATCCTATTACAGGCAAGGAGTAAAGGACTGGGAACAATGATCTTCCCCACCATCCCCAGTGAGGCCTGTTAACTGTTATTTTAAATACTTACTTTACCCTTTCTTTGCCATATTCACATTTTGTCAAAGACCCTCCATGCTCTTGATGCAAAAGCCTTTGCACTGTGGAACAATTTTAGTTAGAGAACCCTCAAGTCCACGCAGGAAATGTCTGCAGGAAATGCCCCCAGGGAAGCTGGGCTTTCACTTGGTGGAAACCTTCAGGCTCCTTTAACCCCAGTCACTTAAGGAATGTGAATCAGTAAGTGGCATAAATTATTCACTTCAAGCAACATTCTCAGAAATGGACAACAGGCTGGAGAAATCGCCAGCAGGGTATGCACTCTTTTCAGTGTTTGGACTTCTGCTCACCTTCTGAATGGCTGGCCCTCTCTATTAAAAATTCAGATTTCAGGGAAGAATGAATGTAAATTGTGCAGAGATTTCAATGAGATGCTGTGTTTCTTTTTCAGATGTAATCGACTGGTATATGGGGCTTCTTCTGCAGGGTCAGAGGAACGAGGGTGTGTGTACAGTCTTGCTCAGTGTGAGGAGCAGTTGGCTACCTCCCTGATGTGATCTCAGAGCTGTTGAAGGGGCCTATCTTCTGTTCAGAATGGTCCTTTCTACTGGTTGAGTGAGACATCAGAATTTATTCCATCTCTAAAAACCATTCTGAAAGCTTTGCGTCTTCAAAAGACACCTTTGAAGGAGAGGGGAGGTAAACTAATATTTATCAAACACCTATTATGTGGATGCATCCTCACCCACCTACTTTAAAAACTTACTTGTCTCTTCTATGCTCTGTCCTGGTAATTCTAGCTGTCGACGTCTCCCTGGACTCTCAGCTCATTCTTCTCCACTCAGGGAATGTACCCAGCTCTGCCACGGTCCCGATCCCCCCCCACCGTGCCACCCTGGAAACTGCCTGAAGGCAGTAAGCTGGGGCAACCCTAGGGTTTCCCCTTGTCTTGGGGATCACTGTTCTTTGTTGCTTGATGTCCAGTTTTCCATATAATTTTTTCCCCTAGTGCAAGGATAAATCTGGCCCTGTTACTCCATCTCTACTGGACCTATTAACTGTCTTTGAGTTCATTATTTCTATCTTCTGTCATGTTCAATCTTCAGTCAAACCCATCCAGTAAGTTTTTTTAAAAATAGACTTTATTTTTATTAGAACATTTTTAGGTTCACAGCCAAGTTGAGCAGAAAGTACAGAGTTCACATATACCCCCTGCCCCCACCCATGCACGACCTCTCCCACTATCAACATCCCACACCAGAGTGGTATGTTTGTTACAATTAATGAACCTACACTGACACATCATTATCACCCTAAGTCCATAGTTTACATTAAGGTTCACTCTTGGTGTTGTAGATTCTATGAATTTGGGCAAGTGTTTAATGACATATATCCAATCATACAGAATAGTTTCATTGCCCTAAAAATCCTCTGTGTTCTGCCTATTTATCCCTCCCTCTCCCTAACTCTTGGCAACCACTGATGTTTTTACTACCTCCATAGTGTTGCCTTTTCTAGAATGTCATATTGTTGGTATCATACAGTATGTAGCCTTTCAGATTGGCTTCTTTCACTTAGTAATATGCATTAAAGATTCCTCCATGTCTTTTCATGGCTTGATAGCTCATTCCTTTTTAGTGGTGAATAATAATCCATTGTCTGGATATACCACAGTTTATTTATCCATTCACCTACTGAAGGGCATCTTGGTTGCTTCCAAGTTTTTGGCAATTATGAATAAAGTTGCTTTAACATTGTGTGCAAGTTTTTGTGTGGATGTAAATTTTGAACTCATTTGAGTACATACCAAGGAGCATGATTACTGGATTGCATGATAAATTATATTTAGTTTTGTAAGAAATTGCCAAACTGTCTTCTGAAGTAGTTGTACCATTTTGCTCTTCCACCAGCAGTAAACGAGAGTTCCTATTGTTCCATATTCTCATCAGTATCTGGTGTCGTCAGTGTTTTGCATTTTGGCCATTCCCAATAGATATGTAGTGGCATCTCACTGTTGTTTTAATTTGCAATTCCCAAATGACATATGACACTGAGCATCTTTTCATATGCATATTTGCCACCTGTATATCTTTTTCAGTGAGGCATCTATTCAGGTTTTTTCCCCCATTTTTAAATTGGGTTGTTATTTTTCTTATTGTTGAGTTTTAAGAGTTCTTTGTGTGTTCTGAATAACAGTTCTTTATCAGATATCTCTTTTGTACACACTTTCCCTCAGTCTTCTCTTGGCCATCCAGTAAGTTTTTCATTGCATATATTTTAATTTTGAAATCTAGAGTATCCTTTTGATTCTCTTTTATTAAAGACTTAGATACTCTGTTAAAATTATTCATTCATCCATCGATTTGTCCATTTTTCCTCTATTTTCTTTTATATATCACTTATAGTTATTAAAGTACTTGTCTGCTAACTCTAGCTTCTGGCTTTTCTGTGGGTCTACTTTTTGCACCCCCTCCCACCCCCCGCCACTTGATTATGGTCACGTTTTCCTGCCTCTCAACATGTTTATTAATTTTTTATTGTGTGCTGGACATTAAGTACAAAAGAACTATGGCAGCTTCAGATGACATCTTCCATCAGTAAAGGTCCCTCCTTCCTTTTGTTGGCAGATCAGGTGATGACCACCTCAATTCAATCATAGATTGGGCTGGGGGAGGTTGCAATTTTATTAAGAGTCATATCATCTTTACAATTTTTCTGGTGCCTCAAGTATTATCCTCCTGGGCTTTTGGGTGAGAGACCGGTAGTTGTCTCTTTTCTCAGCCATGAAAGATTTTCCTTTTGGAGGTTTTAAGTTTAGCCCTTAGTCTCCTGCCACATGCAGGCTCAAAATACTGTGAATAACTTCAGGGGAGACCATCCATGTATTTGAGCTAGAACTCTTCTCTCTAGCAAGACTGTGTCTCCTAAACCCTGTGGGATTTTACTCTACCCTTCTACCTAGCCCAGCTTCTCAGCCTGTCACATCACCCTGAAATATATCAAATATCCCATGGGAGAATATCAGCCTTTTGTTCAGTGTCCTTTAATTTCAAATTCACTCTGCTAGCCCCAACACAACTGCCCATAGTTCTCTTGGTTTTTCTTTCCCCAAGAAGAATATCTGCATAAGCCAAGTCCCACTCTTCCAGCTCTGCCCAGGTCCCCACACACCCACAGGGAAGGAGATGGTGCACATCAGCTCACCTAGGGAGGGCTCTTTCCACTCCAGAAATTTAGTTTTATCTTCTTGTTTTCACAGCTCTCTTATGTTCTTAATATGACTTTTGCTATATGTCTTTTCTTCTAATTGATGCGGAGCAGGAGTGTTGGCCTCCTGCAGCTTTCTCCTGGCTACCCAGAAGCAAAAGTCCATTAATCACGTTTTGCATCAGAGTCACAGATGCTCATGTTTTCCCACACAGTCTCACTTTCTAGAACGTGAAGAGCGTTTGTGCTGTAGCATGTCTGAGAGAGTGTCCCACTGTGGTCTCTAGGTTTTCTGCCATGCTGTGGACACATTCTACAAATTTTGATAAGGTGCTTTGCTGTTTGACGATAGCATTCCTTCATTTTTTCCTTCAATTGAATCACAATCACATATCACTGGAAGCTAATCAGCTTCCGTGTTAAGTCAGCAAGAGATTTCTGACAAATTGAAGTTTAGCATCCTCACTGTAACTCTGCACTACACATACATTGGTCACACTAGACTCTTTTAAGTTGAAATTTCCTTCCTTTATTCTAAAAGTATTAGCAAATTCTTCTCACTTCACTTATATTGTCTGGCATGTATTATCAACATCAACCAGCAGTGCATATAACTTAAATGAAGTGACAAAATGTGAACTGTGACCCAGTTTGTACACATGGGCAGTGGCAACTAAGTCCTTACTGCTGCCTGGCTGGGGTAGATTATGAAATGCATCTTGATTTGAGATGTAGTAAGTGCTAAAGCGAGAAAGGTGAATAAAACAGATACAGTCCCCACTCTCAAGGAGTTTACAGTTTAATGGGGAAGACAAACATTAATTAAATATGTATAAAAAGTCAATTATATAATTAAAAGAGCATAAAGCCTCCTGACACATAGAAAGCAGTTAATAGATTTTTGTTGAACTGGTGGTGAAGGAAGGATAGGATGCGGTCATAGCAAAAAAATAAGCTCTATATTACTCAGAATATCTTTTCTGCTGCCATGACATTGATTGAAATAGCAAAAATAAGACAGAATGCTATTCTTCTCTCACATAACAGTTGGGGCAGTGGTCCAGGACTGGCAGAGTGGTTCTGCCCCATGCAAGCCAGGTTCATTCTATTGTTTTGCCACCCTCAACATGATGGTGATGAAGCTCTCTACCACCATCATGTCTGTGTCCAGCCAGTGGGAAAAGCAAAAGAGGAAGAGAAGGGTATGCACCTTTTCTTCTAAGGCAGTGAGCAGAAATTGCACAAATTACTTTTTCTTGAGTCCCATTTGCCAGAATCTGGTCACATGGCCACATCCCACTGCAAGGGAGGCTGGGAAATGTAGTTTTTAATCACATAAAGCTATGTGCCCAGCTAACGCTTATATTACCAGGGAAAAACTCATACTGGAGAGGAAACTAGCAGTCTCAACACAGGGGGATTTGGTGTAATTTTTAAAAGGGGGTTAAGAGCAGGATCCTCTGAGGAAGAGCAGTTCAAGCTGGAATTTGAAAAGTTAGGAGGAGTTCGCTGATCCATGGGAAGAAGGGAAAAGGCAAAGAGTGTGCCAGGCAGGGGAAACAGCATGCACGAATGCTCTTGCAAGAAGAAAAGGAGATGATGGTGCTTGAGGAATGAATAAAAAAGCTCTGCAGCGCAGACTGAGAAGAGACAGTGTGAGTGGAGGCTGGAGAGGTAGGCAAAGCTAGACCACGTGGTGTCTTGTCCAAATTCATGGTTTTAGTGTGCAGAAGAGCTAGGCTTTCAACCGGGGTCTAACTGACTTCAAAGCCACTCTTTCCTTCCCATTCCACGTGGATGGATTGGCTCATTGTCATTAGCAATGACTAACATTGCAGTGACTGATTTAATTTGGTTCATGTGGGGACCCGAATCTGGTAGCCTTTGAAGCTTCCTAAAATGACCATGATGAGTAGCCAAGGATGAGAACCACTGATCTAGTGGGGTTCTTGGCTGAAACCACAGCCTGCCAATTTAATTGCTAACGTGTTTGAGTGCTCTGGACTAAGTACTTTACATGTATGATATAATTTTCTACCCTGTTAAGGGAGTTATTATCATTCTCATTTTACAGATGAAGAGACTGTTATTATTGGTCCTAGCCATTGCTACCATTCATTGAATACATGTTGGCTGTCAGGAGATATGACAATGCTCCACATGCATTGTCTCATTTCATCCTCACAATAAGTGGGCAACTGAATGTATCAGCCAGAGTTCAGTAGAGGAAATAGTCTACTCCAGGTATTTCAGCAGGAAGGGATTTATTATAGGGTATTAGGAGCTTTCAAATATTGGAAAGCTCAAAGGAGCAAGTTTTCGGCTGGTCCTCCAGGCGTGATACCCAGACCATGGCAGAACTAATCCCCCAGGGGAA
This sequence comes from Daubentonia madagascariensis, assembly GCA_023783475.1. Lineage (NCBI taxonomy): Eukaryota > Metazoa > Chordata > Mammalia > Primates > Daubentoniidae > Daubentonia > Daubentonia madagascariensis. The sequence continues at coordinate 23,478,281 of JAKFHU010002573.1, forward strand.
CTACTACTTCAGAAGCTGCCACTGGAAACACAATTTATGATGACACACAGCAGCTGAGATCCATAGATCAGAAAGCTGGAGTCAGGAAGCCACCAGCCCTGCAGAAACACTTTGTCTCTGTGACCCTGCTTGCCAGCAGAGAGATGTCCCAAAGGGACAGGGAGAAGGTATTTACCACACTTATGCTTTCCAAATCTTGCTGGAGTACATCTACTTTAAATCCAAAATCGAACTGTATTTGTAAAAAGAATCTAATCTAATTTGCATCCAGAACACCAACAGCAAAAGAGACTGGAAAGCACAGTTTCTAGCTATCCAGCCTCTGCTAGAAAAAGAGTGGTATGCATGTTGAATGGGTCAGGAGTGCCACAGATGCCATTACTAATTCCCATTTTAGAGAAGAGGAAATGGACTTTGAGACTAGGACAGGCCATCATTGCCCTGAGTCTGGATGACTAAATCTGTTCAGTGGCTGGGGGAAGGCGCCGAACATTTGATTTTTGGCCTCAAGTTCAAATCACTTTCTCAAATCCAATTTTATCAGCAATAAAGCTGATGTGGTGCCCGTCTCTGACATTGTGGCCATTTCCCAATTGGTGTGGAACCCGCAGGATGGAAGGGGTGGGAAACTCCACATCTCAACATTCTGGAATAATAGAAATAACCACAAGAACAAGAACAGCACCCTTTGGACTTATACAGTGTGGGACCTGAAATCCTGGGCTCAAGCAATCCTTCTGCCTCAGCCTCACAAGCAGTTGGGAGTACAGGCGTGACACTGCACCTGGCTCCCAAAGCATTTTTATATGTATTTTATCTTTAAGCTGTCCTCACTCTGCCCTCCCCCATCCAGAATAACTAATTGCAGGCTGTTAGAAGTCAACTCTAAAAGGAGATTTTATTAAAGTCCTGGGCAAAGCCTCAGAGATGTGAGTTTTCATCAGCAAAGGTGACAATTTCAGCAGCAGTCTTAGGATGTCCTCTTTTTTGATAGGATAATCGTCAGTTGTGCCCTCAAAATCAATTCTTCCCTTCTTCCCCGGCAATGGACACCTGCTAGAGGCTACATTTTCCAGCTGCCCTTGTGGCTGGGTGTGGCTATGACAAAGTTCTCATCCACTGAATGTGAGCAGAAGTGATGTGTGCAATTTCCACCTCACTGGCTTCAAAGAAAATTGATTGCCCTGGACTTTCTCCCTTTCCCTTTCCCTTGAGCTAGGACAGAGGTGTGCCTAAGATTCCAGTTTTAACCGTGCAGATGAGGACAGTGCCCTAGGGCAGTGGTTCTCAAGCTTAAATGTGGTTTAGAATCGCCTGGAGGGCTTGATCAGATGGTTGGGTGCCACCTTCAGAGTTTCCAATTCAATAGGTCTGCAGGTGGGGCCTGAGAACTTCCATTTCTAACAAGTTCCCAGGCGATGTTCATGGTATTGGTCCAGACCACACTTTGAAAAACACTGCCCTGGGATATGATGGAGCAACAGATTGACTGGCCCTGGGATTTAGTGGCCCAGATGAAGCAGAGCTGCCCCCACAACCTGGAACTCCTGCATCTGGACTGTCAGTAAGAGACCAATCAACTTTCATTTCTTTCAAGCCACTTGTGAAGCTTCATTTTATGTGTCAGCTTGACTGGACCATGCGATGCCCAGATAGCTGGCACAACATTATTTCAGGGTGTGTCTGTGAGGGTGTGTCTGGAAGAGATTAGCATTTAAATCAGGAGACTAGGTAAAGAAGATCTGCCCTCACCAATGTGGGTGGGCACCGTCCAATCCATTGAGGGCCTGAATAGAACAAAAAAGTGGAAGAAAGGCAAATTCACTCTTTCTTCTTGAACTGGGATCATCGACCTTTTTCTGCATCAGAACTCTGGGAAATCAGAACTACAGGTTCTTGGGCCCACAGACTCCAAGACTTGCACCGGTGGTTCCCAGCTTCTCAGGCCTTTGAACTCAGACTGAATTACACCACAGGCTTCCTGAGTCTCCAGCTTGCACACAGCATATGGTGGCCCTTCTCATCCCCACACTTGAGTGAGCTAACTCCCATAATAAATCTCCTCCTGTATATCTTTATATATCCTATTGGTTATGTTTCTCTGGAGTGCCCTGACCACTATACCATTGTATATATTCTTTGGTCTTCTTTGTTAAAGCAACTTCCCCCTTTACCCATCCAGTACACTGGGTGATTGTCTAGGCAGGGAATGGGGATCACAGGCAGTATTTTTGGCCAGTGACTGCCTTAAGGTCCAATCTTCCTCTATGGTTCGGTCCTGCATGACTATCTTTATCTGAAAGAATTGCTCTTTGCCCATTGCCCCTACACAGCAGGCCACGTGGCCCTATCCCCAGGGCAAAGCCAATAGGGCCAGAGGCGGAGACCTAACCCAAGAGGAACCCATCTGAAGGCTGCATGTGTGGGCTGGGTCAAGCAAACAAGATTTTGAGGCCTGGCTTTCTCCTCTGCCCTCTTTCAACCAAGGTTTTTATATTAATACTTTCTCCAATTTCCACACTCCCCCTAAAGTGATTAAGCCTGTAGGCCACAGATAAAAAGTTGGCTGTACAACTGGATTGTAATGCAGCAATTTGCTTTTAGGTGCCAATGCCATGTTTAATATGGGAGTGTAATTGGCTTCTCATTATTTTTATAAGAATTGGTAGATAATTTGTGACTGAACAACCCATTCCCTGAAGAGAGAACATGGTAGCCATGTCTCTCCAGGGCAGCTCACACTGGTTAGTGCTGCTGTTTGCTGCACCTGGGGAAGCCTGCCTTAGTCATTTGTGCTACTATAACAAAACACCACAGACTGGGTAATTTATAAATATAAGTAGAACTTTATTGCTCACAGATCTGGAGGCTGGGAGTCCAAGCTCAAGGTGCTGGAAGGTTCGGTGTCTGGTAACGGCCTGTTCCATCATTGGCGCCTTCTCATGGCAGCATCCTCACACAGTGGAATGCAGAAGGGCAAAAAGGACCTAGCTAGTTCCCTCCAGCCCTTTTATAAGATCGCTAATCCTATTCATGAGGGCTCCACCCTTATGACTTACTCACCTCCTAAAGGTGATTAAGGTAAAGTATTCATCACCTCTTAATACTATCACATTGGGTCTCAGGTTCCAACATATGAATTTTGGGGAGACACATACATTCAAACCATAGCACTCCCCTAATCCTGGATTAGGGTTCGTCTTTGGCTGCTGGAATAACATTACCCCCTTTTCTCTGCTGTCTGTGTACACCATACCTGCCTGGAGTGAGGTACCCCGTCGGGTCTCAGAAGACCAGGAGGTGGCCTTAAAGTTTAATTTCATTTTACCTGTACCATATACACTCTGTGCTCTGAAAAAAGGACACTCATTTAGAGAGGGAAAAACCTGCTATGATTTCCACCCTCAGGAACTAGAAAGTTTGCCCTCAATGAGATCTATTACTGCTGGCACTATTCTGCTTCTCTCTGCCATCCTGTGAGCTCCTCTCCTCACGAGCCCTGCCTGGGCTACACCAGCTCATGGCATCCTTCTTTCTTCTGACTCCAAAAGGCACAGACAGTCTGCATTTCACTTTGCAATTCATCTCTCACCATATCTAAGTGTATGAACCCATGTATCTACATCCTCTTCCTCCATGGGACTGTGGGGGACCCTCACATCATCTGGCCCCCAGCAGGCCCTGGGAGTGGTTGTTGGCCAGTTGCCTGATGTCCATCTGCTGCCTCATTAGTAGAGAGATTTAGTCTTCAAGAAGAAGCGGGCTTCTACTCACCCCGTCTCCCTTCTTCCCCAGGAAAATGGCTGGCTAAGGGCCTGTTAGAAAATTCCTCCCTCCTAAAAACAAGGAGAACTCAGGTCACCTTGGAGGAGAACCATGTAGTGGGGAGAATGGCTGGACCTTGTGGTCCTGACTTTACCCACAATATTTCCCCTCTCTTGTGGCTTCTTATCCATTCCTGCCACCACCATCACATTGGCCCCAGTGTGGCCAAATGTCTCTTGTACACTCAAGACAAGACTGGAATATTTCAATAAAAACTGAAACTGGGGAATAGACACATGGAATTATGTACAACTAGATAATCTGGCTAATGACCAGAACTCCAGTTCATTATCTTCAGTTAATGGCCCATCACAGGATCCCTTCCTCCCAGGTCCCTATTTCCCTCAGGATGGTGTGTGGCATTGTGGTACCCATCACCAAGGAGCATGTGTACAGAAGTGTTTGTTAGGTTATTCTGTATCCTATTCTATGTACTTGAAATGTGTCTTTTGAAAAGACTTAAAACGAGGAGTACAAATGCACTTTCAGACCTTCGCTATCTAACAGTGTCATCCATTAACACTGCCCTCAAACACATTAAATAGCACTTAGAGTGCATTACCTAAAGAATAACAAATAACTTGACCTATGCCTTCTTGTCTTAAAATGTTGATTCTTGGCTTGAATAAAGAATCATGGGAGCACACTAAGCTGTTGTTCAAAAGTAATGGCCAGGAAACACATGCCATGTTCATGGATGGGAAGACTCAACATTCTTTACTATGTTCAGTCTTTGCAATTGATCTATAGACTTAACGCAATCCCTAATATAATCTCAGCAAGGTTTTACATAGACATAGACAAGATTGTTTAAAAATGTATATAGAAAGGCCTTAAAACAGCTAGAACAATCTTGAAAAGAGAATAAGGTAGGATAAATCACTCTACCTGATATTAAGGCCTACTACATACCTACAGTAATTAGTGTGGTATTGGTGGAGGGATAGACACATAGATCAAAGGAACAGAATAGCGAACCCAGAAATAGACACATATAAATATGCTCAACAGACTTTTTACAAAGGTGAGAACAACAATCCAATGGAGTGAAGATAGCCTTCTCAACAAACGATGCTGGAACGATTGGGCATCCATTGGCAAAAATAAATAGATAAATAAATGTTGACCTAAACGTCACACCTTACTAGAAATTAACTCAGTGTGGATCATGGGCTTAAATGTAAAACACAAAACTATAAAACTTGTTAGAAGAAAACAGTTGAAAACCTTGGGGATCCAGGGCTAGGCATAAGAGATTTTACATTTGACGCCATCTAGGAGACTGGATACAGATGGGGAGAGGGTGGGGCATACAAGGCAATTGGCTTTTCAAGGCTTGGAGATCTTCCCTTCTCTTGCTTCAGGGCAGTATAGAAGCAATGAAGCATTTGTTGCTTTCCATTTCAAACTGAGCATTATACAACCACACACCTTCACTGTTTTCCATCCCTAGAACACTGGGCTCTGCACAGTTATCAGTCCTGGTCCCCAAGGTGGACACACTCACCTGGAAACCCAGCAAGGGGCCCATTGGACTACACCTTATGCTGTCTGGGCACCTTAGGATCCTTATGTCCAGGAACCAGCAAGTAAGAAAAGGGGTGACCATCTTGTCGGGGGCAATCGGCCTGGTCAGCAGAAGGAGGTAAGGCTGCTTTCACACAGTGGGAGCAGAGAGTAATATGGGTGGCACTCAGGTGACCCACATGAGTACCTCTTAGTAGTTCTTACCCGGCTATGTCTGACAACGGACAAACACAAGCAACCTCACCCCAAAAAGGATATGGTTACCAAGGGCTCAGACTCCCAGGAATGAGGATTTGGGTCATGCCATTGGGTAAGCCATTGAGACCAGTAGAAGAGATGGAAGAGGGCAAGGAAAAGCTGGAATAGATGGTGAAGGAAGAAGACTATGAGTATCAGTTGTAGCCCTGAGACCAACCGCAGCAACAGGGGCTGTACTATATCCTACTAACTCCCTCTTCTAAGTTTGCCTTCACGGCATCAATGCAACTTTGTAATAACCACCCAAACTTATTATCCTTGTGTTTATCATTCCTCCAATATGTTTCAAATGCCTGAATCATTGCACTAGTCAACACACCATCCCAGCTCACCACTGGAGAAAAGTTTAACAATTGAGCAACCACCTTGCACCAAGGGCTGTCTACACACCATCTCTTTACCACTTGGGTGTTGAGTGACCCAGTCCTAAAACCCCATGTGAGAGCTGCCTTTCTCAGACCACTCCTGGTGCCAGTTATCACTGGGTCCTCTGGGAAGCAGATACGCAGACAGAGTCAGGAGTGCAAAAGCTTTCTTGGGTAGTAAGACCCGTGAAAGGAGAAGGGAGGAAGCGGATAGGACAGGGAAAGACCAGGTCACAATGTAGACCTGACAGAGTCTCTGCAGACCAATAGGGAGTTCGGAAACAAAGGTTGAAGGCTGGAGGAGTCCTTCAGTGGGCAGAAATGGGTAGGCTTTGTACCCCTGCCTTGTTTAGTCACTGGACAGGGGCTTCCCCAAGAAGAAGGCCCGAAAGCAGCGGCAAACCCTGAAAGAACAAACCAGAGGCTGTCACAAACCATGCTCCTCAAAGATGCATAGTGAGTGGATCCTTTTTTGAAGCAGGGTCTGAATGTGCATGCATCTCCACCCTGCCATCTGGGGCACATTTTTCTCATAGCAGATAGGCACAGCCAAGCAAGTCCCACTGCGCTAGCGTGTTTCAATTGTGTGGCATGTCTGCTAACACCCTATTGGCTGCAGTAAGTCAGGTGGCCTACCCCAAAGCTAAGGGTCAAGGAAGTATACTTCTCCCACCGTGAGGTCGCGGCATGGGTGGGTATGCTATAGGGGAGTGAGAGATTGGGACCAGGAATTAGATCCACACAGGATAAAGGCCCTTTGGAAACTGTGAGCTCTGGCCACATTAGTTGCTGTTATTACTACTTGTCCAGGAGACCAGGTACCCTAGGCCAAGGGGTGCCACAGACAATCCTCACGAAGGACAATTGCTTGACTAAAAACCAAAATTGGGTTTGGTACCTGGAAGTGAGAACTGCAATTTTGGGATAGGAAAGGCCAAACAAAGCACAAAATGACAACCAGGCCATCCTCCCAAAGCCCCTGCCAGGCAGCCCTCTGGGCTGGCCCGCCTGGTGGATCAATAGCAATTTGGGGCACTAGGGAGGGCGCCATCTGAGCAGCTCAGAGGAACTGAACGTGATGAGTTGCCGGCTGCTTCCTGAGTCCTTGGGGAAACGCTTGCACCATCCACTTAGTGCTGGAGCCCGGCCATTCTCCAAGCACTCCCACCCCCCTTACTGCCTGGATGCTCCTGCCTCTTCCATCAGCTCCTCCTGTCCTGCGTGGTCCAGGGAGGATGGATGCTTCGGGCCAGGCCAGGAGGCGCTGCCCAGAGGCCCTGGGGAAGCTCTTGCCTGGCCTCTGCTTCCTCTGCTCCTTGGTGACCTATGCGCTGGTGGGTGCCGCGCTCTTCTCTGCCATTGAGGGTGGCCAGGTCCTGGGGGCAGCAGAAGACCGAGAGTTTGAGGCATTCTTAGAGGAGCTCTGCAGCATCTTGGAATGCAACAGAACAGGTAGGTGCCTCACCTGGGCAGGGCGGGCCTTTTCTTTGTGGTGGGAGCAGCCCCCAGAAAGCAAAGGGCTGCCCTGTAGCGGAGGCTGGGTCTAGGAGCTGCCTGCTTCTGTCCTCCCCATGCCTGGGCACCTTAGGCGAGTGACTTCTCTCGGAGCCTCAGTTTTGTCCTCTGAGAAGTGCGGAGACCAACGGCCTCTCAGGGTTGCTGTGAAGAATATAGGAAAAGCAGTGAGCACCCAGCAGGTGCTCTGGAAAGATGAGCTCCCTTTCCTTTGCCTCAGCTCTCAGCCCCGCTCAGACTAGCGGGCTCTGGGGAGGATGGATTACTGGAGATTTGGTGGGGAAGGGTGGATGGGTGAGCAAATCTGGGGCTGGGGGTTCCTAGGCTGCTCTTCAGAGCTATGCCTGATCCAGGATTCAGTTTACAGGGGCTAGAATCCAAGGAACAAGCCAAACTTGTCCAGGATGAGCCGCCTGCCCCCACCCTCCCACTTCCTGTTTCAAAGGCCTTTTCTGATATCTGGCCCAGGGGAGGGGGAGGTGCTGTGAGAACCTGGGGGCCTGGTTCTGGTCCCAGCTGCTCTCCCAGCTCGCTGTGTGACCAGTGGAGGCAGAGCCCTTGCTCTCTCTGGGTCTCAGTCAGCTGAAGAGAAGAGGACCTTCAAATCTCAAGCCTGCCAGTCTACAGGAAGCAGAGGAGACGAGGGACATGCAGCCTCTTGGAAGACGGAGGCATTTCATAGTGTATCCTCATTGCATTTCACTTGTATCTAGTCACTTGTCTCTATTCTGCTCTGTTCCCCAAAGCAAGTTTGCAAAGATGTATTCAACACAGCAAGATAAAACAAGAGAGCAAATAAATAAATAAATAAATAAAAGACAAGGGGAAAACAGCCTCTAAAAGTCAGGGGAAGAACAGGGTGCAGGAGCTCCTGTCTTCCCTCCCCGGGTACAACAGGTCCTTAGCCACCTGCTCCCGGCTCCTCCCACAGGCCAGACCTTACTCTGGGAGCAGATCTAGTTCCCAAAGACCAGAGGCTGGTCAAAGGGGGCAGAGTCTCCCCTCTGTGGGGGATCCTACTCCCTGTATACTTGCCAGACAGACACAGGCTTTACTTGGTGGACCAGGGAGATGCCATGGCTGCTGAATGGGCACTCTGGGTCATTATGGGGTCTAGACTGCCAGCAAGTTCAAGGCTCTCCAAACCAGCCCATGCAGCGGAATCATCCAGGGAGCTTGTCTAAAATACATATTCCCGAGCTCTTCCTCAAATCCTCTTAACTAGGATCTCCAGGGCTGGGCTGGGAATCTTCTTTTTAAAAAGTTTCCCTGCTGATTCTGATGCACAGCAGGGCAGAGGAACTCAGCGCTGGTCCAGCTCCACTTTGTACTGATTTTCACTGGAGATTAAAATGCTCAATAGTACTAGCCAAGTGTAGATCCTGTGCCAAACCTTTTCACACATCATCTCACTTAATCTTCGTAAGAACCCTATAAGTTGGGAATGAATTGTTCCCCTTTTACAGATTAGGAAACTGAGACACTGGGAGGTTAAGAAATTTGCCCAGGTTCACAAGCTGGAAAAGATGGAGCCAGGAATTCAGCTCCAGGCACTTGAACTTCAGAGCCTGAGCCTTTTACCGCCATGTCTTGCTGCATCCCCAATGGAGAAACTGAGGCTCAGAAAGGAGCCTCTTGTCCGCGGCTACTGGAAATTGTCAGGGTTAGGGGCAGGGGGTCTAGAATGCAGGGGTTGGGACTCCCAAGCTGGTGCCCATTCAAATGAGGAGTGACTTCCTGCTGTGCACCAGGCTCGGTGCCGTGCTCTTCCGACCATACCGGAGGCTGGCAGATGGCTTCTGGGGTCCCAAAGCCCCCTGGTCAGCCGCCCATGGGAAAAGAACCATTTGAGAATCTCTCTGAGAAGCCAGGTTTCCCATCCCTGCTCTGTTGGCTCTGGGACTGATGTTTTGGAAGTCGAGGTTTCCCAGCCTTGGAGGAGACATTCTCAGGCAGCTGGGACCCGAAGAGCACAGTATGATTGTCAGTATGATGTCAGACTTAACGGCCTTCAGGAGAGGATGCAACGTGCATCCATATCATAGCTTGCATTTCCTAAAAGCATTTTTGCTTTCAATTCTCAAAAGCTCCGTGAGAAAGGCAGAGCAGAAGTTATCTCCCTTGCAAAGGTAAAAGAAACAGGTTCATGAAGTTAAGAAAGCCCCCAAGGCTGCACAGCAATTCCAGGGCTGAGCTCAGGCCAGACCCCCATGGGTCCCACATAGCTCTTCTCAGAGGGCTATGTGGCCTCCTAATCTTCACAGGGACCAGCGGCAGGACCTAAGATGCAGAAGCATTTTAGAGACGGCTCTGGGCACCAAGCTTTGGTGTTGACGGGGACCACAGGACAGGCGGGCGGCTGGTCCTTGGGGAGGACTCTGTTCCCTTTGCCCGGGCAGGACCTGTCTTGAAGACGAGAACCTCTCCCTCACTCTGGCCATGTCTTTCTCGAGTTGTGGAAGGCAGGAAACAGGACCTCCAGGAGCACCTGCGAAAGATGAAGCCCCAGTGGTTTAATAGGTCTGCAGACTGGTCCTTCCTGAGCTCGCTCTTTTTCTGCTGCACAGTGTTCAGCACCGTGGGTAAGTCAAGGGCAAGGGCAGCCTGCCCCATGGCCTCCTCCGGCCACAAACCGCAGCCCGGGAGAGAGATGTGGGGGAGAGGGTGGGGAAAGAGGGAGGCTGGGGACCTCTTGGTGGACACACTGGAACATTTGATTTGTTTAATACGTGCTTACCCTGTGCCAGGCCTACTGTGCACAGGTGGGCACTATGCCCAGCACAGGAGGACAGCAGTGAGCAGGGCTTCCACTGGCCCATAAGTCACCTTTGTGCAAATTAGAAAAGTGCATCCTTCCTTTAGGTGGGTGCAGCCCCGTGCCAGGCATAGGCCCCGGTGAGCGAGGCGTGCTCTGGTTTCCTATCCCTTCTTGCTGCCTCGACTGAGTGCTCTTGAACAAAGCACAACCTGCCAGTGCTATGTGCCTAACCTTGCTGGGACCAGGGCAGATGTGGCCCCGGCCCTCATGGAGCCTGTAGGCTCCTGGGCAAGACAAAAGTGTTCGAGGACAACCAAATGTGGTCAGTGCATGACAGTGATGTGCTCGGGGTATTCTGGGAGAGAAAGTCGGGCCTTGGGGATGATCCGAGTGGTGAGGACATTTTCAAAGTCCCCTGGAGGGATGACAGACATGCTGAGTCTAAGAGGGTGAACAGGAGCTCCCTAGGTGGGAAGGTGGGCATGAAGAGCGTACTCCAGGCTGAGGATGGCAGGAGCAAAGGCCAAATAGCAGGACAGATGCCAGGCATGGTAAGGAGGTTAAGTTAGGGGTGCAGTTAGGGGTGCAGTTAGGGGTGCAGGGAGGTGAGAGTGAGGGGTCAGGGCCAGACCCCTCAGGGGCTACAGAGGGTGGGCCTATCCTAAGGGTAGTGGGCATGTCCAAAGGGTTTTAGGCAAGGCAAGAGCATGGTAGCCCAGCACCCCAAGAGATCACACCTGCTGCAGTGTAGAGATGAACCAGAGAGGGTGAGGCTGGCAGCGGCAGTTCAGCAGGGAGGTCTCTGCAGTGGTCCAGGTGCCATGATTGTGGCGTATACTAGGGCAATGACATGAGGGCAATGGAGAAGGAGGGATTGAAGGGAGACTTTGGAGAAAAATCTGGAGTGGGCTGGGTGTGAGGGCAAGGAGGACTCAGCAGGCAGCAGGGTCTCTGGCTCAGGTGGACGGGATTGGCAGGCTTGGGGGAGGGCAGTGAGGATGGGTCTCCAGGGATGAATTCAGGGCCAGTCAGAATTGAGGCTCCAGCGATGCCTCCAAGTGGACATGCCCAGCACTGCCGGACATATGGGGCTGGGGCTGGAGAGGGGCTTGTAGAGTCACCAGCATATGGATGGCATCTGACTCGGGGAGAATGGAGGGTAGTGCTAGAGGAGGGCATGGCATGGAGATGGCAGCATTCAGGCAAGGGGTAGCAAGAGGGCAGTGGTGGCGATGAGAGCTGAGTTACCCATGCAGTGTGTCAAGCTGCCTCCTTTGATGCTCACAGAGGCCCTGTGGACCAGGTGCTGTGCGCACCACGTTACAGGGGGAGCCTGAGCCAGAGAGGTGGAGTCAGGAGAGGTGGGCTACAGGATGCCGTGAGTGGAGCTGGCTCCTACCAACAGGCTTTGAGACTCCACACCCAGTGCCCTTTCCCTGAAGGCAGGCTGCCAGCCTCACAGGTCCATGGGGTGCTGTGGGGATCCTGCCCACACCTGCTCAGGGAGCCCCAGGGAGGGCCTGGATGTGCCTGGGAGGCAGGGGCAGCTCGGATTCCTGGAGACTCTTTGTGTAGGGGCTGGCGCAGATGGCAGTCCTGGAAGGGACGGCAAGGAGCTGGCCTCACCCTGTCCCTGCACTTGCTTCCCATGTGTCTCCGGTCCCCAAGCAAAGGAAAGACTCCTCTGTGTCACCCAGGGGCAGCCCCTTCCAGAGCCCTTCCAGAGTGTGAGGGAGGAGCTGCCCCCCCGCAGTGACCACTCACTCATTCAAAGATGGGCTCCGTGGACCCTCACAGCCACAGACCCTCCTTTCGGTGGCCACGCAAAGGGCAGGCTCCTGGGTGACAGAGAACACTGGAACTGGGGTGTGGAGTTCCCCCCCCTTCCTCTCCTTCCTTCCTTCCTTCCCTCCACAAATCCATATGAACACCTACACACAACAGCAGCTGCTCTGGCTGACACTTTTGAACTTAAGATGCACCAGGCTCTGTTCTAAGTTCTTCACGCTGATGAGCTCATCTAATCCTCATCATAGTTAGGTGCTGTTATTGTTCCCACACCCCAGATGGGGAAACTGAGGCACCTGTAGTCAGCTAGTTTCGAAAGGTCACACAGCTCATTTGAGCCCAGGCCACCTATGCTCGACTTCCTGTGTACCTGGCACATGAGAACTGGCCAGCTGCCTCCCTGCCCTGGTGGAGCTCTGGTCTAGTGGAGGACAGGGACTGTCACTATAAACACACAGGCCGACAACCACCAACTCTGATGAGCATTCATGAAGCACAGCTTGGGGCTATGGGAGCAGGTAAAACAGGATGAGGGGTCCTGATTTGTCTTGGGGGGGAGGGGAGGAGCTGGGATCTGAAGGATCAGTAGAGATTAACCAGACGAAGAAGGATGAGAGAGCTTTCCAGGTAGAAGAAACAGTATGGGCAAAACTGCGGGGCTTAGTGGCCATTTAAAGACAAGAGCATTTCTGCTGGAGGGCAGAGAACAGGCAGGAGAGTTGGGCCTCCTGGGCTGGGGGCAGGAGGCTGATCTTGCACTTCAGCATTATGTCCCTGGGCCAGCAGTGACTCAGGACCCTCTGGTATCTAAGGGCCTGCTCCAAGCTGGCCTGCCCATGCCCAGCTTCCCTTCTGGTGGTACAGCAGGGCGGGCCAGGTTGGAGGGGCAAACCAAGCCTGGCAGGAGCCTCCCCTATGGGGATGGCAGCCAGAGGAGGTGGAGGTGGGGGAGCTGCCCTCAGCCGCAGGGCAGGGGCTCTTGGGTCAGAGCCCTCACCAAAAGTGTGGCCCATCACTCAGCCCCTGCCCCACTTGGCCAGCAAAAAGGGCTGAGGCCCCTCTCTTCATTCAAGAGACCAAAGGTGACAATCTGGTCCTTGGGAGGGCTCCACCCACGGGGGTCACAGAGCTGCGGCTGGGTCCCCTCACGTGCAGGGTGGTGGTGGAGCACAGTAGCCAGCTGTGGACTCTCAAGGCTGTGTAATCTCCAGTGAGGGACATGGACCCTCTGAGACTCCTACCTGGACCCATAACCCTCCTAGACCTGCCTCTCGGGGTCAGCGTGAGGGTCAGCTGATGACCATGTACATAAGTGGCCGCTGGGATGCCTCCAGCTGCAACTAACGGAAAACCCAGCCAACTGGCTTAAAGTGCAAGGAAGGTGTGCCACCTCACAAGTAAGAAGTCCAGTGGGAGGTCAGCTGTAGGGCTGATGTGCACTCGGTCATGGTATTTTGTATCAAATTTTCTCCATCCTTCCGCTCAGTGGGTCACGAGAGGCCACCAAAGTCCATACCCCATCCGAACATACCCACATCTAATAGGGAAAGGGCTGGCCATCTCTTTCCAGGGGTGTCATAACCAGCAAGGATCTCTTCCCAGAGGCCCCCCATGGGGCCTCCTACCCAGCCCAAAGCCAGTCCCTGCGGCGGGGGGAGGGGGGGGTGGTTGGAGGGGTATTGGATCACCGGGATGACTAAGAACAATTGTATCTACTCCTAAATCAGGTGGGGGAGCAGTGGCATTGCAGGGGAGAAGGGGGGAATGGCTGCAGGGTGGGCACCCAGTGTCTGCCGAGCTGTGCTTCACAAATTAGCTAGAGCCCCAGGAGAGCTCGTGTGGCCCCCATGTGGCTTCTCTCATTGCCCTGGACACTGACACAGATGAGCAGAGGTGACGGGCAGAAAGAATAAGACAACAGCTACATGACTCAGCACATGCTGGGCGTGTGGGGTCAAGGTGCTTTAATATGCCGTATCTTGTTTTTAATTCTCATCACAACCCCAGGAGTCAGTGCCATGATGGTCCCATTCCACAGGTGAGTGAGCTCAGCTCTGAGATGGGATCACTGCCTGTGAGTCAGAGGCAGGGCTGAGGTCAGGCCCCCAAGGTGGTCTTCCCAGGGGAAGCCACAGCTCAGGGAATGCTTTGCGGTAACAACAATTCTAGGAGAGCAGCAGCTGCAAGAGAGATCCTGGAGATGAGCAAGGAGGCGGAGAGTTATGGGGTTTGCTTTGGCTTTTTCCTTTCCTCAACTTGGCACTGTTGGCTTCATGGACTGGATAATTCTCAGTTGGGGGGTGGGGCGGGCTCTGCCCTGTGAGTCGTGGGATGTTGAGCAGCATCACTAGCCTCTGCACGCTAGATACAATAGCATTTACCCCACTGCCCCCACCCACTGTGGCAGCCAGAAAAGTCTATAGACATTGCCAAACGTCCCCTGGGGGGCAACGTTGCCCCCTGTTGAGAACAACTGATGGATTACAATGGTTGTCAAAGTGTGGTCCCAGAAGAGTAGCGTTGACATCACTGGGGAACCTGTCAGAAATGCAAATTAATTCTCAGGCCCCATCCTAGACCGTCTGAGCCAGAAACTATAGTTGTGGGGCTCAGTAATCTGTTTTAAAAAGTTCTCATGTGATTCTGATGCACGCTAATGTTTGGGAAGCCCTAACTCAATGCATGGTCCTCAGCCCTGGCCACATGTTAGAATCACCTGGAGCTTTTCCACACTCCCAGCCCAGACTCCCCACCCCCCAACCAAATCAGAATCTCTAGAGACCGAGCCCAGGCATCAGTATTTTTCAGAGCCCTCTAGGTGATTCTAATGGGAGTCCAGACTGTGAATCACTGATCTAATGGAAATGCATTAGCTTGGTTTAAATTCCAAGAAAGCGATGCTACTACCCATCGTACGAGTCAATTAGGACATCATGCTGCCCAGTAATTACAACTGGAAGAGGATGTTGGGGAATGTACTGCACTGCTGTAATCAATAACGTATTTGAAAGTCCCTCTGGTAATACTGCTTCCCGCCCTGCAGCTCTGGGTCACCTGAAGTGTACCTGGGCTTGATGCTAAGACTGGAATACCTGACAGGTGTGAGGCCGGTTTATCCTCAGTCATTCCCAACTGTGTCAGCCCCCTTGGATTAAAAAGGAAAGCGCACGAGCTATTACATACTCACAGGCTAAGTACAGTGAACTGATTATATCAGAATATGTGACTGCATTATAAGAAATGATATGAGTTTCCATTATGCATTTCAGCATTCAGTAATTAGGATAGTTAATACATTCATTTTGTAGGGCCTGTGTGCTCTCAGAGACTCGCTTCCTTATACATTTTCTGGAATGTGGCATATCTCTTGCATTGTAAACACATCTCAACCAGAGCCAGCCACAAAGGCTCTTCTTTGTTTATAACCCACAAACCCATCCTTGCCAAGGAGAGTAGTGGACTCAGGAGTGCCTGTTGTGTGCTCAAATCCCCAGCTTTTGTCTGACATCCCAAGTTCAAACCATCCTCCTGTCCTGCTGATATTTCTGCCAAAATCTGTGTCTAGCCAGTCCCTATGCTTCTCTCTGCTCAGCTCCCACCTTAGCTAAAGCCCCCACCATCTCTCACCTGGGCAGGTACTGTAGCCTCCCCACTGGTCCTCCTATGCCCACCTGGAACCTTCCAATTTACTCTCTGTGATGCAGCTGGGGCCATCTTTTCAGGATGCAAACCTGCTTGTGTTAGTTTCCAGTGGCTGCTGTAACAAATTCCCACAAACTTGGCTGCTTAAAGGAATAGAAATTTATTCTGTCAAGTTTTGGAGGCTCTAGGGGCAGAGCCTTCCTTGCCTCTTCCAGCGTCTGGCGGCTGCCAGCTCTCCTTAATTTGTGGCTGCATCACTCCAATCTATGCCTCTGAGGTCATATTGCCTCCACCTCTTCTCTGTATGCAAAATCTCACTCTGCCTCTCCTTAACAAAGACACTTATGATGGCATTTAGGGCTCACACAGATAATCTAAAATAATCTCCTCATCTCAAAGTCCTTAATCACATCTGCAAAGGCCCCCTTTCCAAATAAGGTAGTGTTTACAGATTCCAGGAATAAGGACTTGGATATCTTTACTAGGGGGAGGGTATCATTTTTCAGCCTACCACACTGATCAAGGCACACCCCCATCTGTCATGTGAGCCATTAGACCCCGCCCACCTACCTCCCCCAGCCTCACCTTGCTGCCTCCCTGTACAGTGGCCCCACTGTCCTCTCAGTTCCTTGAACCAGGGTGACACCTTGGTGAAAAATTGGAAAATCACATCCCCTTTAGTCAGACACAACCCTGAGCCCCGAGCCCTGCTCACAGCTTGGTAAATGCACCACAGGCTAGATTTCAGCTCCTGGGCACTCCCTTGTATATGCAGTATACAAGTTGCCCCGCCCTAGGAACAGCCCTTTCTTGAACTTGCCAGAGGGCCTTTGCACATGCTGCTTGCGCTCTCTTCACCTGGCTAATTCTTGGTCCCCCTCCCAATCTCAGCTCAAGAGGCACCTTACAAGGAAATCTTTCCTGAGCCTTAATCCAGGATATGTACCTTTGTTCTAATCATTCATAGAACAGTCAGCTCTCTCACTACCTGTGATTGATCTCCATTTGCAATTACATACTCATTAGTGTGGTCTTTGATTAATATCTGCCCCCCCCAGCAGAGGTTCAACGAGGTTGGATCCCTTATCTATTTTGCTCACTACTGTGTCTCCAGTGCATGCAGTAAGCACTCAATAAATATTCATTGAATGAATGAATGCACATACCGAGTTAACTGACCATGCCATCAAATGGTGCCTAGTGGAAACAGCCAGAGTGGTGTTGAGTGTGCTGGGACAGATGCAAACTGATGAGACCCTTTGAGGGCCACAGCTCCCTCCCACATCCTTGGGATACTGGTGAGGGTGGGCAACCTGAATGCCCGCAGGTTCCTAGAGGGCAGAGCCTAAGACCAGAGTTTGCCACTGGGAGCTGCAGTCCTGAAGGTGGTTGGGGCTTAGCCAGCCTAGGAGTTGCCTTCAAATTAATTTCCATAATCGGGCTGGGTTTTTCTGTATTAATCATCCTTTATGACATCAAAAATTAAACACGGGCATTAAATCCAAAAGCTTTTTCATCTGCTTGCTGATGTCATTGAAGCTTGCCTGCTCCAGAAGATCCAACCACCTGTGCTGTGGGGTTGGCTGTCTCTCTGCTCCTGCCCCTCTGTAGATGAGAGGGGAGGGGGAGGGCAGGGGTGGCAGAAGGAGGGGCTCCTGAAGAGTGCAGAGACCTCAGCCCGCCCCTCCCTTTGGTGGGCTCACTGGTTCTCACTGGTTGAGAGCACTGGCTTGGGAGCTGGAGAGCCCTGTGGGTGTGACTCCCAACTCCCCTATTTAGCCCGCGTATGCTCTTGGCCAAGCCACTTCATTTCCTGGTGCCTCAGTTTCCCCATCTGTGACCGGTGATAAAAATACCTGTGTATGAAGATTGAGTGATACCTAGCCCACAATAAGTGCCCAATAGGCAGCTGTTTTATTAGCTCTCGAGGGTGAGGATGCCAACATTTATCCATCACCCACTGTGTGCCAGGCACGAGCCTCATGTAATCCTCCCAGATAGTCAATATATAAAGTAGAGATTGTCATCCCTATTTTACAGATAAGAATCCTGAGAGTGTGAGCAGTCAAGTAACATTCTCATAAATGGCAGAGCTGGGATTCATACAAGGTCGGTCAGATCCTAGATGTTGGGATGCTAATGGCTTCACTGTCATTTAGGAACATGTTTGTCCAATCTGCTAAACCACAAATGGCTCTGAGGGCAGCAATTGTATTCATCTTCCATCTTTCTACTGTCCCTAATACTATGCACACTGATATATACACCACTGGCACATAAGTGCCTCTTACATAGAAACAAATAAACTGAGAGGCCCCCGACATCCCATGGAGGACAAAGGTGGCTTCTTAGAAGCTGGCGTCTTCATGGAGGGGGAAGAAGGCAGTGGGTATGACGGCAAACCTGTCCAGCCCTGCTCACCTGTGCTCATCCTCTGCTTCCAGGTGTGCTGAGCCCATTCTCTTGGGGATACTCAGAAATGGCCACAGCAGAACGAAAGGCAATCAGCTCACCCCCAAACCCGTGCTTATCCTCTGCTAAGGACATTTCAGGTCAGGGATCTGGATGTGAGTTGCTGCTTATCCTAAGGGGAAGACGGGTTTCACTCCCTGCCCCTCCCACCAAAGCAGGCCTAGTGCCAGACAGGTGGATAAATGCTTTGAGATGAATATTTTCAAACACATAGTGTACAATGTCAAGCTAAGGAGGGGAAATGGCAGAAGGTTTCTCTAAAGATTCTGTGGAGTGGAGGGAAAATGACAGACAACAACCCTAGACTCTTCTTTTTCAGGTTACGGCCACATCTATCCCGTCACCAGGCTCGGCAAGTACGTGTGCATGCTCTATGCTCTCTTTGGTATCCCCCTGATGTTCCTGGTCCTCACGGACACAGGTGACATCCTGGCAACCATCTTATCCACATCTTATAATCGGTTCCGAAAACTCTCTTTCTTCACCCATCACCTCTCCAAGTGGTGCTCCCAACTGCCCTGTAGGAGGAAGCCTGACACCAGGCCTGCAGATGAAGCCATCATCCCTCAGATCACCGTCACTGCCGAAGAGCTCCCGGGCCCCACACCCGGCAAGTGTCCTTCAGCCCCAAGCCGCAACATGGAGCTGTTTGAGAGATTTCTTGCGCAAGAGAAACATAACACGCTGCAACTGTGCCCGCAGGCCATGGAGAGGAGTAACTCGTGTCCTGAACTGGTGTTGGGGAGACTCTCGTACTCCATCATCAGCAACCTGGATGAGGTTGGACAGCAGGTGGAGAGGTTGGACGTCCCTCTCCCCGTCATTGCCCTTGTTGTTTTTGCCTACATTTCCTGTGCAGCTGCCATCCTCCCCATCTGGGAGACACAGCTGGATTTTGAGAATGCCTTCTATTTCTGCTTTGTCACGCTGACCACCATTGGGTTTGGGGATACCGTTTTAGAACACCCTAACTTCTTCCTCTTCTTCTCGATTTACATTATCATTGGAATGGAGATTGTGTTCATTGCTTTTAAGTTGGTACAAAACAGGCTGATTCACGTCTACAAAAATCTCATGCTATTCTTTGCAAAAGCAAAGTTTTACCACCTTGTTAAAAAGTGAAGGCTCCATCATCTCTCAAGTGACAGACACTGGCTGAACTGGCTTTCTTGCCTTGTCTTTTAGGGCATTGTGGTTAGACCAGTGGCACTGTAGCCTGTCATCTGAGACCCTGAGGCTTGGAGACAAATCCTTTGTGAGAACTGAGTTCAGTCTTGAGGACCAACAGAAATCTGGCAATGCCTTTTGTATCAGGCATTAGGAAAAAAACTACCACCGTTCTCCAAAGTCTAATTAATTTCCCTGTCCTCATTTTTTAAAAGCAGCACCTCATGTAGATGAAACAACCTTATGGATGTCACTGGTTTTCTTGTGATACAAGAAAAAAAAAACCTTTATTCTTGGAATTTATACTTTCAGCTAAATTAAAATCTTCTTGGGATGCTCCCTGTTATCTCTGATGAAAAATGGCTAGTTTGAACAACCTCTTTTTTTTTTTTGAATGACTGCCTGAATGCATGTAAGACCAGCCTCATTCCAGCCCATGTAAAGTAAACTAATGCCAGATATCACCAAATTGGCAAAGTAGAAGCAATCTGACTTCATTCTCCCCAACATAACCCAAAACGACTATCCAATGACAAGATTATAACCACTAATATCCCAGAACTCAAAACTGAGGCTGTGACAACCCTGGAGCCGCAGACAAGTAAAAAACTGTGATTAGAAGTTAGGAGAAAAGGACTCCTCCATCCATGACACCCCTCCCTCAAGTTGCAAGGCAACACATGGAAAAGTCCCCCAAACTCACAGTTTCTACACTGGAAAAAGTGAGATCTGCTGTAGGGAGAGGGACCCCTGAAAGCAGCTGGAGACAGATAGTGGAGATGGAGCTAGTAGCCCCAGTGTGTGAAACTCAAGGGCTGCTCTCCCATCTCAGATAAAGAAGACGCTAAATCACAGAGGCAGTTCAGCAGCATTTCATTGTAAGAAGTGCTATCCACAGATCCTCTCAGCATGGACCCCTAGCCACATCCCCACACAACTAAGGAATCCCCTGTGGGATCCCCCCATCTGTGACACGTAGCCCTTCAAACTTTTGTGAGAGTTGTAGCAAACCTGGGCTTAGGGCACCACCTAGTGCCAAAAAGGAGGCAGCAATCTAGGACTAAAAAGTCAATAGGCAAATTACACAGGACCTCTGAACACATATACACTAGAGAGACCAAACCAACCCAGACAGCAAAGACTGGGAAAAATAACTAATCTTTCAATGCCAAGACATAGATGGACATCCACAAGAAACAGTAAATAGAACCATGACCTCCCCAAATGGACAAAGCAAGGAACCAGGGACCTACCCCAACAAGATGGCAATATGTGATCTCTCAGATCAAGAATTTAAAATAGCAATCTTGAGGAAACTCAGCAAACTCCAAGATAACACAGAAAAAATAATTCAGAAATTTATCAGAAATTTAACAAAAAGATTGAAATAATTAAAACAAATCAAACAGAAATCCTGGAACTGAGAAATACATTGGCTGAACTGAAAAATACATAAGAGGGTCTCAACAACAGAATTGATCAGTAGAAAGAATTGGTGAGATCAGAGACAGGTTATTTGAAAATACTCAGAGAGGGAAAAAAGAAAACAGAATGAAAAGGAATGGAGAATATTTACAAAATTTAGAAAATAACCTCAAAAGAACAAATCTAAGGGTCACTGGCTTTCAAGAGGGAATTGAGAAATAGCAAGGGGTAGAAAACTTATTCAAAGAAATAATAACAGAAAACTTTCCAAACCTAAAGAAAGATATAAATATCCACATACAGAAAGGTCAAAGATCACCAAATAGATTCAACCCAAATAACACTACCCCAAGGCACATAATAATCAAATTCTAAAAGGTCAAGGACAAAGAGAGAATCCTAAAAGCAGCAAGAGAAAAGAAGCAAATAACAAATAAGGAACTCTGACTTGTCTGGCAGCAGACTTCTCAGCAGAAACCATACAGGCCAGGAGGGAGTGGGATGATATATTCAAAGTGTTGAAAGAAAAAACCTGCCAACTGAGAATACTATACCCAGCAAAGCTACCCTTCAAACATGAGGCAGATAAAGACTTTCCCAGACAAACAAACAAAAAGCGGAGGGAATTCATCACCACCAGACCTGTTTCACAAGAAAAACAGGGAGTTCTTCTACCTGAAGGAAAAGGACACTAATGTGCAACTAGAAAATCATCTGAAAGTATAAAATTCACTGGTAAAGTAAAAACATGGACAAATTCAAAATACTTTACCACTGTGATAGTGGTGTGTAAACCACTCATATCTCTAGTATAAAAATGAAAAGACAGATATACAAAAAATATTATAACAATTTGTTGAGAGATAGGCAACATAAAAAGATGTAAGTTGAGACAAGAAAAAGTCAAAATGTGGGGAAATGAAATTAAATTGTAGAGTTTTTTAGTCTTTTCTTTATTTGTGATCAAAGTTAAGTTGTCATCTGTTCAAAGTAACTTGTTATGACTATAAGATGTTTTTTGTAAGCCTTTTGGTTACCACAAAGCAAAAACCTATAATAGATACACTAAAAATAAAAAGCAAGAAATGAAAACATACTAATAGGGAAACTCACTTCAAATACACTGATACCACTAAGTGGAATTGTCACCTATGTTCACAGGGGCCTGGGATATTTTCTGGTTGCCAGGTTCTATGTAGATCCCTTTTCTTACTAGTGGGCACATGGATGATGCCTCCTGAATGAGTTGGCATGTGAAAGTGTTGATGCCTAAATGAATGGATCAGTATGTGAAAGGGCTGGCACTTGGTGGGTAGACACACTCCTGAGCTGTTCATAGATGGGTTGGAATGTGAATGGGCTGGTCTGTGCAGCAGATGTCGCAGGTGCCCCACCCACATGTCCTGGCACTCCAACTCCCTTTGCTTGAGGACTTTCTCTGGCCACGAACGCATGAGTATGTGCAGTGCCAGCTAGAAGTGCCAAGCAGTTAATGCTTCTGGGAGCAGCCCTCAATCAATGCCTGATGGGAGCCGGGTGGATATAAGGTGCCCAGCTTCCTTGCCTCTCCTGTGGAATAGCTCTGGGCATGTTAATACTGTCTCCCCAAATTCCCCAGTGGACTCGAGCCTCAGTTGCTCATTAGCACACCGTGTACTGGCCTCCTTCATCTCTCTGTCTTACTTTTCCACTACTCTTCTGGGGCTTCCTGAGATTACCTCCTAAAGAACCTGCTTGCACTCAAACCTTGTCTCAGAGTCACTCCTGGGGAACCCAGCCTTGGAGAGGATGTAAACAAGTCAGTATGTAAACTGGTTGACATATGCATGGAATAACACAAGTCTTTTACTATTTCCCTTGTTGGTTATTAGAAATGTTTTATGACTAGATCTTGCTTCTTTGAAAGAATCTTGCAAAAATCAATCTGTGTCCTATGATTAGCAGAATTAGTCCCTGGGTAAACAGTGAACTTTGCTATAGGGTGTAGCATAAAAATTGCAAAAACCAAGGAAAAATGCCAGGAGGTTCCTGTTTGAAAAAAAAAGGAAGCATCTGTCTTTTAAGGCTTCTTTAGTCTGTCTTAGGTTCTGGCCAGTGCCAAGGGCTGTCTCTGAGAGGGGTCTTAGATCTCTCTTTCTGAATCTTTCCCCCTCTTCCCCACAACTATTAGGCTTTCTGCCCCTTCAACCCTTGAAGACCTACCTCTGGCAATGGAATTGACAAGGTGTGAGCAAAAGTCCGTGAAAAACATGAAGCTCCAATAGTTGGATTTCAGGCAGCAGCCATAGGCACTACTAGGGTTTTTATGGAGTTTCTTGACATCCCTCAAACCACATTAGCCCAACTGAGGGGCAGCAAAGCCCCTTGAACTCAAATACAGTCAAGACTGGCCACTCAAGTGGGAGCACATAATTGGACTGAAGGACTGTTTGATCTATTCAACAAATACTCACTGAGTGCTGGCTGTTTGCCAGGCTCAGGGTGTCCAAAGTCAAATCAGGTACACCCTCAGGAACATAGAGGTTACTTAATTACAGGTTGTATGAACTTCCCAGCTATTCCCTTCTTGAGGCAATAGCAAGTCCAGCTCAAATGCAAACATGGTGGTTGCCAGGGATGTGCATTATGCAAATTAAAGATCATGAGCACTTGCTTATCCAATCTGCTAGTCAGAATTCTTCCACGGTTCTGAGAAAGTGGCATGTGTGCGTGCACACACACACACACACACACATCTTGTGTCTCTTTTTATAAGGGTATTAATCCCATTATGGGGGCTCCAACCTCACGACCTCATTTAAACCTATTAATAATCACCTCCCAAAGGCCCCACCTCCTAATACCATCACATTGGGAGTTAGGTTTTCAACATATGAATTTTGGGGGGACACATTCAGTCCACAGCACCCCCCAAGATTCAGACATTATTGGTCTGGGGTGCCACGTGGTCATTGGGTTTTAAAAGGTCTCCAGGTGATCCCAGTGTGTGGTCGGAATTGAAAAACAGGGCACTGGCTACTCTCCCAGCCTGAAGTGCTCTTCTCTGTGTAGGATGGATGAAGACTTGCCTTCCACCTCCTCTAGGTAGTGTCCCCTGACTCCTGGAAGTAGTCACCCTTGTCACCTCCATGCTCCCACTACAGCCACTGTAACCCCTTCCTCTGTTACAGGATTGTAACAAGGTTCTCACCTTGAATCTCCTCTCTGGATTCTGAGCTGCCCAAATAATAAAATCGTGTCTTTTCATCAGCATTGTTCTCTCTCCCTCTTAATCCTCCTATGTTCACTTTGCAGCAGCCACCACATACGGGGGAACTCTGGGTGGAACTCAGGTGCACACACATGCTAAGGAAATCAGCTACCACTTATTGCACACCCACCACGTGCAAGCCCCCTAGCTGAGTGCAGTATGTTCCCCATCTCAGCCAGCACTTCCTGCAGCTCTGAGAGTTAGGTCCAATCGTCCTCATTTTATAGGTGAGGAAACTGAGGTCAAGTAACTATCCCCAAATCTCACTGCTAGTAACTGATGGAACCAGGACTCACACCAAGGTCTAGTCTGACTCTAAGTCAGTGGTTCTCAGTGGACCAGCAGCCTTAGCATCCCCTGGGAACTTGTTAGAAATGCAGATTCTCAGTCTCCACCCAGGACCTGTGAATCAGAACGCTGGGTTTTAACAAGCCTTCCAGGTGATTCTGCCGTTTGCTTCAGAATGTTTGATTCCCAAGTTTGAAAACCACCGCTGTAACTACTCTACAGCCTCATGTGGGGACAGTTTGCAGAGACAGCAGCCTGGGGAAGGGCCCACGTCCCAGACAGGGGCAGGGGTGATGAGGAGGCATCAGGGACAACTGACCCTGTCCCAACAGGAGCGAAATCTTCATCTTCACACTCAGGGCTTCTCTTGGTGATCACAGGCGGCTGCTTGTCGCCTGGCCAGGCCTTGCTTGGGGGATACGACCAACTGCCCAGCAGGACCCGGCTCCATGGGAGGGCCTGTAGGGTCCCAACTTGCCTAAAGTCTGCCTCGTGAATTAGGGGCCTGGAAATTGCCCCAGGAGCTCCCTGACTCTGGAGGGGAGGGGTTATTTTGATGGTCACCTGCTGCATCTCCCACATCTCATCTCCGACCTCCTCCTACCCGGACTAAAGTTTCGGGCGGGACGCGTTGACCCAGCGCCTGTGGGGTCGTCCTGTCCAGCCGTCCAACAGCCCTGCACGCGGTTTTGTGAGTGCCCCATTTCTAACATAAGAAACTGAATGAAGTTCGGGGTGTCAAGAGATTCGTTAAGATGACAGCCGAAGAGACCGGGTTGGGGGAGTGCCGAGGATGAAGGCGGCCGCCCAATCCCTGGGGACGCAAGGGGCTGTGACAGCGTGCGCTGTCAGGGGAAGGGCAGCGGGTCCCGGCCGGGCGCCCCCGGGTGGGAGGGGACTCGGAGCTCGCGGGGTGCGGGAGCTGATGGGGGAGCTCCTCGCTCTGCGCCCGCCGGGTGGCGCTTCCCCATAGGGCCACCAGGTGGCGCCGCCAGACCGCGCGGCCCCGCCCTCGGGGCCCAGCAGGTGGCGTGTCCCGCGCTCTGGGCCTGGCCGCTCTGCCGCCGCCTGGCGCCTCGGGGAAGGGGCCTTCGGGGAGGGGATGTCTCGAAGGGGGGAGCCTCTGATCCCAGTCTTCCGCAGTAGCCCCCTGCGAGGGGACGCCTCAGACTCTTGTCCTCATGTCCGTCCCCGGGGAAGGGCGCTTCGGACCGCTGCGCCCTGTCCCTCAAATCACAAGTCCTGCCCAGCCCATCGCAGTGCCTGAAACGTTACCACTTGAGACTCCACCACTTGACAGGTGGTGTCCTGTCAATAAGGCTGCTCTCAGCTCCCCTTCCCCGGCCCCGCAGCCTCACTGCGCAGAGCCGGGCTTTCAGGCAGGGACTCCGGGAGCTTGTGAAGTCCCGATGCGCGGTCGGCCTGAAGCCCCCTGCTGCGGAGGCTCTGGGAGTGAGGCCCAAGAATGGCCCGGTTGTTGAGGCTGTCGTTTGCTTTCTGTTTTCAACACGGTGGGCGAGTCTCACCTCCTGGGGTTGAGAAGCCCTGTCTTAGCTTCCTGGGAGGGCCATGGAGGAGGAGGGGCTGGGATCCAGGAGACCTGCCTATGCCCTGCCCTGCTGGGTGACCTCAGACAAGTGGGGACCTGCTTCTGGGTCTGTGCAAGGGGAGGGAATTGGCCAGGAGAGCCCCTAAGGTCCTGCTGACCTCTGGAATTTGGGTGTCCTGCCTTGTCACCAAAAGAGTAGCTGCTGCTTTCATGGGTGGGGAGGAGGGGGTGGCCTGGACTCCTAGGACATTGGCATGTGGCTGCTGTATGCATTGCTTTGTGTTGTGCACCGCCTCAGTGTCTGAGGGTGCCTGGCAAGGGGGAAGAATGGAAGGAAACCAACATTTAATGAGAAACTGGTATGTGCCAGGCTCCCTACCTGTGTTACACATTTAAATCTTTTCATCTGCCTCCATGTGGCTCACAGATACAGATATACCCCTAGCCCTGGCACCATGCTGGCATATGGTAGGTACTCGGTAAATATCTGGTGCGCGAATGAATCCCTGACACCAGTCTATGGAGAAGATCAGTGTTGGTGCTTGGGTCGGAGCCCTTGCCCCTGACAGCTTGTGCCAGGCCACCGGTGTGGTTCCTGCTCAAAACTGCTGGAACCTTCCTTGAACCTGTTCCTTCCTGAATTTGGGTGGACCAGACCAAGCCCCAGAAGGTGGCGCTTGAGACAAAGGATTAGAGACTTCCACTGACTCCCATCAAGGAGCTGTCAAGGGGCAGAGGTGATTTCCTGGGAAGCTGAGGAAGCTTAAACTCGGGGGTCCCTTGCTTACTTGAGACCTCCCATGGCTGGAAGAAGCCCTGGCAGTGGTTTCTCATGGGTGTATGTTTTTGTATGTGTCAGCATTGTGAAGCTCTTAATTTGTTGTTATTTCTCATTCTAGATCAATATTCATGTTCATACCTAATTTTGAATGGGTAATTTTGTATTTTTCTTCCTTAAAGAGAGCCCCTTAAATTGCAAAGGTGTCCGCAAAACCTCAACTATCCCTGGCCAAGAGGCATTAAACAAGAAGAAATGCTGTCCCAGGGGATGGGCCCTTAACCCAGCTTCCTGCTCACCTTTCCAACATTCTCCCCAGTCAGAGGTGCAGCCACATTTCCACTGGGCGCTGGGCCCCCTCCTGCCATATCAGCCTCTCCTCAATGGTAAAATAACCTTAGGGTCACTGGACATGGTGGCATGAATGTGTAGTCCCAGCTACTTGGGAGGCTGAGGTGGAAGGATTGCTTGACTCCAGGAGTTCAAGGCGGCAGCATGCTATGATCAAGCCTGTGGATAGCCACTGCACTCCAGCCTGGGCAACATAGTGAGACTCCATCACTAAAAAAATATAAAAATAATTTTAAAAAATGCTCAGGGTAGAGTCACAAACTAACAGGCCAGGAAGTGGGCTTAACAGGGATACCACAAAACTCCATGCCCTGGTTTCTGCCAGGAGATACAACTGCCCACCATCTCGAGATGTCCAGAGGTTAGGTGACTGATGACAAGGGCAGTCGTATGGCAAGCCCAGAAGCTTCCCCAGGAGTGTCCTTCAATGTTGTGCTGACCAATGAAGATCTCAGGAATTTCACCCCAAAATATGACTCCTTGGTATAAAGAATATTTTGAATTAAAGGCCATTCAAGATCAAAAAGCAGTGGAAGGGGTTTCCCTCCGTCTGCATGAACCGGACTGACGTGATCAAAAGATCAAAGGAGGAATTGACTTCCCTTCCTCTCCCTGTTGTCTCAGTATATTGCAGGAAAGAAGCTCGAGAATGCAAGCAGACCTGGCCCAAATTATTTTAAACAGAATATCTGTCTCTCAGGTTAATTTAATTTGCTCAGGTTAATTTAATTTGCAAAGAGAATCATTTACAAGTCAATCCTGTTTCCCCTCTCGTTAGTCCTCCCTAGCACCATTTGTCACCCCTAAAAGAATTACCTGTACTCCACCTTTTCCCTCCCCTCCAAAAGCACAGGTATAAAAATATCTGAACTTCATTGGGATATTGAGTAATCACTCTGTGATTCTCCCCATGCACGTGGTAAATAAACCTTTCTTTTACTAATCTGCCTTAATTGTGCGTTGACCTTTCGGAGAACTTTCAGGGGAAAGGGCAAGTTTCCCCTCTCCCTGTGAGGTGGTGGTGGCCTGCCCTGTGGTTAAACCCTTTGTCCGAGGAGACAGGCTGCCTGGCCAGCCTTGAATCTTGGCAGGTTTCTTGACCTGTCAAATAGATGTAGAAATAAATGGTACCTATCTCAAGGGTGTTGTCGTGAGGCCCAAATGGGATAATGCATGCAAAGTGCTGCAGCAGTGTGCCTGGCTTTGCAATCTCCTAAAAAAAACCCTAGCTGTCTCCATGACTGTGTTTAGGAGGTAAATAATGGTGTTTGTTCCGCTTTTCCCACCAGCCCTCGCTGCCTGTGACTGAGGAAGAGGGGTAGTTTCAAGGTTAGAACCTTGGGCCTGGTGTATCTGGTAGTGGCAGCAGCCTGCAGCCACACACGTGGACTGGGAGGGGTTCTTTTGCAGCTCCCCACTTGCTGCCCTTGCATCCCTGGGCATGACTGTCCTTCTTCCACAGCCTGTGCTTGTCACTCTCTCTCGGCTTCTAAAACACCACACTTGCCTGATACTCGCTCTCATCTGCCTTGCTGGGCCCTGCTCATTGTCCCGTGTGCTCCAGGACTATGCGTTGGACCTGGTTCTTGCCTATCTCCATGGTCTCCTTGTGGTCCCATCACTCCGTGGATATAAATGCTGTCTCCCTCCTGACTTCTCCCCAGGATTGCAGACTCCCACCTGCCTACTTGGCACCTCCAACTTGACCTGTCCCAAACGGAGCTCTCATCTCAATGAGTGGCAGCTCCAGCCATCCCTACTCAGGCTGTCTCCACTTGGCTCTCTCCTCCCCCTGCTCCAACTGGAGGGGCACGCGTGCACCTATTAGGAAGGCCCCCTGTCATGAGTGTACCTCCCCAAAATGCTGATGCAGCTGGTTTCACATGGAGCTGGGCATTTGTGTATTTTAGAAGCTCCCATACGTTTTCATTCATTCGTGCATTCACAAGCCTTTGTCCAGTGACTACTGTGCCAGACACCAGAGGAAAGCCCTTAGGGAGTGACTTCTGACTGGTGTGTGCTTGCTGGGTGAAGGTACAGCCAATGGAGGTGCTGACCCAGACACTGCTCAGCCCCACAGAGGACCAATAGGGCATGCTGGGTGAAGGTGGAGCCAGGCTGGGCTGTGTGCCCTGCATCCTCCACCCCACCCAGCTCTCCGAGGCCAGGCATATGCTGTGGCTGGCAGTAGGCTGTCCAGGGTCAGCAGCCTAGGCAGCTCCGTTGTTACCATGGTGACCGATGTGCATCTGTGTTCAGCAGAGAACTTTGAAGTGGACTTGGATGCAGGACAACAAAAGGCACCTCATGTCTTGGATGCAAATTGTGGCTCCTTTTCATCCTCCCCTACCCTTTACTGCTTTTGTTCTTGCCATTAGATCAGGGAATAAAACCCTTTCAAATGCTGTAAATTCAAAACACAGGCAATTAAGGACCCTCTCCGAGATGCAAGTCACCCTTTAGTCTCTTCAAAAAGTAGTTGCATCTGTAGAAAAACAGAGATGACTGTGCAAAAGCCATCAGTGTTGCCCATGTGTCTCTCCCAATAAATATTTGTTGATCCAACAAATATTTATTGGGCACCTATTCTGTGCCAGAACCAACCTAGATGAGTGCTGGGGATTCAGTGTGGTACAAGATCAACCATGTCTCTGATCTCTAGGGTTTGGTCAGGACTGTCTCTCTGCACCTCAGTTTCCCCAGTTTACAGAGGGCTGCAGTAGCCCAGGAATTTTCATATGGCATTTTCTGATTTAGTACAGTGGACCCAGGTGAAGACTCTAGTCTCCTATCCCTGATTTGGCCTGAGTAGCTTTGCTTTGCTCTGTTTTATATATTTGGCCTCCCTGCAACATTTTGTTTGAAAGTAGAAGCCCATAATTTAAAAAAAAGTGTAGGGTGGAAATGAGAACCACTGGCCAAGGATTCCCTAAAGACTTTCCAGAGGGCACATCTGTGATGTTGGCAGCTGAGGGGACTGTAGATTTTCCGGGACGTTAGGCCACATGGATCTGACACCTAGGACAAGTCCAGTTGCATTTAGGATGTAAATGTGCCCGAGGTGATGGACATCCCGCCTTCATTTTAAATCAAGCAAGGAGAGAGCATATCATGCTACACTTCTCACCAAGTTGACCAAGAGCTTCATTTCCAAAGGCATCTGCCCTCTGAGACTTGGAATCCCTCCTGGGCCTCAAGGCCCCACCTGAACCCCTGGAAGCTGCTGGAGCTTCTCTGGGGCCAGCAGCCTTCAGGGATGACAGCCTCTTCGGAGGGCCCCCCCAGCTGCCCTTGACACACCCTCCTTGTGATGACTTGGGGTTTATCCTCTCTCCCCAGCTGGGCTGCGCCTTCTCAGAGCATGACGTTTGTTGAAAGAATGTTAGATGAGCTGCCTGTGGGTGATCCTTATTCCCTGGGCCCTAACTCTCCCCAGGCCTTTCCCACGTTTTCTCCTGAAATGTAGGCAGGAGAGCCCAGTGGGCAGTGCGCAGAGCCAGTCCTCTGCAGCCTTTTTCCCTCTCTACTCAGCACCCTCCCTCTTTCTTTCTCAACAGGTGACTGAGCGACACCAGGCTTCGATTACAAAGAGTCTTTCCCAAAAGCCATGTACATGGTCTGGACAGGGAGACAAGAGGTGGGTTGGGGACAGCGTGTTTTATTGACTATCTCTTGTGTTGAGAGCTGCAGGGAAGCTCTATTAACAGCAAAACCAGACAGACTCATTTGGGGCTATTGCATTGCCTGTGCCGACTCCAGGTTCAAGCTGTTATTTTTACCCCTAGGCTGAATCTTCTCATATTTATTTCTTTGGGATGCGCATACCTTCTCTCCCTGAAGGCCAAATTAACACAAAGAACAAAGGGAGACTCTGGGTTGTTGAACAGCTTATATCAAAACACCCTGAACTTGGTGAAGTCACCCACTGTGTGGGGCAGTTGAAATTTTGCTCTCTTGTCTCATCATGGTAGGCCTATCCAGAGATTAGAGGCTCCGGGGGAGCTGAGGCTCTGTCTTCCACTTCATTCCACAGGGCCCTCTAGGCATTCTGTAACTCCCCCATCTAAGTGGTAAATGGTCACCATTCTCCAGAGTTCTCCAGAATAGTAGAGGAAGCCCTGCTGACAGTGAGGACCACGCACAGATGGGGTTCCGGGCGGCTGGACCGCTGGGCTGGCTGCTGACTTCCTGGGGCGGGTGGCCCTCTGCCTGAAGATGCCAGCCCACTTCACTGAGGACCTGGGGCCTCACGTGCGCTCCCTTTTTGTCCCCCCATTGAGCCCATCCCAGTCCTTCATGAGCCTGAGACTTTGTTCTGAGCCCAATTTCCCCCTCTTCAGCTCCAACCTATCCACTGTGCCAGGTGCTGCCCCCATGTTGGCTTTAATGTCCCATCCCCCACTTAGAGGCCTCTCACTGGTCCCTGGAGTACTGCAGAGCTCTGTGGACTGGGATGTGGGATTTTGCCCAGTTCTAGTTGTATACTGATTAGTACCCACACCCCAGTACACTGTTACCTCCATAAGGGCAGGATGACTGATTCAATCACCGCTGCATCCCCAGTGCCTGACACACTCATGGCACACAGGAGATGCTCAGTAAACATGAACCTGTGAACAACAGATAGCACTAGGCAAGCCTTAATTATGTGCCCACACTACAGGATACCAGAAGGCTTCCCAGAGGAGACAGCACCCTGGGGCTGGGCTGGAAGGCTGAACCAGGGTCCGGACCTGGAAGGATCCACCATTTGCCAGGGGGAAGATGCAGGCAAGGACCCAGAGGTGAGAGGAGACAAGTCAGAACAGCCCTCACTCTGTGCTGACATTCTGCTCAGTTTCTTACGTCCTTTAATCATCATAGTCCATCCAAGGAAGGTGCTACTGTGATCCCATTTTACTGATAAGGAAACTGAGGCACCAAGAGGTGAAGTGACTTGCCTGTGGTCACATAGGCAATAAGTGGCAGAACCAGAAAGTGATCCAAATCAGGCAGTTTGTCTCTAGAGCTTGGCTCTTACTTGAACACATATCCCAGGTACTGCACAGTCTTTGGATGACCATAGGTTTTGGCTAAAGTCATGTCAAGAAGGGGCTGAACACCTGTTTCCTTATGGTGGGCAATGAACATGTCATCATTGCCATGTTGTGGCTGCCTCTTTTCAGAAATCAAGAAAAATGTTCTTGGTGGCTTTTAATTACACATGCTGTTGTGCCCTTGCCCAGCATCTATGCCCCGCTCAAGTGTCAGTCCCCTATGGACAGGGCCCTGGCCTGTGCTGTGCACTGTGGTACCCACAGCAACAGGCACCGAGGCCAGCACACCAGCACACAGTAGACCCAAAGCTAATATTTGCTGATGGAGACTCATCCTCCCTAAAAGTGAGAGGGAGTGGAAACGCCCCTTCTCCACCTGCTGACATCCGCACCTCTCCAACTATTTCCCAGGGACCAGAAGGATCCCGCCATGGATGGGGGCTCAGAGGCCTCAGTTGGTCGGCTCCCTGCCCAGGCTTTGAGGGCATGCCTGGGTCCCAGACACAGCACCGCGTGGAGAAGCTTCTCCTCCCATCTCATTCCCTTGCCTCCCTCTCTCCACTGTACCTTTCAAACTAGCAACCAACAAAGCATGCTCTGTGGACCAGACCAATGACAGTGTGCAGTTGTTTCTGGCCTTCTTGGGAAAGGCAAGAGTTCAGACAGGCTTAGGTTCACATTCTCAGGTGGTGGAAGATCAAGGTGGAAACAAAGACCACATGGCATGCTAGGTGTCTTAGTCCTTTTGGGCTGCTATAGCAAAACACCATCACCTGGGTGGCTCATAAACAACAGAAATTTATTTCCCCCTGTTCTGGAGGCAGGAAGTCCAGGACCAGGGTGCCGGCATGGTCGGGTTCTGGTGAGGGCCCTCTTCTGGGGTGTAGGTGGCTGACTTCCCACTGCATCCTGATATGGAAGGAAAAGGGCTAGAGAGTTCTCTGGGGGTCTCTTTTATAAGGGCATGAATCCCATTCATGAGGGCTCCCCCTCATGACCTAATCACCTCCCAAAGGTCCCACATCCTAATACCATCACATTGGCGGTGAGGATTTCAACATATGAATTTGGGGGGGACACGGATATTCAGTCCATTGCGCAGGTGGTGCAAGCATGGGAGGAGGGCAGCAGAGGTGCTGTTACTTTGAGGAAGCTTCTTCCCTCTCTTCTCTTCCTCCCTTCCTCCTTCCTTTCCATTTGCATGAAGTCCTTAAAAACACTTTTAAAATTATCAATATGTATTAATGCAACTATTTTGGAAAGCATTTTGGCATTGTCTGGGGAGGGTGAAGATGTGCATATGTCGTGATTCAGCAGATCCCTTGCCAGGTTTTGCCTTGAAGAAATTCACATCAAGTGCACTATGGACAGGACACAAATCTCTACAGCAGCATTGCTGAAAATGTCCCCAAATGGGAGATGCCCAAATGTCCATCCACGGAAGAATAAATAAATTGTGTCATGGTCAGATGATGAAATACTATACAGCAGTGATTGTGAGCAAACTTCAGTTACACAGGATATGAATGAATCTTACAAGCAATATTGTACAAAAGAAACCAGATATAGAAAGAATACCTACAGAATTATTCCTTCTTATAAAAATATTTTTTAAAATGGCAGACCTTAACTATATTTCTAGGGAAAAACCACAGGTGGTAAAATTATAGGGAAGAGCAAGGAAAAGATGATCCAGCAAGTCAGGAGGGTGGTCATGTCCACAGGGAAGGAAGGTGATTATGTTGGGGAGATACACCCAAGTGCTGGTGCAAGTCCCAGAGTCCCAAGGCTGAAGAACCTGGAGTCTGATGTCCAAAGGCAGGAGGAGAAAAAGGTGGCCCTGCTCCCAAAGGGAGAGGGGAAGCAGAGAGAGTGAACCCCCCTCCTGCTGCCTGTTTTGTCCCCACTGGCCCAGTAGGCTGGATGGGGGCCCCCCATTGGGGACAGGCCTTCCTCCCTCAGCCCACTGACTCACATGCCAATCTCCCCTGGACATGCCCTCAGAGACACACCCAGAAACAAACCATCACTAGCCACCAAGGCCTCCCTCAATTCTGTCAAGTCGATACCTAAAATTAACCATCACAGAGCTTGTGGTAAATAAAACTTCAAAAAATATGGAAGGGCATAAAATTATAACTGGGAAGTAAAAATCTTCACCCTCCTATGCTTCCCACCCCCACACACTATTTTTATTCCCTGGAACTAATTCTTGTCAACACTTACACATATATGTATAGACTTTTGAATAAATTTGTTTGTTTTCCTAAATTAAGTCATCCCAGACATGCCGTCCTGTGAGCTTTGGTTTCACTGAAGAATGTCTTCCATATTTTCCATGGTAAACACTGAGCTACTTAATTTTCTTAAGTGGTCATGTGGTATTGCTTGGTTTTGCAGGCCCCTATATACAGACATTTGGGAGATTTCCAGGTTTTTCCTATTGTAATTCTGAAGTCATATAAATGAATTAACATTCAAATATTTTAACTCATTTTCGAAAGATTTCTCACCCTTAACTATTTTCCTCCATTTGGGGGGTTTGTCAAATGCCTGAGGTTGTAGGAGACGTTTGGTCCCTCCATGCTGTCTTTGAAAGAGATGCATGCTCTGCTGTCCTCAGAGGAGTTTGAGTTGTGAGACCTAGAACTTCAGAAATGAAACCCAGGAAGTCACTCTGTCAACAGCATCTTGGCCCACCTGTGCAAAAAGGGTGAGCCAGAACCTCCCCAAAAGTCTCCTGGTAAAGGGAAAACTCTGTGTGTGTGTGTGTGTGTGTGTGTGTGTTTCCCTGAAGCACCCAAACAGTGGTTTTGCAGGGAGACAACGTCTTCTACAAGGCAACAGTCAATAA
Source organism: Daubentonia madagascariensis (assembly GCA_023783475.1). Taxonomy (NCBI): domain Eukaryota; kingdom Metazoa; phylum Chordata; class Mammalia; order Primates; family Daubentoniidae; genus Daubentonia; species Daubentonia madagascariensis. The sequence goes on from JAKFHU010002573.1 coordinate 23,513,129, forward strand.
AAATCCAATTGGATGTAATGACTGGATTTCTCTCCCCCCTCAGGATGGTGACAATGATTTCTCAGATGCCTTTTAGTTACAGACAAGTTTCTGAACAACATAATTAGGTTTGGGTATTTGCAGCCTGCCCTATTGGACTATTGATTCTCTACTAAAATCTCCTGCCCTGCAGGTGTCTGGGTATGCAGTCGGCATAGCAAGTGGGTGCAGACAGCTCTGAGCAGGGGGCGTGGGGGCCTCTTCAGAGCTGTGTCCTGAGCCCGTGGTCCCTCCTAGAGTCCTTGGCTGGTAAGGACTGCCTATGGGCACACACCTGTCGGCACCCACAGTGCTGGACATCAGCTACCCCCGAAGTATGAAGGTCCCAGAAACAGAGTTCCAGCCCTTACCACTCTGGTCTCGTACCTGTACAACACTGCGTGAGGCACTGTCTCTCTCTGGGTCTGCTTTCTTGTGTGTCAAAGGCAGCCATTGGACTTAATAAGCTCCAAGGCCCCTTCCAGCTTTGATGTGCAATCCCAGAGCCACCTAATAGAAATATAAGGTGAGCTAAAAATGCCAGCCACATAATTGAAAGCTTTCTAGTAGCCACACGAAAAAAATCAAAAAGAAACAAGGGAAACTAGTTTTTAAATTATTCTTTAAATTTAAATAATTGACACATAATAATTGTACATATTCATGGAGTACACAGTGATGTTTTGATACATATAATGTATAATGATCGGATCAGCGTAATTAGCACATCCATTATCTCAAACATTCATCATTTCTTTGTGTTGGAAACATTCAACATCCTCCTTCTAGCTATTTGAAACCATCTGTTATAGTTAACTATAGTCACCCTACGGGGTATAGAAACTAGAACTTATTTCTCTTGTTTGTGTCCTTTAACAAGTCTCTCCTTATCCCCCCTTCCCCCACCCTTCCCAGCCTCTAGTCTTTTGTTTTACTTTTTACTTCTATGAGATCAGATTTTTAAAATTCCACAAATGAATGGGAACACATGTTGTTTGTCTTTCTGTGCCCGGCTTTTTTCACTTAACGCAATGTCCTCCAGGTCCATCCATGTCACCTTGAATGACAGGGTTTCATCCTCTTTTAGGGCTGAATAGTGTTCCGTTGTGTATATATCACATTTACTTTACCCACTCATCTGTTTTAGGACACCTAAGGGGTGATTCCATATCTTGGCTATTGTGAACAGTGCTGCAATGAACATGAGGGTGCAGATGTCTCTTTGATATACTGATTTCCTTTCCTTTGGATAAATGCCCAGTTGAAATTAGTTTTAATATTATATTTTATTTAACTTAATGTGTCTAAAATATTATCATTTCAGCATGTAACAATATAAAAATTACTAATGATATATTTTACATTTTTTAATAAGTCTTCCAAATCAGCGTGTATTTTATACTCACAGGACATCTCAATTCGGCCTACCCTCATTCAAAGCGCTCCACGGCCACACGTGGCAAGGACTGGACAATGCAGGCACACCAGCCCATTCGCAGAATCAGCTCTGGCCCTGGGACTTCACACTGTGTGTCCCGTGCTAATCCTGTGGGTCAACTCTGAGTAGCCCTATGCTCTCTGTTTTCGAGGAGGCAGGAGGAGGGGGTCACTTCCTTTGCCTTCAGGGAGTTGATGGTCCAGTTCGAAAAAGAAAAAAGAAAGAGAAAAGTGAACAAGCCCAGATGAACCTCCTGAGAAACAGTGGAAGCTGCCAGACGCTGTAGTGGGAACCAACTATCAGCGTTTTGTGTGTTCTTAGAGGTGGAAGCCCCAGGGGGGCTGAAATGGTTATGTAAGGCTCAGCTTTTGCAGCAGAGAGAGGACTTGAGTTGGGCTCTGGGGCCAGGAATGGGATTTGGAAAGTGGAGGGATGGGGCAAACAGCAGGAACGGTGACTGTTTCTGGGGCGTGGAGTGGGCCAGTGTGATTAGAGCAGGGTAGGAGTTAGGGCGGGGTGAGGTGGCTGTGGATGACCTTGGAAGTCAAGCAGAAGAGTTTAGATGTGAGGTATTAGGGAGCCAATTTGGGCACGTGAGTTAGGGAGAGGTTTGTTGAAGGAAAGCAGTGGTTCATGGAGATCTGCTGAACGATTGCTGGATTGGAGGCAGCAACTGGTGCCAGGGAGCCCGCGAGGAGGCTGCTGTGCTGGGGAAGGAGATGGTGACCAGGATGGGAGCAGGATGAAGAGGGAAAAGGAGCCATTCAACAGAGAACTGGAGGAAGCCTGTGCTGTGCCACTGCCTCCAGCTTTGATGGTGTTGCTGGCACCATGGGATGACATCTGGACATTTGGCTTTTGGCTGGGCTCCCCTGGCCAAGGGCAGGAAGGACATTCTAGGAAGATGATCTGCCTAAGCAAAGACTCAGAGTCAGGTTGAGGCATGGGAGATGGCTGCGGGGAACTGGTAGGGAGGGAGGGTCAGGAGTGATTTAATCATTTAGGGCTTTCACAAGCAGTGACAGTAATATCTTGTTGCATCAAACATTGGGTGGGTTTCGTGGTTAGTCAGCGCAATGGTGGGAAAAAGGTTTTCCAAGCCAAACCAGGCAGGAGGAGGTGAGGGCTTGGATAGGTAGAAGAAAGGGGGTAGGCATTCCAGGTGGAGGAAGTCACTCATGCAAAGGCATGCAAGCTGGCCTGGGCAACAGCAGATGACTGGGCCCATGGAGACAGCCTGTGAGGGCCACGGTCCTGGTGGGCATCTGGCAATACATTCAGTGAGTGGCCCTAGATGGTAAACTCACTGCCGAATGATCAGGGAACTTGAGTCAACCACACAGCATTTACTGAACTCTTACTCTGTGCCAGACAGCATGAGGCTCTGTGGATGAAGCTGTGAAGAAGACACCGAAGGCCCTGCCCTCAAGAAGCTCCCAGGGGGAAGGATCCAGAAGACAGACATGAATCAAACAGTCACATTAGTAAAATTGGGTTATAATGAGAAGTGCAGAACTGGAAGTTTTGGGGACCTACCAATACAGCCCGGGCGACATATGCGTAGGGGTCAGGGAAGGCTTCCATGGGAAGAAATACTTTTCTATCCATTTACTTTCAACCTCCCTGTGTTTTCACCTAAGATATAAGGCTAAGAGGGAATTAACTAGACAAAGGAGGAAGAGGGAAGGACATTCTAGGCAGCAGAAATGGCCTGAGCAAAGACCCTGGGCTGGGAGGAGCACAGGGTGCAGGAACGGATGAAAATGAGATAATCAGTCAAAGAGGGAGAAGAGCTTCCCAGGCAGAAGGAACAGACAGTGCAAAGGCCCTGAGGCAGAGAACCCTTACTGAAAACAGCGCAGTGTGGTGGGAGTGGAGGGGTTGGCAGAGGGGGAGAGGCAGTGGCCAAAAGGAGGGGAGGAGACTCCCAGGCCAGTGCTCCTCAGGCTGGAATGCTGGGGCCCTGGAGATACACAAAGACATGTGAGTCATGCAAGGGCCCAGATAATCACAAGGGAATCCAATTTTAGATCAGAGGGTAAGGACAAATGTGGCAAATTAAGATGGAGAGAGTGGTCAGGGCCGGACCAGGCATGTCCCTTTGGCCACACTGGAAACCTCTGACATTAGCCAGGCATGGTGGCTTGTGTCTGTAGTCCCAGCTACTTGGGAGGCTGAGAGGGGAGGAGCCCTTGAGCCCAGGAATTGGAGGCGGCAGTGAGCTATGATCACACCACTGCACTCCAGCCTGGGCGACAGAGTGCGACCCTGTCTAAAAAAAAATAAAAAATAAAAAAAGGAAACTTCTGACATTATCCCAAGTACATGCAAGGCCATTGAAGGGTTTTAGACAAGGAAGTGACCACATTGGTGTTTTGCAGCACTTTCTGGCTGGTGAGGAGGATAGGCTGCAGGACCCCTGGGGGACCCTGGGGACAGACACTGGGGGGTGATCGCAAAAGTCCAGATGACAGTGGAGGATCAAGGCATAAAGCAAACGTATCACTGCTCTTCACAGCTGGCTGGCTCCTCGGCAGCCTTCAATTATAGCAAATGTCCTCAGACAGGTTGGTGATTCTATTAAAGTAGCCAAACCTGGAGACCCACATGTACAGATAATGCCGCATGAAGCCAGTTAATTCAGTGATTGAATTATTAAGTTAGTGCGTCTATGGCTTAATGTCATTGGTAGTCAGCAAGGCATACTTCAGGTAAATTGACATTTGCTTTGCCATTGCCTCTTGAAATCAGGACAGTTGATTTGGTTAAATTTTATACAGAAAATATTCTTTTACAGTTGCCTATGCAGAAGACCTCAGAAAAGCGTAAGAATGAAATGCATTCTTTTTTCTAATTGTAGTCTCACTATTTATATGTATGCTAAACAACTGATAGAATTGGCTCAAGAAAAAAAACCCTCTAACTGATGAGACAGATCTTGGCTGAGACCTGCCATGTATACTTGAAAAGAACGTGAAGTTGGCTATTGTTCAGTATAAATATCAATTAAGCCAAGGGGGCTGATGCTATCATTTCGATCTTCTATGTCTGCTGATTTTTTTGTTCAGGTGTTCTATCAATTGTTGAGAAAGGGGTGTTCAATTCTCCCACTTTGATTGTAGAATTGTCTATTTCTCCCCTTAATTCTGTCCATTGTTGTTTCATTTATTTCCAGCCCTATTATTGGGTGCATATGCATCATGACTGTTACATCTTCCCGTGGATCGACCCTTTTTATCATTATTGAAAACCCTTCTTTATACTTCTGTTTAAAGTTTTGCTTTGAAATCTATTTTATCTGAAACCAATATAATATAAATCAATAGAAATCAGCCTACTTATGCTAACAGTTTGCATGTACTGTATTTGTAACAGAGGGAAAGGCCTGAAAAAGGATTAAATGTTTTACGAGCTATCTCTTTAACCTCATCCCCCACTCTTTTTGGGAATTAAAACCTTCATCCCTGCCTGAGGCCAGTAATCAGAAGGTCAGGGGAGTGTTTTTTGTTTTTTTGTACCACAGCAGATGGCTCAAGGCAGAGGTCACAAGATTGTTTTCACCGTAGATGGGGTCAATAAGGACCATCAACTATAATTAAACAGCAATAGCCCCAAGCTGAAAATCCCCCTTTAAAAGCTCTTTATTTCTGCTTATAGAGAGGATGATGGTACTTTAAGAGAAGAGTCTCCCATCCTCCCCATTTGCTGGTAAATTAATAAATGTCTCTTTCCTTCTCCTCAAACCATTGTCCTTGTTCTTCTGATGCGGCCTCAGGGACAAGTGTGGAGCTTTCGGTAACATATTTTTTCCACCCATTTACTTTCAACCTATCTGTGTCTTTATATTTAAAGAGTGTCTCTTATCAACAGCATAGAGTTGCGACTATTTTAAAAATCCATTTTGACAATGTATTTCTTTTAATTGTAGTGTCCATTAATGTTTAATGTAATTTTTGATATAGCTGGGTTTCCTCCCTCATTTTACTTTTGTTTTCTGCTTGATTTCTCTGGTTTTTGTTCATGTGTTCCTCCTTTCACACCTTTTAAAATTATTTGAATTCTTTTTAGAATTCTATTTAATTTTAATTTTTTCTGTTAGCTGTTTAGCTATTCTTTGCGTTATTTTTATAGTGGTGGCCCTAAGGATTACATTATATATCCTTAACTCTTAACAGTGCATTTACAGTTGATAATAGACCCTTCACATAAAATATAGAAATCTGGCCACGTTATAGCCCCATAAGCACCCCCACCCCTTAAGTTACAGTTGTTATAAGAAATACATCTACACATGCCATAAACCCCTCAAGATGATGTTATAATTTTAATATTAAACAAAGGTTTATTTAAAAAAAAAGGAAAGGCAAAAACCAAACCAAACCAAAAAAATCCACCCAAGAGCCTTTTGCATTGAGCCAGGTATTTACCCTTTCTGATGTTCTTGGTTCTTTCCTGAGGATGGAGGTTTCCATCTGCTGTCATTTCACTTCAGTCTGGCTTGAGACAGAGCATGGCCCTGCCTGCCCCGGGGAGACATTTCCTCGTGAGGCCTATGTGTTCAGTACTGCCAGTTCTGTACTGAAAGCCTTTGCCTTCTCTAGGTATCCATGGCGGACAGCCCATTTTTGATGGACACATCCTTTTGTGGGGGGCACCTCACGTACAGGGAGTTGAGTCAATCATCGGCCTCAGTTCCCAGCATGCTATTAAGACAGGGAACTGGCAGGTACTGCTCTGGGCACTGCCTTAGGTACTGTCTTGGGCATTGCTTTGGGCTTTGCTGCAGCATTCTCTAAGTCAGGAAATTACCTGAATCAGAAAGTCACAAAATTACCCTGATCAAAACAGAATGGAGGCAGGGCGAGTTCCAATCGGTTAGAACAAAGATGGTGGAGGAATAGAGGGTGTCACACTGATTCCAGGAAAACACCACCCCTTCCATGAATATTCCTCCCCTTGTTTAGCTATAATCGAGCTGCTGCTTAAATAGAAGGGCAACAGGAACCAGGGGGCTGGTTCTCTTCTGCAGGGAGAACTAGCCTCTGCTCTGCCCGTGGAATAGACTTTCTATAGTTTCTGAATAAATCTTGCTTTCACTTTATACTGTCGGCTCACTCCTGAATTATTTCTTGCACGAAGCCAGGGACCCACTTGGACCTCAAGAGGCTCCCAGCATTGGGAGTCACTTTCCTGTGTCGCTATGGTCACTCGTCCTTGTAAGGCTCATTTCTTGTTTTATTTCTACTTCCTTCTACCTTCCTGCCTCATCCCAGATCCCCACTCATGGGCCCCTCCTCAATAAGGGCATCCACTCCCATTTACTTGGTACATACCCTTGACTAGGAATGAAGCCTCCAAAATATGCAGTGGTACCCTGTGTGCTTTTCATGTGTCAACCTGGAATTGTGCCATAGAACTTGCTGTTCTCTTCCTTTCATGCACAAAAATTCCTAAAATCTGCCTACAGAGATGTGTGTAATCCAGTGCGTCACTTCTGCGGCTCCGTGGTACTCTACAGTGCACATGCTCCACGTTTCACTTATTCCCTAGTGATGGAAACCGAGGTCGCCTCCACTCCCCACTGATGCAGACAACACTGCAATGACTATCCTTGTCCAGTCCCCTCAGATCCTGAGCAGGGATTTCTCTGAGACACTGTGTGGGAGGGAGTGGGGAGATTGGAGCCTGAGGATCCTTCTTGCTTCAGGTCCCTGTTTCAGCCCTGGGCCTTCTCACCTCCCACAGACCTATCCTATTCTGCTCAAGCTTGTCCAGCCCTGGCGTGGGAAGCAGAGAGACCCTCCCTCAAGCTACCCAGAAATACCAGCACTAGCATCTTGTCTTTGCTCTACAAGGAAGATATTAGTAAAGCTCTTGAGGGTTTTGTCCAAGGGACTCTTGGTCCACATAGTCTGTAGATGCTGCAAACAAACCCAGATGGAGGATTCCTTGGAAAGTTCAGCTGAAGCTGCCAGCGCTGGAGGATCAGGGGACTGACATCCAGGCCTCGAGAGCCACCCGCGGCCATGCACAAATGGGGAGGGGTTTCTCACAAAGCACAGTGTTAACTGTCTCAACGACTTCCCTGGTGCGCAGTGCATCCTATGGTGTGTGCTGTGTTTACCCTGGCTCTCCCAGGGGCAGCTCTCTGTGCATGGGCCTCTTCTGCCGGGAGCCTCCAGGGAGCTATTTAATCTGGCTTCCTGGGGTAAAGAAAGACCAGCAGGGAGAGAGATTGCTGGATCAGGTGGGCACTTACTTAACTCCCCCAAACACTTCTGATCGCTATCTAGAAAGGCCGCACCAGGCCCCATCCACACTGAGAAAAGGACCCCATTTTCCTACATCTTCGCAACAAATGGCATTACCCGGCTTCCTATTGCTGCCGGTGCTATGGGTGTAGCACTGTGTCTCCTTGTCATTTTAATCAACATTTTTCTGATTACTAGTGTGTCTGAGTGTCTCTGCATGAGCTTGGTAGCCATTTGGGCTCCCCCTTCTGTGACCTGCCTGCTCCTATCTGTGCCCTGGGCTGGCTATTGCACCTTCCTTCTCCACCCACGTGCTAACTAGTCTGTCAGGTTTGGCTAGCATAGAAACCACCCAGTCTCTTCAGCATGCTCTTGTTAATTTCTGCTCTGACCTGTCATTTACATTTCATAGCTTAATGACCAGGAGGTAAGTTTGTTTTCCTTGTTTCCAAATTCTCTGGTGGTGGGAGCACCTGAGGATTTTCCCCGTGGAACACTCACGCCATTCCTGTATTCAGGAATGTATTCAGCTTTTCAATTTTCCAATAACAGATAACACCTGATGAGTGTCAGGCACTATTCTAGGCTCATTCCACTTAATCTCTATAACTGAGGGAGGGACTATTAGTGTGCACGAGCAACAGGTGAGAAAATGAGGCACGCAATGGTTAATAGCATGCCCACACATGTCATACAACTTGTAAAAGTGACCCAGCTAGGATGCTATCTATAGCTTAAACTCGTGTTAGTGTACCTCAGATAATGTGTACTTCAGATAACTGCTACATCCTAGGTGGCTACTTCCTAAATGGACTTCAGGCATTATCATGCTAAATATTGAAATTTAATGAAAAAGCCAGCCCTGGTGGTACCTTTGCCCCTTCTCAGTCCCTAATGTCCAACAAGGGTACAAGTGGGTGGAGGCAGAAAGCAGGGTGGCTGAGCCCACCAGTCTGCGTTCCCAGGGAGAAGGAATAAAGGTTGTGTTCACTAGGCAGCGTCCTCAAAGCCTGGTCCTCCAGGAGTGGCCTCTGGCAGGGGAGAGAGACAGGAACACGCCCTTCCCCTTCCAGGAAGGCGCTTCTCTCTCTGGTTCCCACAGCTCTGCTAACTGCGTGTGCACATCCTCTCTGCAGGTGTTTAAAGAGCACTGACTGTGTTCTGGAATATCAGTGATGGGTGAGCAAAAAGGGGAGCCCCAGTCCTGAAACCAGGGAAGATGGAGATGATTAATCACACTCATGTGGGATCATTCCTCACAGAGACGCATACTCTGGAGGAAGTGCAGTTCCATGTGGGTTCATAAGAGAGGGACCTGTCTGATACTGGAGGTGGGGTCCATGAATGCATGGCTTCCCCCAAGAAATGATGTTAGGGCTAGTAATGAAGAATGGGAGATTACTAGGAAAAGAAGAGGAAGAACTTCCCAGGAAGAGGAAAGAGAATGTGCAAAGGCCCTGAGGCAGAGAAACACAGACAGGAACCACTGTGGCTGGAGGGGAAAGGCAGGGGCTGAGAGGTATAAGAGGCTGTGGAGGCCTGAAGGCCCAGCCCAGGCAGGGCCTCCCAGATTGGGCTCTTCAGCCTGGAATGCCAGGACACTGGGTATCCACGAAGATTTCCCAAGCCACTGGAGACCCTCAATTTCCATATGTCTTCTATTTTAAAAGTGATCTGGCTGAGATGGACCAGGATGCAGACACCAGGAGGCTCCTTTGTCACCTCCCTTCTCAGCAATCTCCTGTTACCTACCGGGCAAAAGAAAGGCTCGCCTGGTACCTAACCTGAGTCTGACCACCTCACTGTGGTGCAGTGTCCTGCGGCATAAAAACATCCCAGGCACTAAACAGAGACAACATCAAGGTGTCTTTCATTAAAGCTCCCAAAATCCCCTCCCATCCATCTCATTAAGTAATGCACTTCTAATACAATTTTCCTTTTCATGTTAAATCATTATTTATCAGAATTCATGTTTATGTATGATGTCTTGATCATTTACATACCATTAATAATTGTTATAATCACACAGTCCTAAAGGGAATTTTAGAGCCTTATGGTCATAAAAAAATTTTAAAAAGTGAATGCATATTCATGTATTTGTTGCAGTTCACATAAATAGGTAAGGTGATGAATACAGAATTCAAATGATAAAAACATTACAGTAGGATAAAATTCTGTTCGGAATGGAATGAAAACATACTTTGAAGGTGTAAAGGACACAATGTAAAATATTTTGACTGTGAATGAGAAACTTATTTGTATTTTTAAATATCACAGGGTGGTTTTGCATTTTTATATTTATATTCCATTGGGTACATTTAAAAGAGAGATATAATAATTTTATATATAAAGGTAAATATATATAATATACCCCAAGCTATTTAAATTTATGATGAAAAAACTCATTTTAGATGCCAGTTTAAAAATGTGTAAGGCATCCACATTGCTGAGAAGGAGGCCAAAAAAAATGTGTAAGGCATACATATTTAAAAAAATTCTTTTAGGGGGTGTCAACAAAAAGTTTGAAGACTCAGTTACAGGCCACGGTGCTTTAGGGGTGGTGGCAGAGACCTGGAGGGTGGAGCACAGGGCTAGCATTTTTCCTAGAGCAATCTTCCTCTGGCTGGCTGGGCTGGAGTTTGGTGTGGCTTCCTGTGTTCACCACTGTGCTGTCGTTACCAGAATGTCAGAATGTAAGCAACCTCAGAGCAGGGATTTTGTCTGGGCCATTACTATCTCCCTAGCATCAACCATGTGCCTGGCACATAGTAAGCACTCAACAAACACTCATTGCATGAATGAATGGCTGACACTTGCCGAGCTTTCACTTTGTGCCCGGCACTGTGCTTAAGAGCTGCCTGTGCATTCCTGTTTAACTCTCACAACCACGCTGCAGCAGGTCCAATTATTAATAGTATTATAATTTCAGAGATGGGGAAAGTAAGGCACACAGAGGCTACATAACCTGTGCGAGGTCACCAATCAAGGAAGTAGCAGGCTGGGACCCAGGCATCCTGACTAAGGCCCTTAGGGGTGATGCTTCTCCGTCCCCACAGTCCCTGGGTAAGGCCTGTACCTGTGGGTTCATTTTGGGGCACTCCAGGAATGTGACACCCCTCACAGCCATCTTAAACAGCTCTCTGCCATCTGCTTTCTCCTCCTAAGTGGTTTGCCTTTCTCTCCTCCCTGTTTAATATTTAAGTTGCACACATCCTGGGACATCCTGGAGACCTGTGTTCCTGACCTACTTACCTATTCAACCATTTTTTCTCACACATTGGGGAGGGGGGGTTTCAATGGGAAGCATAGGGGAGTCTCTGGAAGGAACTAAGGAGGTAGAGAGTGGGGACAGTCACACATCACACTGCTGCTCCAAGTGGCCTCCTGCTGACAACCCAAGTGAACATTAATAAAACAAGGTCAGACTCTTCTGCTAAGGGACTGTGACATGGTAACATTTATTCTAAATGGCTTTCCAAGAAAACAGCTCCTGTTCCTGCAGCCCCTGGAGGGCCTCCAGAGCTCCAGTTATGTCAGAAGGGCATCTGTTCGTTTCTTCTTTGTTTATAAAAAAGACTTGGAAATCACAGGTGGACTCTTAGCTCTCGGGAATGAGGATAACAGCTCCCAATCAGCCACAAACAGGCCTCTCTCAACTATCTCTTGACCAGGCCCCCAGGGCACAGCATGGAGCAGAGAGTCTGCAGCACACAGGGCCCGGGCAAGCTGCCGCCTGAGCCCTTGTTCTAAGGCTCCAAGCGCTCACCAATCTCCAGGGTCCCCTGCCCAGGTGGCCCCAGAGGCCCAAGCTGGCTGCTCCCACTTTCTGACACCTGGACTCAAGGGCCTGAAACCCTCACCCCCACCCCCCCACTGTGAGGTGACACTAATTGGTGTCCTTTCCCCCATTCCCATGTCACCAGCTTGAGGATGCCCAAGGCTCAAAGGTTCCGACTGGCACCCCGCATCATGCCGCAGAGGTGGAGAAGGGGAGGAGATGGTGGGGTGCAACGGGTGACTTCCCCAAGAAAGAGAAGTCTGTCTCTGGTTTCCAACACCTATGACCCCTGGTGCACTCACTCCACGGCCATCACTCCCGTCCAGAAGGCTCATTTCAGAGACACTGAGGCTTAAAGAGCCACCTAACTTGTTCAAAGCACAAGAAAGCACTGGTCCCTGCCTGCTCACCTTAGCCCTGACGCTTCACCCCTCGCCCCGGGCTCCTGACCCCTTCCCTCTGCGCCCCTGCGGCTTCATCAGGCCCAGGTCCCTAGGGCGTGCAGGGACTCCGGGGAGGGCCGGGGCTGGGGGAAGGGTCTGCGGTGGGGTGGAGGCGGAGGCGGGGACAGTGAGACGGCTGCCCCTCCCGCGCAGCGACGGCGCCCCCGCCCCGCTCTCGCCGGCCGTGACGTCAGAGCCGGACCCGGTAAACTGAGCGGCGGCGGCGGGTGCTGGGGCGGAGACTGCGACCCGCAGCCGCCCGGACGGACGGAGCCCACAGAGGCCCGGGCGGGCAGCCGCAGGCCACCCCGAGGTAACGCCGACCCCGCTCCCTGCCCGCAGGGCACGGCGCCAGAGGCCAGGGGCCAGGGGCCGGCGGAGGGCGGGGGACCCCTAAAGCGCCGCACGCGGGATTCCGGGGACCCCCGGGCAGGCGGGGCGCACGGAGCGCGGGGCCCGCGGCGCGTTCCGAGCGCGCGGTCGGAGAAGTGGGAGCCTCGGGGGCGGCGGGGCCCAGGGCAGCGCCGGGGGGGGGCCCCAGGCTGGGTCCCCGACGGCGCTCGCGGACGCTCTTTCCAGGGAGCGCAGGCGCTCGTGGGGACGCGCTTCGGGCAGCGGGGCGGAGGCTGGGGCGCCCGTGCGCGCGGCTCCCTGGCCGGGGTGGGGGTCGGGGGCGGGAGCGTGGGGTCCCCGGCCGCGTGGGTCCCTCACCGCGCGCTGCGCCCGCAGCCGAGCCCCGGAGCCATGGCCCTGAGCGAGCTGGCGCTGCTCCGCTGGCTGCGGGAGAGCCGCCACTCGCGGAAGCTCATCCTGTTCATCGTGTTCCTCGCGCTGCTGCTGGACAACATGCTGCTCACCGTCGTGGGTACGTAGGGACTGGGCGTCCCCCTCCCCGGGATCCCCTTCTCCAGGAGCCTCCCCCTTGGGTCCTCCTTCCCCCGGGAGCCCCCTTCCTCTGGCTCCCTACTTACCCGAGCGCGGTCCCGGGGCTCCCCGCCCGCCCAGTAAAGTTGGAGAACATGCTTTGCAGAAAATACATCCCCTGCAGACGGCGGCGCCTGGGCTAGGAGGAGCCGCGTTTGTGGCTTCGTGGCTTCGATTTCCTGGTGGTCAGGGCAAAAACTATGACATCCGATAAGACCCAGAACTTATGTTTCCTCCTGATAATTTCCCCCTTCCCCTTGCTCACTTTCACAGCGGTGAAAAAGATTTCTATTAAAGAGGAACAATTCCCAGAGTTCAAAATAATACGTTAGAATAATTATTATGCTATCCGAAAAGGTGGGTTAATAATTTGGTGTAACATGTAAAAAATCAAGTCATTATCCATCCCTCTAAAAAAGGCCGTGACATGTAGATCTATTGTGTGAACGAATGACTTGCAATGGAAACATTTCAGGACCCACTGCAAGAGCAATTTGAACAATGTTGGTTTTCTCCTTTTTCCTACAATGGATTTTTGAAAAAATGATTGAAATCCAGGTCTCTTAATTAGCTCCATTAACAGAGAAGTATTTGGCATGCTTTTCCTTAAAAATGTCTGTTTTTAATGAATTAAAAAAATCATTTTTCATTTAGACTCTAAGTGGTGGGTGCTATTTCCTTTCTCTCCATTTGCAGGTTCTCCCACTGCAGTTTGTAGAGCGTGGAATAGTCAGGTTTTCACCTCCAGGAGTATCAGCTGTGGGCTCATCTGTTTTCAGTAACACTGGCCTCAGTTCTCCTCTGGCTTGAATGCTCTATTGTTACACATGTGCCCAAAGTTTCTGCTATATTAAACAATTTTGCTTTTCCTTTATGGAAGTCTTAGGAATTCTTAAATCTTGCAAGTTGTGTAAAAGTGGCAGGTTCCCACTCACATAAGGGAAAGATGAAGTGGGCCTGATGCAGAATTTTCATATTATTTCCTGCACATTGATTTTTTTTCTAAGACACATAATGAAATTTAGATTTGTTTCCTTGATTTGTTCATTGAAAAGTCTTTCAAGCCTCTCTGAGAAGCACCAGCTGGTGCCTGGTCAGCACTGTCTTGACTTCAGACCATATTTAAATCTCTGGGGCAGTCAGTTTAGCACAGCAGCTGCCTCTGAGAGTAGAGGACCGCTCAGAGCCTCTGGGGACTTTGTGCTTTCTAGTGAGTGGTGCGGGCATCTGTCACAGTGGTCCTGTTCCTGGGGTAGATGTGCCACCTCTCTAGGCCTCTGTGGCATTTGATGAGACTGTAGTTTGTTCGGGAGGGGGAGGTTTCAGTGTGATCACTGCCCTGCTGTTCTTTCCTCCCCAGTCCCTATCATCCCGAGTTACCTGTACAGCATTGAGCATGAGAACAATGCTACAGAAATCCAGACGGCCAGGCCGGTGCTCACGGCTTCCACCTCGGACAGCTTCCAGAGCATCTTCTCCTATTATGACAACTCTACTGTGGTCACTGGGAATGCCACCCGAGACCTGCAGGGGGGGCAACTGCATAAAGCCACCACACCGCACGTGGTGACCAACACGTCGTCCTCTGCCCCGTCCGACTGTCCCAGTGAAGACAAAGACCTCCTCAATGAAAACGTGCAGGTTGGCCTGTTGTTTGCCTCGAAAGCCACTGTCCAGCTCATTACCAACCCTTTCATAGGACTGCTGACCAACAGGTAGGGTAGATTGCTTTAGTCAAAGGGTTTTAGATTTCTGTCATTCCCAGCTCACGTCCCCCCGGGAATTCTGCTGCATATTCATTTGTCAGAATCTGGACCATCCCTGGTGGGTGAGCTGGGGAAACCAGTCTCCTTCCCTTTATGCCTTTATTGTCAGATAATCACGATTTTCCATTTGTTCTGCTTTTCCGTCCTCCCCTCTGTTGCTCAACAAGTAAGAAAATATTAAAGAAGACAGAATAAAGAGGACCTCCCCAAGTGGGAGAACTTTGGGGTGTCTAAACTCCAGGTTTCATAAGTGCATTTGTCACAATCGCCCTTGGGCAGCAAGAACTCTGTAGCTGTCATGGCTGTCATTGCATTCTGTGTGCCACGGGGCTTCCTCTTGTCCTCCACCTCTGGTCGTGCACTTCCTTATGGAAAGCCAAGCTGGCTTCTTGGAGAGCTGGTGTGGTAAAGGCTCTAGTAGGTGCCCAGGTGGGGGATGTGGGAAGAGGTGGGAACACTGGCGTAGATGGGACCATCGGCCGATGCTGAGGTCGTGGCCATGTTCTTTCCCTTCTGCTGGTTGTGTAGCTGTGTCCATGTGCACAAAGGAGGAGAGTCGAGGTTATTGTCTGAATAATCCAAGCTGTCCAGATTAGCTTTGTATTAATCAGGATGCTCTAGATTTTTTTAGCACAAGCATTATTTGTCATAATTGTTTACTTTTCCATTGTTGGTGATCATCCAGCAAATATTTGTTTTACAGCTGAGGTGGCACAGTTTTGTCTGGTCTGTGGGGGCTCAAAGCACAGGACAAGGGGCTTGGAACTGGGGGGAGGAGGCAGTACCCAAAGGTATTAGTTCAAGAAGTGGGAGCAGGTGTAGTCAGGTGAGTTGGTGGTGGGCTGCCAGGTGCACAGTGTCACCCCCCAGCCCAGGCAGAAATGCAAAATTAGTAGAGAGGGGAGTGTCCCGGGAGCCCTATCTGTAGACCAGGCCCAGGAGTAGGAACAAAGACCATACTAGAAAATGTGATGGGCAGGGCTGAGGAGGGCTAGGCTGAGAGAGGAGCAAGGTGCTGTTGTGGGGGCGGTTGGTAGCCATTAAACATTCCAAAGCCAAATTGAAGAGTTAGTGAGACACACATGATTTTAAGTAGGTCAGCCCAGCATTCCCAGTAGGGAGGGAGCAGGGAGGTCTTTACATTTACCTGCACTTTGGTGTGCAGAGAGAGAGGGTAGGACCATTTACATAATGGGGCCCAGTGCAAAATGAAAATGCTGGCCTCATGTTCAAATATTATTAAGCATTTCAAGACAGCAACAACAGGGCATTAAACCAAGCATGAGGCCCTTCTGAGAGCAGAGCCCTGTGTGACTCAGGGGTTCAGGGGTCTGTGATGGGAGGAAGTCTAGGGTGGTGGCTGGGGCTCAAAGAAGGGATGGCAGATCTTGCCTTGCCCCAGCCCTGGCCCTGGCCCCGGCCCCGGCCCCAGCCCCAGCTGTCCTTGGACACACAGGGGTTGCAGCTGATGCACCCATGATGAGTCGGACAGTTTGATTTTCTGGACTGAGTGGTGCCATTGAATAGACTTTAACAATCCCGGGCTATGTCCAGCCCTCAAGTCTGTGCAGAGCTGTATTATAAGGCTGCCACATAAAATATGCTAAGCAGATTAACCTGGTGATGGGCCGACTGTGAGTCCACCAGGAAGCACCATTATCAAGGTGACACTGAGCACACCTCTGCTCTCCAGAGGGAAACCAAACAGACCTGAGTAGTTGTAGGACTGTTTTCTTCCTTTCATCAAGACTAAGAGCGCTTCTTAAAATGCGTCTGGTGTAATTACAGAAAATGGCTCAGGGTTTTGTGTTCTGAGAAAGCAAACAACTCAAATACTATATGTGAAAATTGAGGACATTATTGTAATAATGCCTTGCCAGTCACTTGGGCAGAACGTCACTAGCCATGCAGTGTGACACTTAGAAACTCTGGCTGAAATGATGTGAGTATTCCAGTCTTCCAAATTCAAATGGCAAATGAAAAGCTTTTTAAAAATCCCATTCTTATTTTCAATGCTTTGCTTATGTCATGGGGAAAGAACTTGTTTAAAACCAGCAAGATCTTTCCCCTGTTAAATACTCCAAATGCTTTGAGGTTGCAGCCACCTGCAGCTCATGTTTGGGGCTCAAAAAAAAAAAAAAGTTGTCTTCCAAGAGAAACCTAATTTTGTTTTGTGACTTGTGAAATGTAGTCTATTCTTATGGCGATTAATCCACTTTGGAAATTATCTAGAGCAAAATTTTAATCTCCAACTGGTTCACCTAGCTACACAACAAATTTAAAAATGATCTTTATCTTCTAGGGCTTCCTGTGTAATGTGGAAATGCAAACAAATTTTAATATTGATGTAGCCAAAACCATTGAACTCTGTTGTCCCTTCAAAATGATCATGATTTGTAATTTGAAAAAATATTTTCCAAGCCCAGAAGATAGGATTTGGGAATTTTGCAGCTCTTTTGGGCGCTCTAAGACTCTGCTTCCTGCCAAAGTTCAGAGGGAAACAGCAGCAGAGAAAGGTCAGATACATCCCATTTGCCTTTATAGTCTTCCCTTGTGAGCCATTGCAAATAGTCTTTTGATTTAATTTGTGCCAGTCACATCCTTAATCACCAAGAAGACGATGACTTCGTTTTCAGTCTTGTAAACATGTGTGTTTAAGACAGCATTTTAAGGTTGGTTAATATGTGTCTGATTAAAGGGTAGTTAAAAACGTGGAGCATCAGAGCTTGCAGAGACTTTACCAAAAGATTTTGGGCCAGTTTAGTATTTTTTAGGCAAAGGAGTTTGCAGCTCAGGAGGAGAAAGGGTTTGCCTACAGCAGCGGCAAGACTATAGCCAGGTGTCCTGACTGTCCTGTTTCAAGGCTCTGCCGTTCTCCCTTCCTGTTCTTTCTACCTGCTTACTATCATACAGTTTGTATTTTTACCCACTAAAAATAAAGAATGTAGCTCAAAATCTGTCTTTCTTGTATTTACCTGGGCTCTTCCTGGTTGTACCAGGCTGAACTGGGAAAGGCCCAAACAGTGAATATTTTTGATCAATGGACAGAGTTCAGAAAAAATCAACCTGATTTTTTAGACATGGACCCTCCATGGCCCCCAAAAATACAATGTTTTTCCAGCCCCTGATGTGAGCTGGTCTGCCTTGTACATCCTCAAAGACGTGGGGAAAGCTGCCTAGGGTCAGGAGGGGCAGAGCAATCCTTTCCCAAGGTGCTTGTCTTAGTTGAAATGGGACCAACTCTGAAATGCTACACCTTACGGCACACAGGTGACACCCAGATGCCTGTACTCATGGTCATGATGGTGCCATGTGAGTGGCTTTTGTGAGTAGGTGACACAGAAAGGTAGGCTGCCTGTCTGTTGTTTTAAGCGTTAGATAAGAGCTCATGCCAAACTCTGAAAACACAAAGTAACAATTCTTGGGAAGTGTTTCAGTGTACATTTGGCTGGTAATACCATACTTGTTATTCCCATTTTATTTATTTTTCAAGTACTATATTTTTTACTGAGCATATATGACCAGATAGGCAGCAAAGGACCTTTGATTTTGGTAGTGTAGTGATGACACATCCAAGAACACACTTCCCAAAGCCTGAGGATCCCTTGATTGACTTGATTTCCATCTTGGAGGCTTTTGTAACTTATTTTGTAATGACAGTTGAGCTATTCATTTCACAATTGCAGTTGTGAGTAAAAGGTGGTAGCAGGAATTGTACTAGTGATACCTGTCATCATTTGGTCCAGTCAGTGAATGTCAGACATATATGTACATAAAAGCAATGTTTCAGGCAAATAAACAACGTGAAGTCACCTTGACATTTCACTCCTCCGTCGACAAGGTAAAGACGTGGTATCGTGATCTTCACTTGCTTAGCATAAGGTTCAAACAGCAGTTGCATCTTCAGAACCAAAAGATGCTCTGTGCCAAATGGCTGGCTTGGGAAAGAGTTAACTCCATCGCTGGGGACGTTTCCCTTAGCTTCCTCCTTAGCTTGTCATTGTCTCGGTGGCGATCTGCTTTTTATCAAGCCATTGTCAGTGGCTAATTTATTTCCATAGTTACCTAGTGTGTTTGAAAGCAGTTCTTTTTCGTCACAAATCTTAGCTAGCATCTAAACGGCAAGGAGAAAGCCACAGGGCATGAAATCTGTACAAAATCTACTGTGCTTATTTTTTTTTTTTTCTAGCTTCAGCCAGTTTGTCTGAAGTGGGCTTTATAGGAATAAGCAGTGACCTTTTCGGCTTCTCCGTGGACAGGGAAACCAGCTGCTCTGAAAAGGGATCTCCCATCTTGGACGTCATTAGGATGGTAGGGAGGGTATGATGAGTCTTTGCTTTTGAAATCAGAAGAAACTGGCAGTAGAATTACAGCATTTCCTGTGGGAGCAAAGGCTCCACGTGAGCTGTGTGTCAGAGAACAGGGCTTATACCCAGGAAAGTGAGAAATCTGTGGCTCACGGAACTCCCTCATGGCAGAAAAAGGCAGACACAAGGGCTAAACCTAAGAATTTTGTTTCATTTACTAAACGATTGACAAACCTTCCTATTATATATGAGCAAGTTTAAAATATTATTCTATTTACTGGACTAACTTTTAGGCATGTGTAGAGATCACTGAAAGGGAACAGGTACCTCTCCTCCCATCTGGTGACCTACTGGGCCCCCAACTGTTCCTTCCTTTTGTCATTTACCACTGCAGAGGGAACTGTGGTCTTAGCAGTCCTGAGAACAGAGCTTGCGTTCCTCTCTGTGGCAAAGATAAACTATTAGCATTAGAGAAAAAGTATTATTGCCAGTGACCATTTAGGGACATATGGCGTTTCTTAATGACTAGGTATATATAATTAACATAACTTTTATTGTTTTAGGTGTTTTTCTAGGGCCTGAACATATGATTTTGAGTCTTACTAGGATTGGATTAACTGCTCCCTAATGCTCTGTACAGGATGCCCGTAGTCCGGATGACTCACACGGGGACTATAATGGGACATTTGGTTAAAGGTTTGCGAATCAGATCTAGCTCTGCTTAGCAGTGCTGTAATTGAGATGGCACAGAATTGAGACAAGAGGGCTAACTCACACATAGATAATGACTAATGTCAGTTGAGTTTCTGTCCATTTAGGAGCTATTGTGGGAAAGGAGAAAGGTCCTTGGCCTTCTGTCCATCACTCAGTGGCCCCAGGGCATTGGCTGATTCTCCTAAGGGGGGATGTTCTAGGGGCCAGAAGAGTTTGGCGTGGAGACACAGGAGCTGCTGCATTGTGTCTTCTTTGCGTGGGGGCTGAGTGCCACGGAAAGATGATGCCTGGCATTTACCACTGGGCAGCCCCATCAGAAAGTGCAGGCACAGGTGTGTCCAGTAACGAGAAGGCGGTGACATGAGCCCACTTGTGCCCAAGGCCATTGGCCTGCTCTGCAGGCTCGGGTGAGCCGCTCTGTCTCCGAGCCTCAGCTTCCACCTCTAAGAGGAAGGTTTGGACTGGCCGGCCTTCAAGTTTCCTTCCAGCTTTGCCATTTGGTTACCCCATCCATGCTTTGTTAAAATCCCAAAGGAATTAAAAAAAAAAAAAACTACAGTAGCTGCAGAGTTTCTAAAGCAAACACAGCACCTGGGATGGTAAAAAGAACCCTCTGTCAAGGCACAGCCTTGTGGTTTCCAGTGAGACCGTGCACCCTCCATCCCATGCTCTCCCATGACTGGTATCCCCACCCAAGTGTACGACAGCAGGGCCCGACACACATTAGACACTCGAGGTATGCCCATCACCTTGGAATTGGGGTAAGCTACTTACCTTCCCTGAGCCTCAGTGTTGGCCATCTGAAAAACAGGGCTGCCTTGCACGCTGGTTCCCTACTTACAGTCACGGGGAATGCCTGAGTCTTCTGGTGAGGAGGGGTCACAGTGGCTGCCAGCCCACCCCAGCTGTGCCCTACCAGGGTACCTCGGCCTCTGGCTGGACTGCAGACTGGGCGTAGTATCTCTGGTGATTTGGGGTCACAGACAGGTTGTCGAATTTTATTGAGTTTTGCCCTGAAGGCACCCTGTGCTTTTGCCTGCAGTTTGCAAAGGGACCATGGGTATCTTACTTGGTTGCAGGGATGCCCCTGCGGCCAGAAGGGCTCCATGTTAGAGCCTCAGAAGTAACCAAAATGAAGAACTAGTGGAGGAAGAGTTAAGCCCCCAATTCTAGCTTTGACACGCGTATTGGCACTTCACCTACTAGATTTTCCAAATATATGTTGGAGGGGGTGAGGAGCCTGTGTTTATTCCAGGGCAGCCAGGAATGTCCTATGTCCTTTCTTTCACAAGATGTGCCATCGTTGCTGAAAATAAATTGCCTATGAGCTCTCCTCTCTGAGTATCCTGGACGTTTCCTTGTGCAGTGTCCAGCAGTGCTGTGTAAGCCCTGGTGTTGGCTTACTGTCGTCTACATGAGTAAGGAGCACAGAACAGTCGGCAGGGGCAGGCTGAGAGGGGAAGCTGCCATCTGATGGCTGTCTGAATTGCAGCTCAGAATCCCGGTGTGTGGTGACTTTCTTGGTTCACCGATTTGCTCAATTTGCTGGGAGCCCCCCTTTGTGAATTGTAAGCTCATTTCCATTCACGATAGGGGGCTCTTTGCATGGTTTGTGGGAGGGGGACTGACTGCCTGGGAAGCTGTCATAATTTTGAGATGCTATTAATATTTGCATTTTTGCTATTTGGTTTCTGGATGCATGTGAAGCAGTTTAAAAAAAAAAATGGGCAGGAGAACTTTTGGCAAGATTCTATTTAAAGCCACATATGCCCTTTGGCTGCCTGGGCAGGTGGTAAAGTTTGCAAGGAAAAGCCATGGACTGGAGGGAATGGCCCAAGTGAAGTTAGCCTGATGAGATTTGACAAGTCACTTTTTCATGCCTCAGTTTCCCCATTTGTAAAATAGGGAAATCATTGAGCTGGGGGGTGTAAGTGCTGGGAGAGTTGAATGTAATCTTTCAATGAAGGTGCTGCAATGATGGTTTTTTATTAAAGCCTAGAATAGAGGAGTCCTTCCAGGCTGTGCCTGGGACTCGGGTTGCTTGGGCCTGTTGCCTCCTTGGATTCGATTTGTTCCTGTCCGGGTTCCTGAGGGTCCAGGGCTGGAGAGAGCAGAGGCTTGGAGATGTTCCGGGCTCTTCTTGGTTGGGGCACCTCTGCAACTGGGCAATAGCTCAGCCAGTGTCGGCCCCTTTCAGGGCAGAGAGGCCAGGAGACTGCCTGCACCCTCGCGCCCACCTGCAGGGCAGGGACCAAGCTATCTGGCAGGAACAGAGGAAAAGAAGGGGGGGGGAGGGAGGAGATAAAATTTCTGAGTCACCTGCTGTGCTCTAGGTACCGTGGTAGACAGTTTGATACCCACATCTCTTTCTGTACCCCAGTCCTGGGAGGTGGGCAGTGGTCTCTCCATGGGGCTGAGAGGGGACTTGCCTGGGGTGAGTGGCAGGGCCGGGTGTCCAGCCAGACATGTGACAGGAAGGCCAGGGTCTTCCCACCAGCCCTGTTGGCCGGGTGCCAGAGCCCTGTGTGGGCAGTGGTCTGACAGAGCAATCTGGATTTTGAAATTTGGCACAGAAAATGAGGCCTATCTTTCTTTTTCTTTTTCTTTTATTGGGGGAGAGGCTGTAACACTTGGGGGATAGGTCCGCCCGCCGTCTCCTGAGAGGGAGGGAGGGAGGACACCCCGAGCCACCTTCCTTCCTGGCCTTTCAAGTTGTTGCTGGCTGGGGGGTGGTCTCCCACCCCCACGCCCCCACCCCCAAGGCCTGTCTTTCTAGGCCGGCCTCACGGGGGTCAACAGGAAGGCAGATTTTAAAATCTTGCTTCCTAACGCCTCTTAGACATAGTACAGCTGTCTTTGCTGCTAGTTGAATCACTTGATGGCCTTTTATCAGAATCACTTGATTGCGGTTGTTCCTTTGGGAAAGCTCTAGCAAACACTATAATTAAAGGAATAATACAAAAAAAAAATGACAGAAATAGGGGCCGTGTATTTCGGATGTGTTCTGAGCTACCTTGCCAATATTGTGTTAACATTTATTCCAGAGAAATTTCTGTTCAGAGTGGCAGTCCATAAATGTATTCATGTTCAAGACAGTCAAACACAAAAAGGTCAGGTAGGAAGCACCAAGTATATGAATTTTTATAAAAATCCGCCAAATACTTATCTGCCTGATCCCAAAGGGTAACCAGGAGAGAATCAATATAAAGCCTTAAAAAAATATCCAGCAGTCACCAGATTTTTCTCGTGTTTGTGTTTTGCAGAATTGGCTATCCAATTCCCATGTTTGCGGGATTCTGCATCATGTTTATCTCCACAGTTAGTAAGTGTCTGATGTTTGCCTTCTGAGTGTGGGTCTCAGGATGCCAAGAGCCAAAAATTAAGAATACAACCAGGGGGTTTGTGTACTGGCAACAATTGCAGAAATGAGTTGACAGACAAAGGTCCCCCTGAAGCAGGAGCACAAGGTGGTTAATGTGGAGATGCTCCATCCGGTTAAGGGAGGGCTTCAGAAATGTCCCTGTTTGGGATAGTTCAGTCCCAAGGCACTGATGTGGGTCCTGGACCTCTTCTCTCTGCAGTGTTTGCCTTCTCTAGCAGCTACGCTTTCCTGCTGGTTGCCAGGTCACTGCAGGGCGTGGGCTCCTCCTGCTCGTCTGTAGCTGGTAGGTGTGGCAATGCCTGAGCCAAAGATGGGGAGGGGGCTTCCCTTACAAAGCTAGCTGGGCTAATTTGAGGAATCAGGTAGTGAGGGTGGTAGTGGTGGGTATGATAAGGATTCTTGGAGAAGATACCCACCTTGCTCTTGGATTCTGCTTGCTCTTAGATTTTAGTTAATCTGACAGGTTTGGGAAGATCACATGAGTCTGGCTGGAGAGGGGAGGTGAGTCACAGACTATTCTGCTGTTTCCCGGGGCTTGGCTGTTGACCATTTCTTTCCCTGTTTAGGGATGGGCATGCTTGCCAGCGTGTACACAGATGATGAAGAGAGAGGCAATGCCATGGGGATCGCCTTGGGAGGCCTGGCCATGGGGGTCTTAGGTGGGTGAGGTCCGCCGTGCAGGCGCACAGGCAGGAGGGGCCGTGGTGGGGCCGAGTCCATGCTCACACTGACATACTCCCCAGAAGCCCCCTTGTTATCTCCTACTTTCATGGAAACTTTGAAAGTGGTAGGAAGAGTCCTGAGCTAGGAGGCCCAGGGCTCCCCCTTCCTCTGCCCCAGACCTCCCTGGCCCAGATGGACGACGAAGGCTTGAAGAGGATGGTCTGCCAGACCCTTTCCTCTAGGACATTCTGTGAGTTGTGATCAGGGAGAACCTTCCTGCCTCCTGCCCCTGCCTGCCCCACCTACCCTGGCTGACCTCCCAGGCCAGGGGACCAATGTCTTCCCTGAGAGGAGATTTGGAGCCTTTCCCTTGTCCTTCACGTTCCGGACCTTCATCCTAGAGGCTACAGTTCCCGTCCGTGCTGATTTATAAGGAACGAAGTTCCTGTTTACCCATTTCCTGTGCTACATGAGCACAGCCCTGGACCTCGTTTCCCTCGGACCTATGCTTTCAGGGTGACCTTTATGGGCTCTGCCCATTTCTCCTGCAAAAAAGCCACTTGGAGCAAGCTGCCAAGGCCACCTAACTCTAACTGAATGGGATGCGGGGCGACCACCTCAGATCTTTTTTGGAGCAAAGTAGGGAGAAAAACACAAGAAATAAATGGATGGTTCTGGTGGGGGGGATGTCACCCCAGTGGCTAATCCCCTTCCTCTCCCTGCAGTGGGCCCCCCCTTCGGGAGCGTGCTCTACGAGTTTGTGGGGAAGACGGCTCCGTTCCTGGTGCTGGCTGCCTTGGTGCTCTTGGATGGAGGTGTGTGAGCCCAAGTGGGCACCTTGCCGTGACCTTGTCGTCCATGGTGACGTTCTCGGGGCCTTGCCTGCTTTCTGAAAATGGAATTGTCTCTCTTTTTTTTTTTTGTAGCTATTCAGCTCTTCGTGCTCCAGCCTTCCCGGGTGCAGCCAGAGGTAAGCAGCTGGGAAATGAGGGCCCTGCAGGGGCCATGGCGACTCTTCTAACCCCTGTTTTCTCTTGACAGAGTCAGAAGGGGACCCCCCTTATCACCCTGCTGAGGGACCCCTACATCCTCATTGCCGCAGGTGGGGCTCTGCCATCTTCTCAGTCGGGGTGTGTGGAGGTGGGGCTGGGTGCCCTGGGCCAATTTTCATTTTGCTGCTGGAAATGTTGGGCTGTAGAATAACAGAAAAGGCAAAGAAGTTATAGGTCACAGGAAATGGTTTTCTTCCGCTCTTGATTTCTGACGCTCAGTCAAGGTCCTTTTTTTGTTTCCATCTGGGGCAAATAAAAATGGCATACGCCGAGCTCTGCAGAGCCGTCTGGATCCTGGGGGTGCCCTGCTGCAGAGGTTTGTTTTGAGCCAAGCTTGTTCACTGAGTTTTTGTTGAAGGCTATCATTGTCTGGCCTTGAACTTTCCAGAAGAAAACTGTGGCATCACAGCAGTGGCCGTAGGTGGGCAGTCTGACTCACCTTGGCATGTATGAATGGAGACTGACAGCGGAGCGCCCCCAGGGCCACAAGGGGCCTCCCTATTGTGGAGCAGCAGGGAGGACCCCAGAAACACCCTTTGGCTAAAGGTCACACCTTTGGGTTCTTGGCCTGGATGGGCTAAAAGAAAGCCCTGGGGGTTCTGTGGCCCTTGGGAAGGATAATGGGCTGAATTCATCCAAAGCACTGTCCTGCAAGACTGTCCAAGTGGCAGCAGGCTACCTGCCCTGCTAGGCCTATTGCTGCCTAACCACTTGTGCAAGTGCTGCCAGGCCCGAGTACTGAGGCCAGCAGTGGCCCTTGGGATCAGGCCAGGAGGGGGCCTGGCCATGTGCTGATGTACTGGTCTCTGGGGCAGCATGCAGTATGGCCTTGGACCCACTTAAGGTTAGATTTGTCTAAGCAGGTCTCACTAACACTGATAGGGCTGGGGCTGTGTGGCTGGGAGAACTGGGTATGCCCTGCATAAAGGTATTTAAGTTCAGCCTTTGTCAAACCCCAGGCTGCTGCTGGATTTGGTCAGGGCAGCACATATGTAACCCTGGCCAAGACCCTGTGTGTCGTGCCTGTTGGCCAAAGGGCTGTGAAGCTGATGTGGTAACCTCTGCATGCAGTATGCGGGAAGCATCCCAGAGCTGAGGTGTCCCTGGGGCCCTGGCCCTCTGAGGTGTGGGGATAAGGAGGGTGTGGGGAGGGATGGGGGCTCCAGAGATGTGACTCCCTGAACCTTGGGCACGTCTGGGCAGGGCTGTGCAGCCTGGGCCACTCCTGAAAAGCCTTTGGCTTTTTCAGAACTTCACTATCTAGCCCCTACACGTGGAAGGAGATATTAATACAAAGATCTACCCAACACTGTCAGACTATTGACAGTTCCAGGCAGCCTCGATGAGGGGAGGGAGTTGAGTGGGTGGGGAGAGTCCAATCATTTATGTGTTCTGCCTTTCAATGTCACCTAGAATGAAAACAGCTTTTTTCATTATGTGGGTACCTTCACGATTGCACGATGTTCTTTGAATTTGTTCCAGCAAATTAGAAGTTCCATAGGGCACAACACAGGAAGTTCCCAGAATGATGGAGAACAGTTCTGTGGGTCCTTTTCCAGGTGGTTCTATATTTACAAAGGGCTCTGGTTTGACATAGTGATAATAAATATTTGCATTGATACTCGGTGTGCATAGTTAACTTAAACAAAACGTCCTTGGCAATGCGCCTGTGCTGAATGCACCGTGATCCTTCTTGGGTTTTCTGGCATCTCAGGGATCATTAGAAATATCCATGTTCTTTGCACAATAAAACACAGATGCAAGAGCCTCGGGTGGCCCTGAGACTGTGTGGGATCTAGAAGTTGCCTGGCTGCTGGGTGGCCTCAAACATGTTACTTCATTAATAAATTGGGGCTCCCTTTCTTCATTAATAAATTGGGTAGCTTAAACCAAATGATCTCTAAGGCTCCCCCCAGTTTCAAACTTTATGACTCTGGGACTGTAGTTTAATAATAATAATAATAAAACAACCCTTGCTGTCCCCTTGACTTGCTATTTATCCTTTTCTGGCGAAGGTAGGAGAAATTCTGGATGTTTGAGCTGTGGGCACATGGGTCTGACCTTGTTGGGAAACGTGGGGAAATGGATGTGCGCACTAACCCTCTTCCTCCCCTAAGGCTCCATCTGCTTTGCGAACATGGGGATTGCCATGCTTGAGCCAGCCCTGCCCATCTGGATGATGGAGACCATGTGTTCCCGAAAGTGGCAGCTCGGTAAGGACTGGGGCGGTCTCTTCTAATTGGAGAACTTGTGTCCCCAGGGCAGGTCCCAGTGTAGCTGAGCTGCCCATGCCAAGGATGATAAAGCAATTGCTGCTGTTTGACTCTTAATGGATCATTGCTTAGGGCAGCCTTGGGGTCTGTTTCAGCTCCGGTTTTTCTGTTATCCCTGATGGATGTGGAATTAATATAGACACATCAGATCTGGACAGAAATGAGAGAGGAAAAATATAGTCAGCATCTTCCCACGTTTCTGAACTGGACTAACTGAGCAGCAGTGAAATCTATAGGAAAGAAACTAACAAAAAACTTAGTTGTTAAGAGAATGAATTTTTGAAAGTATTTTTGATTTAGAAAAGTAATACATGCTTATTATAAAAAAAAAAGTATGCTGATTGAGGAAGTAAGAATTTAAAAATCTTATGTTCATCTTTTCCCCTCCCCCAGCCCAGTCCCTTGTGATATTCATTGTTAACGGTTCTGTGTCTTTTTCCAGATAGTTCTGTATTTATCACCATGTGTATGAAATGCATAAAAATCTAACCGAGTGGAATTTTGCCATTTACATTACAGCAAAATTATGTTTTTCCTTCAGTGTTGTGGCCATGTTTCCATGCCAGAACATGTAGATTTACTTTTCAAAATTCGTTACATTTTATATTTTTATCAAAGTTACACATGTACATAATTTTAAGTTAAAGTTCAAAGAATTATAATGAAAAACAGCTGTCTTTGCGCCCTGACTCCCGATCACCACAGCCGTCATCACATCCCTCAGCTTCAACTCTTTTAGTAGTTTCTTCTGCTGAAATCTGTATGTCTTTAATATGTGTGTTTTCCTTTTTTTATTATTTTCCAGTGTGTGACATTGTCCACCAGGTTCCTGGTGGGGATTTAGTGCCATCCTGCTCCACCTGAAAATATCAAAACAACCAACTCGCACATCTTCTCTTCTTCTGTCCTCCCCAAATAATTGTGTTACATTTTTTATTAGACTGGTATTCAGCATTGGCTTTATTGTGACTGTGTAAATGTGTCCAAAGCTGAGCTATGTAGGGTGCTGTGATTAATTTACAAACTTGTTTTTCCTGGAGTTAGTTATTGCCTTGTCTTTTCATTTGCTTAGTTTTCTATGTAGCCATTTTCAATACATCCACCAAAGTCTCTGGCGGAGATGAAAGGTCCTCCAGCTGGGGTCAAGTGTATTGGCAAACCTGACCTTTCTGTGTTTTTGCTCATTTGTGGACATCTGTCCTAGGTCTCCAGCCTAGATTTGTTGCTCTCTAGGACACACTGGGATTTTCCTCCCCCATCATCTGGGCAGCTTTCCTTGCCTTTCTTGTGTTGCCTGTATCCTTCTCTCCTGTATTTGGCTGTCTTGGTTTACTCCCTGGTTCTGATGGAGCACATCCTTCAGCAGCTTCCTGGAAGAGGGTGTGCAGCAGGTGAAGTTCTCTAAGATACTGCATGTTTGCAAGTGTCTTTACCCTCTCCTTACGCTCGGTTGACCTAGTCCACCTAGTATTGGTCGGAAATCGTTTTCCTTCAGAGTTTTGAGGCCACTGTTCTGTTGTCTTCTAGCATCCAGGGTTGCTAGATGCTAGCAGCACCCTGGGGAGACCAGTGTTGTTCTCAGTCCTGATCCTCTGGAGGAGCCCAGGGGACCGTCCCTTCCTCTCTAGGTTATGATTGTCCACCCTAGTAAGTCATGGTGCTGTCTGTTTTCTAGCACTGTGCTGGGCACTTGCTCAACCCTTTCACTTGAGGAACCCCGTCTTTCAATTCTGGGGAGGCTTTTTATTACTTTAATTAATTCCCACCATCATTTTCTCTTTTTTCTTTTACTTTTACTCCAGCTGGCTGGATGCTAGACCTCTATGTATTATTCCGTTAATTTGTTATCCTGTGCTTCCTTTTTTCCATTGATTTATTCCTCTTCATCTTTTAAATTGTCTATTGAATTTTTAAAATTGGTGCTATCATATCTTAAATTTAAAGAGCCCTTTTATGTATACCCTGTTTTGATTTTTTGTGAGTTATTGTTGAAATAACACCCTCTCTCACCATTTTAGCGGGAAGACTTTGATTCAATCTCTGTTTTGGCCTCTTGTGGTGCCCCTAGTTTCCATGCTCCCTGGGGTCCCTGGGGTCCCCAAACCATTCTGGTTTAGTTTCTCTGGAGAAACTGTCTCCTGCCAGGGTGCAGGCTGGAGTGCTGGGGGGTCCAACTGCCCTCAGAATAGCTTTTCAACCCTATTAATGGCCTCAGCCCTCAACCCCACCTTCAGTTGAGTACCTGGACCTTCAGTGCTGGACCTTCAGTTCCTGAACTTTCTGGGTTATGAGGCACAAGGGTCTCGCTTCTTCTTGGCCTCTCCATGTGCAGGTGGGAGGTTCTGTACTCTGCCATGTCCATTCCTGTTCTCCCTCCACTTCCTTCTCCCTCTTGCTGCATCTTCTCCTCTCCCATTGTGTCTGTTCTTAGGCCAGCATTGTGGGGAGGAGGTGGGATGTGTATCTAGAATTTCCTTTTATTCCTTTACTTACATTTAAATGGAGTTTATTCCTTTTACTTACATTTAAATCTGTGGATAAAAACCTACAGATTCAATCTGCCTTGTTTAACTGGAAGCACATCATTATTTTAATGGTTGCATATTGTTTTATTTTAAGGTTGTACCAAAAATTTTCAATCAATCCCTATTGTTGGGCATTTGAGTTCCAGTTTTTGCCCTTAGAAACTGTAATGCAGAGTGTGGTTTATATGCATTCCAGTTCATGTTTGGAAATACGTCTGTAGGACACATTCCTACAAGTTCAATGGTTGTTTCACCGTTTGGTTGCATTTGCACGAGCACAGGTAACTCCAGTCTTTCAGTCCTTTCCAACAGGATGTGTGAGAAACGGGGTCTCATTTTAGTTTATTTTCACAAATTCTTTATGGGTGAAATTGAGCATCTTTTCACATGCTTCTTAGCCCTGTGTATTTCCCTCACTGTGAATTTCTTATCAGTTTGCCCATTTTTCTATTTGTCCTTTTCTTACTGATATTAAGTGTCCTTTGTGTATCCAGATGTTAATCCTTTATGAGATGTTTTGCACATATTGCCCTCACTTTGTTGTATGTCTTGACTTAATGGACAGGATTTTTTAGCCACTCAGAACATTTAAAATGCCACCAGGTATGTTCGCGGACTTCTCTTTTATGCCACTGTCATGTCAAGTCTAGATCAGAAAGGCCTTTCCCATGCCAAGATTATTTTTAAAATCACCTATGCTTTCCTCTAATACGTTTATGATTTATTTTTCACATTAAAATCTTGGGTTTATAAGACTTTATTTTGTTATAAGGTGTGCAGCAGAGATCTAATGTTTTTGTTCCCTGTGTGGCCAGCCAGTTGTCCTAGGACCGTTTCTCCGGTACTGTGTCTGATTTTCCCATCTCCGTCATTTTCTAAATGACTGTGAGTTCTTGGATCCCTTCCTGGATTCTCTCTTTAGTGCCACTGATCCACTTTCTGTCCCACCCCATTTAGTTACTGTAGCTTTAGGATATTGTTGAATATCTAGAAGGCCAGTCCCTGTACACACGCTTTTTTCTTTACAAATTTATCGATGATCCTTCCTGGAGACTTCTTTCTTCCTTCCTTTTTTTAGAAAAATGCTATTTTTTGACTTTTTTTTTTTTTTTTAATTTTTAGGCATGAGGTCTCACTATGTTGCCCAGGCTGGTCTTGAACTCCTGGCCTCTAGCGATCCTCCCGCCTCAGCCTCCCAAAGCGCTGGGATTACAGGCGTGAGGCACCGCACCTGGCCTTTGTTTTCTTTTCATGTTTCTTTCAATTTATATATGGGTAGCTTTAGACGGAGACTCTTAGTTCTGAATCAAGCCGACATTTTCAATGTCCCCAGCCTTTCTTCAGGTGACCTTATTCCAGAGTCATGCGGCCCCCTGTGGGGGTACCTTGCCAGACACTGCCTCCTGGTTTAGACTTTGCTGGGTTCTGCCTGTCTCGCTATGGTTGGCTTGGCCTGAGTACCCGTCCCTTTGGGCTCCGTAGTGAATTGCTGTGTTCTTTCATCAAACAGTCCTTAAAAAGCCCCAGATGGCTGGGAGGGGGACTGAGATGGGGAGGGGACTGCTGATGGGTGTGAGGTTCCTCTTTGAAGTGATGACAATGTTTTAGTATCAGGTAGTGGTGATGGTTGCACAACTTTGTGAATATACTGAAAGCCACCATGCTGTACATTGTAAAAGGGTGAATTTTATAGGGTGTGAATTGTTTCATAAAACAAAACCAAGAACAGGCCCCAAATAACAAGAGTTATCAGTGAAGGAGGAAAGATTCTTGGAGCTAAGCTAAGGATATTTCTTAGGCAGAAAATTTAGCTCTGAACTTCCTGGCAGTTGAGACAAACCAGGAAACCCAGAGACCTTTAGGGCTCCTAAGGAAGGCACACGCTTTGCAGGAGGGGTGGATTTTTTTCCGATGCTGAATTAGCAAATAGCAGTTTTGCAGAAGGTGAGAAGATATTCTCCAGTCTCATCGCTAACACCTGCTGCTGGCACTTGGGGGTCTGTTTTCTGGCTTTTCTTTCCCTCTGATCCTTGCAGTGATCTGGGTCTCCGGGGGTTTTCCAGAGCCTTCTCTGTCCAGGTGGGGCGTGCCCTGCGAGGCGTTACCTTTGCGTGAGCTCTCGGGCTGAGAGGCTCTTATCCTCATTGAATGTGTCCTGGGCATGTGTGGGGCACTTAAGCTGTTATCTCTCATCTCCAGACAAAGCCTGGAGGCTTTTTTTATAAAGCCTTTAAAGTCAGCTAGAAGCCCTGGGCCATCTGGGTCAGATAGGGCGTGCAGGCTGCCTGGATGTCATTGGATCATCTGCGGGCTTATCACCCGCTTATCACCAGATATTCACCTGACCAGCCCGCCTCGTTTCCACCACTGAGGTTCTTCCTCCCATTTGCCTCAGACATAGACATGTCTGTCTTCAGGAGCATCAGATTTCTGTGCCTGTTTCCTGTGTTAGCTCCAGTGTGGGGGGAAACATCCCATCTTATGTAGGTCTCTGCAGCTTTCAGCCCGTGGCTCCCGGAGCACCTCAGGGCACTGTGGGTGACGGAGTGTGGGTGGGTGACCTAGCACTGAGGGGTGGGCAGCTGCCTCTGAAGCCCAGCCACTCGGCTCAGTAGTCTTCTGTCACCTCGCCCCAGTCTAGGGTGAAAAGGGAAGCCATTCTGCCGTTCTGCTTCCCTCATCATTTCTGCAGAAAGACCTTAATGTTTGAAGTCAGGGCAAAACAATCTTACTAGCAGCATGGGTGACAACACATGATTTCTCATGTTGAATACTGTGTGTTTGGCCATAATTTTTAGGGGAGGTAAAGACAGCAGCCCAACCACATTCCAGATGACTCACTTGCAAGCCTGCCCCCCAAACTCCCCATCTGCCACTGTGGGGGAAGCCCTGGGTTTTGTTGGTGGAGAATCATTTCATGGTGTTCTCTCTGTGTCTAAGTTTTGGGTCAGAAGACCTCTCCCAGACACTGTGAAGCTTTGGGACTCAGAGTTCAGGGTGAAGCTTATGAACCCCAGAAGAGAAATATAAGTCCTGGGGAATAGGCCCCAGCCAAGGATAGAGCCAAAATCTTTCTTCTGGTTCTTCTAGCCTATTTTTCTATAAAGAGATGTGGAGGTGCAGTGTGGGATGGAGGGAAGGACACTAGCCTTGGATCAGGTCCTGCACCAGCCTGGCTGGGTACCAAAGGACAGGATGGGTTGCCAACATTCTGTGGTTCTGGGATGTAAGGACCTCAGCCTCCTATGCTCCCTTAGGACAGGGCACACTGGGTCTGTTGCCCTATTCTGGTTCTAGGCTGAGGCCTTGATGTCCAGGCCAAGGACTTATTTCCAAAGTCACCTCTGGGGCTGAATGGCCAGCGTCAGCTCCCCTTGGGTCTCTCCCTCAAAGGCTGGCCAAGGCTGCCGTTGAAGCCAGGCTTTGCATAGAGCACTAGGGTGGGTAGAATATCTCCCTTGGTGAACTTTCTTGAATGAGCAGAGATAAGTGTGGAGGCTTGTGTGGCCTAGGACACTGTTTGCCGGCTTGGCCCAGATGACACTTTTCTCACTGCATTGGGAAAAGCTCTAGAAAGAATTCTTGTTGAGTGCTTTGGTCAGGGGTGGGGAATATTTTCATGTTGGAAGGCCACATTAATTTAGCTGTAATCAAATAAGGCCACATTCAAGAAACTTCAATTGGATATACTTAAAAATGTACATTATTTTGTAAAAATCTAACTACTATGTACTTAATAATTTCAAAAAATGAAAACTATTTGTTAATTTTAAAGTTAGCTAACCTTTTAATGACTTTGTTGTGTCTGCTTTTTGTTGGAAACTATTTGAATATTTGGTTGCAGCATGAGATCCACAGTTTCAGTTGATCCTCTAGATGGGTATCAGTCATTTATGACCTTAAGGGCATCTTGATTTAGGTTAGGTAGGAGAATGTAGATTCGCAGCAATAAGTGGTTGAAAAGCAAGAAAGCATTTTTCAGGCATGTTGCCAAAGGCATGGGTATTCTGCATTTTTCCATATTCCAATTGGCTCTTAGCATCAAACAACGACTTTAAAAAATGTCATCCACTGAGAGCTCAATGAATTCCGTCTGTAGTTCTTTAGGTGCCTTGGTGATGTCATTCAGCTAGGTGAAGCTGAAATGCTAATTTGAGTGTGATGTCATGATTCTCAAAGTCAGTGAACCTTTCATTGTATTCTCCAATTAAAAGGTCTATAACAGCTGCGTATTCTTCAAGTGATTCACATATATCATCCTGCTCATCAGTGACCTTGGCTAACTGGGGAAAGTGTTCATCTGAAATTTCCTTTTGAAGAAGAAGTGTTTTGAAAAAAGATAGCTTTTTTTGAAATGCTTGGATTTTTTGCCACATATCATATATAGACCTTGCAAAGAAATATTCAAGTTGTTTTGATTTGACAGATATCACACAGAAATGCTGCATTCCTATAGGAATCTTCTTTCAATAATTCACATTGCCGATTCTGTTCTTCATAAAATTTATCTGTTCTCACAGAGATAAAATTTTGGCTAACACCTGTCCCTGCGATAGCTAACACACTTGAGAATGATACAGCAAATCCACACTGAATACCTCATCGTTCAACTTTAGCATGTTATGAAACTGATGATGCCGTGTTGCATTTGCATAAATATAGTTAACAGTACTTATAACTTGTTGCAAAGTGTCACTTAAAATAGTAGCTTTAGCAGAGATTTTGCTGATGCAAGATGCAATGAAGAGAAATGAGAGCATCTGGATCTGTTAATACCTTTTTTATCTGTGTGGTAAACCCTTCATGTTTTCCTGTCATGGAAGGTGCATCATCTGTATGTACACTCAACTAAATTTACCAAATTCAGTTTAACTTCACGACATTTATCTTGAAAGTTGTTGAAGATATCTATTTCCCGTGTTCTGTTCGCTAGAGTGTCCAAAGCAAGTAACACTTCATAGCAAAGAAAATCTTCTGTTATGACCCGAATGAAGTACAAAACCTGGGTCAAGTCCAGTAGTATCAGTTGATTCATCCAAAGCGATTAAATAATATGTATTTTTCTTTTGAAGTATCACATAAAGTTGTTCTGTTAAGTTGAAGGCTAATTCATTCTGCCGATCAGTTATGGTTCTCCTTGAAAGAGGCAGTTGTTTGTACTTTGAAACATTATCGGAGTTTAAGCATCCTACAACTTCGACAATGCATTCTTTCGCAATTTCTATATCACTGAATGGCTTCCCTTTTTTCCCCGAGTATATCAGCTACTTTATAAGTTGTTTCAGTGGCATTATTTCCAGGTCTTATTATTGCTTGAAAGAATTTCCTTTGCTTTTCATCTTTTAATTTTTGCAGTACAACCTTTCACATCTCTCCCTCTGATTTAAAATATTTATGGTCCTTATGATTGTTATAATGCTGATGAGCATTGAATTTCTTTAATGTTGATACTGCAGCATCACAAAGCAAGCAAATCATCTTATCTTTAGCAGAAACAGGATAATACTGCAATTCCCAATCTTCATTTAAAAATCTGTTTTCTTCCTTCGGCATTCTCTTGGTCCTCTTTGACATCATGGGCTGTTAGGTAGACAGAATTAAAAAATACTGTTGAGCTGTGCAATTATTCACCAATTCCCCTTCAAACAGAAACACAGCGCACCGTTGTAAAAACCCATAGCAGGCTGGCGTACTCGACCCCATAAACTGTCACCAACCAGCCTTGTGGTGGCGCCTGTCAGGTGGGGGAAGTTAGAACTAAATCATGAGCATAGCAGCTGTCACTTTAGCCCTTATGGCTTACTAATGTTCTCATTGTGCCGGTCAATCTGGGAGGATTATTTCGTTGAAACTTATTTTACTCTTTTGTATTTTATATATGTTCATTTTAAAAATAAAATAAAAATATAAAAGATGAACAAAAATGTATTAATAAAAATAAAAGGGTTCTGTAAAATTTGGATTCAGTCAAAAGGTTGCAGTTAAGGACCTAGAAGGCCACATGTGGCATTAAGGCTGCTTGTTCCCCACCCCGGTTTAGGTAATATAAATTTGGGAGGGATAAAGTTGGCCGATAGGTCGCAGATTCAAAAAGATCTCCACGGGCAGAGATGAAGGCCTGAGGGGAACGTGGTGAAGGTCCTTTGGAGAGAACGGAAAGTCTTTCCCTACAGTTGAAAAAAAAAAAAAAAAAAGAAAATCCCCCACAAGGTCGGGTGTGGGAACCTGGTGGAAGTGCAGGTCTGTGCTCTGCAACCCGGGTGTGGGCTGGGGATGAGCTGGGACTCTGGAGAGGCCAGCACAGGTGCGGCTGTCCCAGAGGTGAGTGACTGAGGGGCCAGACCCCAGAGCAAACCCTGTAGGATTCATTCTGTCCTTCTTTCCACCCTGAGATGCTTGTTGATCGTCTGCTGTGCACCCAGCAACGGGTTGGGGGCTGGGTCAGTTCTAGGCATCATGTTTCAAAGTAGAGAAAAAACTTGTACAGAGGAGAGGTGATAGGAGCACCATCACTGGGGAATGACCAAAGCCTGGCAGCGTTTCACCTGAAGAGCCAGGCTGTTGGTGGGAGGGTACTTTTCTCATGCTGGTGGCTGGGCTGGGGAGGAGGCTGGAGCCATTTTCCATTGGCTCTGGAATGCAAATCAGGATTGGTGGGTGGAAGTGACAGGGGAAAGTTTAGGGCTTGGTGTTAAAAAGCCTCCCCTACAGTGGGAGGTGTCTACAAAGAGGCCCTGTGGCCCAGGGTCTCTGAGCATAGCTAGATGGCCACCTCTCATGCCTGCTGGCTGAGGTATGGACTCCCCACCAGACGGGTTGCTGCGTGAGACACTGAAGTTTCTTTTGAGTTCTGAGAGACTGTGGCTCTGTAAGTGGTGTGACGGGTTGGAGGCCCTGGTGAGGCAGACGGTGCTGAAGCAATGTCAGAACAGGGACCAAAGAGCACATGGCCCTGTACCCAGCTTGGATGTCAAGAAAGGAGGACCCTGGGCTGCAGAGCACACTGCTGTTACACTCCTGGAGCAGCCCTGCCTTCAAAGGGATGGTGGTCTCCCTGGACACTTGCAGTTCTGTGAAGGGGATGTCCTCAAACAGGATCTTCCCTTTTGATGGTCACCTGTGTTCTGGGTACCTCCTGTGTACTACCATGGAGCCAGGCCCTGGGAGACAGATGGGGGATTCCTGTTTACTAGGAGCTTGCTGCGGTGTGGGGAAGGCCAGCAGGCTGGAGTGAAGGGGAGGGTAAAATGGGGCTTGCATGGAGTGACAGGGCGTGGAGATCAGACGGGAAGGGCTACTTGCCACAGGTGTTCTTGTGCAGTTTGCCATTGGATTGTAAGAACCACCTTGTGAGGTGTGTACAATGGGAGCCATGGCCATTTCTTGAGCTCTGGGAGGTTAAAATGACCCACTCAGGCCTCAGCTAGTAAGTGTCCAGCTAAAACGAACACCTGATTTCATGCCTCCTAATCCAGCGCTGTTTGCTTGAGAATCATGAGATTGGAGTTTGCTGCGTTAGAGCATTTGCTGTCCGTGGAAAATAAGGTGCACCCTGCTCCCAGGTCACATGTGGGAGCTCGGCACCCCACTGGCTGGTCAGGAAGACGTGGCTGCTCTGTGGCTTCTTCTGGAGCTTGTCTGCATCCCTGCTTTGAGGCGTTGACTTCAGAGCTGCTTCCTATGCTTCGCTCCTGGATCAGGACTCCCCAGGAGGCTTCGAGTTCTGGTTGGGTTCTCTGTGAGCTACTTCCTTTGACCCAAGCTTATGATGGGCTGTCTGCGGGCCGAGTTCAGCCCTTTAGTAAGTTTTGGTTGGGTGGTATAGTGTTGGCATGTGTGGGGTTTATGCTTTTTAAAAATTACCAACATTTGCAAATCAGATTTCATGTAAGAGTGCAGAGTTCCAGCTTATCCAAAGAAACCAGAGCTTATAATACTGTAACTGCAGCCCCCGGGGCAGTGATTGTCAGACAGAGTGGTGGCTGCCTTCTTGGATGGAGTCTGGGCCCTTTGGGTCACCACAGACTACCCACCCCCCCTCCCCTTTTCACTTTGTTTCTCTGACACTGAAGCTGAATGCCAGTGGCTCCTTGTTGTGGTGCCGGCACTGTTATTTTTCTTGCAATTGCTTGCTTCATTCAGTTATGCCCACTTGACCCTTGGAGACACTTGTCCTGAGACACAGGTCATCATGATATCTTACTATCCAGACTAACGCATCCCTTAGAGTGGTGCGAAATCCTGCTACATACCTTCGAGGCCAGGTTTAAATACCATCTGCTTTGGGGAGCTCTGCCAGCTGCAGTTCTGGGTTCCCAGAGCATGGCACCTGTACTTTTGTTATGTTCCTAATGTGCCCAGGTCACTGTTTAAACGTCATCCGATTCTTTCCTTCAAAGACACTTGCGTCACGACAAGAGCCACATTGTCATTGTCTTTAGTGCAGGCTAATGCTGTGCTGGGCACATGGTTGTCAGTAAATGTTTGCTCATTTCGATTATCCTGAACAATTATTTGGCCACCACATACTGCTAATGTGATGGAAATGATTCCCTGGAACATAGTGGGATTGCTCTTTATTGTTACTTCGTGGATCCCTGAGTCTGGAATGATTTGCTTTTGGATTTTGCTCACCGAGCCCATCCTTCTGAAGTCCCTACTGTGTTGTAAGATTCAGCCTTTCTGCAGGTTTGATGGTTTATGTTAGTGCTTTATCCTTAAAGAGACGAGATCACACTTACCCGCTGTGGGCTGGTGAGGCTCCCCTACAAGAAGGGTGTCCAGGCTCTGTGCATTTGGAACGTGGCAGCCACTTGCTGACCATCTAATATCTACTGTGCATAGCTAACTTATGCAGTCATGTGTTGGAGAGCAGAGTAACTTTTACCACTTGTGGGC
Organism: Daubentonia madagascariensis; assembly: GCA_023783475.1. Taxonomy (NCBI): domain Eukaryota; kingdom Metazoa; phylum Chordata; class Mammalia; order Primates; family Daubentoniidae; genus Daubentonia; species Daubentonia madagascariensis. Next base: position 23,551,561 of record JAKFHU010002573.1, read on the forward strand.
AAGGAATCCAATCTGGCATATCCGATTGCAAGAAAAAATACTAAAATTATTAAGAGTTTGAAAAGTATTGTCTCATAAAGAGATTGTCCTATTGTCCTAATAATGGATGGGGACCAGAGAGAGCTGATGTGGACAGGCCCCCTGGCAGCCAGGTCTGGTCTGACTTGGCTAGACCTCTCTGTTCAATGCAGGGGGCACATTCAAGGCCACTGCTGCCACCATCAGCAGGAAATCACCTTGGACTCATTGGAACCCAGGGGGATACAAGCTCCTTCTCCTGGGAGAGCATTAAACCTTGGACATGAACATGTCAGTCACATATAACTTGGCCACAAAAAATGACCAGGTAGACATATCTTTTTTTTTTTGACATGGAAAGATGTTTATAAAGCTAATTGAAAAAAACAGGATGTAGAACAATTAGTATAATATATTCCATTTTTTGTTTTCTGAAAAACAAAAACAAAATCCTGTGTGTGTCAGTAAACTTACAGGGGAAAATAACTGGTGATTACCTGAGTGATGGGGTTTGGGATAATTTTAACTTTTTTCTTTTTGCTTATCTCAATGTTCCCTAATTCTTTCAGTGACAGTGTCTTGCTTCTGTCACATGGAATCGTGGAGTGGAGGGGGCCGCCTGCTTCCCAGCACATGTAAGGCTGCGGTTGCTGGGCTCCCGCAGTCAGGAGCCGTCGGCAGACAGAGAGGGAGGCAAGATGAAGCAGTTGATAGAGAAACGATTTTCATTTCTGGAGTGTCTCTGCATCTCAGCAGCTTTGTGTGACGACTAAGCCATGTGGGGTCCAGACTGGATCCGCCAGGCGCCGGATATTAGCTGCTTGGGTGTGGGCCCCAGGGCTTCATTTTGTCGGCTCTAATCAACATTGTGGTGTCTGTGGTTATTAGTTTTCCTAACCTGTGGCTGCTGTCCGCACTGATAAGGTCTCCTTTTCATAAATTTACAGGCATTGCTTTCTTGCCAGCTAGTATCTCTTATCTCATTGGAACCAATATTTTTGGGATACTTGCACACAAAATGGGGAGGTAAGATTATATGAAAACAGCACTCATTCTCTTATACTTATAGTAATGTAGTTTTTTTTAAAAACTTCTAAGTGTTTCTGCCTTAGCTGTTACAAGCTATTATTTTGATTTCTGTTGAAAATTTGGACGGGGAGGGGGGAATTGATCACGTATTGATGGTATGTTCTTTTTTGCTAGGTGGCTTTGTGCTCTTCTAGGAATGATAATTGTTGGAATCAGCATTTTATGTGTGAGTAAAAGATGGCATTTGACAAATGGGAACAGTCTGTGGATAAAACTTTTGCTTTAGGCAAGAATCACCAAGAAATATTTTACAGCAGTTGGGTTTTCTGATATTTTATTACATCTTTCATTTTATTCTGATTTTTTTTTTATCATCTTAAAAATTTCTGGACAAGACTTTCCAGGTGGTATGTTTTCATTTTATGTCAGAAGTTATTTAAAATGTTTTGTTATATAGTTTACTTTTAACTTTTTTCTGCCCATCATCTTAAACATTACAATGTCTCAAACACTTCAGGGCAACTGAAACAATAGCAAGATGTTTTTCTAGACTAAAATATCTACCAGTGGCCAATATCCACCCCAAATGAGGCCTTCTTGTCCTTGTCAAAGCTTGAGTGTGGACTAGGCTGATCTTTCACACATGGCAGTTGACTGGTTTTCATGGTGGTCATAAAGCCTGTATTAAGCTTTGACTTTTAAAGATCGGGAAGGTTCAGTTCTTCCCAACCCCCACCCCTCTTCCTCCTTTTCCTTCAGAAGGGAACAGGCAGACCAGGCCCAGAGAAAACATTTTTAAGACTTTCCAAGATGGTTTAGAGTTGGATCTCCTGTTGTTTTAGCATAACATGTATTTCTTCTTACAGATTCCTTTTGCAAAAAACATTTATGGGCTCATAGCTCCGAACTTTGGAGTTGGTTTTGCAATTGGTAAGTCACCTGAGCCTTGTGCCTAAATTTAAGGCTGTATTCCCACTAGGAAAGGTTTCCTCTTACTCCGGTAGACTCTAGGTATTCAGCCTAAATTTCCAGAAGCTTGGAACTGCAGGAAGCGTAGTTCAATTACAGCCTATACATCATCCACCTAAATATTCCCGTTTCCACGCACTAGTCATTTATTTCCTGAAAACTAGTATTTTTTTAAAGCCTGATATTTACAGAAGCAAATAGATACTCCATTGCTGCGCTTGGGCAAACAAGGGAATCGCCTACTCGGAGCACGTTTGTTGGGACTCATTTATGAGCATACCTTCTCTCATGAGGCTGGGGTCAGACTGCACATACATTTTCTATAGGGTTTGCTACAGACAAAGCAGACTGGTGTATCGATGACCATCTGTGCTGCAGGAATTTTCACGGGCAAAGGAGATGGGCCTTTGTAATGTTGGGAACAATAACTAATAGGAAAAATCTTAATATTTTGGACAAATATCATAGTATACTTTTATTTCTCATTTGTAATGTACTGATTGATCATGATAAAAATAAATGCTAAATCTATCACAGGATGAAGGCAGGAATTTAATCTCTGAGTGGTACAGTAGAAAGAACGAACAGAGCTTTTTCTGACCCCCAGCTGGGGTCAGGTTCCCCTGGTATATAAATGTCCTCTCACAGAACCTTCACAGCAACATGACAATGAAAAATTGTAATTCATTTTTGAACTCTTTGCTTAACGTCCAACTCTTATGTTAGTTTTGTTCACCCCCGTGTTCCCAGAAGCTTGCACATGTTAGGCAGTCAGCGAGTACTATTTGAATGAAATCTCCCTCAACTGCCTGCCTGTTGCATGTGGAGGTGAGGGAACTAACATTTGAGTCCCCCTCTGGGTGTGTTCATGACACTGGCTCATTGTAGTCATTAGCACCCCCAATTTATAGATGGGGGAACTGATGTTCAGTGAGGCTGGACATGACCACGCTCACTCAGCCAGGGATGGGAACCCAGAACCCTGAACACACATGTTCGCTCTTTATGCTACCTGCTCCCCACTATTCAAGAGACCAGAGATTCTGATACTGGTCTTGTTTTTTTGTTTTTTGTTTTTGTTTTTGTTTTTGTTTTTTTATAGCTAACTTCTTTCAGTTTTAGTTTCCTGAGTAGTGCCAGATGATCTCTCAGTCTCCTTTGAGTTCTGGTGCCCTCAGATCCTCCCTGGCACTCTCCGCCTTGGTAACTGTCATAGTCTATGTGTGAGGCCCAGGTGTGGGTGGGAGGAGGCTGGGGGGAGGCACGGTGTGCAAAGTGAAGGGACAAGTGGACCAGAACATAGTGAATCAGGAAGGCACCGACAGGACGCAGACTAGGGTTCCACACAGCCAGTAACCTGCAAGCCCGACGGATCTGAAGAGTGGCAAGGTGAGTGGCCAGAGGGCTGGGCACCCTCACCGCGAAGATGGGCCGTTCAGACAGTGGAGGACAAGGTGGGGCAAGGCAGAGGACAGGCAAGCGGTGGCCCGGCAGGACTCGGAGCTTGGTGCTAGGTTCCAGCCCCAGCCCTAGCAACTCCTACTGTCTGTCCTCAGCAAAGGTGCGCTGTCACGAGTCTGCCTCAAGACTTGCAGGTGGCAGTGACAAGAGGGGAAGAGCTGAAGGTAGTGAGTTTAAGATGCAGTCCTTGCCCTTCAGCCCACTTTTGGTTTACAGCCTTTTCTGTGCACTGTGTCCCCTGCCCGTCCTCAGGAATGGTGGACTCGTCCATGATGCCCATCATGGGCTACCTTGTGGACCTGCGGCACGTGTCCGTCTATGGCAGTGTGTATGCCATCGCAGATGTGGCATTCTGTATGGGATATGCTATAGGTAAGGACACTTTTTTTTCCCAAAAACCTTTTACTTCAGTGCAGGACAGACACTGCCTGCTAAAAATTATTTCAATCTTTGTATCTTTCTGTCTATAAGACATTGGGAAGGGAAGGACCTTTATCTAATTCTCTGTTTCCTGAAAGGTCCTTCTGCTGGTGGTGCCATCGCAAAGGCAATTGGATTTCCATGGCTCATGACAATTATTGGGATAATTGATATTCTTTTTGCTCCTCTCTGCTTTTTTCTTCGAAGTCCACCTGCCAAAGAAGAAAAAATGGTAAGAAAAATTCAGGATGCATTGATGCATGTCTTGGTCATTTTAGCATGGTCTTCTGGATACTTTCCTCATGGTCTAATTCTAAAATATTACTTCTCCTTTTGGGCAGAAGCCTCCAAACCTAAATAGTGAGAGTTCCTTTTTAGTTTGTACCACATAAGGCAGTTACTTCTTTTATTTTTTTAGTACTTTTATAGTTATTTCTTTTGAGCATTATGTTTATAATCTTGACAAATGAAATTATTTTTGTGCATAGATTAGCATCAGTATAGCTCTTTTGTCAACCAGATATAAACCTGGGGTAGTTCAATGTGATTTTCTGTGGTTCTTGAAAATCTTGGACATAATGTTTCTGCCTCCTGTACTCACTCCCAATATATTTTTTGGTGCTGTTTGCTTTTCTCCTACCCCTTACAGCATTCAGTAATAGTTGGTGTCTTGGTCCTTACTGTATGTAGGATTCTGGAGATGGTTTTAGGGTTTTTTATGGAAAACCATTGTATATGCACGGCACATGCATATACATGTGCATGGGGCACACATGTGGGCACATAAAACTGTTTTAATTCATAACTTTATGACAAGAATTACAGCCAGAGGCAAGATATAAAGTATCCCTCTTTTGAACAAGTTTAAATCTATTGATGCTAAATTTGAATTTTAAAACGCATGAGTCATTTTAACCTTACTAAGGTGTTTTCCTTACCCAGCAAGGAGAAGCTCAGTGTTTCTGATAATCGTTCATGTCTGGTAGTGGTGTTGCTGTTTTAGTAAATATCAAAAGCTGATGGGTACTCACCCAGCTGAAAGGAGAGTGCCTTGGATTAAGAATGAGTGAAATGAACAAGGGGAAACAGTATTTTGTGTTTATGAATAGATGCGAGGTTTGTTTGTGATGTTCTTTTGGAGGTATGTCAGAAGTTCTGACAGTTGAACTGAATGGGTCTTAATCCTTTGGCATTTCCTGGACTGTCCTTTGATGGTTTTCCCCAAGAGTGGATTTAAAGACAAACTCTGAATTTAGGTTATGTGCAGCCTGTGTTTATCTTGGGCATTTTTTACATTCATTAATTTATTCAACATATTTAAAAAATATATCAAGCACTGGGCACTGGCTTTGGCCCCCCCCCCCTTTATTTTATATAGGACTTAACTAGATAATTTTGAGTAACTCATGACCCATCTGCCTCCTAGCAGAGGAGCGGAAGGTGCTGTGGAATCACTGGGAGGGAAGCTGCCCCTCTTCCTTCTTTCCTCTTGCTGACGTGTATCTCCGGCTCTGAACAACCACAGCATTTTCTCATACCTCTCGTAGGGGACTTACCTGTTCCAGCCTGGTTGTGTAATTTCCAGATCCATCTTTGTTTGGCTGACCCTAGCACAGTACCTTGCCCTAATGGGGGTCAGAAAATTCTCAGCCCAACTGAAAACTGTCATTCAATTGCCACCATATCAATTTGATCAAGGCTGAATGAAGGTTACTCTCAAACCTTTTTGACCAAAAACATACATATGTAATCACCTACAATCGCTTCTGTCACCCAGGAGACTGTTTAAAACTCTTGGGAGATAGTGAAGGGCTAGCACAGGCCCGGGAGCCATGCTGGCTCTACCATGTAGAGGCTGTGAGTCTCGGTCCAGTGTCCCCCCACTCTTCCATCTTGCTTTTAGCTAATTCTCTGGCTTACTCTGTCAGCCCGGTGGTACCTCAGTGTCCTCCCTTGCTTTCCTCTGTGACGGGAGACCTTCCTTTTGCTGTACAGACCCCAGGCCTGCCAACTGGGCTTCCCTCGCCAAGGCGGCAGACATTAGTGGCTGTTGTGTTGTCTGTCTGTGGGCGGCGGCACGTGGCTTATCTGAGGCCTGGGCGGACGTGAATGGGGTCAGAGGACGAGCAGAGGGTGTGCGTGCCCAGCCAGCCGCCGCCGTGCTCTGCAGAACGACTGGCAGAAGGTGGGCCTCAGTACCTCTTTCTCCATTTAAACCAGTGCTTCAGTTCATTTAAAGAAAAAAAAATACCAAAGAAGGTAGAAGAGACAATCCTGAAAGGCAAAGCAAGAATTACAGGTTTCCAGAAAGCCACTTTCACTGTAAAATGTCACAATCCTTAATAAGCGCCTAGCAAGATAAATCATTAAAAACTTGAGAAAATGTGCATCTTGCTGCCCATAATTGATGCCCATAATTGAAGGCATCACATCAGATGGCATTTGACCGGCATAATGGTAACATTAGAGGTGTCGGCCAACAGCTGCTGCTACTCGTTGCAAGCAGAGCAGGAAGAAAGCGGAGGAAGCCGATAGCACCTAATGACAAGGGGGCATTCAGGCAGGACGTGCCGTGGAGGAGGAAGAATCGATCACTGTGCACTTGAGAAAACCCAGTACCGACAAGTGCTGGCATTCAAGATTACAGTTAGCAAATGCAGGGGGCTGTGAGAGCCAGAAGAAGGCATACAACCCTCAGCAGATAATTCTTTCATTAGACAGCATCCTGATAACAAGGCGTTTGGACTTAAGCTGTTTTATATTGAAAGATCTAATGCTATTTTCATGGATCACAACGTCATAGAATCATGAACCAGTTTGTGAGCACTGAGTTTTTCTTCCATTTGGTTTATTGGATTTCTGTTTTTTATAATCAGTGTTATCAGTCTAGGTAGAGAAAAAAACAGTTTGTTACTCAAGTCCCTCTGCAAGTATAAGAAATATCAACACTGCCATTTGAGGAAAATGTGTTCCTGTTATAAGACAATTACACGGTAGCCCTTAAACTCTCAGAATACCTGGTTGAGAATAGCTGTGTCCTGGCATGGATTTTTTTTTCCAGGTTGAAGAATTATTTTTAAATATAGGGCACGTTTCTTAATTTTACTCTTGAAGTTTCTAATTGTTGCCTAGGCAGGGAACTGGATGGTTTGGGATTGATTGCAGCTTGCTTTACTGGATGGCTCTGATAGTTGTCCCATAAAGCCCTTCCAGCAACAACTGTGTTTTCTGGATGCTGTGGCTTGGCGAGGATGGGGGGCCAGAGGCTAATGAGACCAAATATGCTCTGCATAATAGTATAATCCATTTATAGAAATTTTTCCCTTTGCAGGGCATTTACGTAGTGGATGCAAAGCCATCACTGTTTTTTTCTAGTTATGTTAAAGAGTCCTGGTACCTATCAAAGTCTCAAAGACCAGAGCTCTTACCTTTTGATGCTTTCATTTTCTCACTATCTCAGCTTCATGTTTGTATTAATATTACCTTTATGCTTCATTTGGCCCAACAAGTTTTTACCACTTTGGAGATCTTGACTCATGAACTAGGCATTTGGTAGGGGCTTGGGCTCACTTCTCAGTAAGTGGGCTTGGCTCTGAATTCAAATGCCAACCCCCTCCGTTGGATTTTCTCCTCAGTTGAGAGTTGAACACACCCTCCTCCCCACAGCAGTATGTGGAGAGCTGGTTTAATTTACCTGCCTGCTCCCCAGGCCTCACTGGACTTGTTCCTCATGCACTGGACTTACCACTGTTCAGGCCTCTCTTTTCATGGCTGTTTTTTTTAAGAGACAGGGTCTTGTTCTGTTGCCCAGGCTGGAGTGCAGTGGCAGGATCATAGCTCACTATAACCTTGAACTACTGGGTTCAAGTGATCCTCCTGCATCAGCCTCCTGAGTAGTGAGCATGACAGGTGTGCACCACCATGCCTGGATAATTTTTAAATTTTTTGTAGAGATGGGGTCTCACTATGTTGCCCAGGCTGGTCTCAAACTCCTGGCCTCAAGTGATCCTCCTGCCTCAGCCTCCCAAAGTGCTGGGATTACAGGTGTAAGCCACCTCGCCCAGTCCATCTGGCTTATTTAATCATGTATAACTTTTTTTTTAAAAAAAGTACAGCTATTGCACAGTAAACCTTTGAAGAGAAGTTCAGAAGCTGGTAAACTAGGTTTTAAAAGTTATAAAACAATTACTTCGAGGAAGAAAACTTCTTTACCTGAAACAGATAGGGTGTTGACAAGTATGGTTTGGGTAAATTGACAAATACCAATCATTTGAGTCTGTATGATGCCAAATAATCAGTCTGACTGAACTTCTTTCCCTGCAATGCAGTTTTTTGTTGAGTTCACATTACATGCCCTATCCTAGGTTCTGGGGGTCCTTAGATTAACAAATACATATATTCAGGTCTAATGTGGATGAACCAGGAGATGGCAGGTAATTATGAATAAAGGAGAGTGATGGCCATTCTTTCTAAGGTCACCTCACTGCCTGTGGCTCAAGTAAGGGTCGAGGCCCCAGGCCTGGCATTCTTTACAGCTGTTGTCTTACTGTGCTTCCTCACCAGATCTCTGTGGTGGCCAGGCTGGCTTACTTTGTGTCCTGCTTGGTAAATAACCTGTGCTTTGCTCATTGTCACCTCCCTTGCTATCCAAATGCTTTCCATCTTTCGAGGTTCACCTCAATGCCCACATCTCCCATATAGCTTTCCCTGGGCACCTAACCCACAGTGAGCCCTTCACCTGGGACCCTGGAGTACCTGTCCTTACCCATGCAGGAAGGTAACTACATTGCTGGGATAGGACCTTAAGGGCACTGACACAACACCTAGTAGGTGTCCCGTAAACTGTTGTCAGTTGCGTGACTGTGCTATAGCCTTAGATAATGCCATGTAACTAGGGTAGTGTTTCTTGAAGCTTATTGACACCACTGTCATGTGAGGATAGGGACCTGGAATTTCATTTTTAACCTGCTCCACCCCTCCACACCCCAAAGTGATCCTAGGGCACATTTCTTTGAGAATCATTAATCTGGGGAGATGAGACATTTAGTTATTAGGAGGATTAAACCCTTGTGTAATGTAGGTAGAATGGTCCTGGTATATCAAGTCTCTTGCCTCAATTATTTATTTTTAGAAATTGAGCTCTTTATTAAATATAAGTATCAGTTCACTTGGCAAGCAGCATAATGAGAAACAGTTAAATTTGAAGCTGACAAGTTGAGCTGGCAGCCTAACTTAGAGGGTCAAGGAGATCCTTGTCTTCACATGTCACACAGGCTGATCATTTGAGAATGTCTTGGGAAATGATAAATGAGTTAAGCACTGAGTGGCATCTTATCAAGTCTGTGGGACAAGAGCTGGGAGTAACAGCTAACAGACACCAAGATGGGTTGTAATAGGCTGACATCAGATACATCTTAATCCATTTAGATTTGCAGTCTGCACAGAAAGATATGGGGGAGTAGTTCATGTGAAGGAGAAAAACTCTGCGAGACATACTTGGTGAGAATTCATTTTAGTTGACATCCCACTGCTGACCTCTGCACTCTTCCAAGTACCATGGAGTGCTACAAGAGTGGACTCTGCCCTGAGGCTGCTGAGGCTCCCATCTGCCCCATTCTAGCTGTACATCCCTTGGTCAAATTCTTTAACTTTCCTGTGCCTGTTTTCTTTACCTGCCACAGAGGGTTATTGTGAATTTGAGGTAATATAAAACGCTTAGCGTGGTCCTGGCATGATGAACATCAGCTGTGTTATCATGCTTGGTTCTGCCCATGTTCAGGAGACATAATTGACTACAACTGCTTATTGAAGGTGTGGTTTGAAAGCAAAGCATCACTGTTTTTTGGTCACAGAATTTTAATTTTCTGTAACAATAAAGGAGGGCATGAGAATTTCATGTTCATCAGAAGAGGAATATATTTTTTAAAAAATCATACATTTGAGATAGAGTTGGCCAGCCAGGATTTGGGGAGACATGGTCTGGAAATCATATTTATGAAACGATAAAAGCCCTAGGATGTTTAGCCTAAGGAGAAAACCCTAAGGGGCCATGTCTGTGAAGATACCAGAACCAGATCCATGAATGGGAACAATGGGGATGGGTTTTAGTGTAGCCTTAGGTACGTCTCTAACAGGAGACCTCCCCTCATTAGGGAGAGAGCACGTCCTTGTCCTTGTAAAATGTGATAGCACAATGAAGTCTGCGAAGAGAAGGTGTAGTGGGTGACCTCCAGGATTCCCCCACCCCAATTCCAAGATATAACTCTTTGTAAACTTAACCTGCCTACCCTTTGCTTCATAGAGTATAAGTTCCCAGAATCGACTTATGGCCCTCTACAGGTATCATGAAAACACTGCAGAGACTGCTTCTGCCCATCTCCTATTGCTTGGAATTTTCAGAGTGTAGAATTCCAGGTCTTCTAGGCCAGACACTTGGTGATTGCTCCAAATGATTGGTTAATACAAGTAATAATACACAGCTTTCAAATTAGTAATCTTTAAAAACAGTAGGTTAAAACTGTCTTATCTTTATGAAACAGGAAGTTAATATGCTTGCACTTTGCTCTCTCTTAGGCTATTCTCATGGATCACAACTGCCCTATTAAAACAAAAATGTACACTCAGAATAATATCCAGTCATACCCGATAGGTGATGATGAAGAATCTGAAAGTGACTGAGACTCTCAAAAGTCATCAAAGTATTTAATTGTGTAAAACAGTGTTTCCAGTGAAATGACTCATGCAGAACTGTTGTAGTCATATCATCCATCCCTGGTGAAAGAGGAAAACAACCAAAGGTTATTATTTCTTTTCTGTGATTATGAGCGATTGCCAACAGCCTTATAAAGAAAAAGAAGCTTTTCTAGGGGTTTGTATAAATAGTGTTAAAACTTTATTTTATGTATTTGATTTTATTAAATATTATACAATATATTTTGACGAAATAGGTATAGTGTAAATCTATAAATATTTGAATCCAAATCAAATATAATTTTTTAACTTACATTCATGAACACTTGGGCAAAAATCTTATATTTTTTCTGAATATTGGTAATGAGTGTTTAAAATTAAAGCACACGTTATCTCTGAGACTTCCAACAAAGAGAAACTAAGAGGACGTCTGAAAAACAGAATCAAGTAAGACAGCATGTTACACAGAGACACTGAATGAGTGTTGTTATTTAACTTGTAGTTACTATCAATATGAGTTAAAAGCTAGTTATCTCATGTGCAGGGGACAAGAACTTGAGTCAGTCATCTTTTGGATTTATCCATAAATCTTAAATGGCATTAGTTTTCTATGTAATCACCTACCTGTAAAGTGGTGGTTGTAAATTAGGTTTTTGTGTCACATGGTTGGCAGCAAACATTAAAGCCAACACGGGAAAAATAGTAAATGTTCTGAAAGCAAAGAAAAGCACAACGTATAGTTTTGAACTAGCAGCTTTCCCTTTAGGATGTATACTTGATTCTTACTGTGTGAGAGAAAATTGAGGGTACATGTATGTAGCACTGTCAAGGTTGCTTAAACATGATAAAGTTTGTCAACACCTAGTTCAAGTTTTAGAAAAAGAAACTAAATAGGCTAATAGCTGCTCTGACTCAGAAAATCAGACTATACTATCATTGACCTGTTTGCAGGTCATCCAAGTGTTTTCTAGGGATTTATTAATTTTAGGTTCTAAAATTATTTTCTAGACTTCCTGAAAGTTGTTCACATCAATGTGAAAACAAATTTGACGACGATGGGAGAATGAAATTGTTTATGTCTTCAATCATATATTAGGAAAACAGGTAAAAAAAAAAAAATAGGGTGGTCAGGACTCATCCCCTTTCACAGGCAGAAAAGAAAAACCAAACATCTAAAAATGTGTGTTAACTGTATCATTCAGTGTGCAGTGCAGTGTAGTTTTTCTAAGCATGACGTTGATGTGCCTTTTCAGTGCAACAGCAAATACTGTTAGTGAACATTGTCAGTTTTTGTTGTTTTGTATGAGATGACTCATAGTCATGATGTCTCAAGTAATGCTTGTTAATTCTGCAGTTCTGTCATTATAAATAAAAATTACTGAATGTCAGTTTTGTTAAGCTAAAACTGTGTGTTCACTTGGACATCAAGGAGCAAAGAACTTTAGAACAAAGGCTCCTCAACCTTAGGACTATTTCTTACTCTCTAGGAAAGCGGCTAATACTTTTTTTGCTTCATGAAGCTTTTGTGTGTGGCTTCCATGATTTGAAGTCTGGTTTCCAAGTGCAGCGTGTTTGAAGCAAACAAGCTTCCTACTCACTTTTTTGCAATGAGCAACTTACACAAGTCTGCTACTTTGGAAGATGGTTCTGGAGGAACTCTCATATGGCCAAAATAAAAAGGCAGGACGGTTTCTGCTTCTGTAGGGGGAGAGCCTTAACAAAGAATGTACTTACCAATTGGTTCTTTTTGAGGGTTTCTGACTCTCCCTGCCCCTAATACCATATACTTTATTCCAATTTTATTTTTGCCTTCAAGGCTCAGCCTCTGTAAGAATGACTGGCAAAGGCAGGCTTGTTATTGATCCCTCGGGATAAAACATATGTGAATTTTTCAGAACTGTTTTGGGAGCAAAAGATATGTTGTATCTGAAGAAAAAAATTACAAGGTCTTTTATATGACTAATCTGGGTTAACAGGATTGTGAAAAGGTTTTTTAAAAAATTTATGTATGTATCAGAACAAAGAACATACAGCAATCTGAACATGTATTTTTTGAACAGAGGTGGTTTTTATGTTTGTACCTGGTAATACAGATGAGGTAGCAATGAATATTCAACTCTTTCTTTTGACTGCTAAGTATAGCTGTCCAAGTCATGTTTTAGCTAGTTTACTTAATAAATCTTCTGAACAATGTTCTGTGCAGTTTGTATTCCTTTATAAACCAAACTTTGTTGTTGCAATAAAATACCTAAGGTGGTATCATTTTGACTGTGGATATTTAATTTAAAACTATTCTTCTGTGCTTGCAGGCATCAGGTAAAAGCCACTCCAGGTTAGTCTGACCGTATGTTTTGGCTTTCCATAATTTGTTTTAAATTGAAATACGTAACTAGCTACATTATGTCAATGCGGAAAAAACCAGTAAGTTATCCTTGCATCTATAAACTTATTGTTGTCCTGATTGTTTTTGAACAAGTAACTGTATGTGAGGAAAGTTAAGTATAATATCTAGCCATTTGACATAATAGTGCTTAACCTGGGTTCTGTAAAACCGTTGAAATTAGGGACATTTTGAATGCTGTGCACATGTATATCTTCCAGGGATAAAAGCCACAGCTTTAATCAGATCTTAAAAGGGATCCATGACTCAAAAGGGATTAGGGGGAACCTTCCACTCTTTTTTGGTAAGGAAAGCTATTATCTCAATTTAGAAATTAAGACTTTTTTTTTTTTTGAGACAGGGTCTCCCTCTGTTGCCCTGGCTAGAGTGCAGTGGTGTGATCATAGCTCATTGCAGCCTCTGACTCCTGGGCTCAAGCCATCCTCATGCCTCAGCCTCTTGTGTAGCTGGGACTACAGGTGTGTGCCACCACACCCGGCTAATTTTTCTATTATTTTTTTCAGAGATAGGGTCTCACTTTTGCTTGGGCTGGTCTCAAACTCCTGACCTCAAGCGATCCTCCTGCCTTGGCCTCCCAGAGTGCTAGGATTACAAGTGTGAGCCACCACGCCCCACCCCAAGACAATATATTTTTAAATTGAAGTGATTTAAAATTTACTCCCTTTTAGGGGACTTAAGATTTTATTCTTTATTATCATCTTACTATTAGTAAAGGCCAAATATTTTCAAATTGCCTTAAAAAAATTGAGATATACTTAAATTTAGAACTTGACAATACTCCCAATATTTTAAAGTTGTGTTTTCTCCTCCCAGAGTCACAAAATATCCATATAGTATTTGAAGTGGTTCTAATATTGAAGAATATAAGGCTTGATATGAAGAAATGTAGCCTATTAATCATGATTGCTAAAATGTTGCTCAGTTTGGTAGTCTAACCCAATCGTTCATCTAAATACCAATGTAGAAAGTACACTTTAAATAGTTTAATTAATTGCTTATAGCAAGGCAAAGCCATAAATTTGATAATCCACAAATTAAGGAAACAACAGTAAAAATATTAATGCTTTTGAGCTGTTTGCAAAATTGCAATTTCGTTTAGCAAAAGTGGACTTTGATAAGCTTGTCTGCATTGCCAAATACCAGAAGATAATTCCATAGAGATGTGGCAATCACTTTTTAGATGTTATCAAATGAAGATATTCTTGTTTTCTGTGGTAGTCTTTATTATTTTTTAGCTATTGATAACATAGCATGGCAGCAAGATTACATCAGTAATGTAATATAATACACGTTTTTCATTGAAGCCTTATACCTTACTATACTCTAGGCTATCTGAAGAGTTCCCCCCTTGCACTAAAGTACAACTGTAATGCCTCTACTGCCTCTCCCAGTAGATACAAAAATATTGCACTACATTAAAGGTATATTTTACAAATGTCATTAGCAGCATTACTGAGCTTTCCATAATTGTGGTTCTACAGAGTTAAATACTTTTAAAATATGAGTAGGTAAAGTTTTGCATTATTTCTACAGCTCTTTAAAATGCATCAATTTCAGCAGCATGCTTGGGTATCACTTAGATTTCCATGGTTTAATCAGTAAACACCAGCCACTTACAGACACTCCACCTTCAAGGTTATCAATGGTGAGTTATTATTTATAGGATGAAATGTTATATATTGGGCAGATTGTTTCAAGCATAGGTTTATGGAGCAACATTTCAGCCTTCAAGGAATTTGGTGTGGAAAGTCTTCTATAGCAGTGTTCTTTTAAAATGTGCTTGTGCTTAAATAAACAACGAAAAGGGGGGGTATATGCAGGTATATTTTTGTTAGAAACTTGACCAAGAAAGGTATTTAGTGTCTCAATATTTCACTTAATAAAATAATAATAGGCATGAGAATTTTGGCTCTTGATTTTTAAAGTAGAATAACTTTTCTACCCTCAAAAATGTCTTTCTCACTCATATAAATAATCTTTTATTTGTATAGCTTTTTACTGTTCAAAGCACTTTTGCAGTTGTTATGCTATTCCTCACAACAATCCTGTGAGGTAAAGTATTAGTATCCCCATCTCAAAAATGGGAATAATGAGGCACAGAGTCCTTTTGTGACTTGCCTGTGGTTGCAGTTCATTAATGGAAGAACTTGAACTTAAACTCTTACATAGAGTTCTGGACTATAGACTATAGACCTGGGCCACAATCTTGAATATTACACTATGCTTTTTCCTGCCAACCATAAAAGCTGTTCCATCTAGTTTTAAATTCATGTCAGTTAGACTATCTATCGATCATCGTAGTGGTTACCTACACAAGGGAAAAACATATACATATCTATTTTACAGGTATGTAACAGCCCAAAACTTTTAAGGGACACCTCTTAAACAGGGGTCAAGCTTACACATTTTCCCTCAGCCATGTGTTACCGGGATCCATAAGATGGACCCAGTATCAGTGCAGATCTTCATTTTCAGAGAACTGGTCCCAATTCCTATGTATTTACACTGTCTATTTTTATTTGTCTTTCTTAACTAATAAAGATAGTCTGAACTAAAGAAGTATTCAGAATGATCACCATTCCTTAAAGCCTATAAGACACCAAAGCAATAAACATGTTTTGCATGATTCCTCTCCTTCACAGCGTACTCTTACATGCAAGTGTTTCTAAAGCAAAACCAGCCAGAACTAGTTATCAATACAGTCATTTTAAGAACAGTCCTCTGAAACTTTAAATATCCTTACACATGCTTTATTTCCTATGGGAGAACTGAACATGAAAAATAATCAAGGATGTTTAGAACTTCCATTTAAAAGGAAAGCATCAACATTTTAAAAGATATTTTAAAATCCTACTGGTTACTGTTTTTCAGTAATTAAGTCTTGTTATCCTCTCTACAAAATTCTTGACCAACTGCATTCCATACTTATTCCCTATTACATTTTATTTTTCAATGAAAGCTCTTCAAAATTAATCACCATATTTTACTATACTTCAGTTGCACAAAAGCTGTAGAAAAAAATTTTACAGAAGCATTGAAAGCAAGCAATATATGTAAAATTTTTTTTTACTAAATCAGCATAACAGACTAAAGCTGCAGCATGTGTTTTCATGTTATATTTGGCAAAAACAAAAAAGCCCCCCCAAAATAACAAAAATCTCAAGCAAGTAGAGATGACAAACTTCATAAAACAAAAGAAAGATTTGAAACCTGTTCCCTCAATGATTGCTGTTGTCAATTTGGGCATGCAGCAAATTTGTTATAGCCATGATGGAAACAAAAATATTTCAAGAATCTAGACAATATACTATTTCACACTATTTCAAAAACCGAAAGGAAGGAAAATAACACATTGAGACATCACACATACATAAACATGAAAAGTTAGCTTACATAATTACATAATTAGAAAAAGTTAAAAATAAATTAGTAAAAATAAATTCCCAGTATAAACCCAAAAAAGCATCGCTATAAATGCAATCCAAAACAACCAATTAGTGAGCTGGTCATGTTTTTGCTGGAAAACAACCATTTTCATTCTTGTTCTTACACAAGCAAGTAACTGTGGAGAAGCAGGCCAAAGTGCATTATGAAGATTTAAATGTGGTTTTGTCTGTGGTACTTCAGATGCAACTTTTCCCCAATCATTTGAAAGTTTAAATAGACTGTTACACAGCTTCAGATGGGCCAAATAAGTCGTCTGATATACTGCTGAATGGCTGAGAGTCTATTAGTTGGCTTAGTTCATTATCAAGGTCTTCTTCTGTATCATCTGTATACTTGCTTATTTTTTTGGAGTGCTGGTCTAAAGACAGACTTTCTAAAGTTTCTATATCTTCAATGCCTGCTCTGTAGTGGATCATAAGAAGTGTTAAAGCTTGTAGTCTTTCACCTGATTTAGCCAAAGCGGCAGAAAGAAGTGATTTTTTCCTTGTATCAGTTGTCTCTTTTTCTTCTCTAACAAGGGAATTATTGTGTTCCAACTCTTGATCAATTTCATTCTGCAGTTTATCCAACATGAACTCTAGTTTCTGGATCCTTTCCTCCGTTGGCAAGCCTCTGTACAGATCACGACCAATTTCTTTAACTGCAATGAAAACACTGTCATCCAGACCACCCTCCTTTCTCACTAACTTTATTCCTGTGCTGTTTCCCCGTTTAGAAGGACTGTTTGGACCACAGACCTCTGTGTCACTGCCTTCGTTGTCTGATGTGTTGGGTGTGTGTTTTGGTGAAGGTTCTACGAGATCAGTTCCTGGTTCAGAAAGGCGAGTTTTAGAGACTTGACGCAAATTTAACAAACGAGAGCTAGTATTGATGATATGCCTTGTCAAACCTGTTGTTTTATTAACTGACTTGCTAGCTTCAGCATCAACACGAGGAGGCAGGCCTAAAACGGTTTCCTGTCCTTCCAGCCTGAGGTTTTTCAGGGTCCTATCTATTCGCCTATCAGTTGCTCCACAAAGAGGAGTCTCAGCTAGACACTTTTCTTGACATTTTTTATGGCAAACATAAGCACAAAACATACACTGGGAAGCAGCTTTAGTCCAAACTTTTTTCTTACAGTAATCACACCAAGTTGGGTTCTGGAACTGAGTATCCTGGAAACTATGTTTATTTTCTGTTAAACCCATCTGTCCAACAAAGTGCTCCTCTTTAGGGAGAGCAGAAACTTCTTCAACCAAATGGGGTTCTTTTTCTTTCTCTATGTTAGTAACTATATGGTGGTCTGATTCTCCTTCTTTCAAATATTTGAAGTGAATAGTAATGTCACCAAAGCAAAATTTGTCATTGAATCCCTTCTGCATACTCAGATTTCGTAGTGCGGTTCTAGTGACTATAGCCTTAGGTGAGGGGGCTTCCAGTCTGAATTTTGAAAGGTATTCCATATTTGATGTAGCGAGGCATCCCAAAGCCACTTCTTCAAGTTTTAAACTAATGTGCCCCAAACAGATGAGACCCCCCAACTTAAAAGGATCCCTGCACCACAGTGCAATGTTTAAATATCTGTGGCAGGCTTCGATGTCAAATAAACAGGATGCTCTGGTTCTTGTCCATTTTCCTAGCTTATTACGATAAAGAATTTCTGATGATTCCCATGTCTGACGGTCATCAGAACTGTCCTTAGTAGGGCAGGAACTTTCTGAAGTAAAATCTTTAGCCACTTCTTGCTTTGCTAAAAACTGCTTAGATGTAGCTGCATCTTCTATGTGATCCACATTTTTTGCTTGCTTTTCAGCAGACTTATCTGCAGGAGGAGGAGGCAGCACCTTCTCTGGCTTTTCAACAAGAACATCTGGTTCTGCCTGATTTGGGGCATCGGCGGAAGGCAAAGGGACTTTCACTTGTGGTCGTGGTGGCACAGGTGGTTTAAAAGTGGATCCTTGGGTAGGTTTTGACACTTGTGCTGGGTCTGTTATCTCAGAAGTTTTTAGGGGTGAGGGTTTATTTCCTTCTTTGGATGGAATTTTTGGTGGTAGTGGGTGACTTCCCCCAACTAATTTACGGTTTAAAACTGGTGATATAGCTCCAAGGGGTTTAAGAGAAAGTGTTGTTGGAGTACGTTTGGGACTATGACTTAATGATTGTGCCTCATCTTTGAACTCGTTTTGTGCTCTGACATCACTTGCCAGGTCTTCAAATTCAGAATCCAGCTCTCTATTTTCAGCATCTACTGCCAGCCCGGTGGCTTCCTCTTCATAACTTGGTTGGCATGAGCTTGACAAAAAGTTTTCTTCCACCTGGCCAAAATTATCTTGCAGCACTGCACCTTGATTACTCTGGCCCACAGGCCTTTCATAGTACACCAGGACCCGGTCACCAGCCTGCTTGATGAGCTTCAACACTTGCAGGGTCGATGTGATTTTCACACCTGGTTTAAGATTTTAAAAGGGAAAACATGTAAACTACTGCAATAAAAATTGCCTAAATTTGTTAAATATAATTGCCATTACCTCTGATTATTTAACTAATGGAAGAGTAATATGAAAACCTCAAAAATATTTTATTTGGCTTTGGATGAATCAGTGTACTGATTCTCAAAACCTGAATGTGCTGATATCCTGGAAATCATTACCTTTTCAAACCAGATAATGACGCAGAATCCCTAAGTGTGCCAAGCTGCTAACTCCTGTTTCCCATTCCTTCCTAGGTTAAATTGACATTTCTCAGTTTGAACTGAGGAAGTGAACTGAGCGAGACCTATTTAAAAAGATTTAATTAATGGTTAAACTAGACTTAGAATGATAGGGAGCTATGACTCTACTGAAGGAAATTCGAAGATACTCCAGGTATAACAAAATATGTGATGAATGATTCAAATTAAGAGACCAATGCTTGAAATAAATGTAGCAAAAGACTATGAATAAGGGACTCTTTTACAGATTCTTTTTATTAGCCCTACCCATCAAACTCGTCTTTTTCCTGGACCAGAAAGAATAAGTAAGGGATAAATTGCTTTAAGGTTAAACAAGTTAGTTACTATCTGCATCTGTAATATCTATCTTAAATTTTATTTTAATTCTAATTGTTACACTAACATAGTTTAAAATTCAAAAGGTGCAAAAAGATGTACAGTGAAAAATCTCCTTTCCACCTCTATCTCCCAGCCATATTGTCCCTTTCCTGAGGTAGTCAATGTTAGCAGCTTCTGGTATATTCTTCTAGAGATATTCTAGTTGTGTTATCACTTAAATGCTTGGTTTGGTTCCTGACACACTTCCCATCCTCACCAAAATAGCACTTACCCAAGCTATGCCTTTATGAAGGACTTAGAGAAAGGTGAGAAGGGCTCTTTGTTTTCCAAAGATCTTAGGGCCATCCTAAATAAATCAAAGTAACATCAGCCCCTTCTAATAACCTGACTTCAGAGTTCCTCAATCTGTGTCCTCTCCTACTTCAGCTACCTGGGAAGATCAGGCTTTAACCTGGTCATCACTAAGAACTTTTTCCCATCAAAGAGCTTTCATTTTCAATTACTCTCTGATCACAGTCTCCTACTTTTCACCTCTTATAATCCTGTCTGCTAACTGAATCTGTTTTTAGGCAATTTCCTGGCCCAATCATTCCTTCTTTCTTCTCATGGTCCTGTTGGTCTCCTGATACCACCTGCTTTTCTACCCAACCTCAGTTTAAAGATTACAATGATGTTCTCACCAATATTTTTGATCCTTTTGTCCTTTCCCCTTCTACTATATACCTATCTTTTTGATGTCCAGCTTTGCCAGCCCCACCATTCCTCTTTCCTGCTCCTGAGCTCACCACCTGGATCTAGCAGTAAGTCATGCTATCCATCTTCAGCAAGGTGTTCAGTGCTGCTTAGCATTCTTTTGATTGGTCTCCAAACAACTAAATCTCCAAAACACTAGCTGCAAACCTTTCCTGTTCCCCTAAAGCCCACCCTTCCTACTCTCTTTTACTCTGTCACCTTATTTACCAAAAAGATCAACATGAAGTTACCTTTTCTTCCTGCCAATAATTTTTACCATCTTATTTCAGAGGAGGAAGTATCCCTTTATTTGTATATATATTCTGGATCCTATCTTCTTATCTCCTTCAGGACTTTGCTCCATGAATTATCCTTACTCGTATTTTTTCTTCCTTCTTTCCTTTCTTTTTTAAACATTCCTTTCCCTTAGTTTCCATGACACTGTAATAAATTGGTTCTGATCATCTCTCTTCTGGTTTCTTTTTCTCCACCTACACCACTTGCCCGTTAGGTTACCAAGGTTTGTCTGTCACTAGTTCTCTCAGCCCTTTTTTGCTCTCTCCCTGCTAATTATAGCCACTCTAGCAGTTTCAAAAACTATCAACTTTTTCTTTGGTTGGTTTCCTCTCTTCTTCACTCTAGTCCTAGATGCCCAACTTCTGGACATCACACCACCTGGATGTTTTGTTGGCACTACATTTTTAGCAAAGTTAAAACCCTTCTTTGACTATCTCATCCTCTGCCCTCACTATCACGGATCAACTTGCCATTCCCAGTTAACCCAATTTGAATCCTGGAGATAGAGCTGACTCCCCAGATCCATTTAGCTGTCAATTCTAACTCAGAACTTCAGTGTATTTTCCTTCCCTGTTCAGATCCTCCTGATCATAGGCTTCAACTACAGTAATAAACAGTCCTTAACTGCAGTCTCTCACTCAGACCTTTCCTACTTTAATCATCAAACATACTGCTACCAAAATTTCCTAAAGCTTTGGCTCAAAAACTTTTAGCCTACAAACTCATCACCCTGAAATTCAGACCTTTCTAATATGGCTCTTCTTGATTTATCCAGCCCTAACTTCTACTACTTCCCTCTAATCACACTATGTCCCAGCAGAACTGTAGTTTGACATAATGCATAAATGAAAAATGCATCCCTCTAATGATCTGTAGTAGGCAAAAACTTCAACTGAATCTAAACCCATTTTTTTTTGGGGGGGGGACAGAGTCTTGCTCTGTCACCCTGGCTAGAGTGCAGTGGCATCGTCATAGCTCACTGCAACCTCAAACTCCTGGGCTCAAGCGCTCTTCCTGCCTCAGCCTCCCGAGTAGCTGGGACTACAGGTGTGTACCACCATGCCTGGCTAATTTTTCTATTTTTTGTAGAGGTGGGGTCTCACTCTTGCTCAGGCTGGTCTCGAACTCCTGGCCTCAAATGACCCTCCTGCCTTGACCTCCCACAGTGCTAGGATTACAGGTGTGAGCCCCTGCACCCTACCTAAACCCATTTTTAATGACTAAAAAAATCTGCCCTCATCTCATCTCTTCCTTAATCATCAGATGCTTTGTGGATATGGCCACGTACCTCTCAGGGCTGAGTCATCCAAGTCTGGATTTTTCTTTTAGAATATTTCAAACATACTCAAAAGTTGAGAAAACAATAAAATGAACTCTACTACTGAGCTTAAAATATAACATTTTACCAATCTTATTTCAACTATCACCAATCCCATATTACTAAATATTTTAAGAACTATTGTATATCCATATAAATGAATCAATTATAACTATAAAAATTTTTTGGAAAAACACCTGTTGACATGGAGCAAAGTTTATGACATATTTAAAGAAATAATGACCATTAAAAAAAATACATAGTAAGATTTCAATTTGTTTTCTGGAGTTGGGGCAGGGGATATATTTATGTACAGAAAAAAAAGTCAGGAAGGAGACATACAAAAGTTTTTCTGTTCCAAGTTTTAAACACGAATGTGTATTACACCCTCCCCTCATCTCAATAAATACATATATTTTTATAAATGTTACAAATGATGTGAAGGGATGACTTTTGATTTTTCACTTTGCATACATTTATATTGTTTGGATTTATGTATTTATTTCTTATTTATGTATTTACTACTTGTGTAATTGAAACAAAACCCAAACGAGGACATAAAAAAGAAAAAAAATTAATTTTATCCTGTAGGTAAAAGCAAAACAGGGTATGTATAGATATAAGAAAGTTATATTGAATTATGGTTTTAGTGGCAGGAGATTCTTGTGGTTATTATATTATTAAACAACTATATAATGAATGAGGTATATATCTAGGCCCTTCCTAAGTGCTATGCATCAGCATCATCAGCATCAATAGCATCTGGGAGCTTGTTAGAAATGCAGACTCTCAGGCCCCACCCCAGGTCTCTGAATCAGAATGCACATTTTAACATCATGCCTGGGTGACTGGCATATACATGAAAGTTTGAGAAGCACTGCTTATGCCTCGATCAGAGGGATTTCTACATGAAAATGTTAACTTAGTCGGGCTCCCAGGTGTGCAACTAAATCATTTTCATTATTTTACTGTCATGATGGATTTGAATCAAAGACAGAGTTTCTTTGACATTTAACCAGGGGTAATTGCTCCTTGGTTTGGGAACTGCTCTACCTTATTTATTGTCTTAGCTGTGAAAGAACATACCACATTCCCCTTAAAAGATCAACTGTGACCAACTATGTGTTCAAGAAATCTCTTGACAAGCCTACCATGGGTGGACCAGGTTACTACAAAGGTCTGAAAAGGCTGGGACTTTCCCCCACTGCTGTGCACATTGAGTCCCACTGCTTAGACATATACATATAAGCAAATAATCTGCGTATCAACAGAGAGTTTTTATTGTTGATAACAATCCAACTGATAGGAAGGCATGCAAGTAACACGTTTCCACCATTGATTTGGGCTAAACTCTGAATAACAACATACTAACAAATGGCTGGCCATTCAGATAATATGGGGCCACAGGATAGTTCAAGTGTGTCCTCCTGGACAAGGAGTATTAGTTCCTTTCCTGTTCATTATCTAGTCCTGACTGAGGGGGGCAGTGCTAACACTACCAATTTTAGGCTCAGAGTAGTAGTGGTGGTGGTCGTACTGAAAGGCGACCATTGACTTGCCCTTACTTTCACATTCAATAAAAAGTAAACAGAGGAATAGAAGGTGGGAAGGGAAGGGAAATTAGAGTGGTTACACAAAAGTAGTCTAAAGGTAAAGATTTATACATTAGGACTAAAATGGCATATATGCTTTTAAAGTATTTTGAAGGCCTCCTTTAGATTTTTATTTATAGTACAGTTTATTACTTTCTTTCCACTATAAAAGTAACATGTGCATATTATGAAATAAGGATGGTCGAAGAGAGGAACAACCCCACACCTACTTTCTAGTTTATCTGTAAATGTAAAATATATTGCATATTAGCATAATTACCTCCAATAGCAATAAGTCGATCTCCCCGCTGAAGATCTGCAATTGCAGCAGGCGAGTTTGGGGCCACAGTTTCAATTATGACGTGCCCAGCATATCCATCAGTTGACTGGACAAGACGAAGTGTAAGGCCAACACTTTGTAAATTCCCTTTTATTAATTCAACCTTTGATAAAGGGGAAAAAATGAAAACAGATTCAGTGGATTCATAGTAGTGGAGTGAGAAAACAGTAACACACTGAGAGCACCGCAGCTGATGCTGACTTTTATATCATGGTGACTATTATTAAAGATAAATAGAGGAGGGAAGAAATCTTTATAGTAACAATATCAATTAACATATTCTTCGACTACACATTTTAAGTCATCAGAAAAGTTAAGCACTTTGTCTTCATGTTCCATACTTACTGTAGAAAATTTGGAAATAAACAGAAAGGCAAATGAAAAGAAAATCACTCCTAATCATACTATCTAGAACTATTATTAATATATTTTTGATTATATATTTTAACAAAAAATTGAGAACTGTCTCAATAAAACAGACATTGTGAATATAATCATATATTGTGAACATAATTTTGAATCTTGCTTTTTTTCAAATATAATGGGAATAATCTACACCACTGTATGTGCTTGGGAAACTCCACTTTTTATGGTGTATTCTTAAATTTTCTTTTTTAGGAAGAGGCAAAAAAAAAAAGAGCTTACATTTATGCTTTATTAAGAGTTATCTTATGCCCAGTGCAGTGGTGTGCACCTATAATCCCAGTTACTTGGGAGGCTGAAGCGGGAGGATCATTTAACCCCAGGAATTTGAGACCAACCTGGGCAACATAGTGAGACCTGTCTCAATTAAAAAAAAAAGTTATCTTATTAATGAGATGCCCTGTTCTAACTCATCAAGATCATTTTGTTTTCTAAACAAATCTGTCATTCAATTTATTAGGAATATGTATCCCAGATTAACATCATCTGTGAACTTAAAAAAAAATCATCATCATGCCATTTGTATGGATACAAATCACGGGTTTTAAAAAAAAAAGATAAAAAGCTGTGAACTAAAATAAAATCTTAAGCGGCACTCCCCACTGCCCCTAGCTGACTGAATGGACACCCTCTTGGCCAAGGGGATCCCCGAAATACCCTAAAGCTGAGTTATTGGCTGTAAGAAGGGAGGTCAGACATGCCTTGTCACCCCCCTCCTCTTGGAGCTATCTTTTGTAACTCATTAACAGGCCTAAGGCTATGCAAAACAAAGCTTTACTTAACAGATCATTTGCGTCTGTGTATATGTCCAGTGGCTTGTCTCTGATTAACAGACTTCCTTATATAAAGGTAAAACATCCCAAGCCTTTAGACAAAGCTTCATTTCTTTAAACAATTACAAATCAAAGAATCTTTAAACCCACCAATCCTGTATTTCCCAGCTTTGAGATGTCCTGCCTTTTTGGGCCAAACCAATGTATGCCTTCCATGTATTGATTTATGACTTTACATATAATTCCTGTCTCCCTGAAATGTACAAAACCAGACTATAACCCAACCATGGCAAGACCACTTGCTCAAGGCTTCCTGAGTGGCTCTCCCGGCCATGGCCACACATATTCAGCTCAGAATAAACCTCTTCGAATTATTTTAAAGAGTTTGGCTTCTTTTCCATTGACAATGCCACATCTCTCCAGATGACAAGAATTAAATCAGTGTTTACTGAGCTCAATTACAAATCGGTCTAATTGTATTATCCTCCAGCCCACATTTCTTAGTACTGTTCTCCAAGGATATCTCAAGAGGGACTTTGCCAAATACTCTGCTAATATCCAAATATCACTGACTGCATTGCTTTAATATATAAATCCCACTTAGCTAGAAATTCAATTTTCCTACCTAATGATGTTGGCTGGTAAAAGAACCCTTTTTGGAACTTGTTCTTTAATTTGGGTGTTAATAGGTTTTGTAAAGTTGTTTTTATTTTAAGGAAAATCTTAATGGTATTATGCTCAAGAAATGGCAAATGTGGTCAAGTTTTGGATTCCCTGAAGGTTTACAAAACACAAAACCCCTCCAAAAAACATCATTTGTGTTTAAATCTCCCAAAATATCCATCTAGTCATCTAGTTCCTACCTTAAGATATAGCAAATAATTACCATATTATGTTAATTAAAGTGCTTTATGCACTTAAGGCTTCTAACAAAGCCCTTAAGGACACATTCTCTCAAATTCAGGAACATAAATATATTCTTAATATAAAGATTGCCAAAATTTAGAATGTAAATTTTCTAATTACAGGAAGCTAAGGGTAGCAAATGGGTAGAAAATTAAATTGTATGAGTCTGAGTACTATAAAGTTTAAAAATTAACACCTGGATTTGGAATGTGATTTTTGTGATTTACTCTTTGCTCTTAAAAATAGAATGGAGGTTCGTGGGATGGGGCTGAGAAGTGAACTGAGGCTAGTATAGGTACTAGTATGTAACAGAGGTAACGGCCTGAAAAAGGGTAAAATGTTTTATGAGCTGTCTCTTTAAAGCCCCCTCACCCTATTTGGGAATTAAAACCTGCATTCCTGCCCAAGGCCAGTAATCAGAGGGGAAGGGGAGTGTCCTTTGTTTTTTTGTACCACAGGAGATGGCCTGGCAGAGGTCACTGAGATTGTCTTCACTGGAGATGCTATAGTTAAACAGCAATAGCCTGAAGCTGAAAATTCCCTTTAAAAGCTCTGTATTTCTGCTTATAGATAGGACAGTGGTACTTTAAGACAAGAGTCTGCCATCCTCCTCATTTGCTGGCAAATTAATAAACTTCTCTTTCCTTTTCCTCAAACCACTTGTCCTCGTTCTTCTGATGCAGCCTCAGGGACAAGTACAGAACTTTCAGTAACAAGTATACTTTAGTTTCGTAATTTATTTTCTACTGACAAGTCATATTTTTCCCTTTGCTTTTCTTACTTCAAATGACATTGGAAATAAACATTCCAGATGGAAAAAGAGAGAGTTTTCAGTAGGAATAATCAGGGCAAATACTAAATTACCTCCTTTTCTCCCCAATTTTTATTACTGATTATTAGCAAATGCTCTTAATTTCACACTTATACAGGGAACATAAGACACTGTTTCTTTTACCTCTTTTCTTGTTGAAAGATTGTCTTGTTTCCTTTTAAACTTGCATACCACTAACCTACCTAATTTTGGAATTATAGTTTCAGCATTCGCTGAAATGGGAATTATCACTTTCATTAAGTTCTGACAGTGATTCAAAAGTCTCAGAGTATAACAACACCTCTTAATTAAAAACCTGACAAAACAAAGCATTTAAAAATGAACATCACACAAAAATACTGTTATTTTAATGTAAAATTTAGGATAGAGTTTACAAGAACATCCAAATGATACATGACTTTTGGAACAAACTGGTATCTCCACTAGGGTAAAACTACTATTTTTAAACAAGAATAGTAAAAAAAAAAAAATTACGTTATATAATTCTCTCCTATATATATGTATCTGTATTTTAAAGTTATATATGACTATTCGCTATACCATGCACTATAAAACATATGCCAAAATAGAATTTTTAAACGATGACATAAAAAATAAACATAAATAGAAATCCTAAATATTTTTCCTATGTCTGCTGAAGCATGTGGCATGCACTGCCTGGAATATGATATCATTACCTGAGAGGTTTTGGTTTTCAAGATTTTATTATGGAAAATTTCAAATATATATATAACAGTACAGAGAACAGTAAAATGAGCCCTGTGGTAGATTATAAAATACAATCACAAATTCCTCCTGTACTCACATGAACATCCTTTTGCAATGTAACTTTACTAAACCTGTCATTAGAGGTATAATGTGTTTCTCTACCCCTCTCTCAGCAACCAATATAACTAGAAAGAATAAGCAGAGGCACAGACCATCTGAACATTATGAACCCTCTCATATTGACATTTATAGAACACTATACTCAACAATGGCAAAATAAATATTCTTTTCAAGTATACATGATATATTCTTTTCAAGTATACATGATAAATTCACCAACATGTGGAAGGTCACAAAATAAGTCTCAACAAATTCAAAAAGACTGAACTTACACAGGGTATAGTCTCTGATCATAATGGAATTAAATTAGAAATCAATAACAGTAACTAGGAAAACCCCAAATATTTGGAGAATAAAGCAATACACATCTAAATAATTCATGAATCAAGAAATCACAAGAGAAATCAGAAAATATTTTGAAAGAAATGATGAAAGTACAACCAATCAAAATTGGTGGGATGCAATTAAGCAGTGTTTAGAGGTAATTTATAGCTTTAAATACTTATATATCAGGAAAAAATCTAAAATTAGTGATCTGAATTCCTACTTTAAGAAATTTAAAAACCCCAAAGTAGAAGCAAGGAAAGAATAAAGAGAAGAAATCAATGAAATAGAAAATGAAACAACAGAGAAATCAATGAGAGCTGATTCAATGAAATTACCAATAAAATTGATCAGCATCTAGGCTAAACTGATTAAGAAAAAAGGAGAGAATGTTATATAGGGGTGAAATCCAAAAAAAGAAAAAAAGAGAAAAGACACATATTACCAAATAGGTGTCTACTGGCTATTATAAAAAATTATCAATGGCTATTATCAAAAAGACAAAAAATAACAAATATTGGCAAGGATGTGGAAAAAGGGGAACTCTTACACACTGTTAGTAGGAATGTAGATTAGTACAGCCACTATAGAAAACAGTATGGAGGTTCCTCAAAAAACTAAAAATAGAACTACCACATGATCCAACAATTCCATTACTGGGTATATAGCCAAAGGAAATGAAATCAGTATGTCAAACAGATATCTGCGCTCCCATATTTACTGCAGCACTATTCACAATAGCCAAGCTATGGAATCAACCTAAGTGTCCACCAATGGATTAATGGATAAAAAAAAAAAGAGTGGTATATAAACAAAATGGAATACTATTCAGCCACAAAAAAGAATGAAATTCTGTCATTTGCAACAACACGGATGAACCTAGAGGACATAATTTTAAGTGAAATAACCCAGGCACAGGAGGACAAATACTACATGATCTTACTCATATGTGGAATCTAAAAAAGTTGATCTCATGTAAGTAGAGAGTAGAATAGTGGTTACTAGAGGCTGGGGGTAGGGGAATAAAGGGAGGTTTGTCAACGGGTACACAAAGTTACAGTTAGGAGGAATAAGTTCTGGTGTTCTATTGCACAGCAGGGTGACTATAGTTAACAATAATGTATTGTATATTTCAAAATAGAAGAGAGGATTTTCAGTGTTCCCATCACAAAGAAATAACAAGCATTTGAGGTGACAGATATGCTAATTATCCTGATTTGATCATTACACAATATATACAGGTATCAAAACATCACACAGTACCCCATAAATACGTACAATTATTAAGTGTAAATTAAAAACAAAATAAAACTTAAAAGAACAAGAGGGAGGTGTCATGATGGATCCCACAGACATTAAAAGAATAAGGCAATATTATGAACTTTATGCCAATACATTTGACAACCTATATGAACTTGAAAAAATTTCCTTGAAAGATACAAATAACAAAAACTAACCTCAAATGATAGAAATTTAAATACTCCTGTATCAATTAAATACATCAAATTCATAATTATAAACTCCCCCTCCCCACAAAAAACCCTCCAGAGGTATAGACTGCTTCATTGGTGAATTCTTAAAGAATAAATAATAATAATTTTACCTGGAATCTGTTAGAAATAAAGAAAGAGGAAACACTTCCCAAATTATATGTTAAGGTTAATGTTACCCTGATTCCAAACTGAGGCAAACAAAAAACAAGAAAATAGAAGGACAGACTAATATCTCTATTGTTCAAACATGGATACAAAATTTAACAAAATTTTAGGAAATTCAATCCAGCAATATTAAAAAAAGATAATATTAACCAAATGAAATTGATTCCAGTAATGCAGCATTGGTTTAACAGTCAGGAATCAATGTAATTTACCATATTAACAAAACAATGGAGAAAATCATAAAAATATTTCAACTGCTGCAAAAATACCCACAAAAAACATTTAACAAAATCCAACATCTATTCATGATAAAAGCCCTCAGCAAACTAGAAATACAAGGGAACTTCCTAAACCTGATTAGGCATCTACAAAAACCTATAAATAACATAAAACTCTAAGGTGAAAGACTGAATGTTTTCTACTTCAGATCAGTAACAAAGCAAGGATTTCTGCTCTTCACGCTTCAACGTTGTACTGGAAGTTATAGTCAGTGTTATGAAGAGAAAAGGGAAAGCATAAAGATTGGAAAGGGAAGAAAAAAACTGTCTTTATTTACAGATAACATGATCCTAAACAGATAATCCCAAGAAGTCTACAAAACAGCTACTAGAGCTGATAAGTGAAATTAGGTCATAGACTACAAGGTCAATATTCAAAAGTCATTTTAAATGAGTTTCTATATATTAGCAACAAATAATTAGAAAATTTAAAAAACCCAACTCTATCACAATAGCATAAAAAACATATTTACTATTAAGTTTAATGAAAGATGTACAAGACCTGTATGCTAAAAACTACAACACACTGCATTTTTATGGAAAATTTAAGGGAAATTAGAGAAGAACTAAATAAATGGAGAAAAATAGCTTGGTTAAGGGATTGGAAGATTCATTATTGTTAAAATGACAATTCTTCCCAAATTTATCTACAGATTCAACACAATCCCAATCAAAATCCTTGCAGGCTTTTGGAAAAGAAAAGGACCTAGAACAGCCAAAACAATCCTTAAATAGAACAAGGTTTGAGGTCTTTTACTTACCTGATTTCAAGACTTGCTGTATGTTAGAGAAATCAAGACTGTGGTATTGGCCTAATGATAGACATATGGATTAATGAAACAAAATAGTACAGAAATAGATCCACACTTATATGGTCAATTGATCTTTGACACAGGTGCTAGACTGATTCATTGGTAAAAAGGTATGCTGGAACAACTGGATGTTTGAATGGGAAAAAAATGGATCTCAACTCACACATCACATAAAAAATTTACTGGAAAAGGAAACTAGACCTAAACTTAAGGACCAGAACTATTAAATTTATAGAACAAAATACAGGAGAAAATCTTTATGACACTGGGTTAGGCAAAGATTTCTTAAACAGGACACAAATAGTACAGTCTATAAAAAATTATAAAATGGATTTCATAAAATTAAATACTTTTGCTCTTTGAAAGACAGTTAAGAAAATGAAAGACAAGCCACAGACCGGGCGAAAATACTTGCAAAACATTTATCTGAGAAAGGACTTGAACCCATGAATATATAAAGAACTCTTACAACCAACAAAAAGATAAACAACCCAATAAAAAATGG
Organism: Daubentonia madagascariensis; assembly: GCA_023783475.1. Lineage (NCBI taxonomy): Eukaryota > Metazoa > Chordata > Mammalia > Primates > Daubentoniidae > Daubentonia > Daubentonia madagascariensis. The sequence continues at coordinate 23,582,642 of JAKFHU010002573.1, forward strand.
GCAAAAGATTTGAACAGATACTTCACAAAAGATATACTAATGGCCAATAAACATATTAAAAGATGTTCAATTAGTCTTAGGGAAATACAAATTAAAAGATCCTACTTATCTGCTAGAATGGCTAAAGTTAAAGACTGACAATACCAAGTACTGATGAGGATGTGAAGCAACCAAAACTCTTTTTTTTTTTTTTTCTTTTTTTTTAATTTCAGAATATCATGGGGGTACAACACTTTGGCCATACACATTGCCCCTGTTCTGCCCGTGTCAGAGCCACAATCGTGGTCGTCTCCCAAACTGTGCTCCCCACATCCATTCAGTGAGAGTTTTTCCCATCCCTTCCACCCCCCTCCCGCCCGCCCGCCCGCCCTCTAATGAATGTTATTGCCCTGTGTGATGTAAGTGTTCATCAGTTAGTACCAGTTTGATGGTGAGTACCAGTGATGCTTGTTTTTCCAATCCTGTGACACTTCGCTTCGAAGAATGGGTTCTAGCTCCAACCAGGATAATACCAGATGTGTTAATTCACTGATGTTCCTTATTGCTGAGTAATACTCCATGGTATACATATACCACATTTTATTGATCCACTTGTGTATTGATGGGCACCTGGGTTGTTTCCACAACTTTGCAATTGTGAATTGTGCTGCTATGAACATTCGAGAGCAGATGTCTTTATTATAAAATGTCTTTTTTTCTTTTGGATAAATACCCAGTAGTGGGATTGCTGGGTCAAATGGTAATTCTACTTTTAATTCTTGAGGTATCTCCATATTCTTTTCCATAGAGGTTGTACTAATTTGCAGTCCCACCAGCAGTGTATGAGTGTTCCTACCTGTCCACATCCCCGCCAACATTTGTTATTTGGGGATTTTTTGATATGAGCCAATCTCACTGGAGTTAAGTGATATCTCATTGTGGTTTTGATTTGCATTTCCCTGATGATTAGAGAAGTTGAGCACTTTTTTATATGTTTGCTGGCCATCATTCTGTCTTCTTTGGAAAAGTTTTTGTTCATGTCCTTTGCCCATTTTTAATAGGGTTGTTTGATTTTTCTTGTTGATTTTCCTAAGTTCTGTATAGATTCTGGTTATCAGCCCTTTATCAGAGGTGTAGCATGCAAATATTTTCTCCCATTCTGTAGGTTGTCTGTTCACTCTAGTGATAGTTTCCTTGGCTGTGCAGAAGCTTTTCAATTTGATCAGGTCCAATGTATTTATTTTGGTTGCTGCTGTGATTGCTTTGGGGGTCTTCTTCATAAATTCTTTGCCTAGGCCAATGTCCATAAGAGTTTTTCCAACATTTTCTTCGAGAATTCTTATGGTTTCATGTCTTAGGTTTAGATCTGTTATCCATTGTGAATTGATTTTTGTGAGAGGTGAGAGGTGTGGGTCCACTTTCAGTCTTCTACATATGGCCATCCAATTTTCCCAGCACCATTTGTTGAATAGGGAATCTTTTCCCCAGTGTACGTTTTTCTGGAATTTGTCAAAGATCAGGTGACTGTATGAGGTTGGTTTTATATTTGGGTTCTCAGTCCTGTTCCATTGGTCTACGTGTCTGTTCTTGTGCCAATACCATGCAGTTTTGGTTACTATAGCCTTGTAGTATAGTTTGAGTCTGGTAGACAGATGCCTCCCAATTTGTTCTTTTTGCTTAAGATTGCTTTGGCTAGACGGGGTCTTCTCTGGTTCCACACGAAGCGTAGAATTATTTTTTCTAGATCGGCAAAAAATGATGTTGGTATTTTGATAGGGATTGCATTGATTCTGTAAATTAATTTAGGTAGCAAAGCCATTTTTACTATGTTGACTCTGACTATCCAAGAGCATGGTAAGGCTTTCCATCTATTTACATCCTCTGCAATTTCCTTTCTCAGTGTTTCATAATTCTCTCTATATAGGTCTTTGATCTCCTTAGTTAGATATATTCCTAAATATTTAATTTTCTTTGTTGCTATTGCAAAAGGTATAGCATCTTTAATTTGTTTCTCGGCTTGATTGTTATTAGCATATATGAAGGCTATGGATTTGTGTGTATTAATTTTGTATCCTGAGACTTTGCTGAATTCATTTATCAATTCCAGTAATCTCTTGGTTGAATCCTTGGGGTTTTCTATGTATAATATCATATCGTCTGCGAATAGTGAAAGTTTGACCTCTTCTGCCCCTATCTGGACGCCCCTGATTCCTCTGTCTTGTCTAATTGCTGTGGCCAGGACTTCCAGCACTATGTTGAAAAGAAGTGGAGATAGTGGACACCCTTGTCTGGTGCCAGTTTTAAGGGGGAATGCCTTCAATTTTTCCCCATTCAGTATGATATTGGCTGTGGGTTTATCGTATATGGCTTTAATAGTTTCTAGGAATGAGCCATCTATGCCTATATTGTTAAGAGTTCTTATCATAAAAGGGTGTTGGATTTTGTCAAAAGCCTTTTCTGCATCTATTGAAAGGATCATATAATCTTTGTTCTTGCTTTTATTTATATGGTGAATTACATTTATAGATTTGCGTACGTTGAACCATCCCTGCATCTCGGGAATGAAGCCCACCTGATCATGATGGATTATTTTTTTGATGTACATTTGAATTCGGTTTGCAAGGATTTTATTGAGAATTTTTGCATCTATATTCATAAGGGATATTGGTCTGTAGTTTTCTTTTTTTGTTGTGTCCTTTCCTGGCTTTGGTATCAAGGTGATATTGGCTTCGTAGAATGAGTTTGGGAGGATTCCATCCTTCTGGATATTTTCAAATAATTTCTGCAGTATAGGCACCAGTTCTTCTTTGTAGGCTTGGTAGAATTCAGGTGTGAACCCATCTGGTCCGGGACTTTTTTTTGTGGGTAGATTTTTAATTACTGCTTCAATTTCGGTGCTTGATATTGCAACCAAAACTCTTATATATTGCTAGTGAGAATAAAAAATGGTACAGCTACTTTGGAAAGCAGTTTGGCAGTTTCTTATCAAGTTAAACATACACTTACTATATGACCCAACAATACTATTTTTAGGTGTTTAGCAAAGAGAAATGAAAACATGTCCACTCAAAGACTTGCATGCCAACATTCACAGGGCATCAATCATAAGCGTCAAGAACTGGTCAATTGGTGAACTGATAATCAAACTATTGTATATCCATATAAAGAATATTACTCACCAACAAAAGAACATATTAATACACACAACAAATGAATAAATCTCAAAGGCATGCTAAGTGAAAGGAGTTAAACACAAAGGACTATATTCTTTATGATTCAATTTGTATGAAATTCTAGGAAAGGCAAGATGATAGTGACAGAAAGCAGATTAGTATTTGCCTAGGACTGGGGATTGGTGGCTGGGTATTCAGAACAAGTAACACAAGTTGCACATGGTCCCTGACTCATGATTTTTCCACTTTATGATGATGTGAAAGCAACACATTTTCAGTGTGCTCCTCCACTTTTGATGGTATGTACTGATAAACGCATCATAAATTGAAAATCTCGCATTTTCAACTTACAATATTTTCAACTTTTGAGGGGTTTAGCTGGGCGTAATCCCACTATAAGTTGGAGAGTATCTGTAATGTTTATGGGATGACGAAAATACTCTATATCTTGATTGAGGTGGAGGTTATATGATTGTATACAATTACCAAAATTCAGCAAACTGTACACTTAGTGACTTTTACTGTGTCTAAATTATACTTCAATGAAGCTATTAAAAGTGAAGCAAAACAAAACCCTGAATATGCCAAATTTTGTTTTAAGATGCTTAAATATACAGATCACTAATTCAGATAGCCCTTAGTTTTCCAATTTGCCTAATTTAATAAAAACAACTTGGTATGAATTTAGATGATCTTTAAGTCAATCAGGAAGAAAAGTAATATTCAGACAGTTTTTCCATTCAAGTTATGTCAATCAAATGCATACTGACTCTTAACTACAGATAACTGGAATTACTATACTGTAGATACAGGATTAAACCAGATATAATTATAAGAAGCAAGAACAGTGTCTCTGGAAGGAAAAAAACTCAAGAAAATGTAACTCAAGTTTTTATTTTATCATTGTTAAAAAATAATTAGAATAAACTTTTAATTTTTATCAAATATTTGCATGTGGTTAAAAAACCAAATATACAATAACTTACAATAAAGTGTAACAGTCCTGTCTCAAGCCTCCTCTACCCCGACTTCTCCCATGCCATAGCAACCACTTTTATACTCTTTGTTTTTAGTTGTTTAAAGGGTTATCTTTTTTCCCCCTAGATAATATGCATACATCATCATTTCTTAATATAGCAAATTTTAGATGATGTGTTGACTTTCTACTATAACAGACAAGGATGTGCCTATTCCCCTTTCCTCCAAATTATAGTAATTATAACACTGTTTTTAGTTCCTCTACATAACTTCTTTGTAACTTTAATAAATACACTCATACCCCTATTTTTTAATCATCAAATATAGACAATATCCCTGTCAATATCAGGACTTCTCTTTTTCCCTCCACCTCACCTCTTTACACCTTTTATCTTCTAAACTCTACCACTGAAGTTGCTATTACATTCATTTTCTAACTCTAATTAGGCTACCAAGTTTGATTGATTCTAAAAGCTAAAAATTAGCAGTATTTACAATATTGTGACTATATATTGTTTATTGCAAAGCAGAGCATCATTACATTTTCTGTCTTGTATAGTCTTTTGTTTTTCTTGAAGATTTTTTTTCTCTTTCACCATAGAAATCCGCAAGGGATTGGTTTCAGGAACTCTGAGAATACCAAAATCCAAGAATGGTCCAAAATCAGAGAATGGTCAAGTCCCTTATATAAAATGGGATGATACAGTTGGCCTTGCATATCAATGGGTTAGTTAAATCTGGAGATATGAAGGGCCCACTGTAATTTAATTGTAGGATTTATGTAAGAACTGTTTCTGTGATTAGCTCATAAATTCATCTATTCATTCATTTACATATTATTTAGCATCCAATCGAAGGGAAGTTTTACTTTACCCTCTACCCTCACTCCTGCCAAAAAGAAGCTAGTTAACAAATGTAGAAGGAATGATCAGGTTAGAAAAATTACCCTTTTGTACACATCATCCCCCGCAAATGGTAGAGAAACTATGTATTTTATAATAGATTAAAAAAAAAAGACAAAGAGGGACTAAAGAGATATAATAATCCAAAGCAATATATTAATCTTGATCAGATCCTAGTTTAAAAGGAAAAAATGCTACAAAAAACTTTTATGGGACATTGGGAACATTTTAAAAAAGCCTGCAAATTAGGTGAAATTAGGGAATTATTAATTTTCTTATATGTGATAATTGTTATTGTGGTTATACAAAATGTTCTTATTTTTAGAAGTTTCAAACCGAAATATACAGGGTGAAATATCATGATGTTGTCAATAATCCTTGCCTATGACTTTAGGCAAATGTTAACCTCTCTGAACGTCATTGGTGAAACAGGATAGTATCTATCTTAGATAAGGAGCCATGAAAAGGCTCAGTATTTATCATTATGACTGTTACTAGTAAGACCTAGTACTACTAGTCAAAAATGGGGCTGCAAAAGGGAATTTAAAAACCAGTCTGCCATGAATGAACTCAATATCCAGCTGTGAAAACAAAGCAAACATATTATGAAACAAACATCCATTCAAGACAGAATTTTCAGGTGGTATTATATCGTTCAAACATCAGTTTACTTTTGCAGGATCAAGATTAGGAAACTAAAACAATTTTACAATTATATGATTGAAAAAAGCTATCTTGTTAGAAGAGACAAAGATGGTGACCAAAATGCCAACATTTAGTAAGGGAAAAAGAACCAATTCAAACCCACTAGAAGTAATGTACTTCCAAAGATTAGAAATTATACTGACAGTGGTAAGTATCTACTTTTTCACAAAATTGTAAGTTTTCATTCCATCAGAAAGTTTCCTCTATGCAGGAGACTAAAGACATACCATATTTAGATATAAATGAAAGAAGGAGGAAGGGGGGGAAGGAACAGCAGTCAAGCATCAGTAATATTAATAGCTTTTCCTTTCTTACAGGAAGCCAATGGCTGTTTTTTAAGTTCCACAAAAATCTGGGTGCTCCCTTACTCCAAAAGATGAGCTACAATTAAGAAAAAGTTAACATCTATAGAACTTCTCACACAAAATCTTTGTAGATGGTGAAAGTTTGCTTTCTGCATTTCTTTCAGAAAACATGGAAAAACTGGCCCCTTGCTGTCCCAAGCAAGGATCAAGATTTCTGTGCCAGAGGAGGTAATAAATAGGGTCACAGCACCTCTCCTTTGAAATAGTCATCTGATTACATCCATGGAGTTTGCCTGGTAGTTTCAGGCCAAACCCTGCAAGTCCAAATCTGTGGTGCTGTAACCTATATAAACTCTGGGGTCCTGAGACTGCTCAGCCCACAAGGACCCTATCTATTGAGGCCAATATCTAAACATTGGTTAGTATTGTTTTAGAGAGTATCAAGCTATACTCCAAGACTGAAGCACAATGTGCCATGAGATATGTATGGATAAATTGCAATGGGAATTCAGAAGAGGCAAAGACTGCCTCTGCGTGAGTGGTCTAGGGAAGGCTTCATATATAAGGTTATGGCATTTAGGTTATGTCTTAAAGCACAAGAAGAATTTGAACAAATAGTCTAGGAGTTGGGTGGGAGGTATGGGATAGGGCAGGAGAGGCTATCATTCTGGGCCACCATAGCATTGTTAGAGCAAAAAGATGGAGACAAGAGGCACATCAGGAAATTAAAACCATCATGATGATGTCTATCAGCTGAGATTTAATGGAAGGGAAAACTCCTACCCTGATTATAATAGCATACGTGTTACTAGGAAAAAGCAGCAGCACTTCACAGAGCATTTCACAGAACATATCACAGAATTCTATATATTAAATAAAAGGTCCAACAATACGTTATCTTGCAATAAATATATATGAAGTTTACAATATCTATTAATATCTATTTGCAATAAACATGTTCCTGAAACGTGTACTTTGTGGCATGACTGACATTTTATAAGAGAAAGAAGAAATAAAAGTAATAATATTATTAAACACTTAGTATATGATCAGTAAAATCGACACCTATGTTTGCCAAGTCCTCCCCAGCTTTGGGACTGTCTCTGCAACCCTCTAATCCTGCCTATGGTTATAGTGGAAACAGCCATGCTTATATAACATGTTCCACTGCCCTGCCTCATTAGATAGGGCACACACCTGACCCAAGCAGGACCAATCAGAGTTCCTTTCTGGATGTTTGGAATTCACAGAGATTCTTTGAATTGAATAAACATAATTGTAGCTGTCAGCATCTGTGTGTGTTCTCATGGACTGGGAAGCGGAGAATGCCAGTCTCCAGAGTGAAGAATCAAGCACACAGACAGCCAGGAGCAGACAGAAGAGAGGAGACTAGCCTGACAGTGGTTTAGTCTCTGGTTCCAGTTTGTTTATAAGGCCTGGTTGCACTCCTGCATAAAGATGTGTAGAGCCTAACCCACAAAGCCACGAATAGTGGCCCTGATGCTGCCCTTGAGGTCCAGGAAACAACCCAGTATCCTTAGAATAAGTACCCTTTTTTTGCCTAAACTAACTTTAGTGAATGTTGTTTTTCTCTAACAGGTTCTAGCGTACCAGGCATTGTACCAGAGACCATCACATAAAATATCTCATTAAACTTAAAGTGCTGTATTAATTAAACTAATTTTTTTTAAGACTAGTCAACTGCAGTAGTGAGAAGAATTAAACTAAATTATAAAGGCAGGATATACTTTCTGTGGTTTAGCCTTTATCAACTGGCCTGAATCTTCTTGAAACCAAAAAGTAGATTTCTACTGAAGCAGAAATACTGTTTATATGACATAAAAAGTGTTTATCAATCGTCAAGAATTGCTGACACATGCTAACTAAACAGCAATTACATGAGCTGAGCTGAATCGCAGGGGTCAATACATACAAGAATGTAGACAGCCTACATTTAACTTCACCACAATGTCAGTCACAGGTTAAAAAATTCTAGCTGTATGTGCATCTCTCTTGTAGAGAGCAATTTAGTAACAACAACAAGATAGCCTTTAAGAGCTCTCACACTCTGACATCCTTTTAGCTCTTCTTAGACTCAGCTGGGACATTGTATTTTCACCTGGGGAGAGAAACAACATTGACTTTTTTAATCCCTTCCTAACATGGACATAATTTTATACAATGGATAAGAAGAGAATATATTTCAATAATATATCAATATAACTCTTTTATTTTACAAACTGTTCTCTCCTACATGAGCTCGTTAACATTGCATAAAAAACTCTTAAAACCTAAGAGCAAAAAGATCACTAAGTAAAGACCCTAAATTACTGTAACCAGGTATATTTTGAATATTCTTTCATCAGATAAATTTCTGAAAAAGACAGCATGAGAACTATTTCCAGCTTATTTTTGGAAAGTAGTGGGGCAGGGAAGGTAGAATTGTGACATAAGACACAATAATCAGTACATGTAGGTACATGACGCCAGTATAAAACTGAACTTTTAACAGCAGGCTTTTATTTTTTTATTTTTTTAGAGACAGGGTCTCATTCTTTCACCCGGGCTGGAGTGTGGTGGCAAAATAGCTCACTGCAGTCTCCAACTCCTGAGCTCAAGTGAAGCAATCCTCCTGCCTCAGCCTCCTGAGTAGCTAAGACTGCAAGCGTACACCACCATGTACCTGGCTATTTTTTATTTTTATTTTTATATATATATATATATATATATTTATTTTTTTTAGAGACAGGGTGTCGCTATGTTGCCCAGGCTGGTCTCAAACTCCTGGCCTCAAGCAATCCTCCTGCCTTGGCCTCCCAAAGTGTTGGGATTACAGGTGTGCGCCACCCCACCTGGCCAACAGCAGGCTTTTAAATGCAGATAACCATTCCCAGTTGTTCTGGCCCAGTGTAAACCAATACCTATTCTACTAGAATTCTCTAGTAGAATAAAAAAAGATGCCCACAATCTTCAGAAACATTGGTGTATTCTGTAACTCTCTGTCCTCCAAATGAAATAGTGGTAATATTTTCAGAAAAATCATTAATGTTGACCTAAAAAACACAGACTTAACAAAACCTTTAGCAAAGGTACTAAGGAAGTAAAATAATGGGAAGAAATACATTAACTGATTCACTCATTCATTCAAATGTTTAGGCACTATGTGCTGGGTCTGGGGGGTATAGCATGAACAACACAGAGGAGATTCCCTGGCCTCATGGAACCAAGAAAAGTAGGTATGAACAAATAATTACAATAATACTTGTTGACTGATTTACTGGAACCACCTAACTGACATTTACAAAGCAGGGAAGGCGTCCCCAAAAAACAAATTTGACACTTGAAGGGTGAGTAGGAATTTGCCAGGCCAGGTCAGGAGTGAAGGCAATATATTTAACAAAGACGGCAGCAGCTTTGAAGGCAGGAGATGAGAGCGAGAACGGTGTATTTGAAGAACTGAAGAAACTTCAGGATTACAGCTCTTTGACAAGTTCAGTCTATGTGAGGAGGAAGAGAATTTTGATTCATTTGACTAAAACATCTTTTAAAAGAGAGAAGCATAATATCAATTCCACCATCAGTTTCATGTCCAAGATGGTCAAAGTCAATAAATGGTAAATGTGGCAGAAGCAGCACTTGAATGTGCTAATTAATGCTATAATGTGACTGGAAACTTGAACGCAAATAATATTTAATTAACACTGTTCTATTCAAGTCTTTTATTAAAACAATCCCAATTTCATGAATATTAGCATATAAGGTTTTTTCCTTAAAAAACACTAAAAACACAAATGCTTAAAAATGTGTTTCGACTTGCTTTAAAATTTGATTGCTGGCTATAAAAGATACCATTTACAAAAAAATTTCACAAAGATACACGTATTTACAAACCATTAAATGCTTCTCCTTTCATGGGCCACTTCTATGTTATCCATACTCACAAAGCTCAAGTACTCTAAATTAAATCTCTAAATGAAGGCCGAGGCCCTCAAAATATAATCATAAACAAAGTTCTTGCTTTTCTCAGGGAAATCTGCAGTTGAGATGAGAATGCTTGTGACTTGGAGAGAATGCTCAGATTGATCCCTAACAGGTAGTTATGAAAAGATAGAACACCCAACTCCCCCGAATGTCTAAACATAATGGACGGCATGGGTAAAAGTACAAAAACAGGTCTGACTTCAGCAGCACAAGTGTTAGCTCTAAGTTCCTGGTTTAGCTCAGGCCAGCCTTGCTGTCTGACCTGGCCCAGGGCCAGGATCCAAGGGAAAGGTCTCTGGACTACTACTTTCCCACCCATCTGGGCAGACTGAAACTTAATTTCTCCTTTTCCCTTCCTTCCTTTTCCTGCGCAGTGGGTAAGGGCCTTGGCCAGATGTCAGGCCAGATATCAAAGAGCCAGGGCAATAAGATTAAAGGCGGAAGAGAGGTTACACTTAACACAGCTCTTTCCAGGTAGCCACAGACTGGATACTTCAGGGCGGCAATGACCTTGAACAACAGGAGAGCTTCCTGCAGGAGCTTTCTTTTTTAAGAAGCAAAGTGATAGAGACAGCAAAATGACAAATAGTATCTGGCTGTAGAAGAGGGAGCCTTAAGGAGGCACTTCTTACTCAGTGCAGGACTGCTGTTTTGTTCAACTACTATTGCACTTGTGTGCAGTAGGGTTTTGTTGTCTACATTTTAAAAGAACTGAAAAATAGACTCTTTCAACTATAATATGGGTTTTTGTAGACTGGCCAGGGAACATATATATTAGCACAGGTTATATGGGAAATCCCACGTTTCTGTCAAATCAACACCCTCATCCTTGCTTCCTCCTCCAGGTCTTTCTTCAGTACCAGACCAGTGCTTTACCTGCTTTCTCACAGCTTACAGAGATTTGGCCTGCTTTGCCTTCATTTTTAAAACTGCCACCACTCTAGGGTTTATTCTGGCTTCTTAATTCCCTTTATCCCAGAAAAGTACCCTATTCTTGTTTCAGGGCCCTCTGGCTGGGTAAACATCCTAAGCAGGGATAGGATTAAAAGTAACAAGTACAGAGACTCTGAAAAAAAAACTCAGTTATAAATTGAAGTTTTGGAAAATACATGCCTGAAAGTAGAACTATTTCTTTATGCCAACCAAATATCCTGAATATTGTAGAATTATTCAAACTTTTAAAATGGTTCTCAAAAACCATCCCATTAATACAGCATCCAAACATTTCTGTCAGAAAGACTCTTGGGTTTTATAAAATTTGGTTCCTATGTTCATGAGAATATAAAACAGTTTCTTTGGTCAAAATAAAGAAAACTCTACATGCTAAGGATCTCTAGAAGTTGATTGCTATGGACTGAATATCTATGTTTCTCCCTCCCAAAAATTCATGTTTAAATCCTAACCCCCAAGGTGATGGTAAGGAGGTGAGGCCTTTGAGAGATGATTAGGTCATGAGGGTTGGAGCCTTCATGAATGGGATTAGTACCCTTATAAAAGAAGCCCGAGAGAACTGCCTTGTCCCTTCTGTCATGGCTAGGAAAAGACAGCTAGCTATGAATTAGGAAGCAAGCCCTCATCAGACACTGAATCTGCTGGCACTTTGATCTTGCACTTCCTATCCTCCAGAATTGTGAGAAATAAATTTCTGCTGTTTATGAGCCACCTAGTTTACGCTATTTTTGTTACAGAAGTCCAAATGGACTAAGACAGTGACTAAAAAAATCATCATTTTTGATGGACCAGTGTACTACTCACCTTTGTTTGGCTTGCTTTAGGGACTTGGCAATTAAGTTCTGAATATCAGGGACTCAGGCAATTATGATTACAGTATTAAAGAATTACTTCTAAACCTTGAATTACAATTGAGAGGTCAAAAACTAGAACAATTTTATATTAAGTAAGTTACTGAGCTGTTTGCAAGGTGAACTTCTATGTACAACATACTTGGCACAGAATGCATTAGAAGTGTAACTTTCTGGTCATTTCATTGAATACAAGGTGTCATATTAATTTGTTTATGGTTACAGGGCACAAATTACTGCCAGGCTTGGAACTAACAGCTTACTGTCCATACCAATTAGAAGCAGCAACAAGGTTGTTGAAAATTTAGTTCTACTACTATTTTACCTTTAAAAATCACAACCAAAACTGATGATCCCACTCACTCCATGAGTACTATGTTGAACACTTAAAAAGAGACACATACGTTCTCCTTCATACTCATTCTCTCCTCCCTTCCCCTCCTCCTCCCCCTCCAACACACACTTGAGGTAACACAAGTTAACATTTGGCTCAATTTAGAAGTGACTGAGTTAGAACTAGAGTACTATTCCTCAATTTCTGTTTATAAGCCATATTTCAATAAGATATAATTCTGAAAAGTTAATAAAACAATTTATAGCTTCTAGAATAAAAAAGAAACTCATATGAAAAGAAATAAAATACTGAGTCTCTGAAGGGTCATTTTGGCATGATTCTCTGCTCAGGTTCAAAAGGCTGTTAGGAAAATAATTACATCTGAATGATTACCTTGCAATACACTTAGGTTTCTTCTTCTTTTCTCTCTCTTTTTTAATCTGATTGAAGTTCCCATTCATGTTTTGATTTGAAATGAATTTAAATTTTATATAATCTAATCTACATCTAAGCATGGGCAGTTTTAACAGCACAGAAGATGCAAACTGAAATATTTCACGGGACCCTCAACTACTTGGAAGCTATGTACCTTGTTCCAAGGACCCCACTAAATTATCAATCATCTTCCATTTAGTTCCATCATTCTAATAGAAAAAAATAGATACTATATTTATTAGCTATCTTCTTTGAAACCATCTCTTTCCAGCAAAGAGGATTCATAATTTCGATGTATGTGATCACACTGACTTTTTCATAGGAAGTATAACTCTTTAAACAGACATATAGCAAATGTATTATTTTTATCTCTTGGCATAAAAATTACTATCAACTCCCACAGAACTTTTCAAAGATCTGTCATTAAAGTTTAAACAATTCATAAAGGTATAAACCAGAACAGTTCTTAAACTAATAAGCCAAAGAAATGAAAAAGAATTTGTCAACTAAGGAGAAGTGCCCTCTGTCCCAATGATGACAAGAATTATATATATAGTCGTGCCTCAGCATCTGCAGGGGAATTGTTCCAGGACCCCCTCGTATACCAAAATCTGATGCTCAAGTCCAGCCGTCAACCCTGTGGAACTCGAGGATACAAAAAGTGAGCCATAGCTGCAGGTTCTGCATCCCAAGAATACTGTATTTTCAATCTACGGTTCATTGAATCCGTAGATGAAGAACCCACAGATATAGAGGGCTAACTGTATAATTTTTAAAAGTTCTTAAAGGGGAAGATTTGAATAGCACAGGGAATAAATCCTAAATTCTCTCACATGAATTCTACACGTAAACATTTCCTTCTCACTAGAGGTTGAATATCCCTTATCTTAAATGAAATGTTTGGGACCAGATGTATTTTGGATTTTGGAATATTTGCATTATATACTTACTGGTTCAGCATCCCAAATCTGAAAATTCAAAATCTGAAATGCACCAATGAGCATTTCCTTTGAGTATCATTTCAGCGCTCAACAAGTTTCAAATTTTGGAGCATTTCAGATTTGGCATGCTCAGTCTGTATAATGTCTAAATATTCAGTAATGACTCTTAATGGATAGCTGAGAAATGACTGAAATCAGCCCCTTCTGAGAACTAAGGCAGATTCAAAATTCTTTTTTTAAGAAAAACCGCAGGGTCATCTGGGGTGGCTTTGTACTCAGAGTTGGGTTTGAATTCTGGCTCTCAAGTTTAACAGTTTTGTCATCTTAGTAAAGTAATTTAGCCTCTCTGACTCTTATTTATAAAAAGGGATACTAATAATACCTACCACACTGTGTTTGCTATCAAGATTAAATGAAACTTCGCATAATGGGTCATAAATGGGCATAAATGTCTGGCACAATCCAGGTGCAGGTACTTCTGTTATCTATCTGCAGGAAAACTTCTTTCTGGATAAAAATATAAGGGAGGCCTCTCAATCTCCGAAGTAGAATGCCAGCTTAGTCATCTGATAACCTGGTCTCTAAAGCAACTGGATGGTAAATTAGGACTGCATTCTTTGGTCATCTCATCTAAGAGACAACAAAGATCTAGAAATACAATCTGAAAAAGTAAACTACATTATACAAACACAACTGACCTAAGAGATCTAAAGAATGAAAATGATCCTCTGCTCAGGTTCAAAAGGCTGTTAGGAAAATAATTACATCTGAATGATTACCTTGCAATATACTTAGGTTTCTTCTTCTGTTTTCTCTTTCTAAATCTGATTGAAGTTCCCATTAATGTTTTGATTTGAAACAAATTTAAATTTTGTACAACCATTCCAGTGAAATTTAACATTGTGTGCAACATATCAAGTTGCACACATGATGCCCCTTACCCCTAAATACTTAAGTGTGTATTTCTTAACAAGGACATGCTTTCACATAACCATAGCACAATTACCAAAGTCATAAAATTAACATTGGTACAATACTATTATCTAATCTATAGAACTTATTCTAGCTGGAATGCAATTTTGAAATATGAAGCAATAGCCTTTTGTTTTTGCATAATCTTTGACCAAGGAATTAAGTCAGAGGTTAGCAAACTATAGTCTGTGAGCTGCTTTTAAAGAAGTTTTACTGAAAAGTAGCCATACTCATTTTTCTATATCTTATTTATGGCAGCTTTAGAGCTAAAACAGTAGAGTTGAGTAATTGTGACAGTGACTGTCTGTCCTGCAAAGCCCAAACAAAATATTTACTATCTAGCCCTTTCCAGAAAAGTGTGCCAAACCATAACTTAAAGAATATATGTGCATGAATATACACACACTGACATTAATTTTAGATTTCTTTAAAACATCAAAAAACTGGGAAAAAACCTAAATGTTATCAATAGGCAACTGGTTAAATGAATTGAGGCAGTGGTGCCTAACCTTTTTGGCACCAGAGAACAGTTTCATGGAAGACAATTTTTCCACTGACCGGGGTGGAGGTTGTGGGGGGATGTGGGGGTGGTTTTAGGATGATTCAAGTGCATTACATTTATTGTGCAGTCAAACCTCTCTGCTAATGATAATCTGTGTTTGTAGCCACTCCCCAGAGCTAACATCACCGCCTCAGCTCCACCTTAGGTCATCAGGCATTAGATTCTCATAAGGAGTGCGCAACCTAGATCCCTTGCATGCACAGTTTACAGTAGGGTTCGTGCTCCTATGAGAATCTAATGCCACTGCTGATGTGACAGGAGGCTGAGCTTATGCGGTGATGGGAGCTATGGGGAGTGGCTGTAAATACAGATGAAGTTTCCCTTACTTCCCTGCCACTCACTTCCTGCTGTGCAGCCCAGTTCCTAACAGGCCACAGGCCACTACAAGCCTGTTGCCCGGGGGGGTTAGGGACTGCAGAATTAAGGTACACAATGAAATATCATACAGACATAAAAACAATGACACATGTACAAGGAGCCAGAAATATGCCCTCAGTATATCACTGAGTGGGGGAAAAGGCAGGTTATAAAATAAATGATGATCTCATTTTATTTCTTTAAAGAACACACAACCACATTCTGTATGTGAATAGTGTGTGTATGTGTGTAAGAAGTTTTTCTAAAAGGTTAACTGGGTAGTGGAATTATGATTGACTTTTGAAGTCTTCTTTATAGCTTTCTGATTTTTTTTAAAAATGAGGAGTGAATTGCCCATAGCAATTTCCAAACATATATAACTTTTATCTTACAGAGATTGCTGATTTTGTTAAAATATGCAAGTTTCCACAAATTTCACAAATGAGTATACCACCACAAAAATTAAAAGTCTGCTTCATGATACTTCCTTACACTCAATGTCTTCCTACTTAGACTTCCGACAACATTCTCAGTGTTCATTAATTTATAAAAGATAATTCACACATCATTCATTTAGAAAACAAGCCATCTGTCCATATTCTAAGAATCACTAGATAACCTTTAAAGAAATATAATGAATTACCCAGAAGTAGTCTTATTTACTGTGATTAATAAAACGTTCTTATCTCTTCCAGTATAGAGCATATTGTTTATATATAAACAACTTTCAAATATAACCACCTATTTGTCTAGTACAATCCATTATCAATGTAAATCAACATACTTATAAATGGGAAACACAGATGTCCCCAAACCCACTTTAAACTCTACTCATGTTCAATATTTATGCGGAGAAATACACAATACCTTATGGAAATACTAAAAAGACTAATAGGACATATGAATTAAGTGTTTCTGTTACCACCCCCTTTCCACTTGCCTCTTTGAAAGCAAAAACAAAATTTCCAACCTAGTTTTACTTTTAGCCTATCCATTTTAAAGTACCTTTGATCAGTAAATGATAGAACTTCACATTTATAACAAAATGCAAACATGGTGAGTGCTAGAGATCTCAAAGAGTTTATATGTTCTAAAAATGTTAATTACAGATGTCCAGAAGTTTTATGCTATGACATTAACAGTCTTTATTTCTAAGAAGTTCTTAACTTAAACCTTCCTAAAATTTAAGTGTTTAAATTTAACTATCGATCTCCACCCTCCTATAATACCCCTTAATAACCTTGCTGACATTCTCAAATCACTATTTGAGAATACTATCTTAAAAAAAAAATACTAACCCATGATTGAGGAAGATATTCCACCTGCCCTCCTCACCTCACACTCCTTTAAAAGGGAATAGGGGAGGTGGCTTATAAGGACACACACTAAAAACAAAGGAGTAAAAGAAGTGGCATTTAGGCCAAGTTCAATAATTGTAGTTGCTATGTGCCAGGTATTGTGCTATTTTACATACATTAACCTTCATACCCCATAAGGCAGTTACTCTATTACCTCTATTTTAGAGATTATGAAATAATGTGCTTACAGTTATAGAACTAGAGTGGAAGAACCTGGATTTGAAACCAGGTCTCTTGGGCACCATTTGTGGAGATGATATAGTAGAAGTAAAGAACATCAGCTCTGGAGTCATACTGCCCGTCTCTACCACCTGCTAACTGCATGATTTGGGTACATTACTTTCTCTCTGTGGGTCTCAGTTTCTGCATATGTAAAATGGAGATAATAATAGTGCCTATTTTCATGGGTTGTTCAATGAGGGTTAAATGGTTAATGCATGTAAAGTCTTAAAACTGTGATTGACACAGAGAAACTACTTATATCTTGTAACTTGCTAACTACTACTGGATTGACTATATGTGGGCAGGAAGTTGTATACTACTGCAGGATCTCTGGTAACACTTCTCTAACACTTCCGTAAATCGTTTCTCTCCTAGTTCTGCATCCTGAATCTGTGTATGACTCAGAAAATGAGCTACTTGGCTAAGTGGGTTTTTATGCTACTGTGCCTTAAAAAGGGTGTTTTAGCTCGTGAGAACGTATGGACTGAGTGTAGCAGTTTTACTTGAATCACAAACTGCAGGGTCCTGAGAAACAGAACCTAAAAATAATATTTAAGTTTTATGAATTACTCCCTCACCTTGCTCTCAAAAGCTTTTAAAAAATATCTAGATTCCTACTACTATATTATGAAACCACTGTTTTTCTTTATCCTATTTGAAAAGAGATCTAAAAGCAGAGTGTAAACTCCAAATAACATGTTCAACTTACTAGATAAGACACTAAAAGTTGAAATAACAGCAGTGAAAATATAAAAACAAAAGCAAAAACTAATAGATCAAAGCACCACATAAAAAAATTCCATCTCTGAACTGACCTTTGATAGTCACTAAACCTCAAACCCAACTTGTCCACAATGAGATCCTCTTTCTCTTCTTCCTTTTCCCTCCTAATAGCTCCTCTTTCTGGCTCCTCTCTCACTCCAAAAACCCCACCATTTTCTGTGGTATCCAAGCCACACTGATTCTATCCACTTTCCATTGCTATTGCTACCATCCAGTTCAGGCTTGCATCACTACTCACCTCTACTTTTTCAGGTCTTCCCCTTGTCAATCATGCTTGACTTTATCCACCGCTGGTAGATTGGATAAATGTATTATTGACTACGTACTATGTGCCAAGTACTGTGCTAGATATTTTAATACACAGAATCTTATTTAACCCTCATACAACCATGTGAAGCACTATCAGTCCCATTTTATACAATAAAATACTTGTGGATGAGATGAGTTTAGGGACTCTAAGGTCATGTTGCCAGTAAGACTCAAAGCGAACTCCAAGTCTGCCTAAGGAAAGATTCTGATGAGATCAATTTCACTCTAATAGCCTCCACAGCTCCCAGTGTCTTGGAGAGTAACAGCTAAACTTCTTAGACTTATCAGTCTAAGATATTTAAAGCACTCCATAATATGGAGTATTATGGAATATTTTTATTCTCGTTTTGCATAATATTCCTATGCTACCATATTCTTTAGCCAACTTGGACAAATCATTGTATACTAAACATACCCAAATATTCTCACTCTTTATTGGGGTTTATGCCATGTCCTCACCTTGAAATGCTTCTCTGCCATCTCAAAATCCTACAAATCCTCAAAATCCTATGAGGCCTGGCTCAAATGTCACCTCCTTAATTATATTCTTTTCTAGTTTTCCCAAAATAATGTTACTTCCCCTTCACTGGAACCTCATAGTACTTTACTCTGAATTTGCTTACAGCATTCTTATGCTAATAGTAATACTGAAGCTCACAGTACTAATGATCTTATTTACCCACTACTTATTTTACCTAAAGGGAAGGATGACACAATGCCTTACACCTCCTATTCAGTTTCTTCCTTCTCATACTCACAGTCCCTCACACTGATTTGATTTGGAGAGTTATGTTTGTGTATTTTAACTTGAGTCCCTACTCTTTTTCAAGCATTTTACAATCATACTAAACACACTTAGAAAATCTAAGACTGCATCCCTTATTTTTAATCAAGATGAACTTTAAGAGTGGAAATGTTGCATAGGATTTACTATTAAACCTCAAAGGCATTTAGTTTATTTAAGAAGCCAAATTATAGAACATTATATATGGTTAAAATTTCATAGTCTCCACTGTATTCACAAATATTATCAAATTGAACTAAACCAGAATTTTCATAAAAACTGACATTTTCAAAAAAGCTTTATTTGCTTTAATCTTTCTCTTCCTTTTGATAAGATTAAGACTGTAAATGGCAAATGGTTAAACAGAAGCACCAAAATGCCAACTCTTAGGCATCTGGCCTAATATATTTATAAGTTTGTCTGTCTCAGATGTTCTTACTTGAAATCACAGTTCTGTAGGGAGCTCTTCTAGATTCTTTATGCATATTCAACAATACGTGGATAGATCTGGACTTTGTCGATACATTCGGTATCATTCAGCAAGATTTCTAAAACTCTCCAAAATGAAAAGGGAAGTAAGGCAAGTAATATTTTACATCATACCTAGTCATTTTATTTAGGCTACATTAAAGTATACACATAAAATAAGAACTCTTTTGATGTTTTTAGTAATGCCAGAAATAAAATATTTATACCATTATGCACCACGTTTGTAAACTAAAATTCTCACTCTAAAAACCAGGCTTTTCACTAAAGTAATATTGAGCAGTAAGTCTCCTTTTGTGTACTTCCTCACCCTAAGCATTTTTATTTGGTTAAAACATATATTGGAGATAGCACTGAAGGGAGAAAGGAGACAGAAGTGTGACTAAAAGTCATGCTGAAACTCTGAAGCTCTGGAAGACAAAGGGTTCAGGGTAAATGGAAGCTCATGGCCAGACAGCCAGCCTCAGTCTTCCCAGAAACATTTATTAAATACCCACCGAATGCCAAGTGCTATGAGCAAAAACAATCATGGTATCTGATAATATGGCAGATATTGCTGGAGATAATACTGATCGAATTATCATATAAATATAAATGTGAAATCCCAACTGTGATAAGTATTACCAAGGAGTTTCATGCTAGTTAGGTAACATCTCCTAGAGGAAATGATGATTGGTGTATTAATCAGGCTCTGATAAGGAAACAGAAAACAACTGAGTACTTGAAACAGAGGGGTTGAAAACAGGGGAATGGCTAATTGGTGATAAAGAACTTAGTACCAAACAGGAGACAGTGAGGAAACTTACATATTAACAACAGTAAGAAGTCATTACCAATCTTAGGCTGGAAGGACAGAGTGGGGAAGTGGTATTGTAGAGGCCAGAGGCTAGAACATTAAGCAAAAGCTGGAAGTGCGGTGGGTCTGTCCTGTGAGAAGCATGGAGCCATGGAGGAGAAAGATAGCTGCCAGACACGCTGTCCAAGGGAGAGGGGAAGAGGAAGAACACCCTGGCTTCCCCAGTCCACTCCCATTTCCCATCAGTGCTTCACATTCGTCAAACCCAGCTGAAAGCCAGCTGACACTGAAGCCTTAAAATACAGCCTGCAGAGGTCAGCCCGCTCATGGCATAGAGCAGGGGGAGAACCCAAGAATATACCCAAAGGCATTCCTAGATCTGTGCTGTCCAACATGGTAGCCACAAGCCACACATGGCTACTGAGCACTTGAAATGTGGCTAGGATGAACTCAGATTCAAGCTATACTGTAATTGTAAAATACACATCAGATTTCAAAGACTTTGTATAAAAAAAAGAATGTAAGATATCTCATTGATTTTTATGTTGATTACATGTCTAAATGATAATATTTGGGATGAATGTATGGTTAAAATAAAACATTACTAAAATTAATTTCATCTGCTTACTTTTCATTTTTTGAATGTGTCCACTAGAAAATTTAAAATTACATAAGTGGCATATATTTCTATCAGACAGTGCTGTTTCAGATCACTTATGAAAACTGATCAAAGTCCTGGACTCAATCATTCAGGGTATTACACCTGGCCATCCTTACCCTGTTTCCCACATCTTTAAGCCAGATCTATTTGTGACAAAATATTCTAGTAATTATGTTTTGGGAACCTTTGGTATGGATCTTTACCGAAAGCTTTCTGAAAGTTGAAAATGCATTTACTGCTTCCATTTCTTCTCTATGCTCATTTAGACTCTTCATAGACAGAAATGATTTCCCTAAATACTGATTTTTCTCCCAACTGATTACCCTTCCTCTCCATCCAGTGTTTCCTGTACTCAATTGCCCTAACCTTTACTCTGGAAATAAAAGGAGACTCACTGGGCTGTATAATAAGCCAGACTGCCTCTGAATCAGCCTCAGTCTTAGGCGGGTGAACATGGCTGATCTTATTTTGAAGGCCCCTGTGTTCAAATCTTATTTCCCCCATATTTCAGATCTCTTCTTACCTCTGTTCTAAAATGATTCCACTATCACCACTTCTAAACTGTCTCCTAATTATTAGAGTACCATTCATAGTCCAGATTTTGTTAGAGGTAGTAGGATTTAATCAAGTAAGTATAGATATTATAGTCAGAAGACTTTGGCTCTTTGTACATGGGGAAAGTATTTCACAGACCCTACAGTACTACATATGTTAGATACTTGATTTGCATTATCTTGTTTTTTTACCATGGCAGTAGTTCTTAGAGAGCAGGTATCACTTCTTCAAATATCACTTTCATCATAAGGGTGTATTTAAAAAGTAAACTGAAAGGGGCCTGATACCAATTATTGACCTTTCAGATTCAGATTTTTTAGAAAAATGAGGCTTTGGTAAGGAAGCAATAGTGGAGAGAAGGAAAAACACCACTCAAGCCAAACAGAAAGACAAAGTCCAAAATCTAGGAGGTGAATTCTTCCGACTTCATAATTTTGCCTAAGGCTGACCCTATCTAAAGCCCTTTTTATAGCAGGTGCCAATCACAAGTTGCCAGTTGACACCATGTAATGCTCTGAAAGGAAAATACTTACTCTGATTAAGGGCTCTAAAATATCACTTACGGATTCTCCACAACTTTAACTCAATGTTCTTTAGGGATTTATCAATCCCTGTTTTTCAGGTAGATCTGAAGTATCATGTCATCCCCTAATGCCTTTAACTACGGTTCCCTCTGAAACCTGCATATTGGGCTACATAAGACATGAAGTACTTCTACTCTTCTATTTATACTTAACAAATGACTCTTCTGGTATCTCTCTTCTGCCGATCTACTCTATATTAAGGGACTCAGAAGCTTTCTTTATAATTCCTTCTGCATTTCAAAACAGGAAATCCCTCTTCTCTAATACTGACATATTTATATCAATATTGTTTGGATTTTCAGCTTCATATCTCTAACTGTAGATGGAAAGACTTGGTCTCTTATGAAAGGCAATTGCTATCAATTGTCTGAATGCAGAGTGTGGTAGGTTAGAAGAAGAGGGAATAGGGTCAGCATCAGAAAATGTACATAAAAGCTTGTTTCTAAAATCAGAATGCCTCACATCCTTTCATTCACAATGAAAGAATAGGTGGGTGTTCATACTGGCCTCCACTGCCTTTTCCTGTACCCTAGAACTTCCAGATTCAGAGATTCCACAGCCCATTTTCATGGTGCCTTTTCTTCTCCCCAAATGGCCTCAAACATTTCAAGCTGGACAAAGAATAGAACAATCCGTTTGAAGAATCAAGTGTCACTGTGGACAAATGATAGAAGAGAAGACATAGGACGCACAGGCAGACTTATCCAAAAAGGAAGAGAGCGGGAAAGAGAACAGAACGTTTACTAATAACCTATTTTGTGTTTGGAACTAGTGGTAAAGCAAGTGGGTGGTCAATGGCAAGGAAACTCTAATACTAGGACAGTAAAACTTGGCATCTCTCTCTTTAAAACTATGTGTGCTAACATGGCATTTACGTGGTCTGCGTGCTTTACCATGCACACAATGATGATTATACATTTTTAATACGTCAGATTAATTCATTGTGAATTTTACTTGATAAGCACTATAAATTCTATAGATACTTATAGTTATTTTCATAGTTTACTACTACTGAAATATCATTGTCTGAAACTTTTTTAAAATCTGAAAACACCTTAAATTTGTTCCTTAGTGAAAGTGAAGCAAAGTATCATCACCGAACCTGAATATTGCAATGGATTGAAATAAATCACAAACTGCATTGTCTCTTTTTGATGTAGGTGAAGAGATTTTTAGTATTGACTCTGTTATGCCTTGCAAAATAATCCTCTAATTTTTGTTTAAGCCTAATATCTAATTTATTTGCACCTTAGCTATCATATCTTATGGGATTCTCATGAGGAATCTTTCCTTATTTATTATTTTTAAAGAACAAACAAAACCACAAGCTACCTCATTTATACTAAGAGCTCTTTCATTTTGCAAATGAGCTAAGCAGGGTACTGATCTGAGTGTCTGAGTTTGCTCCAGACTTTCCTGGATTTCTAATCAGGTATTTCTAAAATAGGCCTTAAGCAGGCTATTTGTTAAATTATTCTCTTCAATTTTTTCCTTATATCTCAATTTATCAAAAATTCCCTTAAAAACAAAAGTCACCAGATAGACTTGAGTTGTTTTCTTGCAGATTGGCCACCTAAAAGCCATTCATAACTCCCTTTTCCCTTGCATTCTACAAAGGTTGAAAACTTAAAATGGTTTCTCATACTGTACTTCCTTGCTGCTGGGGAGAACACATGACCCACTTCTCGACAATGAGATGTAAGTGGAAATCCCTGGGAGGAGATTCCAGAAAAGCTTTTAAAAAGGACAAAACCTAGCTGACATGTGCCTTTGGCCAACCTTAGACCTCACCCTTTTTCTTGAAAGGTGGATACCTAGGGGTGCATTAGACATCTGGCAACCATGAGGACAAAAACCCCATGCTAAAGATGATAAAGGAGAAAACCATGTTCCTTGATTACAGTATGGTAATGGTTTAAAAACTCAAAGGCACATTTAAAACATGGAAGGAATTAAGTTTCTTTCATCCTGTATATTCATTACAATTAGTATAGCTAACCTCACTGAACAAATTTCAACATTAAAAAAATATTTAATCCTAAATACTGTATTCATACAAAGATAGCTTCCTAAACTCATCAAATGATTTGGCATATGAGTTTTTAAATGATGTTCTATTTTCTACCCAAATTTGCAAAATATTCTAAATTATCAAATCCTACTCCCTGATGTGTTATGTTGTCTTGAAGAACACACTAATTCTCCTCCCTAGAGATATTAAATTTAGACTTCTGTAATTTAATGCCTGTGGACATTTACTGTTGCTGACATTTTCAACACCAGATGTAATTGGTAACCTAGAAATTCTTTCTTCAAAACTACCTATGACATGTGCTAAGATCTAAAATAATGAGTCAAGATTAAAGTCTTACTAACCTTTGCTATAAAATATGAAAGCTTTCTAATCTCATATCTTTGCAAATATAATAAAGGAAACTGAAAATGCCAATAGCAATGGCAAGTTATGACCAATTCAAAGTAAAGCCAAAATTTACCTGGACAAAACAATAATGCTTTTTCATGTAGTTATATATTTCAGAACAAATTCTAAAGCTGGTTATTTCATTCCTCTGAGGAGTTGCTTTAAATTGCTTGAGATGTAACTTAAAAGAAAGTTGGGGCAAAAACAGTTTCCAAAGAGAAAGGAAACCTTCCTTAAAACCTCTCTTTTCACCATGTCATTACCATGCTCCAAATCTTCAACAGCTCCCCACTGCTTTCAAAATCCATACACTGCGGGTCAAATCATCCTCCCTTTCCTGTTGTCCTTCTCCCTGCTTTCTCACTCTAGATCAAAATTACCCTATTTCTTCCAAAAGAAGTTCACACTGCCCAATTTTTATGTAAGCATGTTCACAACAGTTACTACACGAAGAAACTGGAAACAATTTAAAAGTCAAAGGAATATCCTTAAAAATACCACATAGTTGTCCATTAAAAATTTAGCCGCATTTTGACTGTTACCCTGTAATAATGGGGACATGCTTCTACTAAATAAATTATTCATTGTTGAAGTGAAATTCAAATTTAACTGGGTGTCCTTTATTTTCTCTGGTAAGCCTGCTCCAGCGTCATCTCTTTAGAGTCCTTCCCCAATACCACCAGATCTAAAGAGCCTTTGTCATAACTTATAACTCCTTTGTCATATCCCTATTTTCTTTATAGTACTTGTCAATCTCTGGAAATAGCTTTGTTCACTTTTTTGGTTTACTGGTTTATTGCTATGTTCTATCTTTACCCTAAAAGTGTAGTTAACCTCCTCTCTCCTCTAATCCCCACACCACCCCTCTACCCCATGTTATGCCACAGAATAGGGTCTTTTCTTGTCTTGAACTGTTTCCCCAGCATCTAAAACAGTGCCTAGTACAAAGTAAGCACTTATAAAATATCTGTTGAATGAATGAATCCTCTGAATTTGCATGCTTTCTAAGGTGTTTAGTAAAATTATTTCCTTCTAATTTCATAAATGAAACAATTTTAAAGTTCTGAAAGGAAAACTAGTTGGACTATGCTTCCTATGTAGGTAATCTGAATATTAACTATAGCTTCATGTGATTTATTTTATGACCAATGTAATAAAATATATTACCAAGACAAATATATTAAGAACTGTTCATAATTATTTGCACATGACCAAAAATAACTCTAGGAACACAGAAATATTAATGGAAGCATGCTTATAGAACTTTAAACAAATGTAAATCTATGCGAATTCACCTTACCGTCTTAATAGAACTCCTTTGTTTTTCTTCCCAAACACCACTGCTCAACTCAAGAGTGCAATGAATAGTTGCCTCCCTGTCATAGGATCCAAAAATGAGTAACCTGCAGTATAAAAATAAAACAGGGAGATTATACCTGTTATATGCATTAAAATTTTTCTTTCTGATTATCATAACAAGAAGCAACACATTATTCCAATATTATTATAGTTTTAGCAAAAGAAAAAAGATTAAATCAAACATTTGGTACACCCTCTAGTGGAAAAGTGAAGTAAAGCCAGAATCAGATGACATTCCAGGATATGCTATTTTTCAGCCGCAAAGTCAAACAAATAGAAAGTATTACCTACTCATGCGGTAAAGAAATTGACCAAATGTTTATATGTAGTAACAAGAGCTATAGATCTTTAAAAAACAGAGTCTTGAATTTTAAGAAAAATTGCAGAGTGATATATCTAATTTACCATCTGTAAAAATTAAACACACACAAAAGTACAATATCGTTGGCTTATGAACACAAACAAACACACACACACTCTTCATCTGCTAATGTGACCTTAACTAAATTATTTAACTTCTCTAAACCCATCTCTCCTCTGGGAAATTCAGGACAAAAACAGTACTTATCTCTAAGAGTTGTTATGAGAATAAAAGAAGACAATGCAGGCAAGGCATTTAGCACAGTACCTAGCAAAGACTCAATGCCCAATAGTGTTTGTTATTTCTATTACTGTCTTGAAAGCCATCATCAGGGAACATTGGCATCATCTAATTTTACTGTTTAATATTTAGATCAAAAAGGACAACTGAGGTCCAATCCTGAGATGACATAAAATAGTTTTTATTATTGAAGAAAAAAAAGGTTACCCATGTGTCCAACTTCCATATTATCTGTCCTCAAAATCAGAATGTAAATCTGCTAATTTGTTTCGGGAGTAAACCTGAGAAGAGCTTTCATATGAATCAACATTTTGACTGTTACTCTAGTACTTTATCTCTACATGAAGATCATGAGGTAGGAGTAACATAATGAAAAAAAAGTAGATAAAACACTTCAGGGAAATTTGAGAAAACTGTATTCTAAGATCTCAAGCAAATCATGTCCATATTTCACAAACTGGCCTTACAAACTGAGAAGTCTGAATAAATTCATGGCAAAAAAAATCCCTAAATTTAATTCTTAAAGAATCTTAAAAGGAACTTTAAACTTAGTGCATAACAACCTATTACTAAAAAGAAGGCAGGCCAACTATATTAAGAGGATTCTTAATTACAATACTAAGTTTAGAAAAACAAGAATTTACATTCACCATAGCTCTGCTGCCACCATCTGCTCAAAGACTAAACTACCTAAGAGCGTTCGCTATCCACACAGAGAAAACTCTGCACCAGCTAGTGTTCCCAAATTACTGACAGATATTAAATATCTTCAGGATTCAGGAACAAGAAAGTAGAATTCTCAGGAATTCTCCTCTGAAATCATAAGTTATTCTATATTTTTCACAATACTTTAAAAAATTTTTTAAAAAAAATAACACAGAATATAACAAAAATTAACTCAAAATGTTTCTAAATATGAGTTAAAACTATAAAACCGTTAGAAGAAAACATAAAAACAAATCTTTTTTTTCCTATTGTTGTTTCCTTGTTTCCACCTTATAAAACCCACAGTTCTGCCATTGCCCAGTGGGAGCTTTCTATTTTGTAGAATTCATGAATTGCAAATAAAAGCCAATTAGATTTATAAGGAAATTTGTTGTAATTTTGTCTTTTGACAGTTCGGGCGACCATATGAAGGAGACTTCTCATGACCCAGAGACCCCTTGGGGAACACTGAAAAGGCGCTGCTGACCCCCTCTTTTTGGGTGTCCTCTGTTTTCCTCACAAAGCCTGGAAAGTTCCTCTCAAGCTCTGCTCTCTTTTGCACTGAGTTCTGTGATCTCTTTGGTTTTGTGGTACCAACGGTTATCTGTGCTGCAAGAGGGTACATGACCTTTGGATTTGTGGTGGCTGATGAGTCACCAGTAAGAGCTGCAATTGTAACTGGTTCCATGAACCTCTATCATTATCCTCTCCCTTAACTAACTACTTGACCCTTTGAGTTGTTTCCCAGAAATTATGTGCTCCAACTCTTGGACTCAACTGATCCTCCCACATAAGCCTCCTAAAGTGCTGGGATTATAGGCCTGAATCACCACACTCGGCCTGAAATGATGGGTTTTCTACAAGACAAAGGAGTTGAGATTCTAAAGGCCCCAGGGCAGACTTCCTGAAGCCAGAACTCACTATCCCCCCTCTACCTACCGCCAGGTACGTGGCCCCTCCTGGATTTGAGGCAGATTCTCCCTGAAAGATGTCTATAGTATTAAAAATTCCTTTCTTCCTTGGCTAATCCTCATTGTCTCAGCAATTGGATCTTTGTGCAATGGGTAACTGGACCTAGACCAAAATGCCCTTGCAGCTTCAGCAACACAATTTTAAAGGTAATTGTCAGCGGTTACAGTAAGTTGTTATTACTGCAAGGGGAACGAACTCTGGCTTTTGGAATTTACAGGTATGTGGGGTTTCTATCCTCTTCATTTCTTTTTCTCGTGCATTTAGGTAAGGGAGGCCTCAGGTGTCTGACTGGAGATAAGACAGAAACTGGAAAATCACTGACTAAGTTAGCCAAGGGAATCAGAGCCAAAGCCACAACCTGACTGGTTGGCATGGGTTGTGCACTTAAGAGCTGTTAGAGTCAGCAGTCCCCAGCCTTTCTGGCATCAGGGACCTGTTTCACGGAAGACAATTTTTCCATGGATTTGGGAGTGGGGGACGCACAGAGGAGCTCAGGCAGTGATGCGAGTGATGGGGATAGGGAGCAGCTGTAAATACAGACAAAGCTCGCTGGCCTCCTGCTGTGCCGCCCCCCACCCCGCTTTCCTAACTTTCATGGAAGACAATTTTTCCACGGACCAGGGGTTGGGGACCGCAGATTAGAGTGACTGGCCACCAAGAAATAAAGATTACCATGAGAGTTTAAGCTGGTCAGGGAATGGGCTACTTGACATTAGGTTGCCCACCAACTTCAAGAAAATGTCTCTGAGGTAGACTATAAAAGCATTACAGGACCCAGACCCCTGGCATCTCCCTCTTAGGCTTTTATCTTTGCTTTGAGAGACTCAATGTAAAGAACTGAGTATTCCGCCTTCCGGCTATGCCTGCTTTTTACCCATGTAACTATTGGGCCTGAAAGCTGCAACATACTTACAAAAGTGGCAAAATCTTATTAAAGATAATTTAGAACTATAATGGCCATATGAAGACCGTTTCAGATGTACAAGACCCGGATGCACGAGACCATTCATCCAAGAAGTGCACTGGAATCCCAAGCCTCTCAATTAGGCAGAAAGAATGGGATTCTTTTTTTTTTTTTTTTTAAGAGACAGGGTCTCACTCTGTCACCCAGGCTGGAGTGCAGTGGTTTGATTCATAGCTCACTGTAACCTCGAACTCCTGGCCTCAAGCAAGCTTCCCAAAGTGCTGGGATTACAGGCCCGAGCCACCGTGCCTGGCCGGGATTCTCATTTTAATTGGCATTCAGAAACCTCAAAGGGAGAGGAGGATTCAAAAATAGCTTTTATAAAAGATTCATTGCAAAAAGCTAATGAAAAGCTAAAAATGTATGTTATCCCTTATACTGAGATGGAGGAGAGACCTTTCTTATAGGCCTGTTGGGAACCCTAAGCATGGAAACAAAGGAAAAATCTTGAGTCACTTCAAGATTAGCTAGACTTGGAAATGCCAAGTACCTAGCTAGTCTTGAAAAATAAATGAACAACATGATAAGCAAGAAGATAGTAACAACAGTCTCCCAAGCAAGCCAGAGTCAAAAGGTGTTTTGGTTCCCTATAGAAAGCAGAGTTTAGGGCTATAATGGAGAACTTTCTAAACCTAAGGAAGACCTTCAAAAGTTTTCTGTAGAATTCAGTGTCTTAACTGGAACCTATGACCCCGGTATTACTGACCTCTACCCAATTATTACACTTGTTGGTGGGGTCCTGGGAAGCCCAAAAATTGATGTAAGGGGAAGAATGGTATTCTTCTGAGAATATCAGTGACCCAACAAGTCCTACCTGGTCTACTTAGGGGCCAGGCAAAGCCTGAAAAATAACAAATGACATTTTGAAAGCCATTCCTAAAAGGTTTCCCCCTTGAACTAACTGGTCTATTTTCCAGATTTTTATTCTGGATAATAAAAAATTGATTATGTTTTCGTGTGGCTCAATTTATACTTCACAAAGTTCTAGCACCTTATCTCTTATCAATCCTATTCTCGAGGAAAACTAAGATGGCTGACCAGAAACACTAGCTGCCAGAGTGTCTCAGTAAGAAGGAGAAGTTTTATAGATGAAAGAGAAAATGAACAAATAGACAAACATAGATTAGATGTGAGTCTGAAGGAAGGATTCCAGAACCTTCAGGAGGCTCCACAGGAAGAAGTTGCAGAGCAGAACAAGAAGGAGCAAGGTATTGGCAAAGATCAACCCCCAAGAGGCTTGGAGTCCAGGTAGAGTGGTTCGTTTCTCCCTCCCTCAGATCTCTTAACACTCGGTGAATTCCTGAGCTGCCGGAGAGACTTTCTGCCCACATGAGCCCAGAGGCTGCTGCTGCCAGTGAGCCAGGAACTTCTTGTGGACAGGGCACCAGGCTCCGAGTCCCCTGGGGCACTTCCCACCTCCACAGACCCAAGCTGGGACAGCAGGTGCCATATTGCTTCTCCACCCACTGTGCCCCTTTGTCCTGCCCAGGGGGCTTCAACGCCTCAGGTTTTGTCCTGCTCATTCCCACACAAACATTTCCCAACTCTGGCCCAGACTGCAGGAGCCACAGGGGTCCACTGGGTCCCAGGTGATCTGCGTGACTCCAGAGCCCGGACATTATGGGTGGACTGTCTCTGGGAGAAAGGGTTGGAGACAACTAGAGTGCTATCATTCCTCCACACAGACTCTTTTCCTCCCTTTTCCCTCCCCCATCCATGGCTGTTGAGAGAGACAACTGAGCCACCACACCGAGGCTTCCACAGAGAGTGGGGCTCAGGCCTTTCCTCTTGGGATCCTGCAGCAGACTGAGGGGTGCTCAGACTACGAGCTCCCTGCTTGCCAGCCCTTCCTGATGCTGCTTGCCCAGCAGCTCCATTAGAGCTGGGCATGCCCCAAGGCAGAAGGACATCGATCTTGCTCAAACACCCCGTGGACAACTTGGGACCAGCGTGCTTCTCCCTGGCATAGTCAGGGATTGATCTTCTTGGTCTTGGGAGGCGAGTGAGCCTACATGGGCAGATCTCGGGGGAGAGTGCATGTGGGTCCTAACTGAAACGTGCTCGTGGGGCACCCCTTTCCCCATGGGAGGGCCACACTATCAGCTCAGGCAGGGATCCTGGGTGGTGAACCTCCTGGCCCACAGCACAGTCATGGGGGAGCTCAGCTGGCTTGGGCTCCTGCCTGCCGGCAGACACCAAGAGAAAACTATGGAGCAGAGGAGCGAGGCCCACCTCAGACTGCCAGTTTGTGAATCTCAGATGGACCTGCCTCCACAAGCAGACTTTCTGGTTGGGTGGGGCCGCTTCAGCCCCTCCATGGCAGCTCTGCCGAGAAGCTGGGAGCAGACCTTTGACTCCTGCCAAAACAGCTACCTTGCCAGCTTTTGTGGAACCTGAGGGCAAGCTCACCCAACCCAGCCCCGCCCAGCCACAGCCCCCACCCACCTCTGCTGTGGCAGACAATAAGTACTCACCTGGAAGTTCCAGGGCCCACACACCACCTGGGGCATTCAAGTGCTTCTCCTGGGAGACTAGAGCTGGTCACAGGACCCAAAAACAACGCTGCAGCTTGTTCCTTCCGGCAAGCGCCCCCTACTGACAGGGAGGTCAATTTGCATGCCCTTTACAGCATTTACTGATTCAATTTTACAGGGTGTGTGGGGATCTAAGGAGTGGCCATTTGGGGGAGTGCCTACCCCTCCCCACAGAAAAACTGCACTACTGGATATGGGCAGAAAGAACCCAGCCTGGGGCCTTAGCATACAAGTGTTTAGCCCCCTCCCCTGTGAACAGCTCTCCCGGTGTGGAGAGCTTGTCCCGACCCTCCTACCAGCGGCTCCCACTAGTGGCCAGAAAAACAACTTCTGAGCCCCGCCAAGGCTTTGAAAAACCTTTCAGACTCCTACAACCTAACCACAAACTGCCTTGCTCCTCCTCCAACCTTAGCGGTGGTGGAGATCAAGAAACCCCCTGGGAGTTACAGGGTCCCTCCTAAAGCTTGGGGCACTCAAGTACTCCACCTGGGGGACCAGACTCTACCATGCACACAAAAGAACAACTCGACAGCTGGCTCTATCACACAAACATCAACCAATGACAGGGAGAACAATGATATAGCTCATCATAGCATCTTTCAACTCAAGGAAACAGGGTGTGGCTGACTCACACTCACAAGTACCACCCACCATCACCAAGAGTAAGCTGGGGGACCTAACTCACTACACACTGTTGGGAAGAGGTGAACACAGCAGGTCAGAGGTAACCTGAGAGGTACATCAAACCTGCTAGAACACCCCATAAGCAACTCAGGACCAGCACTCCTCTCCCTGGCATGCTCAGGGATTGATCTTCGAGACTTGGAGACAGGCCCATAAGCCAGGCCTAGCACCACCAGGTCTTGACCGAGAAGCCAGATGAGAAGGAATCAGTGGAAGAACTCCAGAAATGTGAAAAATAAGAGTGAAAGGACACCCCCAAAAGAAAACAGTAACTCCTTACTAACGGATACCAACCAAAATGAAAAGATTGAAATGACAGATGAAGAATTCTGAATATGGATTGTAAGGAAGCTCAATGAAAGACAAGAGAAAATAAAAACTCAACACAAAGAAACCACAAAAATAATGCAGGAAATCAATGAAAAATTTACTAAGGGAATCAAATGATTAAAGAAAAATCAAACAGAACTTCTGGAAATGAAAAATGCATTCAAAGAAATACAAAACAGAGTGGAAAGCCTTAAGAATAGGATAGATCAGGCAGAAGAAAGAGTCTCAGAGCTTGAAGACAACACCTTTGAGTTAAACAAGTCATTCAAAGAGAAAGATCCGAGAAATAAGAGAAATGAACAAAACCTACAAGAAATATGGAATTACGTGAGGAGGCCTAACATAAGAATCATAGGCATCCCTGAGGGAGAAGAAGAAAATACACAAGGGATAGAAAACCTATTTGAGGGAATAATTGAGGAAAATTTCCCCAGCCTTGCTAGAAATCTAGATATCCAGGTACAAGAAGCTCAAAGGACTCTTGGGAGATTCATTGTGAAGAGGCAATCATCACGACACATAGTGATCAGACTGGCCAAAGTAGACACGAAAGAGGCACTCCTATGAGCTGTAAGGCAAAAGCAGCAGGTAACTTACAAAGGAAAATCCACCAGACTAACTGCAGATTGCTTACTTGAGACCTTACAAGCCAGAAGGGATTGGGGCCCCATTCTCAGTCTTCTCAAACAGAGTAATAGCCAACCTAGAATTCTGTATCCTACAAAACTAAATTTCTTATATGAGGGAGAAATAAAGACTTTCTCAGACAAGCAAATACTGAGGGAATTTGTCAAGACCAGACCTGCCCTGCAGGAAGTACTTAGTACTGCATCATACACAGATTAGCACAATAGATACCCACAAGTGTAAAATTACCCAAAAGCGAAAGGTCAGAGCCCAGATACCACAATGGCTCAAGAGGTAAAACAAAGCAATAAAGTCCCACTCAAAAGGATGAACAGAAATCCACCCCACTTACCAATTCTTTCAATAAATGTGAATGGCTTGAACTCCCCACTTAAGAGACATAGTCTGGCTGAATGGATAAAAAAATACAAGCCAAGTATTTGCTATCTCCAGGAAACACATCTAACCCACAAGGACTCATTCAGACTCAAGGTGAAGGGATGGAAAACAATATCCCATGAAAATGGAAACCAAAAGAAAGCTGGTGTAGCCATTCTCACATGACATAACATAAACTTCAAATCAGCAAAAGTAAAGAAAGACAAAGATGGTCATTATATAATGGTGAAGGGAACAATTCAACAAGACATAACAATCCTAAATATTTATGTACGTAACACAGGTGCACCCAGATTCATAAAGCAAATCCTACTTGATCTAAACCAAATGATAAATAGCAGCATCGTAATATCTGGGGACATCAAGACCCCACTGACAGAACAGGACAGATCCTCCAAGCAGAAAATAAGCAAAGAAACAATGGACTTAAATGGAACTCAAGAACAAATGGGCCTATCAGACATTTACAGAACATTCTACCCAAATACCACTGAATATATGTTCTTCTCATCAGCTCATGGAACATTCTCTAAAACTGACCACATCCTAGACCATAAAACATGTCTCAAGAAATTAAAAAGAATAGGAATTATACCATGTATCTTCTCACACCACAGTGGAATAAAATTAGAAATCAATTCCAACAGAAACACTCAACTCTACACAAAGTCATGGAAATTAAACAACCTATTGCTGAATAGTTACTGGGTCAAAGAGGAAATTAAGATGGAAACCAAAAGATTCTTCAAACTAAAGGGGACACAAATTATCAAAATCTGTGGTATTCAGCAAAAGTAGTCATAAGAGGAAAATTCATAGCCATAAATGCCTACATCCAAAAGACAGAAAGATGACAAATCATCAATCTAATGAATCGTCTCAAGGAACTGGAAAAGGATGAGCAAACCAATTCCAAACCCAACAGAAGAAAATAAATAACCAAGATCAGAGCAGAACTAAATGAAATTAATAGGAAAAGAACTATACAGAAGATTAACGAAAAAAAAGTTGGTTCTTTGAAAAGATAAATAAAATTGACAGGCCTCTCACTAGATTAACCAGAAGCAGAAAAGAAAGGACTCTAATAAGCTCAATCAGGAATGAAAAAGGAGAAATTACAACTGATACCATGGAAATACAAAATATCATCTCTGCATACTATAAAAATCTCTATGCATATAAACTTGAAAACATTGAGGAAATGGATGAATTCTTGGAAACACACAACCTCCCTAGCCTCAGTCAGGAAGAAATAGAACTGCTGAACAGACCAGTATCAGGTAACAAAACTGAAGCAGCAATAAAAACCCTCCCAACAAAAAAGTCCTGGACCAGATGGCTTCACAGCCAAATTTTACCAGACCTGCAAAGAAGATCTGGTACTTTTACTGCAGAAATTATTTCATAACATAGAGAAGGAAGGAATCCTCCCCAACTCATTCCATGAAGCCAAAATCACCTTGATACCAAACCCAGGAAAGGACACAATGAAAAAAGAAAACTGTGGACCAATATCCTTTATGAATATAGATGCAAAAATTCTCAAGAAAATCTTAGGAAACCAAATTCAGCTGCACATCAAAAAAATAATCCCACTCTGGGATGAAGTAGGCTTCATCCCAAAGATGCAAGGATGGTTCAATATATGCAAATCTATAAATGCAATTCACCACATAAATAGAAGCAAAAATAAAGACCATATGATCCTTTCAATAGATGCAGAAAAAGCATTCGATAAAATTCAGCCCCTTTTATGATAAGAATGCTTAACAAAATAGGCATAGATGGGACTTACCTCAAAATGATAAAAGCCATATACGACAAACCCACAGCCAACATTATATTGAATGGGGAAAAATTGAAAGCATTTCTGCTTAGAACTGGAACCAGACAAGGTTGCCCTCTATCACCACTCCTATTGAACATAGTGCTGGAAGTTCTAGCCAGAGCAATCAGACAAGAGAAGGAAATTAAGGGAATCCAAATGGGGCAGAGGAGGTCAAACTATTCCTCTTTGCTAATGATATGATCTTATATCTAGAAAACCCCAAAGATTCTGCCAAGAGACTCCTGGAATTGATAAATAAATTCAGCAAAATCTTAGGTTACAAAATCAATGTACACAAATCAGTAGCATTCCTATATGCCAACAACAGTCAAGCTGAGAATCAAATCAAAGACTCAATATCTTTCACAACAGCAACAAAGAAAATAAAATACCTAGGAATATATTTAACCAAGGAGGGGAAAGACCTCTATAGGGAGAACTATGAAACACTGAGGAAGGAAATCACAGAGGATGTAAACAAATGGAAAAATATATCATGCTAATAGATTGGCAGAACCAACATTGTTAAAATGTCTATACTACCCGAGTGATTTACAGATTCAATGCAATCCCCATTAAAATACCAATGTCATTTTTTGCACATCTAGAAAAAATAGATGCTTTGTATGGAACCAGAAAAGACCGTGAATAGCCAAAGCCTTAAGCAAAAAGAACAAATTGGGAGGCATTACTTTACCAGACTTCAAGCTATACTACAAGGCTATAGTAACCAAAATAGCATGGTACTGGCACAAGAATAGACACAGAGACCAATGGATCAGAACAGAGAACCCAGATATAAAACCATCTCATACTGCCATCTGATCTTTGACAAAGCAGACAAAAACATACAATGGGGAAAAGAATCCATATTCAATAAACAAGGCTGGGAAAATTGGATAGCCTCATCTAGAAGACTGAAACAGGATCTGCACCTCTCACCACTCACAAAAATTAATTCATGATGGATGACAAACTTAAACCTAAGGCATGAAACCATAAGAATTCTACAAGCAGAGGTTGGAAGAACTCTCCTAGATATTGGTCTAGGCAAAGAATTTATGAAGAAGACCCCAAAGGCAATCATAATAACAACAAAAATAAATAAATGGAACCTGATTAAATTAAAAAGCTTCTGCACAGCCAAGGAAACAATCAATACAGTGAATAGACAACCTACAGAATGGGAGAAAATATTTGCATGCTATACATCTGATAAAGGGCTAATAACCAAAATCTACAAAGAACTCAAGCAAATTAGCAAGAAAATATCAAACAACCCCATTAAAAAGTGGGCAAAAGACATGAACAGAAGCTTTTCAAAAGAAGATAGACTAATGGTCAACAAACATGAAAAAATGTTCAATGTCTCTAATCATCAGGGAAATGCAAATCAAAACCACAATGAGATATCACCTACCTCCAGTGAGAATGGCTTTTATCAAAAAGTCCCAAAACAACAGATGCTGGTGTGGATGCAGGGAGAAAGGAACACTTATATGCTGTTGGTGGGACTGCAAACTAGTTCAACCTCTACGGAAAGTAGTACAGAGATGATACTTCAAAGAACTAAAAGTAGATCTATCATTTGATCCAGCAATCCCACTACTGGGTATTTACCCAAAGGAGAAAAAGATATTTTATAAAAAAGACATTTGTGCTCAAGTGTTTATAGCAGCACAATTTATAATTGCAAAGATGTGGAAACAACTCAAGTGCTCATCAGTACATGAGTAGATTATTAAAATGTGGAGTATTACTCAGCCATAAAAAATGGTGAACTAATACCTTTTGTAACAACCTGGATGGAACTGGAGACTATCCTCCTAAGTGAAGTATCACAAGAACGGAAGAACAAACACCACGTGTACTCACTATTAAATTGGAACTAAATGATAAACACTCATGTGTACATATGGTAGTAAAATTCAACTGAAATCAAGCAGGTGGGAAGGGGGCTGACGGGATGGGTAAATTCACACCTAACGGGTACAATGCACACTATCTGGGTGATGGACACACTTATAACATTGACTCAAACTGTACAAAAGTAATTCATGTAACCAAAATGTTTGTTGCCCCATAATATTCTGAAATTAAAAAAAAACCAACCACCAATTGTACTAGTGGTCCCTTTTGTAGTTAGACTTCTAGATCCACTTGTTCTCACTCCCTGTTTTAATTTGACACAGTCATGGGATGCTAGATAATAGAATTTCTACCTGCTAGCTGAACAGGGATGAATCTGTGCAGTTAGACACTTCTTGTTGCACATGGATAAATACATCTGGTATTATAGAGACTCGGTTACAAAAAATTAACAAACAGGCGACTTGGTTAAAATGGGTAGACTCCTCATCTGGCTCATTCTTTGATCTGGATTTGATTTGGTTGGTTTGGTTCATGGGGACCGTGGTTAGGGAGCATACTCCAAAGTATTGGTATTATCCTCCTGATAGTCGTAGTTTCCCTGGTGTGCTGTATTTCCTCAAAAGCTTTTTCAGTTCCCCCTCAGTTTTTTTCTGAAAACATGAGATTCCCATCTACCTGTGTCAGCATAAGAAGAAGTCTCCTTTGCTTTATCCTTTACAAGAAAGTAACCTGAAGTAACCTTACGTCAATCAATCAGGTTTTTTTCCTATTGTTTACTTGTTTCCACCTTACAAAACCCGCTGTTCTGTCACTGCCAAGTGGGAGCTTTCATGCTATTTTGTGGAATGGAGGCTGTCCTGATTCATGAATTGCAAATAAAAGCCAATTAGACCTATAATTAAATTTGCTATAATTTTCTTTTGACAGGTGTTGGGTACATGTTGCTTCAGGTAAGTTTATTTTGTTTTATAACGACGAAAACATTTTGTCTGGTTGTTGAGAATTTGGCTTTGCTTTTGAAATGGATACTTCTTTCACTAATCCTGATTTTAGATCAATTTCTGATTCTATGTCACAGCATTAAACGACATTCACATCTTCTCTTTACACTTCTTCTGTTAAAGTACTTTTAAAGAACTGTAGCCTTTAGTAAATATTCACATACTGTAAAACACCAACAAACATTATTAATATTCTATAAAGTAACATTAGTGTCTGCTAGAAAAGTTAACTTTGCTACACAGAAGCACGTGTCAAATCTGCCAATTTAAGGATTTATTTTGCTCCAAAATTTATTTCTTGAAAAAAAGTATTACTTCTTAGGATTTGTATAAAGTATATATGCATAAACTTATCAATATTTATTTTGTTTGCAAGAATGACTTACCATTAGTAGCAGAAAGGACAAAAGTTATACTCAAGACTGACTTTTAGGTTGCAACTGCTTCTCTGCTACAAGCTTCAGATTTGGTTTCTGAGACGTAATTCCTTATGTCAGTGCTTCTTGTGCCTGCTTTTGACTTGACCTCAATGGATTCCTTCGACCAGTAATGACTCTATGTTGACTGTCAAGCTTTAACTCTCAGAAGAATTATAATATTTTCCCCCAGTTTCCTCACTTCTCAACTGGTATCTCTCAAGATTTGAAAAACATGAAAATTTCTGAAGAAATGCCAGAAAGTAGTTCCAGTGCAAACACTAGTACCAGCCAGTTAGGTGAATTTAGAAGACACATGCTTTAGCTTAAGATGAACTATAATCTCCACATTTAAACAAAAGGATCAATTTTCATTCTACATCTCTTACAATTCAATCTTGAGTTAAACAAAGACAGGCTTTCCATTCAAATTATATAATCACCACAAACAAGTAGTAACAATCACTGGCTAATACATACTTGGAGTAAAATATAAACAATCAACATATATTGAATAAGCAAGAAATGAGTACAAATAAATTTCTACTATTACTACTTCCAAAGGGGGTGGGAGAAGTCAGTGTTACTAAACAAAAAAGCAAAGAAAATTGCTTTAGATCCCCTCTGTCTTCTAAAACAGCTAACCTCTGTGAAAGTTCTAACCAAGTTCAAAGTATTTTTTTAAAGGCAAAGGTATGTTGAAACCTTATGTTAAACACAATCACCACCTACCAAGAAGCATGGAAAGAGAATTTATATGACTCAGACCAAACCACTGAGAAAAGGAAAGTAATTCCCAATGCTCCCCTATATAAGAAAGCCGTTTTATACTCTGGGTGCAGTGGCTCATGCCTGTAATCCCAGCTACTCAGGAAGCTGAGGTAGGTGGATCGCTTGAGCCTAGGAGTTCAAGGCTGCAGTGAGCTATGATCATGTCATTGAACTACAGTCTTGATGACAGAGCAAGACCCGGTCTCCAAAAAAAAAAAAAAAGAAAGAAAAAAACAATTGGGGTGTGTGTGTGTGTCATTAAACAATTTGAAAGGAGAACCCTACACCTGAAAGGAGTCAAATATCAACTCACCTGTTGTTAAAAGAATCAAACCTAGCTGACCTCCTACACAGGCTCACCTACTCTCTACATTCTTTCCCCTCAGAAACATCCTCATGCAGGACTCAACTTTCCTGTCTATGCCAATGACTTCCAGACCTAATCTATAGTCCTCATTTTTCTCCTGCTCCACCTCTAAGACCCCAAGAGTTTGCAGAACACTTCTACAGGAAA
The DNA here is from genome assembly GCA_023783475.1 of Daubentonia madagascariensis. Classification (NCBI taxonomy): domain Eukaryota; kingdom Metazoa; phylum Chordata; class Mammalia; order Primates; family Daubentoniidae; genus Daubentonia; species Daubentonia madagascariensis. The sequence goes on from JAKFHU010002573.1 coordinate 23,622,605, forward strand.
TCTAACCATGCCCAACTACTTAAAATACAAAAAATGAAATTCCTCTGTCTTTGAAACAAGTATCTCTATTTCCCCCACTAGTGCTGGAAGGCAGAAGCTGTGTCTTGTTCTTTATATCCTACAATATCTAGAAAATAATCAAAGCCAATGATACCATAATTCTCCTATACTCAAATCCTTATAATTCCTTCACTTCCCCTGCCTACACCCATTTGCATATTGAGTCATTCACTAAACCCTGTCCCTAGTTATCTCATGTGTCCCTTCCTTGCTGCTCCTACTAATACATGCCTATGAAGCATTTATTTCCTCACCTTTAACCTGCAACATCTCTTAAATTTGTCTCTGGGGCTTCAATCTCTCTCTCTTTAATCCACTCTATAAATAATCTTCTGAAAGCAGGTGTTTCTTAATATCACCTTCAATAACTTTTCTCTGATTAAAGGGTTGCAATCGTAACTTCTTTTGCCAGCAAATTTGGCCTAGATTTTTACATGAGACACCTACACTTCATTTAGGCAGGTCCTTGAAAATACTTTATAATTCTAATTCTCACTTTTATCTTATTGGCTCTTTTTCCAATTACCTAAAATCTACCATCCGTCTGCCTGTATCTTATCCATGAAGTATCCATAGCAGCCTCAATTCAAAAATACTTTCTCTTTGTACTAAATTTCTACAATACTTATTACCTAAGCCTCAATTCAAATCCGACAATCTGTATAGTTGGCTTGTTTATGCATTTATTTTTGTCTGTTAGCCCCAACTACATTTTAAGTTTCTAGAGGGCATTGAACTCGACAATTATTTGTGTTCACCATAGTACTCAGACAAAATGCCTTCACTGTTGATGATATTAATAGAATGACTAGTAGCAGTGTGGTAGAAGTAGTGGCGGTGGTGGTGGTGGTAGTAGGTGGTAGTAGTAGCAGCAGCAGCAGCAGCTAACATTTACTGTAGGGGTAAGTCTTTTTTTATTATTAATTTTTTTCAGAGATGGGATCTTGTTTTGTTGTCCAGGCTGGAGCACAGTGGCATGATCACACTCACTGCAGCCTTGAACTCCTGGGCTCAAGTGATGCTCCTGCCTCAGCCTCCCAAGTAGCTGGGACTATAGGTACACACCACCACGCTAGGCTAACAGGGTCTTGCTATATTGCCCAGGCTGTTCTTGAACTCCTGGTCTCAGGTGATCCACTCGCCTCAGCCTTCTGAGTAGCTGGCATTACAGGCATGAGCCACTGCGCCCAGCCTGTAGGGGCAATTCTAAGAGATTTACATTTATTATCTCACCCAATTTTCACAAATATTATTATCTTTAATTTACAGATTAGAAAACTGGGCACAGAGAGCTTAATTTGCCAAACATTACACAGCTAATGAACAAACAGTCTGGACTACATAAATTGAGATGAATGAGTTGAAGAAATTTTCACAGAAAGAAAAAAAGGCAGTTATCTTTTGGTTAAAATCATGAATCCTATCTGCAAATAAAATATATTAAAAGCACTGCTTAATATTTATGGCATAATAGTGCAAAGAGGGAGAAAATTCAAAGACATAATCTTGTTTTAAATTCTTATTTTCTGACCACTGTTCATTTTTGTTGAAGGTATTATATGTGAGTATGTAGCATGCCAACATAACATTTAAAACATTTTGGAGTTTGGCATTTTAAAAAAGAGCATTGGTTTTATGTCAGCCATGTTCCTAATTTTCTTAAATTCTTTTACAATTCAAACATCAGGAGAGTTAAAACAGCTATATTTTGCTATATGAAACGGCAGTAGAGGTACACAATTCCCCCCCCCAAAAAAAAAAAGACAATTTTCAATATCATAACCTTAGGGAAAAGAAGGTGGGGAAAAAAGAGAACCTATGTAAATGCAACACAGATGAATTCCAAATTTGGAGTCTTCTGAAAATAGTCAAAACCAACCTATTAAAGGAAAAATTCTTTATACCCTAGAGAAATTTATAAAAACTAAGGGAAAACACTCAACTTTTTTTTAATTGCACAGGAGAATTTAAACAGCTGATAAATACATAGTTTCAAGATCTCTATGGTTATGTCTATGGTTATATCTCTATGGTTATGTTACAGAATTACATAGCTTTAAAGACCTCTAGAAATAATATTTAGCAACAACTCCAAGTAATTCCTTCTAGTTTTCAACAGCATTCACTTTGAGTGGAACTTTTCCTTTATACAAATTTAAATATGTCATGTTTAAGCTAATTTCCTCTTATCTCCCCCTCCATGAAAGAAACAGACCTTCCACCTTCATCTAAATGATATTTCATTATTAATATACTTCTATATCCCAAGATCTTAAAAAAATAATTTGTTTTAAAAATAATGACCTGCCCTAAAAAAGGTAAAAAATTTCCAAAATCTATACTTCAAACATAATATGAAAGTTTTCAGAACCAAAATAATTTATCTTATGTAAGCTTTCTAAAAAAAGGATATAGAGGCAGAATAAGATAATAGGGTAAGAGATTTGGAGTCAGACAAGCCTACATTCAAGTTCCAGTGGTCTTGAACAAGTAACTTTTAGATCTCAGTTCTTCATCTATAAAATGGATATAATAATACTAATCTTGTAAAGATGCTCTGAAAGCTAGAAATAATAAATGCCAAGTGTCTACTATAGTGGCTACATATTGCAGGTAATAAATAAATGCAACTAATAATATAATTATTTGTAGAGTCATATCCCCAAATATTTTCAGATTTAGGTAGATATTTTCCCTTCAAAAAAAATAAAATGTCAAACATTAAAATAAATGCAGAGAATACAAGGAATGCTCATATACCAACCACCCAGGAAAAAACCAAATATTGTTATTTAGCCTCATTTGCTTCATATAGATTTTAAAAAAACTGTTACCATCTGTGTCAAAAATAACCAAATAAATTTAATTAAATTTAATACTAAAATAGAGAATTCACAAACAAATGCAAACTGGAAATATTTTGAGGTTATAACTCCTAAAAAAGCTCCTCTTGTAAACAAATTTTAAAATTTTGTATTAACAGGCTTCCCTAAAGAACTAAACATTTCACTATAAAATATGGACATAATGCTATTTAAAGGATTAATTCCCCATTTCTCCCTTCTATCAAACTTTCACCTTGAAATTGCTTCATTGAACATGTGAAAGAAGACCAGGTGGTATCATTTAAAAGGAATTTAATCACATAATTAAATACTTTCCTTTGCCTTATAAAACCAAGGCAAAACTATGTATTTCTGGTTCTAGAAGGATGTCAGGGGTCGTGGCAAAGTTTTGAGTCTCCCTAAATCCCCCCAAAAAAGCACAAAAAACAACCAGGAAAACAAAAGCAAAATTCATCAACATGTACAACAAAATGAGGCGATCAGTAATTTAGGTAACAGCAGGGAAGTAGTCACTCAAATTTTCCCACAGATTATAATTATAAGAACTGAACAAAAAAAATTTTTAAAAGCACACTTAAAGACAATGAAAACCTTCCAAAAGCAGACAGAAGCCTGCTTTGAGATTAATATTTAGTTATCAAAAAATTGCAACTGGAAGGAGTACAGATTGACAGCTTGTGGTTTTCCGACCTAAGGGAAAACCTGTCCAACCTAAACCTACCTCAGGGCTAGGGCTGTAGGAAAATGGTGCAGTTTGGGCAGTAGAAATCTGAAGCCGTATGGGCTTCAAGTACCATAAGATAGAGTGCAAAGCCAGCAGAACAGCTAGAAATTAGGGGAAATCCTAGAAGCAAAGAAACCAAAGAGGGTAAGCTCCATTTCTGCTCAAATCATTGGCTGAATGTCCAATAAAGGAGATCCCAGGTCACCCAGTCTAGAAAGGCAGCACTGGAAAGACAAATGCAAGAGCACAGATATAAACTGCTACTGAAAGGATGAGGAGGGTGGAAGGAGCAAGGAGATGAAGTTTACAGTGTAGGAATAGGCAAGTTAACTGCCCACTAGAACATAAAACAAATAATCCTCAGAAGAATATACGAGAATCCAGAGTTACCTTAACACATTATCTAAAATGTCCAGTTTTCAATTGAAACAGGAAAGTATGACTCAATAGTCAACAGAACAGGCAGTCAATAGAAACTGATTTCTAATGGGCTCAGATGTTGGATTTAGCAGACTAAGACTTCAGTGCAGCAATTATATATGTATGTTCAAAAAACTGACAGCACATATGTTCAAAGAATTAAAGGAAAACATAATAATGAGTGAACAGATAGGGACTATCAAGAGAAATAGGAATTATACAAAATGGAAATTCTAGAGCCAAAAAGTGTAATAATTAAAATTAAAACTTTACTAGATGGGCTCAACAGCAAACTAGAGATGGCAGACGACTCAGTGAACTTGAAAATAGATCATTAGAATTACTCAATCCAAAGTACATGGAGAAAAAGAATTTAAAGAAACAAATAAGTAAGCAAACACACACACTGAACCTCAGGGATCTATGGGGAAAATGAAACAGCCCAACATATATGTAATTTAGGATCCCATAACGAGAGGTTTTTAAAAAGGCAAAAAATAAAAAAAGAAAATTGAAGAAATAATGGCCCAAACTCCTCAAATGTGATTGAAAACATTAATTCACAGATCCAAGAAGCAAACTGAAACGAAAGCAGGAAAAACACTACCCCTATACATAGTTAAAGTGCTGAAAGCCAAAGATAAAATGAAAACGTGGAAAGCAACCGGAGAAAAATGATATGTTACATATGGAGGAGGAATAAGAAGATTAATTACCAACTTCTCATTAGAATATGGGACTGACACAGTCAAAATGCTGAATGAAAAAATGAAAGAAAAATAATGAAATTTTCAGATAACCAAAAATTGAGAAAATTTGTTGCCAGCAGACCTATATAACAAGGAATGCTAAAGGAAGTTCTTCAGGCTAAAGGAAAGAAATACCAAATGACAACTTTGATAAACACCACCACCAAATTTGTTTCTTCTTCTTCTTCTTCTTTTTTTTTCTGAGACAGGGTCTCACTCTGTTGCCCAGCCTACAGTGCAGTGGCTCCATCATAGCTCACTGCAACCTCAAACTCCTGGGCTCAAGTGATGCTCCTGCCTCAGCCTCCCTAGTAGCTGGAACTACAGGTGCACACCACCATTCCGGCTAATTGTTCTGTTTTTTGTAGAGACAGGGTCTTACTCTTGCTCAGGTTGGTCTTGAACTCCTGGCCTCAAGCAATCCTCCCGCCTTGGCCTCCCAAAGTGCTAGGATTATAGGCGTGAGCCACTGTGCCCAGCCTTTTCTTCATTTCATTTCTTTAAAAGACACGTGACAACAATTTAAACCAAAAATAACACTACTGAAGTTTTAATAACCTATATGAATGTAATATATATGATAATAGCACTAACAATGGGAGCATAAATGGGAATACACTGTCGTGAGGTTCTTGTAGTTTACTTGAAGTAATGTTTTATTAACTTTAAGTAGACTTGGATACATTAAAGATGCATACTGTCATTCCAGAGCAATGACACACACACACAAAATGCAAAAGTATATAGTTAGAAAGCCAATAGAGGAATTAAAATGGAATTCTAAAAAATATTTTACAACAAAACAGGAAGGATAGAAAGAAGGGGCAGAGAAGCAAAAAAACAGACGAAGCAAAACACAAACCAAAAAAAGGCAGACCTAAATATAACCATATCAATAATTACATTAAATGTAAATGAATACTCCAATGAAAAGGCAGATTGTCAGACTACACATAAAAGCAAGAACCACCTATTTGTAATATATAAGAAATACACTTTAAGTTTAAAGACACAAATAGATTGAAAGTAAAAGTTTGTAAAATAATACAGTAGTCCTCCCCTTATCCATGAGTGGTTATGTTCCAAGATCCCCAGTGGATGCCCAAAACTGTGGATAGTACTGAACTCTATATCTACTATGTTTTTTCCTATACATACATACCTATGATAAAGTTTAATTTATAAATTAGGCATAGTAAGAGACTAACAACAATAACTAATAATAAAATAGAACAATTATAACAACATACTGTTTATAATTTCACAGATAGGTTTGTTATCACTGTAGATCTCAGTAACCTCAGCATACGATCTTTTTTCTTTCCTTATTAAGTTTAGAACTTTCACCTTTTCACTTGAAAGAGGAAGCACTTTATAGCTTCTCTTTGGCTTATCTGAATTATCAGAATCACTACTCTTGCATTTTGAGGCCATTATTAAGTAACGTAAGAATTACTAGAACACAAGCACTGTGATACTATGAAGGTCTATCTGATAACTAAGATGGCTACTACTAAGTGACTAACCGGCAGGCAGCATATACAACATGGATACACTGGACAAAGGGATGATTCATGTCCTGGGAGGGACAGAGCAGTATGGTGCAAGATTTCATCACCTACTCAGAACTGCATGTAATTTAAAACTTGCAAATTGTTTGTTTCTGGAATTTCCCATTTAATATTTTCAGATCGCGGTTGACCAGAGGTAACTGAAACCATGGAAAGTGAAAACATGGATAAGGGGGCTAGTGTATATACCATGAAAACAATAAACATACAAGGTGTAGTGGCTATATCACTGTCAGACAAAATAAATACAAGACAAGGAATATTATGAGACAAAGAGGAACCCTCCATGATGATAAAAAAGGTCAATATATCAAAAAGAAATACGTACCAAAAAACCAAACTACATGAATGAGACAAATTCACAGTCATGGTTGAAGATTTAAACACATTTCATTTAGTAATTGCAGAACAACCCCTCCATCAGTAAATACATTGATCTGAATCACAACACAGGCAGTCCTCACCTGTGTTAACTGAAACTTGTGTATAACAGAATTGTGTCCCAGCTTTGCACTGTTCTGATATACACAATTTTAGTTAACACGGGGCCATGCCAAGTGAGGACTGTCTATATGTCTTTTTGTATAGTTTTGGGAAGTATGTTAATGATCTACATATTCAAAACCAGAAATCAATAAGTCTGAAAAGGCAAGAGACTGAAACTGAAAGCAACCTGAAACAAATGTTCAAATGAACAACATAATCACACCAAAGGGGAAAATGAATCTAACTAATTCATGAACACAGTACTTGACCATATGCCTTCAATCTTGGGTAGGGTTGGGGAGAATTGCAAATGAATCTTGAACTGCTTGTAGTAAATGTTTTTTGTACTTTTATGTACAAAGCAATTCTGAAACTATTTGAGATGTATAACAGGATTGAGCAAATGAGTAAGAGCACTGGTGTTGTTTGAGAGCCATGAAATACAAAAAGGGGGAAAAACAAAGGCAAGGAATAACCCCATAAGGATGGACTAGAATTGAAGGTACAAGTTCAGTATCTCTTATCCAAAATGCTTGGGACCAGAAGTGTTTCCGATTTTGGATTTTTTTGGATTTTAGAATATTTGCTTATACACAATGAGATATTTTGGGGATGAGACCCAAATCTAAACATGAAATTCATTTGTTTCATATACACCTTATAGCCTGAAGGTAATTTTATACATTATTTTTGGTAGTTTTGGGCATGAAACAAAGTTTGTGTATGCTGAACCACCAGAAAGCAAAAGTGTCAAGTGTGGAATTTTCCACATGTGGTGTCATGTTGGTGCTCAAAAAGTTTCAGATTTTGGAGCATTTTGGATTTTGGATTTTCAGATTAGGGATGTTCAAGCTGTATCACATGAACTCATTATTTCTAAATTATGTATGTATATGTGTGTACACATGTATACATGTATAAGTATATATATAAAAATGTATTTCCTTACTCTGTCTGCTGGAGGGATCTATGAATATATGAAGCAGCAATAAACACACCCAACACCCAGATTTTGGTTTCTAATACCATTCTCTACTAAAAATAACCAGGGCTCTTTGGAAAAATAGCTGATTCTAGGACTATGGCAGAGAAGATACAAGATAAACCCAGAGCAGCTTGTTATACCAGAAAGTAATAAAGTCCTCAAAACAAACAAACAAAAAAAGATGGGGTCTTGTCACAGGCACACAGGAGCCAGCTTGAGGGGGCTCCTACTGGCCAAATCTAGGACAATTTAGGCACCAAAATAATTAAGGACAGTGAAGAATTACAAATATTGAGAAAAATTAGAATTCATGAGTCCACACTGACAATAAATAAATGGGGAAGAAGGGAAGACTCTTGGTAATAGAGTAAAACGTTGACTGCTTGATTTTCTATAATTGTGCTATATTTAACATTTAAATTTTTTTTTTAAAAAAAGATGTAATTTTGGAACCCAGTAAAACAAAGTAACACCCCAAAAACTGTTGAGAAAATATAGGCTTTAGAACAGCATGAGCGTGACTCAGTGAAGAACTGACCTTAATTAGAATCTCCTTCCTCCTATAACAAGTACACGCTATCCTAAATACACTGCTTTGGAATAGTCTCACACAACAAAACTTTATAGCCCTTGCCTTCTCTGACCATAATCTTACTTTGTCTTTTAAAATGCAACTGGTTGATAAAACCAGCCCCCAAAAATGTTTCCACTACATCAGCAGTCCCCAACCATTTTGGCACCAGGGACTGGTCTCATGGAAGACAATTTTGCCATGGACAGCTGGGGTGGAGCTGGGGGATGGTTTTGGGATAATTTGAGCGCATTACTTTTATTGTGCAGTCAAGCCTCGCTGCTAATGATAATCTGTATTTGCAGCCACTCCCTAGCACTAGCATCCCGCCTCAGCTCCACCTCAGATCATCAGGCATTAGATTCTCATAAGCAGCACACAACCTAGATCCCTCGCATGCGCAGTTTACCATAGGGTTCGTGCTCCAACGAGAATCTAATGCCACCGCTAACTTGACAGGAGGCGGAGCTTATGCAGTGAAGCGAGCTATGGGGAGCAACTGTAAATACAGATGAAGCTTCGCTTGCTTGCCTGCCGCTCACCTCCTGCTGTGTGGTCTGGTTCCTAACAGGCCATGGACCTGTACTGGTCAGAGGCCTGGGGGTTGGGGACCACGACACAACATCATTCGATGTCTTTTACTTAAAGATCTGTGAAAACTTCCGCTTAGAATGTGGTGCCAGAATTTTTTCTCCTTAAATAGAAAAACATGCACAGTTTATCAGAAAATAAGAGCTAAGTTTATTTGAGGTGATGCATATGTTAATTAGTTTGATTTAGCCATTCCACAATGTATACACATCCCAAAACATCCTGTTGTACACAACATACGCATTTTATGTCAATTAAAAATTAATTTTAAAAATAATTCAATTTTTAAAAATGAAAACAAGAGCTAAGTAATCTGTCAAATGCGAGCTATGGGGAGTGGCATCAAGTTTCCCTTGTGGCCTTGGCCAGAACCTGATCTGTTCTACTCTGTCTGGGTGGTTTTGATCTAGTTCATCTTCTACGTGACTACATACAGGTATTGCTTTCTTTGCACAATACCTCTAATCCTTCAAGATAGAAGATGGACTATTAAGTTATAAATTAAAAAATAATAATCTTAACAATATGATTATAACACTAATGTGAAATAATTTAACCTCTTACAAATATGGCACTACAAATATGGCAACTGAGTTCATCCGTGGTTAAAAAAAAACAGCTTTTGTCTACTCAAAAAAACATGCAACTGTTCAGAATGACTGCTTTTTAAAAAAAAATTTAATAAAAGCAAAGTGTTAGAATCAATTTTTACAAATAAAATTGCCTTTCCACCCCCAAGCCTATCTCTGATCACAATTACCAGCAAGGGAGCATCCTTGTCCATCTTACTAATGTGAAACTTGCCCAATGACACAATATAAGAGCATGTGGCTAGGATGTGAATTCAGTGCTTCTATAACTCAAAAGTCTATATTATTTCCACTTCATATAAAATGATAGGCATTATTTTGGTCCCTCCTCCAAAAAAAGGCACAGTTATTTCCATTTTCTCTAGTGTCTCTTTCTGCTTTAGAGATTACAATAGACCACAAAAGTTGAATTTATATTTAAAACAAGAATAACAACCAAAATAAAAATGCTTAGGTTACAGTAATATTTCCTCTTTAGTTTGAATCCTCTAAACTTGGAATCTACCTGAACTGAGAGTTCTATTTTTATACTAAGAAAAAGATCACAAGAAAAACAGAAATGTAAGTAAGATTTTAATGGAAAGAATATGGAAAGAATGCTCAGACTTCAATATGAAAATAAAAAAGCAGAATGAGTTGAGAATAGTAATTTATTCTCTCCTTCATAAACACTTTTAAATAATCCTTAAACTATATGAACAATACATAGCACCACAAAACTGAGTAACTTTTACATGTTCAGATTTATAAAGATAGTGCCTGGAAATCTCTTTAGGTAGTGTACCTGTTCCAAAGATTAATCCATCACATAGGGAAAGGTGCTGGCTATATAACCCAAGTCTATAGGACTAACTTAAGAATTGATAAAAGGGACTATTTTTCAGGCATTCCCCTTCAACTCAATTATACAATCTCTAATATACTGGTTCTTAATTTTTGACCAGGTGATACAGTCACAAATATCAAACATTATAAAAAAATTTATAGTGAATAGCTCAGCTGTCACCTTGACCCCTGTCCATCATTATCAAATCACTTCCCTCCTCTTTACCCTGTAAGAATTTTTATTGGTTTCTCATGTATCCATTCTGAGATTTATTACATAGTTCCTTATTAAAATAAAGCACATTATGGGTACTCCACAAATTCTAATGCTTTTCCTTGTATCATTTATCTCAATTTAACATGACCTAAATAACATCTGGCTACATTTTCTCAATGCCTATGCAGTGTTTGATGCCTGTAACAAGGTGTAAGGGAGCAGTATTTTAGGTAAAGCAAAACAATAGTGAGCAAAGGTGATAACAAAGCTAGTCGCTGTTAAATAGCCACAAGCCAACAGACATATAATCAATCATTAACCCCATGGGTAACACTAAGGCAAATGAACTAGTTTTTTTCTAAATACCTAGCATAGTACCTAATACATTTATTTCATTGTACACTGAAGTTCCTTTTACAAAATATACAACATATTTAGTCTTTTTTTTGGTAAAAGAAAGAATTCCTTGTCAAGACTTCCTGACATAATGATGCACAATCCTGGGTTACCCCAGGACTTCAAAAAAGATTAAGTATGTTATTAATATACTCAAGTTAACCTATTAGTTATGACACAAATGTATCAGGTACAAAATATAACCTCTGTACTCAAGTACTTATTTCTATTATGGGTTGGAAATAAAAGTGGTAAGTACCAAGTAAGTGGTACAAATAAGTGTCATAGACATGGAGTCTAACGATAGCATACTTGTACTTGGAATGATCAGGAGAGACATTAAAAAGGTAGCTTTTGAGCTGTTAGGTGACAAAGATTCTTTGCTTGGCCAAACTTTAGTCAGGCTTCTGAATCTTCTGCCAGGCCCATCTGTGCACTTTCTAACAAAGTCCAGTTTTAGCAAAGAATCCCATCCTTGGGATTCTGATCATCCTTCACCATCCCCCTGGTAATGTGTCATCAGCCTGGACTATTTTCAGCAAGAATTCTGTTAGGCTGGTTTTGCCAGAATCCCCCTTATTCCTGATGTTTCCTCTTAGTAATTTTCTGTCCACTGACCCACAGACTGCTCCTTGGCTATAAATTCCCACTTGTCCATGCTATATTTGGAGTTGAGCCCAATCTCTCTCTCCCACTGCAAAACCCCACTGCAACGGTCCATATGTCTATCATGATGGTTGTGATAGTGTGCTGTTACAAGTATCATTAAATAATTTTCTCTTTAACATAGGAACAGCTCTCCAATAGAGTAAATTAAAAATAAGCAAAAAGTGCATTAAGCATCTAAAAAGTTAGGGAATGACTGCAGAATAAATGCCCCCTCCCCGTTAGAGTACTTTCTAAAATATGGTTTATGTTTTTTGTAAGCTGGAAAAGATGACTTTTATGAAATTAAATTTATGAATAAAGAATTTACAGGTAAATAATACAATTTAAATTAACACAAAAGGAGAATAAAAACAAATACAGCTTAAGTACATTTTCACAGCACTTCCTTTCCCATAAGGTAGTAATGACAAAACAAAGAACATACCTGCTACATTCTAACAATGTAACTTTAAGACGGCCTTCAGTAAGTGCCCACTGTTGTATATGGATATGCTCTTCATCTTCTTCAAATCCTTGCAAGGTTTGGTATGGAAAAAACGGCTTAAACCTGACAAAAGTAAAGACAAGTCTAAATTTCTGAATAAACACCACAGTTTAAAGCATAATAACAAAACCCACCTGTGTGAAAACAACACACACACACACACACACACACACACACACACACACACACAAAACCCAAATACCTAATACCACATGCACTCTACAAAACCAAAGTTTACCACACTCCCCCATAATTGGCAGTAAATGGAGCCTTCACTGTAGCACCCAGAAGTCCTGGTTCTTTGGCATGTCCTCATTGACAAGGCAGGACATTTAGAACAACGAAAAGAAAAGTCTAGAGGCAGCCGGTAGGCCTGAAACTTAGGTGGAGCAGAAGAGAGATTCTTTGTGAACCAGATGGGAAGGGTGTTCCCATAGTATAAGATCAAAATTCAAAATGCATGTACCATGGAAATAATATACAGTCCTCTTGCTATCCATGGGGGATTGGTTCCAGGACCTCCCGAGGATACCAAAATCCGCAGATGCTCAAGTCCCTGACATAAAATGGCGTAATATTTGCATATAACCTATGCACATTTTCCCATATACTTTGAATCATCTCTAGATTACTTATAATACCTAATCATTATAAATGCTATGTAAATAGGTATCATACTGTATTGTTTAGGGCAGCAGTCTCCAACCTTTTTGGCACCAGGGACCAGTTTCATGGAAGGCAATTTTTCCACGGACGAGGGGAGGGGGGGTAGGTAGAGCTCAGGCAGTGATGTGAGCGATGGGGAGTGGCTGTAAATACAGATGAAGCTTTGCTTGCTCGCCTGCCGCTCACCTCCTGCTGTGCAGCCCCCTGGTTCCTAAGTTTCCTGGAAGACAATTTTTTTCACAGAGAGGATGGGGGTGGGAGGGATGCAGCAGAGCTCTGTGGCCTGGTCCCCAACAGGCCATGGACCAGTACCAGTCCACGGCCCAAGGGGAGAGGACTGCAGGTTTAGGTAATAATGACAAGGAAAAAAGTCTGTACACGTTCAGTACAGATGTAATTTTTTTTTCTCAAATATTTTTAATCCATGGTTGGTTGAATCCATGGATGCAGAACCCACAGATACAGAAGGCTGGGCCAACTATGACAGTGATTAGTACGTGATAATGATATCAACAACCATTAGCAGCAGCAAAGGTATTCATCAGAGATGTCTGCTATTCGCCAGGCAGTATGCTAAGTGCTTTACATGCATTATCTTATTTAATGCTCACAACGCTGAGGCGGTATTACTAGCTCCTTTCTCCAGATGAAAAGAGTGATGCTTTGAAAGGTTAAAGAATTTGTTCAACTTTACACAGAGAGCGGCTAACCCAGAATTCAAGCTAGTCTGACTCCATCAAAGCCCAACTGCATAACATCTCAGTTATCTAAGAATTATTCAGGCATTTATGTGCTCATCATTAATACCCTTGTTTTTATGGAGAAGCTGAGTTATAAATTGTAGGCTTTATAAAACTTTTACTTTAAAACACAACTCATGCTCCTCCATTAAAGCAAAGGACAAAGAAAATGAGAGAAAATTGGGCTTAAGGCCCTAGTTTTCAATTCACCTTACACACTGTCACTAGCTATGACGTTTGCTTGCTCAAAAAGTTTTAATGGCTTCCCAGTGACTACCAAAAAAAAAAAGTCAAAAGTTCTTGGTTTCACATTCAAAGTCCACCACAATTAATCTTTCTGATCATATATTCCCTTAATATAAACATTCCAATCTAGAATGTCACCTCATATATCCAGAAGACACTTCGCATATTCCTGCCTTCAGGCCTTTCCTACCAACTGGAGGTTTTCCCTACTCCTCAAAACCTGTCCAAACCCTCCCCTGTTTCCACACTTGGCTTCAGGTCCCAGAGATCACAGCAGACCACACATGCTGGTCACTCTTCTTTATCATGCAATCATCTACATTGCTGCGCATCTGTGCCTCGAAATCTCAAATACAACCTAGTCTCACAATTCTCCGCAACTCTCATATACCTGACAGGGTGCCTCACACACTATTAGGACTTGATTATGTGCTGAGCGGATTTAGAAAAATCCAACACTAAAAATGAAATAAACACTTAGAATATATTAATAGCACACTATAGTTTATACTGAAAAATACTGATAGAAGGGGGGAAATGCCTTTTTATGTTTTCCCAGTAAGCAGGATTAAAGGGAAAAAACTTTTCAGGGAAAGATAAGTAGATACACAGACAAAACTCAGTGCTTTTCTCCTGTTTCTGAACTAGTATGGAAAGCAAAAAGCCCCTTCAGTTTCTCCCAACTACTACACTAATTTGCATTTGAAGTCCTATGATTCAAACAGACTGGCACCAAATTTTTGGAGGGGAAAAAACTAGGAACTAAATTTATCCTATTAATACAATGTTATAGCTGAGTGCTTTTAACACACAGGCCTTATGACTCCTGAACAACATATTGTTACCCTGTTACTCCATAAAAAATTATAAACATCACTGTATACACTGGAAACTTTGAATTTAATAATCCAAGTTAGCTAAATCACAGCTGCCCTAAGAATCAACTTCTCTTGTCAAGTATGAAGTCAAAATTCAATAAAAAATTTCTCACAGGAGTATGAGTTGAATATTATATGGAATAAAGTCTAATTTCAGTTTACTAACGCCTAAGGGGTTTTACTAAGAGTTTTTATGCACAAAAATATATTAAAATCAGAAAAAATGTATTTCATTTAAAATGAATACATTAAACAGGGGGATAAAGCTGTTTGTTCAGCAAGCCAATAAATAGAATCCACACATTAACATTTTCTAAGACCTCTTGGTTTTCCAAACTTTTAAGTCCAAGCCTGCAAGTATCTCAAACACATAAGAATCCACACAACGAAGCAGGCTACCTCCATCTCTTCTTTTTACCTTCCCGTCCCACCACATTATCTTTCCTCAGAATTCACTAGTCTTTATCTCCTGTTAACCTATCAACTCAAAAATGCCAGTTTTTTCACTTAGGCTCCCAGAAAACTAGCCTCCTTTAACCAGCTATCTGTTCTTCTTCCTGCAGAAAACTTAAAAACTAAACTAGGAAGATTGACTTTCAGGGTGACAGCAAGAGGAGCTCTGCTGACCTGCTCCCCAGTGAACAGGTAAAAATTATTTTAAAACAAAACCAAAATAAAAACATTTAAAGCCTCTGGAAATGATCCTAAGGGCAAGCAGCAAACGAAAAAAAAACATCTATTTGAGAAAATCTACAAAAATTTGGTAAGAAAGTCAAGTTTGTTGTATTTGAACCTTCTGTCTCCTCAACAAGCTCAAGGAGGCAGAGACCCACTCCAGACTGCTGCTGCCAAGAATGTAAGAGAAGTTAGGGCCTGAAAAAGGGCAAAATGTATTACAAGTTGTCTCTTCAAAACCTCCCCCACTCTTTTTGGGAATTAAAACCTGCATTCCTGCCTGGGGCCAGTAATCAGATGGGCAGAGGAGTGTTCTTTATTCTTTGTTTTAAACCACAGGAGATGGCTCAACAGAATTGTCCAGGCAAAGGGCATGAGGTCATTTACACCGGAGATAAAGCCAACCAGGACCACCGACCATAGTGAAACAGCAATAGCCTGAAGCTAAAAGCCACCTTTAAAAGCTCTGTATTTCTGCTTAAAAGGAGGACAACGGTTCTTTAAGACGAGAGTCTACCATCCTCCTCATTTGCTGGCAAATTAATAAACTTCTCTTTCCTTTTCCTCAAACTGCTTGTCCTTGTTCTTCATTCAGCTGTGGGGACAAGTACTGAACTTTTGGTAACAGAATTTGGCGTCCCTGGATGGGCCCATTGGCACCCTGGTGGAAGGGCACACTGCGACTGCTGCCGTAGCTGGAAGAGGTGGGGAGCAGCCTCAGGTCAAGTCATGGGTCTTTGCCAGTAGGAACAGTGTCTTGTCCAGGTGAGAGAGTAAGGGATTGTCCCAGCAGCTGCCAGAGCCTGTTTAGGTCCGAGAAAGTCCTGTCTTTCCCTCCCCAAATTAGATGCAGCTCCGCACAACCTGAACCTTGTTGAGGAAATGGAAATGGATTTGGGAAGTGTCATGACACCTCGGCCCCCATTTCTTTTGGTAAGTTCCCTGGTGTGCACACCAAGACCCTTGATTCCACCCATTTGGGGAAGGTTTTTGAACCTTCCAGCCCTGTGGCAGGGCATTTGTTTGTGGCGCCATTCAGAGATGGAAGTCATAGTTGAGTGGAACTAGGGAAACTGTGGGATTCATCCCCTTTTGGATTTGGAGAATTTGGTTCTCATTTGTATGGCTCCCATTTGGTTGGTAGGCCTTGGCATTAAGATGATTTGCGTTGGGAATTCCCTGTATTGTCTACTTGTCAGCTTGTGTTTGTTGCTGTCATTTGTGAGTTTTTGTCTCAACATGGGAGGCTCCATTTCTATTCCATCAGAAAGCCCCTTGAGGAGAATCTTGGCTGAATGGCCAACTTACAGCTATAAGTCTATGTCTAAAAGAGAACAATGTTACTGTAATACTGTGTGGCCAATGTACATGCTGGAGTGTGAGAAGTGGCCATTGAATGAAACCTTAAATAATTATACTATCTTACAGCTGGAATTATTTTGTCAAAGGTCAGGTAAATGGGACGAGATCCCATATGTACTATCTTTCATGCAGTTGCATAATAAGCAGGCTAAAAGGCTGGGTGATAAAATTGGGGAGGAATTAACCAGGTTGGATCACACGAGCCCTTTACCCACGCTCCCCCACTGCCAGCTCCCCACCCACCAGGGAAGGTGCTGTGGGCTTGGCTGTGCTCAAGCTTGAGCTGCTGGGGCCCCATTGCCCCATCTACCATAGCCCCCAATGCGGTGGTCACAGAGCACACTCCTGCATTTCTGCCCGGGGCCAGTAATCAGAGGGGCAGAAGAGTGGCTCCCTGTGAGGAACTAACCCTGGGGCAACTGCTGCCACCATCTTGGCACCATGAGAGGGGCCCAGGAGGGCGTGACTATAACTAATTCTTCAGTCCCACGCCCACTGGGTTATAATTTGGGAGAGGGAATGGTCTCTCCTTCCAAGACCCGGCAGGGAACTCAATTTGGTCAGAGGGCACCCATAGCCAGGGCAGGGCAATTTCCAATACGGCAATATCAGATAGGGGGCTTGAATGCACAAGGACAGCCAGCAAGGTATTATTGGACTTACATAAATTGGGATCCTAATGCAGACACAGACAGTGTGAGAATAAATCACTACCGAAAGTATATTCTGGCAGGCCTCCAGAGGGGCGTGCCTAGACAGAAGAGTTTAAACAAGGTCCAAGAATTATGACAAAAAACTAACGAAGATCCCTCTGAATTTTTGGAACACATCTATCGGGCATATTGGAAATATATAGATGTGGATCCAGAAGTCCCTGAAAATTTGCATATAGTTAATACGACTTTTATAGGACAGAGTGCTTCAGATATAAGAAGGAAGCTGCAGCGTGTGAAAGGGGCAATTGGCATGAATCCCTCACAGCTTGTTGATATCACCTTTAAAGTACATAATGCTAGGGAAGAACAGAAACTGAAACCTATGTGTGTTCTGTTAGCTGTGCCAACCAAGGGTCCTTTGAGACAGTCAAAAGGAAGGGCAGGAAAAAGTCACCCCAGGTTGAAGTACAATCAGTGTGCTTTTTGTAAAAAGGAAGGACATAGGAAAGAACACTGCCCAAAATTGCAAAGGGCTCCAGGTAAAAAGAAGCACCCAGGACAGCAAATGGTTTTTTGAGTCTAGGACTCAGATGATGAAGGAGAGGGCTTGGGGCCCCATGCTTCACTAGTGGCTCCAATCCAAATATCCCCACAGGAGCCCTGGGTGCAACTGACAGTGGGGACTCGATTAGTGGACTTTTTAACTGACACAGGAGTGCCACCACTGCCCAGCCACATAGGCAGAAGCAGTCCAGGCCTCCCTCCACTTTGGCTGCCACCCTGGCCCCCTGCACAGTGCTCCGTGAGCCAGGTAGCTGTGAGGCAGCCATACTCATTGCTGCGGGCCCAGCATGCGGGCCCCAGGGAGCCGCTGCTGGAACTAGTGTTACTCCTACCTCCATCCCTGCTGTTGCCCCCACCGCTGCCTCTGCCGACTCTGGAGAGCCCAACATTCTTGATGGCCACACTGGACCTGGGCAAACAGCAGGAACACCAGGAGCTGTTCCAGAAGTGGCAGAAGCTCACCTCTGAAGTCGCTGCCAAGCTCCTGCTGGACATCTTTGAATACCAGGGCCTGGTGAAGCATACAGGAGGCTGCCACTGTGGAGCAGTTCGTTTTGAAGTTTGGGCCTCAGCAGAACTGCACATCTTTGACTGCAACTAAGCATTTGCAAGAAGCAAGTTCTATTCCTCCCGAGGTCTACCAAAAAGGTAAGTTAGGCCATATGGGCCGTAGGGACCCCAGGATGTGCAGAAAGAATTTAAATTTCCCATACCAATGAGTATAGATCCGTGCGGCATCTACATGCCATTAATAATATCGTACAAGTGACTACAAATGGTACTCAGTCGCATTTGAATGGCAGGATCCTGAGACTAGGATGATCTCACAGCACTGCTGGACTGTGTTGCCTCGAGAGTTTAAAGAAACTCTCCTAGTTTAGTGAGAGCTTAGCAAGGAACTTGGAGAAACTGCAATTGGACAGATTTGAAAACAGCAGGCTACTTATTTGGGATTCCAAATGAGCAAGGGAACCCGCAGTAACTGTGGGTTCCTAGGAATAGCAGGGTTCTGTTTCATCTGGATCCAAAACTTCAGACTAATAGCAAAGCCCTTGTATGAGGCCCTTAAAGGGACAGATGTGGAGACCCTGATCTGGACCACAGACTGTCAAAATGCCTTTTAAAAACTAAAGCAGAGTCTTATGACTGCCCCCACTTTGGGGTTGCCTGACCTGCAGAAAGAATTTAAATTATACATTCATGAGAAAAACAAGGAATGAGACTTGGAGTTTTAGTACAGATTCTGGGAGACATCTCACGGCCAGTGGCATAGTTGCCAAAGCCATTGGATGATATTGTGAGAGGGTGGCCTCCTTGCCTCTGGGCAGTAGCAGCTACTTGTGAGTTGTTATTAAAGACTGTGTCTACTCTCAATCCTGCAACCATTTCACCAGCTGAAGAGAATGAACCTTTACAGCATGACTGTTTAGAGGTTCTGGAGGCTGTCTATTCTAGCAGGAAGGATCTATCAGATCAGCCGATGCCAGAGTCAGATTGGGATTTTTTTCACCAACAGGAGGAGCTTTATGGACAAGAAAGGGGTGGATAAGCAGTGATCATGGAATGACAGGTAGTGGAAGCAATGGCACTGCTGCCTGGGACTTTAGCCCAGAAAGCTGAGCTGAATGCTTTGACCAGAGCTCTTCAGTTAGCCAGAGGAAAAAGGTAAACATTTATATGGACTCTAAATATGCTTTTATGGTTGTGCATATTCATGGTGACATTTAGAAGGAAAGGGGGCTCCTGACAGCAGGAAATAAGGGTATTAAGTATGTCACTGAAATAATGGCCCTGATATGGGCTGTGGCTGAGCCTAAGCAGGTGGCCATCACCCGCTTGGGCTCATCCACAGCCCTGGCCATCATGCACTGTCCTGGTCACCAAAATGGGAGAAATTTATGTTGCAAAAGGAAATCAGGCTGCTGGCAGAGCTGCTAAGGAGGCCACTAAAGTGATCTGTTCCTTGGGGCCTTGACACCCTGGCTAGATTTAGATCAAATTAATCCCCTTTAAAACTAAAGACTGGAACTCTGACATTTGGGATGGCACAGCTAAGTGCAGACAGAATTCTCATGGACTCATTCTTCTACCCAAAGCCTTGGTTCAGCCTCTTATGAGGCACCTACATGAATGCACATATTAGGGGTGTGATGCCTTAATGGATTTGGTGGGACCTCATTTAAGAAAACTCCATTTGCCACAAACTATTTATGTGCTGGAAATAATCCAAAGACAAAAAACCTACCTGCTGCACAGGGAACCCAACATGTGGGGGCCCATGCTTTCCATGATTGGCAAATTGATATCACTCAGATGCTTAAACTTGTATTAGCAGATACCTTTTCAGGCTGGGTATCTACTTGAATGAAGAGAGCAACTGAAGTTACCAGAATCCTTCTGAAGGAACTCATTCTGAGGTATGGCCTCCCTCCCTTCATACAGAATGATAATGGACCCTCCTTTATATCAGAAGTAACCAAAACTGATACAAGAAACTCATCTAAAGTGGGATAGGGTGTTGCCACTTGCCCTCCCCCGATAAGGGTAGCCCCTAGAAGGAGGCTTAAGTTAAGCCCCTAAAAAATAGTTTATGAGAGACCCTTCTTAGCACCCCGAGGTAAGTATGATAAGGAATAAACAGAGTAAAGCAATATATCAAATACTAACCACTATGCATGAGTTTGCCTCTGTCAGGTCCCTGCCCCAGTCGGAAGCAGACAAGTGGAAGGGACCCTATGAAGTGCTTCTAACAACTCACACCTCGTTGAAATTGTCAGGAGTAAAACCTTGGATCCATCATACCAGAGTAAAGAGGTGTCCCATGGAAGAAGAGGACCCAAGCCCCCAGTAGATGGACCAGACTTTAGGTGATCTAAAGTATCTGTTTAAGAAGAAGGAAAAATGAACAAATTGATATTTTTGCTAACCATTCTTTGGTTAATTTGTTCTGTCTATAGGATGGAGAGACAACTCCTTAGTGAGGATTTCCCAAATTATCACCTCTTCCGCTGATTTGTCTTGCTGCTGGGTTTGCCTTGTTCTTCATTCGGCCTCGGGGATAAGTACTGAACTTTCAGTAACAAGAACACAGGGCTCTCTTGCCCCACAGTTCCCAGTTGGAGGGCTTTCTCCCTGGAAGGAGGAGGACATCAGCATTTCTCATCCAGCTCTCCCCCCTGTCCACCCTCACTACCTGTTACTGAGGCTAAGTTCCAGGCAAGTGCAATAAAGAAAGGGGGGCTCCCTTTTTTAACCCAGCCCCCATTCATGGAATGGAGGGTCTACCTTGGGCACAGCACACTGAGAGTACTGTAGCCCTGATTGTCCTTGCCCTGGCTCATGAGGCAGTATCTTTCCCATGGTGGGAAAGACAAGCCAAGAGGACCTCAGGCTGTTCTTCCCCAACCCAGCGCCAGCGGTAGTGTCACCCCAAGGAGAAGCTTACCATTGTCCCTACCCCTACCTCCAGAGACTTGGCTTAGATATTTTGCTGAGGAGGGCAGAAGAGAAGAAGAGGCAAGTATCTCCAAATCTCTCCCCAAAGAACTAACTTCATTTACAATAGACTATGAAGAAGCTCAAACCTAAAGGCACTATCAAGAACAATGGAGGTTGTGATAAAAGGCAATTGGGAGATTCATGGATTTAAGAAAGACATATCCTAAACTGTAGGCTGCTAAGTTTGTAGGAGAGAACCTGGAAATAAGACAGCTGGAGGAGCCCTCCTGCAGTCAGAACACATATTTCAAAAACAATTCCTGAAGGAGCCACAATTTGATTGGATTAATTTGTAGAGCAATTTATGCCTAAGAGGCACAACACCAGAGACTTAACACTGCAAGGGGGTATACTGCGCTAAAATAATCCAGGCAGTCACTAGAAATCAAACAAGCAAATAACAAGCCCTGGGGGAGGGAAAACCAGTACACAGGATTGCTACAGTATATTATCTAAAATGTCTAGTTTCCAACAAAAAATTATGAGATATTCAAAGAAATGGAAAAGTATGACCCATACAGCAGAAAAAAAAAGCAGAAACACAAACTACCTGTGAGAGTGACCAGATGTTGGATTTAACAGAAAAAACTTCAAAATAGCCATGGTAAATATGTTCACAGAAAAATAAAGGCATGATTAAAGAACTAAAGGAAGGTCTTATGACAATGTCACATTAAATAAATAGTATCAATAAAGAAACAGGAATTATAAAAAAAGAAACAAATGGAAATTCCAGAGTTGAAAAGTACAATAACCGAAGTAAAAAAAATCACCAGAAGGGCTCTCAACAGATTTGAACTGGTAGAATAAAGAATTAGTGAATCTGAAGGTAGAGTAACAGAGATCATACAAGCCAAAGAAGAGAGAGAAAAAAGGATGAAGAAAAACAAACTGAGCTTTAGAGAAATGTGAATAGCATTAAGCACACCAACAAACGCATAATGGGACAACCACAAAGAGAGGAGAGAGAGAGGGGGGGGAGCAGAAAAAAATATTCCAAAAAATAAGAGAGGCAGCCAGTAGGCCTTGAAGTCACAAAGACCACACACTGTATGCTTCCATTCATTTGAAAACCCAGAATAGAGAAATCTATAGACACAAAGTACATTAATGGTTGTTTAGGACTGGGAGGAGGTAGATAAGGTATTAGGAGGGTGATAGCTAAAGGTTATGGGTTTCCGTTTTCTTTCCTTTTCTTATTTTCCTTTGCCACTTACGGGTTTTCTTTTTGAGGTGATAAAAATGTCCTAAAATTAACTGTTGTAATGGCTGTACATATATGTGAATATACTAAAAACCACTGAATTGTAAGCTTTAAATAGGTAAGTTGTATGGAATACAAATTATATTTCAATAAAGCCATTAAAAAGAAAACTAATAACCTAGCTATCCAGAAATAGTTTTTCTT
The DNA here is from genome assembly GCA_023783475.1 of Daubentonia madagascariensis. Classification (NCBI taxonomy): domain Eukaryota; kingdom Metazoa; phylum Chordata; class Mammalia; order Primates; family Daubentoniidae; genus Daubentonia; species Daubentonia madagascariensis. The sequence continues at coordinate 23,645,482 of JAKFHU010002573.1, forward strand.
GTTACTGCTTTGATATGTAAATGTTTGGTTAGAATTATCTGATTAAACAATAAACAAAACTATAAATGGCGCAGCTCCACTAAAACAAATTATAGCCCCCTTTAACACTTATGAAAAACAAACATTTTTTGAATGGCTACCATACCAGATGATGACTGTATAGAGCACTTTATATTTATTTGCTCACTTAATCCTTACAATAACCCCTAAACTAGGCATTAGCACACTGTACCTAAGGAAACAAGTCTTACAGATCTCACACCTAGTAAATGATAGATCCAAAACTGGAACCTGTATTAATCTGCTATGGCTTCTGTAACAGAATATCACATTCTGTGTGGCTGTGGAGGCTAGAAGTCTAAGATCAAGGTGCAGGTAGGGTTGGCTTTTGGTGAGGCCTCTCTCCTTGGCTTGGAGATGACTGCCTTCTCACCATGTCCTCTCATATCCTTTTCTCTGTGCATATTCCTGGTGTCTCTTCCTCTTTTCATAAGGACACTAGTTTTACTGAATTACGGCCCTACCCTTATGATCTCATTTAACCCTAATTACTTCCTTAAAGGCCCTATCTCAAATACAATTACATTGAGGGCTGGGGTTTCAACATAGAAATTTTGGAGGGGGACACAATTCAGTCCATGACAGAACTCAAATGTAACTCCGCAGCCTGATCTATAGCCCCTGACACTGATTTGATTACCACCCTCAGTTTTCTGCTGGAATACATGCTGTAAACCCAGTCTGAAGGTACCTGACAAAGGAGGCTCACGGTTTCACATACATTACTATACTTGATCCTCACAATAACATGGTAAGGCATGGGTTGCAAATCATTTCCTCATTTCACACAATTATGGAAACACGTTCAAGGAGAACAAAAAGGCTGCTTAAGAATATATCCTTTTATTAAAAAGTTACATGAAAATACATGCCTGTAAAATGAGGGCATAAAGCAAGATTGCAGAAAGTGGTCCAGAAAATAGTGGATCCAAGTCAAGACAGTAATGATGTCTTAAACCCAGATGAAAGGTGTGTGGCAAGCCAAGAGAAAATCCCACGTTGAGGCAGGTGATGAAAGCTCCAGGAAGGAAATCTCCAAGAAATACGGGGAATAAATAGGATAGGCAGGAGGAATGAGAAGGGAGAGGGGTATCTTGAAAATTTGGTTAAGGCAATTTGGAATGAGAATAAAAAAGAATTCAAAGTTAACTCAAGGAACATATTGCTTTGAATGACATCAAGGTTGAGCAACTGGAATATGGAGAAGGAAATATAAACCTGCATATTAGGTAGGTCTGTATTAAACAATATTTATATAGATATAACAATGTAAAAACAAAGACCAAAGAAGACTTAAAACTATGAACAGAACATAAATGTTACCAATTATATAAAAATGAGAATGGAATTTCAAAGAATGAATTGAAAATACTGATATAATTATATTGGGAAAAGACAACAGGGAAGGTGACAGAGGGTATTACTTAGCTAAATTCTCATCTATCTTAGGAAGTCAGTAGACAATGTCTAAAGTTGTGGACTCAAGAATAGCTGTGTGATACTGTTTAGTAATACAGAGGTAATACTGTAATTATCAGTGTAGTTAACACTTACTGAATACTTAGCATGTAAAAGGCATTATATTTATTAACTTAATTAATTCCCACAACAATTCTATGAGATACGTACTGTAATTAGCCCCATTTTGCAGATGAGGGAACTGAGACACAGAGAGGTTAAATAACTTGCCCAAGGATAAACAGCTAGTAAATGGCAAAACCAAGATAAGAATCTAGGTAGTCTAGCTACAGAATCTGTGCTCTTAACCAATGCCTCTTAAAAGGTGTTAAAAACAGAAATACATAGTTACAAATGGCTACTTCTGAAGAGTGTGACTTAGGGCAGGAAAGCAGAGGGTTTAGGGAAACAAATTGCTGATTTTCATTATAAGTCCTTCTGTTCTATTTGATTTTTAAATTTACACGCATTAACTAAAATGAAGAAAAGACAGACAATACCAAATGTGGGAAAGGATGTAAAACTGCTGGTGTAGATTATTATAACTATTTTGAAAACTATGTAGCAGTATCTGCTAAACCTGGAGACACATACCCTAAAACCCAGCAACCATACTCCTAGATATAGATATATACAGTAGAAATGTGCACAAATGTTCACTAAAAGATACCTGTAAGAATATTCATAACAAGACTATCTGACTGTCCATCAACAGTAGAACGGACAGACTGAGGTATTATACATGCACACACTGGAATACTCCACAGCAAATATAAAGAACAAACTACATCTATACGCAACAACATGGACTAGTCTTTCGTCTCACAAACATATTGCTGAGCCAAAAAAGCTAGACCAAAAAAAAAAAAAAAGTGTGCATACAGTATGATTCAATTTATATAAAATCCAAAAACAGGCCAAAAAAAAAAAAAAAGCAATGGTGTTAGAAGTCAGAATAGTAGTTACTTTTTTAGGCAGAGGAGGAGAGCATAGTGACTGGTTGGCATATGGGGGCTTCTTGATGGCTGGTAATATTCTTCTGCTTGTTTTGATTTTTTTTTCTTCTTCTGCTTGTTTTGAATGCTGATTTCATGGGTCTGTTCACTTTATAAAAATTCATTGAACCGAATTTTTATGATTAGTACATTTTTCAGGTGGCAAATTATTCTTTAACAAAAGTTTAAAGAAAAAATATATTTGATTTTAAAACGTGCATTACGTTAGCAAAATTTTAAAATATATATTTAAATTTTATACCTACAAGGAAAGCCAAGTCTCCTTCTAATATTGGAGAAAATCTTTTGTAACATCTAAAATATATCTTTCAAGTTCATCTCTTCAAGTTTGCTCTATAAGCACTCTGAATGCCAGCTGGTGACATCTCTATCACATGGCAGCAGTAAAACTCTTTGCAAACACTGTGATCTTTAGAGAGAAAGGGTTTACTACAAACATGGTATAAAAATATGCTGAGGTCTAGATCTACTCTTAGGCTCAGTTGAAGTTGTGTGTCCTTGCCCAAGGGATAATTTTGCTAGAGTTTTCAGATCAATAAAAGGGAAAACTATAACAACTGGAGCTAGTGGAAAAAGGACACACTGTCTCAATGCATAGCAAGTCTTCCATCTCTGGAAATATTCAGGCAAAGGTTGGATGAGGATTTGTCAAGGAGGGATGGTGTTATGAAAAGAACACAAAATTTAGAATCATATAAATACAGATTGTAGTCCCAACTCCACTACTTACAAAGTAGGTGACTTCGGCAAGGCTTTTCATTTCCTTAAACTTGAAATTCTTGTTCAAAAAAGGGAGAGGGGAATAATATATGCTTTTTGTTACCTATGAGAGGATGAAGTAAGAATAATTCATATACCAGCACCTTTTAAAATACAGGGCACCATATAAATGCTATATGCTAATTATAAAAAGAATTCTTAAAAGTGTAAGGAAGATACAACTAGATTACCTTTGAGGTACCTTTCAACTCAGTCTAAGATTTTGCCCCATATGTAGGACCACATGTTCTTTCTTCCACACACACATATTGAGACCTTAATTATGGCATGTATAAAACACTCTAAGACTTTAAGGAAAAACATTCTCTCTTTTTTTAAGCAGCTTTTTTTCTATATGATGCTCAATAATAATATGAATTTTATTAATTAATCAAAGAATAGGAGAGATGAAAAAGGAATCTTAAGATATTATCTAGGCCAACCTCTTCATTTACTACAAGGAAACAAAGGCCCTGAAAAATGAAGTGACTTGCCTACACAACTAGCTATTAACAGACCTATCCTTTGAACTAAGCCTGACCCCTACTTCTCTGCATATCTATACAAACTAACACTTACCTAATTTATGTACCAGGCATTATCCTAAGAGCTTAAGGTATGTTATTAACTCATTTCATTCTCACAACATGCATTTGAGAGTATTTCTTTCTTTAAAATTTTTAACTGACAAAAAATTTATATATATTTATCATGTACATGTTTCAAAACACGTATACATTGTGGAATGGCTAGATTGAACTAATTTATATAGGTATTATTTCACATACTTATCATTTTTTGTGGTGAGGACACTGAGAATCTACTCTCTTAGTAATTTTCAAGAATACAATCGTTATTAACTATAGTCACCATGTTGTACAATAGATGTCGTGAACTCATTTCTATTTAACTGAAATTTTGTATCCTTTGACCAACATCTCCCCCACTGTCCTGTACACCCCCCAACCCCTGGTAACCACCATTCTACTCTATTATAAATTTTTTAGATTTCACATACTAAGTGAGATCATATGGTATTTGTCTTTTTGTGCCTTGCTTATTTCACTTAACATAATGTTCTTCAGGTCCATTCATGTAGTCACAAATGACAGGATTTCCTTCTTTTTTAAGACTGAACAGTATTCCGTTGTGTATATATACCACAATTTCTTTATACATTCACCGATTAATGGACACTTAGGACGATTCTATACTTTGGCTACTGTGAATGAATAATGCTGCAATGAAAATGGGAGTGCAGGTATCTCCCCGACATGCCCATTTCATCTCCTTTGGATATATACCCAGAAATGGGATTGCTGGATCATATGGTAGTTCTATTTTTAATTTATTTGATGAACCTCCATACTGTTTTCCATAATGGCTGTACTAATATACATTCCCACAAAGAGTGTGCAAGGGTTCCCTTTTCTCCACATCCTTATGTGACAGTATTTCTACAGAGAAATTTTTCTAGAGGCAGAATTGCTAGCTCAAGAACACACAAGTTAAAACTGTCCTCTTAAAAAATTGGACTGCTTTAAAAAAGTCATATCAAAAAGGTATGAGCACACATCCACTAGGAATGGCTAAAATTAAAAAAAGTAACCATACCAAGTGTCGGCAAGGATGTAGGGCAACTGGAACTCTCATACGCTGCTGGTTGAAATGTACAGTGACATAACTCCTTCGGAAAAAATTTTGGCAGTTTCTTAGAAAGTTAAACATACACCTACCAAACCAGTCATCCCACTCCTATATTTACATGAGAATGAAAACATGTTCACACAAAAGCTTGTGCAGGAATACTTATAGCAGCTTTATTTGTAATAGCCAAGAATCAGAAACAATCCAAATAGCTATCAGCCGATGACTGGATAAATGAACAGTATATCCACACAATGGAATACCACTCAACAATAAAAAGGAACAAACTATTGACGCTCACAACAATATGGATAAATCTCAAAATCATTGTTGAGAGAAAAAAGCCAGACCACCTCACAAAAAAAGAGTACATATTGCATAATTCCACATAGATAAAATTCTTGAAAATACTAGCAACAGAAAATAGGTAGTGACTATCTGAGAATGGGAGTAGAAGGAGTAGATTACAAAAAGGCACAAGGAAACTTTTAGGAGTGTTGGAAGTATTGGCTATCTTGATTGAGGTGAGGTTGCACAAGTGTATACAGTTTACTATATATCCATTATACCTCAATAAAATTATTTTTTTTAAATGATGAAATATACTACCTAATAAGTCCTAATACAATGCTGTTTTTACTAAAATACATTTCCTAGTGGATATCTGTGTTACATATCCTGTATAATTTCTGTAAAATCAGAATATCTCACTGTTAATGGTTTACAGAAAGTCAATTCTAGTGTTAATCATGGGCTTTTTAAGTTACTTTAGATATCTAACATCTAAGATTTTAAAAACAGTGTCTCTTGTCTTCTAAATTATTTTGTCTATGTTACGATGCTGAGTAAAATATAAAGAATTCAAAAAGATTATTCATTAATTCTATCGATAACTGCCTTGGAGTCCTAGGAGTGGAAACCAATAATAATGGCAATAACCTAGCCAGTGCAATTGGATGGTTCTCAAACTTTCTCATCCTGCTCCTGTAAGAAAGACCCATATTTGTCATATTTCAGAGGGAGAGAGTGAACATGCCCATGTGACTAAAAGGTCAACTAATCTCTGTTCTAATAAAAATCCATACTAGTTCCTCATAGGGAACACTATGAAATGGTCATTTATGACAATACACCTTGACATTTTCTAATCTGGTTATTTAAAAAAATGATTCTAAGCTAGATGTTACACAATTATTATTAACTTTCAAGGTGCAATAGTGGGACTGTGCTTTTTTAAAAGAAACAGACATTAACATTATGTCTACAAGTTGTTTCAAAATAATCAGGGGAGGGGTACGTGGTGAGATACAGATGAACAAGAATGGCCACAAGTTAATGACCGGGGCAGGGAGGGTTGTTCACTGAACTATTCTCTTGACTTTCGTGTAAGTGAAATTTTCCAGAATGAAGAATTAGAAGAGGTTTGTTCTACATAGTAAAACAACTTGGTTTCTGTCTTCCTGTTTCCTTTCTCTTTCTATACTTTGCCTTAGCAACATCATTTGCTCTCACTGCTTTTATCACAGCTCCACATATTGATGACTAAAAATGAATTAAACACCTTCTCTTCAAACTTGCCCCTCCTCTCCTGTTTTCTCTTACTAGCACCACCAATTTCATAGACACTTAGAAATATGGACACTACCTTTTATTCCTCCCCTTCTCACAACCCGTCTACCCCTCTTCCCCTCCACCCATTTACCTTAAAATGTCTTTTTCTATTGTTCTACTAATATGTTTTTCATTGGCCTACTTCAGATTTTCATTGATTGCTTAGACAGTGGGAGTTTTGACATTGTTTCCTTTTCTTAAAAAGAGTATTTTTTAACCAAAAACAAAGCCTCCATCTTTTTTTTTTTAAAATAAAAAGCTACCTCATAGGACTATTACAAAGATTTAGAGAGTTCATACACATGAAGCACCTAGTAGAGTTCCTGGCACGTAATATGCCCACAAATTCTGGTTTTCTTCCCTCTTCTATGCTTGAGTCATATCAAACTGGCTTCCTCATTGAATCCCTAACGACATCTTACAACATCCTGATTCTGTTCCTTTGTGATTTCTTTTACCCACAATGCACTTCCATCCCATCTCCCTATGTCTAAAGCTAAACTATTCTTTAACAGTTAGCTTAAATGGCATCTCATCTCTTCAACAAATAGGCTTATTTGAAATAGAGAGATCAATCAAATTTAGACACTTAGAGACTACAGTCTATTTCAGGCTCAGGAATGCACACAGTACTACATCCTGCCTAAGGAATAGAGAAGAACAAGCAGCTACAAACAGGCAATTGAGAGTCCTGTATGGTTTTTGCCTTGTAATCTGACAGTCTTGGGCTCTTAGCTCTCTTACATTAGGAACTAGCAAACACAAGTGTTCTCCAAATTCTCCTAAATCAAATATATAAACTAGATAAATCAGAGAATGATCATTTGCAAAATGTTTCGTCATTTATTATGCTTCAGAGGCAGTACTCCTTCAGATAATGAGCACCCCCTGCTGTATTAACAATATAATGTACAAAACCTCAGTTAGACATAACTTTTATGGCATACACTATTATGAAAACTATGGCACGCTAATACAAAACTAAGTATAAGCCACAAAGAAAACCAAGTACAAATGGTTCAAAATACTCTTATTTTCTGTACTGATAAACCATGAACCTAAATTTCAAATTTTCTATTGTACTTAGACATTTCAATTGATACAACATTAAAAGGGCAATTCATACACCAAGGTCCTCCATGCTTACCAAGGTTAGTACTACCATACTATTTCTCCTGAGAAACTACCTGCTAACCACTCTGATCCCATACCTAGCCTCATGCCCCACATGGTAAGCTCCTCTTCACTCTACAAGTTATACTTCAAAGTCACCTCCTCTCTGTAGCCTGTCCCCCTCCTTTACCATCTGGTAATTACTTCCTCACCAGTGTTCTAAAAGCACTTTATATGCACTTCTATTATGCTACTAATTACCCTGTTTACATGTCTGTTTCTGTCTTTCTAGCTCTCTCAATACCACCCCTTCCTCCCAACTAAATTTTGAGTTTCCTGAGAAAAAGCACCTTACATTATAGGTAGTATAGAACAGTGGTTAAGAGGAGACTCTGGACCCAGACAACTTGGCTTGCAATCCTGTTGTGCCACTTCCCAGCAATATGATCTTGAGCAAACTTTGTCTTTAAGCCTTAGTTTCCTCATCTGCAAAAGGAGGATATTAATTATACCTACCTCACAATGCTGTTATAAGGATTGCACTGAATAATGAAAAGCATTAACATCATGCCAGCAAATACTCAATAAATATTAGTTATTATTAGTTCAGCTTAAATTCTTGATATTAAACAAAATGCCTGGCACATAAATTGGCATTTAATATATATCCACCAAAATAAAGAAGCCATTTAATGATATGAAATACACCTTAAGATGGCATAACTTTTCATTATACTATAATAGTTGAATTTTTCTCAAAATCTTCAGAAGTTTCTAGAAGAAATTATATAAAGGCTTTGTTGGTCTGCTCTATTCCAACAACTGTGATCTATTTTTTTTAACTCTTAAGTTATTATATGCATGTTTTTCTCTTTTCTAAGACCACAGGAGGCTTAAGTCTTGGAGAAGATAGAATTTGGATCTCATTCGTCTTTACTCACTATGATAATGAGCAAAGACAATAATGAGGAAAGACGAATGAGATCCAGTTCCCAGTTTAACCTGTAAACTTTCAATTGGTTCATTCCATTTCATTCCTTTTTTTCTTCTCAGTCAACTGAGAATTCCCTGTAGACTGTATTTTTAGAGACAATTGTGTTGAATCTGGAATTGCCTAATATTTAACATAATTTTCTATCTCAACATCATTTAATAAGTTAAAAAAAAGGACAAACTCAATTTGAAGATTGTCATTAAAATTTGAAAATAACTAAAACAAAACATGTAGAAATACTGATTTATCCCACAGAATATTAAATATGAAAGACGATTCCACAGATATCCAATAATTCAAATCCCTTCATTTTACTGATGAGAAAATTAGAACTAAAGCAATTAGAGATATGCCTGAGATGTAGCTGTAGACCTGAGTTTAAAAACACAGGTGCACTGACATCCAGGCCAGTGCTCTTTTAGGGATGAAGTTATATTTAAATGTACCAGACTAACAATGTTACCCATTTTTGGCAGAAGCTATGTTATTTTTATCCTTAACCACATTTACAAAAGCTAAACTAGGCTGGTGTGTTAACAGAATAATATATACTCTACCATTAAGGTAGGCATCCTAACCTGGGAGGGGTGGGAGGGAGGGTAACAAGGAGGAACAAAAGGGAAAGAGAAAAATTAAAAATAACTCAGATAGCTTTTAAGTCATAAGGGGTACTTCCTAGTATTACTGTCTATATAAAAAATGAGTTCATGTCGGCCTCATTTCAGGTTTTGGAGTACTCCCTGCCCTCCTCTTCCATGATATAAAATCTTTTAACCTTTAAAAAATTAAAGTATTTCAAAATATAACATGTTATTATTTTGCTTAAAACTTTTCATAGAGACTTAAACTTTCTTCTAATAAAAGCAATAAAACAGTAAAATGTTCAAAGAAAACAAAAGAATGCATTCAATTCTTTAAAATAATTTACAAAATTGAAATAAAATATAGGAAAATTCATATGTTAAACTGCTACATGGAAAATCAGGATATACTGTTGAATACAGTATGATCAAAAACAAACCAAAAGTCTATTTAAAAATGCCTACAGGACCATGAAAATTTGAACACTAACTGGATATTTAATGACATTAGGCATTATTGTTAAAATTTATATCTAATAAAAATAAAAATTTATATCTTTAAGGTATACATACTTAGTATTTATGGATAAAATATGTGGGATTTGCTTCAAAATAATCCATGGATTGGGAGCGGGGAGGTTAGAGATAAAACAGGATTGGCCATGAGTTGACAAGTATTAAAGTCGGGTGACAGGTATATGAGGGTTATTCTTTTTACCCTTGAACTGTTTGAAATTTCTCATAATAAAAAGTCAAATTTAAAAAGTTCCCTGTTTCTTAAACTGTACACTGAATATGACATAAAAGCATGAGTTCTGCACTCTCAGAGAACTGGGTTTCAATTTGAGTAACTCATTTAACCTTTTTGAACCCATTATTCACTTATAATTGCAATATGGCTATTATGGTATTACTGTGTGGGTTCAATAGGTAATACACATATAAAACGCACAGTATTGTCCTGGCCCAAAGTAGAAGCTCAATAAATTTAGTCACCTTTCTTCCCTTTTCCTTTCTCCCCTCTTCTTTCATGGACTATAGAATAGTTCTTCACTGATGGCTGACCCTTAATCCTCACTGCTGCATTCCACATCCACTTTTAATATACATCATCCCTGATCTCTTTCTTCCCTCTGATTTTCTTCTCCTGGATTTTCTAGTATTTATCCCTCACTTCTCAGCTTCTTTTTGACAAGGCAGTTTAACACAGTGCTATGCACAAAGGCTTGAGAGTTAACATGTGGTCTTGAATTTTGGCTCTAATACTTACTAGCTTTGAGAACTTGGTCAAGTAACTTCAACTCTTAGAGCCCCAGTTTCTTCATCTATAAAAGTTAGATAATAATAGCACCTATATTTTATATAGTTTATGTAAGAATTAGATGTGAAATTTCTCACAAAGCATTTGGAAAAGTGAGGTGCTCTAGAAATATTTCCTGTCAAACTTCCTATTTACCTATATCAAGGCTGGTCTCCTACAGACATGTCAGATAGCAAACTTCTTCCCTTCCACAAGGAACCATTTCAGGATTCAGCAATCACATGTATGATATACAAGCTCATGGCTGTTTGTCTTCCTTGAGCTTCAGATTCCACGGCCATGATTTCAGTCCCCATACTAGTTAATTTTTTAAAATATTGTGTCCTTTGTGATGATATCAACTTGCAAGTAAAAGAGAACAAATTAATAATAGTATGCCGTCCTACATTAGTTATTGCCTTTCTACTTCTGCATCATTAAGTTTTATAACTAAGCTTATATTAAACTGAATATATTAAGAAACTGACTGAAGGAAACTCATGAAGAATTGTTCTATTTATGGAAGTCCTTGGTGTGTACTATACTATCCTTGGGGAAATCATTTTAATTTCTATACTCCTACAGAGAAAAAAGTACTCCTGAATACTTATGAAACTAGTAAGAACAAGGATAACAAATACTGTTACAAAAATCTTTTTCCCATTCATCCATATATACCCTCTACCTAATATGAAATGCCCACTTTTATCTAAGCTCCTAATTCTACACAGAATGATCAAGATCTAAAATGTCTCCCACAATTTTCCAAAGTAGTTTTATATATATGCTGAACAAAGGAGTGATAATTGAGGCTGCAGGTCCCTCATAATAGAACTCAAATAGCTGGTGACTCAAAGGTGAGTCAGTGTTAACTGATATCCTATGCACCAGAGAGATAAGGTATCAAATGAGATCAGTTGCTCAGGAAACCAAAGTAATTCTCTTGACCATGTCTGCCATATCTCATATCTTTTTATGTTCATCACAGCCCACAATGTGAGGATCTCTTACCATAGCCCATGATCAATTAAGTAGAAATTCTCAGCTATCACAGAGCTAAAAATGGGCAAATCCAAACTCCTATTCTCTCCTGTTCTTTACCAGCTCTCCCCAACATACGCCTTTGAATAAGAGAATATAAAAATTACCACTTTATACATTTCTAGCACTTCTGTAAATTATGCGATCTTTTATGCGCATCCTTGATTCTCACGAACAATAAACAGTATTAGAAACCTTATTTTACATGTGAGGAAACTAAGGTTAAGGAAGCTCAAGTACCTTGTCTGTGATCATAAGAGTAAACGGTACAGTCAAAATGGCAACAGATCCACTCAACCACGTGTGCCCTGCAACAGCAGTCCCCAACCTTTTTGGCACCAGGGACCGGTTTCATGGAAGACAATTTTCCACGGACGGGGCAGGGGGTTTCAGGATGATTCAAGTGCATTACATCTATCGTACAGTCAAACCTCTCTGCTAATGATAATCTGTATTTGCAGCTGCTCCCCAGCACTAGCATCACCACCTCAGCTCCACCTCAGGTCATCAGGCATTAGATTCTCATAAGGATTGTGCCACCTAGATCCCTCCCATGTGCAGTTTACAGTAGGGTTCGAGCTCCTATGAGAATCTAGCACCACCGCTGATCTGACAGGAGGCAGAGCTTATGCGGTGATGTGAGCTATGGGGAGTGGCTGTAAATACAGATGAAGCTTCACTTGCTTGCCTGCCACTCACCTCCTGCTGTGTGGCCCAGTTCCTAAAAGGCCACGGACTGGTACCAGGGCTTGGGGACTACAAACCTATGACACCAAGGTGTACAAACAATACTAGATAGCAACTGAAAATAATGTATGGATCTCATATTTATTAAAGCTAACTGAGAAAGTGAGGCAATAGAGGTAGCTCCTTTACATATGATAAAAACAAATAAACTTCAAGGGTAGACAAACTGTTCTCATATATTTTGTTCTTAGGACCCCTACACACTTTTTAAAATTACTGAGGACCCCAAAGAGTGTTGTTTATGTGGATTATGTCTATTAACATTTCTCATATTAGAAATTAAAAATGATAACATTTTAAAATATAAGAATACATAAGCTCACATTACATTAACTGTCAGGGTTATAATGTCATCACAAATCATTTAAACTGCTGGAAAACTCCATGATATACTTGCAAGAGAATCAAGGTGAGAAAGGCAGATAACATTTTTGTATTATCGTAAGAATAGTTGTGACTTGGTAGACCCCCCCATAAAGGTCTCAGAACTCAAAGTGGTCCCCAAACCACACTTTGAAAACCACTGGGTTAGACTGCAACAACGCTTAATCATGGCAATTCCTTTTTAATTTTAAGTTGTAACCCATTACCTTACTTTAAATATACTATTTCTCACTACTAAATTAAAAAACAAAATGAAACAAACAAAAAAAACCCAAACATTGAAAGAAGGACTGTTTTAATGTATTCCCTCTTAGCATTAACTCTCTCCCCAGTGCACTGTGTCCTGGACAAAGATGGTATTAAACATTTACTGGATAAATTGAATTGCTTCTAAAGTTTTGTGAATTAGGGAACAGAAATCATTTTAAGGCAAAATTACCACCTCCCTACTATAGTAAAGACATGAACAATGAAGTACATAAAATATAAGTCTGGTCTTCTTAAGCTAGTAAGATGTATCAAATAGACAAAGACTCAATTCCAAATATGAAGGAACAACAAAAGATGTGAACAGGATAAATGAGGAGAAAGTTAATATAGTCAGCCCTCCTTATCTGTGGGTTCTACATCTGTGGATTCAACCAACCCCTGACAGAAAATATTCCCCCCTCTCAAAAAAAGGATGGTGTATTAAATGTGTACAGACCTTGTGTTCTTGTCATCATTCCCTAAACTATACAGTACAACAATTACTTACATAGCATTTACATTGTATTAAATGTTATAAGTAATATAGAGATGATTTAAAGTATACAGGAGGATAAGCTTAAGTTATATGCAAATACTATGTCATTTTTATATCAAGGACTTGAGCATCCTCGGATTCTGGTACCCTGGGGGACCCTGGAACCAACTCCCCATGGATACTATGGGACGATTGTACTTTAAGGTTATAACTGTCCAGCTTTCTCCTAATTTTTCTCTATCCAAATAAAAGCAAAACATCTTCTGAAGAATAAGTGATTTTAATATTATCTGTATCTCTGTGTCTCTTAGTTTATAATTACCTAACTAAAGTTAGAATTTATTAAATGAAAATATTCCTAAGACAAGCAATTTGTATCTGCATATTTAAGAGAAATCCCTACATTAGACCTATACCAGGATAAGATGCAGCCTGCAGAAATACCAGGGAAATGAATAATAAATAATGCTAACTTACATTTACAAAACTCTTTGCTCTAAGAACTTTAAAAACTTTAGATTTTTATTTCACTCAGTCTCAAAAATAACAGGTAACATGATTTGTCCAAGGATATACTAAACCAACAAATCAATAATAATTCCAGAAATAAAACAGAAATTCCTCATATTCTGATCCTACTGTTTTAGGGCAAGAGGACAAATTATTTTCAAGGAAAACCTTAGAGCACAGATATCCCCTAGGTTCCAACAATTATTACCACAGAGTCTGGTTCAATAAATGTTTGTTGAGTGGCATGATTATTGGAATTATTGAGTCCAAATACTAACTCTGTAGTGCTAAAAAGTTCAAATATCTTGAGAAAGCAACTTACTCAAATATTTTAAGTAGGTAATTTACTCAATTACTTTAAGTAAGCAATTTACTTAAAAATAGGCTATAATTTAGATATATTCACGGACTTTTTTTTACAGACTAAGATTGTCAAGAATTTTCTCTTTACACGTCATTAATCTCAAAATATCTGAAGTAAATTCAATTTGTACTGCCTACCACTCTAGCATTAGTAAACAAAAGGACACATATTTTACTACAAACATTTAGTTAAATTCTTCCCATGTCAAGAATTTGCCATTCTGGTCCTGATTAAAATGCAAAGAGTTAAATATTGAGAACTAATAACATTTCCAAATATTACCACATATCACATGTCTTAAATTTTACAGAAAGTAATATTATACTTAGTAATGGTGAGAACAAAATGAGATTTTCAGTGCATTATAAAAATAATTATCATACAAATGAAATTAGCTATAATAGAAAGGCTCTTATTTCAGCCACAGCAAGTTTCGGAGAACTAAAATTATTTACTTTGAATTATTTACTTGCATGACCAAATGACTAAGGTAGCAAGACTGTAGTCAGCAACCATAAACATCCTTAGTAATGAATGTTAGTATAATCTAGTATGTATGAAAGACTACTGTGTCAAAAGGACAAAAAATTAGCCTACAACACAAACACCAGATGCACCATTTAGTAGATACTGACATCTCCATGAAATAGTTCTAAGAATAGAACACAACGGAAATGATATCTCCCCATCATGGCAACTTAAGATTTTACAGCAAAAAACAATAGCTGCTTATAATTGTAGATTATACAGGTAGGACATTGGATTAATCCTAGGAGAAACACCATTTGTAAACACAGGTCACAAATACCGGTTTAACTGGCACATACCTGACTAATACCTGTTTAACTGGCACATACCTTATCAATGACCCAAGTATACATAATAGGTTCTTAATACAAAAGAATAAACCCAGTTAGGTAATTTTTACTATGCTACTCACAGCGTTTTGATTTTTAAGTACATACCAACAAGAACTAATTATGCTGGGAAGTGGGAAATCTTCTAGCTCTTTTATCACAGTTATGCAAATCAAAGCCCAGACATTTCAGTAACCCAGCCACCATATCATCAGCTCCATTCTCTTTACAATACATGAAGAATTCATTGGCATAAATACCCAATGTGCTGATTAATGAATAAAGAGAAATGTGTCCTAAAGCATTCTGCTGATTTCACGAAAATTGGCAATTATGCACCAGACTAGTAAAAACAAGTCTGATTGTTATTCTGTATTAGTCCAAGGAAAGTATAATCTACAGTTTATCAATATTGACCTTTCTAAGAATGTGAAATTTAGAACGAAGACTTCTGGAGTGTCAGAGAAGATTGCAAACACATCTGTGTTTGGTTTTTTATTTGTGTGTGGGAATGAGAGGAAGAGACAGTGCCAGTATGGTGCCCGGACAGACCTTGAAGTCAACATGGTTAAATGGTGGAGAACTCAATCAGCATAGTCTGTGTGGGGGAGGTGAGGAGGAGGTACTCTTCTTCAGTACTGACTGTACAGTAGCATTGGGTTACATGTCATCAGCCTGTGTTTATAATGACAACCTTTAAGCATTAAAAAAAAAAGTTAAAATATGTTCCATACATTCTGTTTAAGAAATCCAGAAAATACAAGGATTCTTTAGAGAAACTGAATTCAAAATCACAGACTTCAGTCACATATCTGAGGTTCACTTTTGTGAAAATTCATCTCTGTACACTTAGGATTTGGGCAGTTTCTATATGTACATACACACACACACACACACACATTATACTTCAATAAAAAATTTGTGCCCACCCCCCCAAAAAAAATTCCAGCATTTAAAGGGCTAACTCGCTTTTTTTTTGTGGAGACAGAATCTCGACCTGTCACCCAGGCTGGAGTGCACTGGCATGATCATGGCTTACTGCAGCCTCGAACTCCTGGGCTCAAGCGATCCTCCCACCTTGGCCTCCCAAAGTGCTAGGATTATAGGCCTGAGCCACCGCACCCAGCCTTCCTGCTTTTTGTATATAGAATGTTGAAAGGTGATATATAAGAGGGACCTAAAAAGTAACAGAGTGAGCTGTTTGGCTATCTGTGAGAAAAACATTTCAGAAGAAGGAATGGCCAAGGCCCATGGTGGGTGCTTGCTTGGAGAGTGAGAATAACAGCAAGGAGGCATGAACAGACTAAGTGAGGGGAGGAGTGATAGAAGATAAAGTCAGAGCTAGAGAGAACAGCCAAGAATGGAGTAAAGCAGTGAATGAGGTGGAATCATATATATTGATTAAAGGGATGCCCTTGTTACACTTAAAAAATAAAATAGTGTGCAGGGTCACATTTATATTATACTCCCATTTTATTATTAAGGACAGAGGGAAGGAGGAAATAAAAGCGGGGGTAGGGAGGGAAAGGGAAGAAGGGAAGAAGAGGAAAAGAGAGAGGCACCTCCTCAGTATATATGGGAGGCTTGTATATGTATGTTTGAGCATAGAGTTTGGTGTAGGCCTCAAACTTAACACTGGGTATATCAGGGGGATGAAATTAAAGTGGAGAGGAGTAGATTTTTAACTTCTTTATGCTCCTCAATACGATGTGAACAACTGCAAAAAAAAAAAAACTGACATAAAAATCTAGCACCTACACAAAGATAATAGAAGGATGTTTATGGTGCCATTATTTATATTAGTGAGAGAGTGAAAAAAAAATCAACAAGGAATTGGTTAACTTTATAGTATTAATGATCAATGTATTTCTAGGCACCTGTTAAAACAAATGAAGTAATATATTTAGAAAACCCAAGATATGGTACTAAAAAAAAAAAAAAAAAAAGCAAGATGCTAACAGTGAAGTACTGAGTATGATCCGATTGTTATAAATTAATAACAAATTATAATACATTTAGAAAGAAATATGGGAGAATAGTCCCCAAATTTAACAATAGTTTTCTTTAAAAGATATTACAGAAGATTTTCACTTTGATATTACATATTTTCTAAGTGCTTGAATTTTTTAAATGAGCTTATCACTTATTTGAAAGAAAAAAAAAATTACTGTGTCACCTAGCAAATTCCTGACATATATCTAGTAAAATTTCTGACATATCTCTGGCAAAATGTCTGACAAATGTAGGATAATCAACAAATGTGTATTCAATTAGTTACCAAAGGAAAGATACATTTATTCAGCAGCTATCTTGTATGTGACATTTATTATCTCCAAGTAGACAGATATTATCTCCATTTCCATAAGTGAGACTTAGAGAAGGATCAGGCCTTTTATCCAAGGTCTGTTGCTTGGTGTAGGGCTGATACTGAAGTCAGGTCCACATTACTCCAAAGCTCTATCCACTGAAATAGACAACCTAAGTATTCTCTACAGCCTCAATCCAAAAGAATTAAATAATTCCATGGTACTGGCAGTCTCTACTTGTCACTTGCAATTCTACTCATCTGAAAGTAAATTATTAACACATACACCTCATTTTTCCCATGTACAAATACAGGAAGTATACAGTTTTATGCCAGTCTTAGCAATTTGGCAAGAGAGATTTTGAAACTACTCTGTAAAACATCTGCTAATGACCAGGTAGTTGGCTTTATGAGTTTCTAATGAAGTGTGATGTGCTCTAATGCCTTGCCAAAAAAGTGTCAGTATGTCCTATGACTCTGAGGTAGGAACAAGGTGATTCAATAGCACTTGCTTCCTGGTGACACTGTTCTGAGAAAATGGACAATGTGATGGGAAGAAATGCTGGGTCAGAATTTAACTTTTAAACAAGGTATTTAGTGTTAGAAACTCTAACTTGAAATGTCAGATATTCTTATTGAACTACTGCTCCAGAGTGCCTCAACCTGCTATAGGGAATCTTCCCATGAGGAAAAAAAAAAAAAGAGAGAGACATATTATGTTGTCTTAGATAGAGAGGGTTACCAGCTTTTTTAGAAATGCCTGAGCCATACAAATCCTATATACATTCTAGGAAGGTAAGCAAAATTATGAAGTGTTTAATATTTATTTTAGCATGTTAGTTTTAGTTATATTTATGGCAACAAAGTTGTATACTTCTGTGTTTACTTTTCAACCTGGAGTCTAAGGACCCTACACAGGTTTCAGGAGGACTATAAATTCATGAAATTAAATGAAAATTTGTTTATGCATTTTTCTGTGGAAATATTCCACAGCTTTCCCAAAAAATAGGAATCTCAAAAAAGGTTTATGAAAGTACTTTCAACATATATGCATATATGCTCTTCTTTAGTAAGCATTTAAGCATAGTTTCGGGGGTTATTTTTAGGAGTTTTTTGGTTTTTGTTTTTTGAGACAGGGTCTCACTTTGTTGCCCAGGCTGGAGTGCAGTGGCACGATCATAGCTCACTACAACCTCAAACTCCTGGGCTCAAGCAATCCTCCTGCCTCAGCCTCCCAAGTAGCTGGGACTATAGGTGTGTGCCATAATGATGGGCTAATTTTTTTATTTTTTGTAGAAATGGGGTCTTTCCTATGTTGCCCAGGCTGGGTTTCAAACTCCTGGCCCCAAGTGATTCTCCCACCTCAGCCTCCCAAAGTGCTGGGATTACAGGTGTGAGGCACTGCACCTGGCCAAGGTTTTTTTTTTTTTTTTTTTTTTTTTTAAGGGAAGGGTTTAGTGCAAGGATCTGCAAATCTTTTCTGTAAAAGGCCAGAGAGTAAATATTTTAGAATTTGTGGGTACATATGGTCTGTTACTACTACTATTTACTACTTCTTTTAACAACTTTAAATATAAGGTTTAAGAATGTAAAAACCATTCTTAACTCATGGGCTTAACAGCAGCTAGTTTGTAGACCCCTGGTTTAGAGTAATAGTTGGTTTCTGTCTGCAGAAATAACACAGCATGGGCTTTGGGAGTCCAGGACATTTTTATTTAGTACTTTGAGAAGGTCACTAATCTCTTCTAAGTCTCAAGTTTCCACATCTGTAAAAATAAGCTATCACCCTCTCCCACATAGGAGTTTTAACTACTAAGTGAGATAAAAATGGTATGGAACTGCCCACACAGTGCCTAGCATATACTTAGCAAACTTATTTCATTACTCCCACCCCTGCTTATATGATACATTGTTAGCAATACTTGTAAGTCAATATTAAGTGTTTGATCAGGCATGATCCTCCAATACAATTTACTTTATAATGATCTGCTTTGGCTATTTCCAGGAACAAACTGTGGCCTTCTGGGATAGTCAACAGACCTGTACATTACTGATTAGAATCTAACAGCCTCCTCATAATTACTCTTCTCCCCTCAATGTGTAAATCAAATTTCTACAGCTAAGATTTAATTTAGCCATACATTATTTCCATCTAAAGTGTTTAAAAAGCCTAAATCACAATAATTCAAAGCAGCTTAAGGAAATCCAACCTGCAAGAAGTAAAATCACTAAACTATACTTAGGTGTAATAAGGAATCTAAGGTGACAATATATTATATACAACGCCAAAGTAATAAGGTGTTTGCTTTAGCAGAGATATTGACCTCTCCCCTCTTCCTGTTTCTCACAAACCTGAAGGGCTTAAATATATCCAAATACCATTATAATGAGCTTTACTTGTTCTTTGTTTCCCTAGAAAGACTAACCCTGTGAGAGTATGAACTACCTTATAGCCATTTTTATCAACTTTACCCTACCTACCACAACACCTAGGTAAGGCAGTCTTCAGTAAGCACTTACTAAAAATAAATGACTATTTTAAAAATGATTTAATCATTCATCTCTAAGACAATGATCTTGTAATTCTATTTATATAGAGATATAAAAACTGATTTCATCTGTGCAACAGTATAAGAAAAAGCACAATAGATTAAAAATTAGCTACTATATTACATTACTCCAAGACAGGTAGAATAATACAAATTTTCACAATTCACTGTTATTCTTCTAAAGTATCAAAGGTTAGTTACATTTCCTACTAATGTTAGTAAGTAAAACTATGATTACTACTATCACTAAGGAATTTTAGTAGCTATTTTTAAGTATTTTCCAATCTAAATAAAGATATCTTTTAAAAGTCTGTAATAGAAAGAAAAAAGTATGAAAAAGTAAATAAGTACATTACACTTAACTTTACAGACGATTGTGTCAACTTTCAGTGAATCTACTTTGAAAGTTTTTAGAAGATATGGATTACTCCAAACCATCTTTACCTCAGATAACTAGTAAAATAAAAAAGCTATAATTAACACTGAGAATAAATGTTTTTCTTCCTCATCTCAGAAGACCAAGGAAGAAATAACTCAATTACAAACTGCATTATAGAGTGTGAGGCTTTCCAGACCAAGCCTAATTTAGTTCTCTTAAATTAATGGTATGTAAACAAATATAAAGATATAAAAGGCTCTGTTTAACTAAATATAGCCCTGTCTCTCACCTTTAGAAGGGAAAGTGGTCTTTGTTGCTCTCCAGTCACTAAGGATATTTGAAATTTTCCACAAATACATTTCAAAATGTTTTTCAGGAGCAAAATAAAACTATCGGTTATAACAAAAATAGTCATGCTCAGAAGACATTCCATGAACCTATAAATTGAAGTTTTCCCCAAATACGTATTCCATACTCATTCATTAAATTCAAATGTAGTGTCAATAAGTAGATGCCCCCTCTTCTGTAGATAAGAGAAGTAAATGCTTACACAGTTAATTATTAATGACCCATCCCACTAAAGCAAAATATTCGCCAAACTCAAACAAAAAGTAGCCACTATCTACTTACTAACACTATGCGGCAGAAAAACAGAAATATTTCAAGGGATTTTTTTCTTTTGGCAGAATGACTTTTAAAAATTCAACATTATATTGATAATGTCTTTTAAAAAAGAAAATTGCTCAATGAGAGGTAAAAATGACACCCCCCTCCCCCAAATCCAGCTATTAAGTCTTTCCATTTTCAGTAATTAGCAACAGTAATGCTCCCTATTTACTCCTCCAGTAAGGGTCTCAAATTCGTATGAATCCAGGCCAGGCAAGTATCATCAATTAAGTGTAGCAAGTAAGTGGGGACTATAAACTATGTGTAGGAGCTTACACACCAAGTTTTAACCCCAAAGCTGCTACTACAGTCCATCTCTCCTTCCTGTTGTTGCTGTAAAAAATGTAGAAGTGGTGCTACAAGGTATTCCAATTTTCCCTAACAGAAGCCAGGAATCCAAATCACACAAAATCTTCCATTTTTTAATTTTGGCAATTGAAAAACAAAACAAAAACAGTGCAGGCCAAATAAAAAGTACCTGCAAACTGAATTTGCTCTTCCAGTATGCAACCAGTGCTGGCTACACTGCAATAACATTCTAGGAACAGAAGCATCAGTAAAAATCTCAAATATTTGACTCCTAAACCCTAACCACCCCTGCCCACGTGAGAACTATTATTCAGATTTCATGTTGAAGACAGATTCTCCATGTTGTAAAGAAAGAACATAGTGGTAATCTTTCTCCCTTGAAGATAAATTTGGGAGTTAATTTTTTAAAAATATTATTATTATAATATACTATTTTAAAGTATACAATTTAAGAAAAAAAGCCAAAACAATTAACATTGAGGTGGGTGAATTAAATTCCTAACTCCTCCAATAAATTTGTATTACAATTCATTTTTTAAAAAATATTATAATGTTTAACAAACTGTGTTACTTCGGTAAAATGAAGTGTCAATCAGCTAGGTCCTTCACAAGCAACCACTGGAGCTACTTAGCATCTTTAGGTAAAATATCAGCAACTGGCAATCCAGATAGACCACTTCACTTTAGCAACATAAAAGAGGAAAAACAAATGAAGGGGGAAAGTAGTAACAACAATGTTAATTGGCAAGATATTTTTGTTAAGTGATAATTAAAATTTCCAAAGGATCCTAAGACTCAATACAATTTTCTTGACTGCTTTACCTCTACTAAGAAGATTAGATAGCTAAAAAGGATAAACTACCAAGACCTTCCATTTGGAAACACAATCTGCTGGATTAAAAAAGAAAGGCTATGTGGGGCAGCACCCAAAGATTTAATATTATGATTTAACTTTAAAAGTATCCTCTCAAAATTTCCACTTTAAGAAAAAAATAAGCTTTATTAGTCAAACTCTTCTCAGAGTTTTAGGTTAATTTAGAAAGATATCCCACATATATAGTATATTGATAACATACTTTTTAAAAAATCCCTTAAGAATAATGCAGTGTAGTTTTAAAAAAAAAAGTCCACCTGGTTTTATCAGAGCTAGGTTTCACCGGTTGACAGCTGTGTAACTTTAAGCAAGTTGTTTAAGTACTCTGAGCTCCATTCTCTCATCGATAAAAAAGGATTGACACTAGCTACTTTAACTCTTGTGAGAAGTGTGATATATCTTTGATGTATTGTAATTCATCCTGTCTGAAACTTGAATCAGTCTCACATCACGACCAGTTTAAAACACTTGACAGAACTACACAGACAAGAGAAGTCAACACTTCCTGAAGCAGCCCTTTTCATCCTCATACTTCTATTACTTTCTTTTACTAAGCTAAAATCAGCCTCCTTGTTACTTCATCCCCATCAATCCCACTCTAGTTTAAATTTTATTAAGTACAGCTAATTCAATTGTCACTAAACTATAATCTCCATGAGGGCTGAGAATGTCTACTTCTGTTCGGTATTGAAGCCCCAGCACCTAGAACAATGATAAACATATAGGTATATAATAAATATTTGCAGATTGAGTGACTTCTGTGCAGTATTTACTGATTGACCACTGAGATGCCTGTAATATAAACAGCACAGATGTGTACATTTCTGGAGGTGATTATTTAATGCTGAAGGTTTAGAAGTTGAAATATCATAACCAAACTCATGCTGTGATTTTTAAAAATCCCTTTGGATATAATAAATAAAAAGCAACTTTGCCATACTTTTAAATGGCAATGGTATTCAATAATACAAATAAAGTTCCTTCAAAGCAATAAACTTCTCAATGGCTCCATAACTCTTATTCATGTCTTTCAGATTTATCTAAATTTCAAGTCTACATTTTAAAAAAATCTAAAAATGATATGCAACCCCACTGCTACTAGGTATTCTATAAATTTCAAAATAATAATAACTCAGTCAAATTTTATTACTTGAAAGCTACCCAGAAAATATAATTAAAGTTGTGGTAGAATATAAAAATCTATAACAAACTTTTTCTCATGACTTTCTCAGCAACACACTGTTATAAACATCTCACTGCTTAAACACTAGAATCCATTTATAATTTAGTGACTTATATTCCAGAGGTTAAAAGTAGGTTTCATAAAGTATGTTCCACTTCACAGAAGCAGAAATCAACACAGCGAACAACCAGTTCATTGTCCTCTGCAAATCTATGGAAATATTTCCATAATAAAGTAAATTTCTCCTGCTACCCAACAGTTTTAAGCTGTCATTCTGTGCTGTTAGCTTAAACAGGACATAATTACTAAGGTACATCTGCCACATACACAAGTTAATACTCCATTCCAAACTCAAAATATTTCTGGATTATCTGGCTCACTGATGCTTGAGACTGGTAGAAAACGAGTGATCCACAAATAGGCAACTTCCACTAAAAAGCATTAGGTAAGGCAAATGTAAGACTGAAATAATTTTAAGATAAAGGGCAAAACTCAAAAGGTTTAAACATTTTAGTGAACACAAAATTAGAGGAGGACAGAAAGAGAAATTAAAAATTCAGCTTTTTAAAAAGAAACAGCCCTTTCCACTCCAACAAGCTTTCCCAGACCAAAGTGGATGAAGCCTCTAGCCCTACACAACTGCCTTTCTCCTTCCACTACTTCTATGATGTTAAAAGAAAACTCATACATTACTCAAAAGTGTATACTACATAAGTTTAAGCCATCAGATGCAGTAGGGCTTTTAAAAATTAAAATCACCACCTATCATTAAAACACTATCTGCCGAGTGACTTCAGGTACCTTGTGAGGAACTTACAGCCATAGAGAGTAAATGCTTGATGAGCAGAGTCTGGGTCTGTGCTACAGAATCTACCCAAAAAGGGCAGATTACATTAATACAAAATGTACAGAGAAGCACACTATGTATAGGCTCCCAACTCCTTTCCAATTTGCTGTGGAAAGTACTCCTTTGCAATAGCCACTACCTCTGCCCTGAAAGACGCGAAAGCATCAAGGCAAAAGTGGCTTGCAATGGCAAAATAGAACAGACCTGGGCTAGGAGCACACCCATCATGCCCCTACTGTGTCCAGGAACAATTTCTCAACGTGGCCAAGGTGATGATGCAAAGCCAGTGACAAGGCTGCTGTCAACGGAGCAACCACTTATAGAGTTTCTCAACAGTCCCAGAAGAGACTCCTGGGGATTAGGGTAGGGTGAGACTTCCTTTCCATTTTCAATACGCTGCTTAAAAGGAGACAATTTACCCACATTGACAGCACCTTGAGTGCCCATGACCACACGAAAAGGTTTCTAGCTCATATTAATGCCGTTTGGAAGAAAATGTCCACTATTTGCCTTTACCTAGCACCCTGTCCAGAGTGGGAAAAAGATTTCAGGAGTAGGAGGGACTGGGATATTAACAAGCTTTTGCCCTTCACACTCAACGCAGACAGCAGCATCCCGCCCAGGCCCGGATTCCCAGCAGCAAGGACCCCCGAGCCTCTGGACTATTGCTCCCCCCAGCCGCCTTCTCACCTGATCTTGTAACTCGGAAGGGTGTGCTTGCGCTTGATGATTTTCTTGAGCTGGTTGACGATGATGGAGGTGAGCTGGGGCATGGGCCGCCCTTCAAACTGGGAGCGTACCTCGAAGTCGATCAGCGGGTCCTCCACGAAGGAAAAGAACCAGTGGGTGAAGGGCACGCGAGTGAAGACCAAGCGCAGCCTCCCCACCACTCGGGACAGTTTGACGAACAGGTAGGCGGACTTGCCAAAGACCAGGTCCACGTCAATGGCCAGGTGGAAGCCCCCGTTGTACTCCACCTCTGCCTCGAAGGCCAGCTCATCGGGGCAGGTGGCAGGCAGCGCCTCCCCCTCGGGGCCGTCGGGCTCTCCGGTGGCCGAGGGCGCGACGGGCCGGACGAGTCGTATGGTCTTGATGAACGGCACCGTCTCGCCCAGGAACACCTCCCGCAGGCTCAGCCCCTCCAGCAGGCGCCCGGCGGTCTTGGTCTGCAACAGCTCCTCGAACTCCACCTTGATCTTCTTAGTGACCCAGCGGCGGGTCAGCGCAGTGTCCCGCAACTCCCGGAACAGGAACAGGATGGTAGCGTTGAGGAAGTAGCAGGTCTCCCGCGTTGGCGGGGCGGGGGTCTCGGGGACCGTAGTCGGGGTCGCGCCGCCCTCGGGGGCCCCGCCGGAAGGCTCCTCATCCCGGCCGCCGCCATAAAGGTACTCCCTCAGGGGCAGGCCTGGCACGGGCTTGATGTAGCGGAAGCCGTCGCCCGCGCGGGCGGCCTCGTCCGGCGGCGGCTCGGGCTGTTTGCGGTACAGCAGCAGGAACTGGGCGAGGAGCGTGAGGAAGGAGCCCAGCACGGCCGACACCAGGATCATGAGCAGCAGCCCCATCCCGCCACCGCCTCCGCCCGGGCCCCTGCTCCCGCGCCCACAGCGCCGCTTTCTTCACGCCGCCGCCCCCGCTGCCTCCATCTTGAGGACATCGGGCGGCGGGGTCCCGGCGAGCGGCTGCCTGGGCCTCGTCCGGCGGCTCGGGCCGGCGCGGTGCGGCGCCTGAGCCCGCAGCGGCCCGCGCCTCCTCAGACGCTCCCGGAGGGCCAGTGTGGCGGCGGCGGCGGGGGCGGAACGGCGCCTCCCTCGGGCCTCCGCTCATTGGACGAACGGCGCGTGACGTCAGCAGCGTACTCGCTCCCGGCGGCGGCGCCTGCCAGCCGGCGTCCGGACGCGCGGACGCGGGTCCTGCTTCACCTTTCGGGCGCCCTTCCCGCGCTCCCCCCGGCGACATTTGCTCCCCCCGGCGCGCCGCGATCCACGCAGCTGTCGCTCTGGAGCGGCGGTCGACTCTGGGAGGATAATTGCGGGCTCAGGTGGGAGGGTGAGGAGGTCCGGCGGAGATGGCTTGGCGCGTTCTGGGTGCGGGTCATCCCGGTCTCTTGCACTGCGCCCATCCTCCGCCCCTGGCCGTGGTCCCCGCTGCTACCTCTGCGGCAGCGTCGCTCTTCCCGCAGTGTGGTTCCTCCACTCGCGCCCCCGAGGCTTGGGCCGGCGGCCGCGCCATCCCTGCAGGGCAGCGCCGCAGAGGTTCTGAGCGGGCCGTTCGGACACGTGCCAAGCGGACGGCAGGAGAGGGCTGACTGCCGCGGAGACCGCCGTCGCTGACCGTCGGTGCGCCCGGCAGGCGCTCTGCGTCCGCGAAGGGTGGGCCCTGGGAAACGGCGACGGAGCAGAGAGGGCGTAAGATGCGAACTAACTTTTCCACCTGGGTGGATCTTCAAAATTTAAACAAGAAGGAAGTTTAAAGGACAGTCGGGAGGAGTAATGAGTGAAATGAATTTGCCAGGTGATTGGGAGATGAGTAGTGACTCCTGTCAAGCTCGTGTTAAGCCCCCGTGTGTATTACCACATTTAGTGCGTCTATGGGGCAGTTATTGCTACCTCTACCCATTTTACAGATGTGGACACTGGCGCAGAGAGCCTAAAGAAGTTGCTGTGGGGTCATATGGTGGAGCCTGGTTTGTCCAACACTAAACCCTAAGCTCCTGGTCACTACTTTGGACCATAGCACCAAATTTGCTACAACTGTAAGGGCGCTGGTCGGTTCACTGCTGCACCAGAAGGGAGGGTTGGGGAGGAGGACCAGGGACGACTTCAAGGAATTTTGTACAGGGTAGCACCTTGACCAAAGCCATAGAGTTAATGAAGCCAGGTTGCCCAGCAACGATGTTACTCCTCACGCCCTTTGGCTACTTAGTTATTACCTCATAAATGCACATCCCTCCAACCACATGGACACCACAACAGTTCTAGTCCTACAGGGGTCGGATATTCCATACCTAAAAGTCAGGCAGATTCTGGCTGTACCTAAGGAGCCAAAGCAGGGCTCCTCCCTCTAGCCCTTGAAAATCTTCAAGCCAAGGATTCTCTTGACTCTGGGTGATTCTACAACAAAAACAGAGTTCTGACCCAGCTGGGGCAGGTACAGAACTTTGGAACTATGCCCATCTCAACTTACCTATTCAGGCCCAGGTGTAAGGTCAGAATGGCTTCCATTTACTAAGAGGACATAAGACAAGTGCCTGCTGAGGACCCATGGTCAAACTCTTGTGGGGATATCTGGAAGCTCCAGGCAACTTCTGTTCTGTTCTCATGGTCGCCTCTTGCTCCTAACCTCTGCTTCTGGGCTGTTCTCTCCGTTCTAATTTCAACACAAATGGGAAATGTAGGCCCTTCCTTGAATTCCACCATAAACCTATTCATAACATTCATGCACTATTTGTAGTAAATGTTACAGAAGCTGGAGGTGGGGTGGAGTGAAGGAGGAGTTCTTCACATTACTGAGATACAAAAACCTCAAACTGTGTACCGATCCACCCTGGATCATAAAGTATTCTTCACCCACCTCTTTTCCCCACAAGGAAAGTTGGTGGTCTTCCTGGGAATGAGCCCTCGGTCTCATTCTCCATCTCGCAGGCTCCTCTCTTCCCCTCCTCCCGCCTCTTCCTTACTGTTCAGAACACCTGTGAAAATCCCAGATCTTCTTAATCTGTTAAACAGAGTCATTCAATTCCCCAGCAAAACTTGTCCCCTCCGGGGCACACTCCAAGTCTATGAAGGAGCTCAGCAAACCTTTTTGGAAGATAAAAGAAACATTTTCCCTTGTGTTCAAAATGGCTAACAGCTATTAAACACTAATAATAATAATACAGAGAATTGACTCTGTGCCAGGCACAATGTTAAGCACTTTATTATTTAGAAATATTTAAATATTTTTAAAAATATTTAAAAATCAAAATGTCATGAGTTTTTATAAAGTCAAAAGTACAGTCATGCGCCACGTAATGATGTTTAGGTCAACGAAAGACCACATGTAGGATGGTGGTCTTATAAAATTATAATATGGTATTTTTTACTGTACCTTTCCTATGTTTAGATATGCAAATACTTACCATTGTATTACAATTGCCTACAGTATTCAGTTCAGTAATATGCTGTACAGGTTTGTAGTCTAGGAACAAGAGGCTATACCGTATAGCCTAGATGCGTAGTAGGCTACACCATCTAGGTTTGTACAAGTATGCTCTATGATTACACAATGACGAAGCTGCCTAAAGATTCAGAACATATTTCTGTCTTTAAGCCATGCATGAGGGTATTTGATATTTAAATTAGGAGGTAATGCTTTTGATAATTTTGGTGTTAACATGCCCTTTATTTTATGAAATGATGCTAAATTAATAGAAATTTTGTTTTTAATGCTATTCTCTGGAAGAATATAAATTCAGCAATCCCCACCCCTTTTTTTATATTAATGCTGGTTCATAGGGACTCAAAAATCTGAGAACCACTGGCCCCAGCTCTGAAAATCTATGATTCTGAGTAGGTTTTTGGAGGAAATAGTTGTACTTAGCCTGCCTGCTGACCTTTTAATGTGTTTTAAATGACATGATTGAAATGAAGCTGCCCCAGTAGCCTTCATGGGAAGTATTCATTTCAAGGGTAAAGGCGTTGAATACCAGTAGGTGGGCTGCATGTGAGATTCACAGTCTCACCAACTAGAGGGAGGCACGGGCCACTAATGCTGCTTAACTCTGAATCATTCCTGGTGACCACCAAAAAGGATGAGAAAGCCAAAGCAGGAAATGTGGAGAGTCTGTGAGTAGCATGAAAGCCAATCTGATGTAAAATGACATAAAATAATGCAAATATAATAAAATATGAGGAAAAGCATTGAATTTAGAATGTTTGCCCAACAAATGATACATCAAACCATTTTGTGTAGCAAAAAAGAGAAAAAAAAGAAAAAAAACCAAACCATTTTGTGAAAAGGCTGTTTCTCTCTCTCATTCCCTCTGCCCCCACCCCTTCCCAGTGTTTTGTCTCTGCATCTCTCTGCAGGATGGCGTCATTTTATTCTGTAAGGCTCTTGGTTCCTACTCCCCTCATAGCTTCAGCAGGCAGGCAGCTTTGGAAGACACTAGCTCTGCAACAAAATCTAGAGGCTCCTGTGTCTCTGGTGCCTAACTCAGCCTACTAGCTCAGTCTCAAATGCTGGGGGAGAAATCCCCAACTGGCTGCACTAATCCAATCATTTATGCCCAAGGAGCTTGCCTCTTCTGGGCTGCTGGTGGGTGGGGCAACTTCTTTGAGGAGGGGGAGAGGACTGAGAAGACATGATGGGCAATTCTATCTCAAGAGGGGATGAGAGATTAAGTCTGGCTGGGGAAGATAAGGGGCAACTCAGGGCAAACAGAATTTACATTGGCATTTGATGATTAGAAGGGTATTCTAATCAGAAGGAGGCAAAAACTCAGAAGTTGGAAATCCAACAGAGTTTAAGGAAATTGAGACCAGAATGGCTGGAGGAGGGTGGTATAAATAGAGTTGGCGTGGGGAGGAGGGATGGGAGATAGAGGTAGAACAGTAAAGTAGATGTGAACCAAATTATGGAGGGGTCGAATGCCAGGGCAAGTTTGAATTCTATTTTGCAGTCTTTGTAAAGTCTCCAGAGGTTTTTAAGGAAGACCATGGCATTAACACATTTCCTTCCATCTCCTCCATCTACAAATCTCAACCCTAGATCAAGCCAACTATCTACCGCCTCCTCTCTGCATCTCTAAATGTGTAGTGTTCATTCTCATTAAGGCCCTGGAGGTAACCCAGACATTTTTCTCCACTACCATAGCCAGGGTCTTCTCCCATGTCCCACAACAGTGCCATCAAACCTTGACTGGTCTCAGGCCTTTCACCATGCTCAGGAGAGGACCCTGCCACCCACTTCAGGGAGAAAACAGAGGCCCTTAGGCTGGCCTTTCCTCATCTCCTTGCTTCCCCGGTCCAAGCCCACCTGCATGACGCTCCCATCTTTTCCTGCTTCTCTTCTGTGGCAAAACACAAAACAAAACAAATACAAAAAACAAAGCAAAAACCTTTTTGTCCAGGGGTGATCCACCTACTTGTGCTGTGGATCCCACCCACCCCCAGGGTCTATCTCCTCTCCCTCAGCATGAAAACCAGAGTCACTCTCTCCAGTCTTAAAAAATGAAAACAAAAAAAGCCAAAGAACATCCTCCCTTAAGCTCCCCTCTTCACCTTTTTTTCTTTCTTACCTATAGAGTCAAGTTCTTAAAAGGAGTAGCCAGTTCTCTCTGCTTGCTGACTACCTTAACTCACTGTACTCTGACTTCTACCTGAAACCAACCCCACCCCCATGAACCTATTCTTGCCAAAGGCCCAGTGACTTCCTTGTGGTTGCAACCAATAGACTTTTTTGGGGAACATAGTACGGATCATTCATCCTTTCTTGAAATCCTTCCATCCATCAACAATACCATGAAGAGTACCAAGTAAGGTCAAACTCTCCCCTTTTCAGTTGTTTAACAAGAGAAACTGTCACTCAAGTTGCCTGCCACTTCTGTCTAGAGATCGTGACATGAAGTTGCCTTCGAGAAAATCTTCTGTGAAAAAAGCCCTGGGTGTAGGGTGCCCAACTGTTCCAATTTGCGTGGGACTGAGAGGATTCCTGAGAGTAAGCCCTTCAATGCTAAAATTAGAAAAATCCTGGGAAAACTGGGACAAATTGGCCACCCTACCTGGGTGGTGCCTTTAGGAGTGAAGATAATAGGCAGGTTGGTTCTTATCCTGTGGGGAAAGAAAGAAAGTAGGCCATAGCAGCCCATACCCTCTGGGCTGATGGAAAGAGACAGACAAATACATATTCATAAGAGCCAAGGAAGCTCCTGGGATGAAAGAGATCAAGACTCTGACTTCTGCCATTTTGCTTTTTAAAATAACAGCTTTATTGAGATATAATTCATATATCATGTACCTCCTATTTAAAGTGTACAGTTCAGTGGGTGTTGGTATATTTACAGACTTGTGCAACCATTAACACAATCAATTTTAGAACATTTTCATCACCTCAGAAAGGAACCTCATACCCCTATTCCCCCATCCCAACTCCCTCAGCCCTAGACAACAGAATCAACTTTCTACCTCCATGGATTTGCCTAGTCTGACTTCTCACGTGAATGGAATCATACAATATACAGTATTTTGTGACTGGCTTCTTTCACTTAGCTTAATGTTTCCAAGATTCATCTATGTTGTAACATATATCATTATTTCTTTTTATGGCTAAACAATATTACATTGTATAAATATGTCACAGTTTGTTTATCGATTCATCTGTTGATGGACATTTGGGTTGTTCCCCCTTTTTGGCTGTTATGAATAATGTTGCTATGAACATTTGAGTACAAGTTTTTGTGTGGACATATGTTTTCATTTCTCTTGGGTATATGCCTAGGAAATGTATCCTGGGTTATATGGTAACACTAATGTGTAACCTTTTGAAGAACTACTCAACTATTTCCAAAGTGGCTGCACCATTTTACATCCCCATCAGCAGTTTAAGAGGGTTCTGATTTTTCCACATCCTCACCAACACTTGTTGGTATCTGCCTTTTTGATTATACCCATCCTAGTAGGTGTGAAGTGGTGTCTCATTATGGTCTAGATTTTCATTTCCCTGATGGCTGATGATGTTGAGCATCTTTTCTTGTGTTTATTGACAGTTTGTATAACTTCTTTGGAGAAATGTCTATTTAAACCCTTTGCCTTTTTTTGTTTGTTTGTTTGGTTGGTTGGTTTTTTTGTTTTTTTTTTTGAGGCAGAGTCGTGCTCTGTTGCCCTGCCTAGAGTGCAGTGGTGTCATCATAGCTCACTGCAACCTCAAACTCCTGGGTTCAAGGGATCCTCCTGCTTCAGCCTTCTAAGTAGCTGGGACTACAGGCACGTGTCACTGTGCCCAGCTAATTTTTTCTATTTTTAGTAGAGATGGGGTCTCCCTCTTGCTCAGGCTGGTCTTGAAATCCTGACCTCAAGCCACCCTCCCACCTCAGCCTCCCAGAGTACCAGGATTACAGGTGTGAGCCACCATGCCCGGCCCAGCCCATTTTTAAATTATTTGTCTTCTTTATTATTGAATTTTAAGATTTCTTTATATATTCTAGACACAAGTTCCTTAGATATAGAATTTGCAAATTTTTCCCATTCTGTGAGTTATCTTTTTACCTTATTGGTGGTGTCCTTTGAAGCACAAAAGTTTTTAATTTTGATGATTATGAATTTACCTGTTTTTTTTTTTTTCTTTTGTTGCTTGTACTTTTGGTTTCGTATCTTAGAAACCATTGTCTAATTCAAGGTCATGAAGACTTATGCCTATGTTTTCTTGTAAGAACTTTAGAGTTTTAGCTCTTACATTTAGATCTTTTACCCATTTTGAGGTAATTTTTGTGCATGGTGTGTGTGTGGGCGTCCAACTCTTATCTTTTGCACATGGATATCATATTGTCTTGCACCATTTGTTGAAAAGACTGTTCTTTCCCTATTGAATTATTTAGACACCTTTGTTTAAAATCAATTTGCTATAAATGTGAGGGTTTATTTCTGGACTCTAAATTCTATTCCATTGACTTATATGTCCATCCTTCTGCCAGTGTCACGCAGTTTTAATTACTACAGCTTTGTAGTAGGTTTTGAAATCAGGAAGTGTGAGCCTTTCAACTGTGTTCTTATTTTTCAAGATTGTTTTGGCTATTTGGACTCCTTCCTTTTCGAGACCCAGTATTATTGAAACATCTCTTATGAGTGGAAGTGGTCATTCAGGGCCAGTGAAGAACTTGATAAATATTGTTTAATGTATGAAGGAGGACTCTGACAGTGTCTTGATTGCTTTGGGGCACGCTATTTCAGGTACCAGGTATGGCTAACACTGGGCCTCCTCTGGCCTAGTCATCCTGGCACTGTGTATGTGTGGGCACATGTGTGTTTGCATGTGTACATATGTTTGTGTAGTGTGAGAAAGCCAGGCCAGTTCTAGGGTACAAAAAAGAGAATATGAGACATCCTGTGGAGTTGGGGGACCATTACAGAGTCCTCCACCCTTAAAGAAGAACAATCAAGTTCAAACTTCAGTGGCAAATCCTGAACAACCAGAATCGGCTCTTGGGAAAAGTCAGATAACAACACCACCCTACAGCACTAACAGCACAGAATGGACACCACATAGAGGCACAGAGAGGCTAATTGGCTTGCACAAGGTCACACAGCTGCTAAGTGGCCGGGGCACTATTCCAAGCCAGGTTCATCTGTGTCCAGATTCTGACTTCATAACCATCATGGCACACTGGCCCTTTGATCCCTTTTACCCCACATCCAAAGGAACCAAATAATCAACATTAGCAAAGAAAAATTTATTGGGACCCCTGACTGACCATCTATCTTCTGGCCACTCTTCAGGTTCCCTAAAAAGACAAATAAGTCTTATTAATACCATGTAAGTATTAATAGTTAATAAGCATGTGCTAAAGTGTTTGTTAGGTTATAAAATGTTGTAAAGCAACACTTGCTGACCTACCTTTCCCATTGGGTAAAAAGCTGACTGCTGGACTTTGGACTACCTCTTCCCTCTAATTACAAAATATTGACTTGCTTCATCTTTTGAAGACCAAGAACCTCTGTAAGGTTACTATAACTTGAAAAAGTGCCTACAAGGCCTTGAGTCATAAGATGGGAAAATATATGGTATTTCTTCAAAAATATTGACAGTCTCTCTATGTTTTGTCAATATCATTATGATTAATGAGGTTTTTTAAAAGTTTTATTGAGATATTTTTAACATTCCATGAAATTTACCCATTTAAAGTACATACTTCATTGATTTTTAATATATTCACAGTTGTGTCACCATCACCACAATCTAAATTAGAATATTTTCAACACCCTAAAAAGAAACCCATATCCATCAGCAGTCATGCGCTATTTCTTCCCCACGTAACAACCACAATGTTGGGTCTGCCCCGGAATGCATGAGGTAGATGACATCAGATAAGGACCCCCCCAGGCTGCAGGCTCCAGAGACTTGGAGGTTGTAAAGATAACTCTGAATTACAAAGGCTGGGATGGAGCTGGCAGAAACTGGCGGAACTCCCCTCCCCAAACTTTCTATAAAACTCACCACTCTTCCCCTCCTCTGGATGGACACCCTGCCTCCACTCACCTGCACCCAAATGCTCAAAATAAATGGCATTTTACCATACCCCCAGGCTTGTGTGTCTTCCTCTTGGACACACCAACCTGACACATTTATCACTTTCTGTCTCTATGGATTTATTTAATCTGGATATTTCACGAGAAAGGAATCATATAATATGTGGTCTTTTGTTACTGGCATCTCACACTTAGCACAATGTTTTCAAGGCTCATCCATGTTATACCATGTATCAGTACTTGATTCTTCTTTATGGCCAACTAATATTCCATTGTGTGGATATACAATTTGTTTATGCATTCACCAGTTGTTAAATGTTTAGATTGTTTTCACTTTTTGGCTTTGATGAATAATACTGCTGTGAACATTTGTATACACGTTTTTTTATGGACCTATGTTTTCATTTCTCTTGGGTATATACCTAGGAATGCAATTATGGTGGCTCTATGTTTCACCTTTTGAGGATCTGCTAGATTGTTTTTCAAAGTAGCTGCATCACTTTTCATTCACACCCACAGTGTATGAAGGTTCCAATTTCTCCACTTGTTTGCCATAACTTGTCTTGAGTTTAGCCATCCTAATGCTTATGAAGTAGTATCTCGTTATGGTTTTGATGTGCATTGCCCTAAAGTCTAATGGTGCTCTTCTTTGGAGAAATGTCTATTGAAATCCTTTGCTCATCTTAAAATTGAGCTATTTGTCTTTCATTACTAAGTTGCAACAGTTCTTCATATATTCTGGATACAATTCCCTTCTCAGATATATGATTTGCAAATATTTTCTCCCATTTTGTAAGTTGTCTTTTCCTACCTTGATGATACCCTTTGAAGCATAAAAGGATATCATCCATTTTTAATTTTGATGAAGTCAAACTTATCTGTTGCTTGTGCTTCTGGCATCACATCTAAGAAGCCATTGCCTAATACAAGCTAACAAATATTTAATCTTTGCTTTCTTCTAGGAATTTTATAGTGTTAGCTCGTGCATTTAGATCTATAATACATTTTGAATGAATTTTTGTGTATGGTGTGAGGAAGGGGTTCATCTTTACTCTTTTGTATGTGGATATTCAGTTGTCCCAAAACCATTTGTTGAAAAGACTGTTTTTCCCTATTGAATTGCCTTCATACCCTTTTTATTAAATAGAAATCAACTGACCATAAACGTGAGGGTTTATTTCTGGACTCTCAATTCTATTCTATTGATCTATATGTTGCTCCTTCTACCAGTACCACACTCTCTTGATTATTGTAGCTTTGTAGTAGATTTTGAACCCAAGAAGTGTGAGTCTTTCAACTTTGATGTCTTTCAATATTGTTTTAGCTATTCTGGGTCCCTTGCATATTCATTTGAATTTTAAGATCAGCTTGTTAATTTCTGCCAAAAAGGCAATTGGGATTTTGATGGGGATTGCATTGAATTTGTAGATTAATTTAGGGACTATTGCCATCTTAACAATGTT
Source organism: Daubentonia madagascariensis (assembly GCA_023783475.1). Taxonomy (NCBI): domain Eukaryota; kingdom Metazoa; phylum Chordata; class Mammalia; order Primates; family Daubentoniidae; genus Daubentonia; species Daubentonia madagascariensis. The sequence goes on from JAKFHU010002573.1 coordinate 23,681,464, forward strand.
AAGTCTATTGATCCATAAACATGAGGTGTCTTCCCATTTATTTAGGTCTTCTTTAATTTCTTTAAATGATACTTTGTACTTTTCAGTGTGTCAGTCTTGTCAAATACATTGAAATATAAATTTCAGTGTATCAGTCTTGTCAAATCAAAGTCTTGACAGAAGAAGTCTTGTCTTCTTTTGTCAAATTTATTCCTAAGTATTTTATTTTTTGTGTGCTATTGTAAATGGTATTGCTTTCTATATTTCATTTTTAGGCTATTCATTGCATGTGTGTAGAGATACAACTAATTTTTGCATATTGATCCTGTATCCTGAACTTGTTAATTAATTCAAATAGATTTTTTTTTGTGGATTCCTTTTGATTTTCCATATTCATGATCATGGCTTATGCAAATAGAGGTAGTTTTACTTCTTCCTTTCCAATCTTTATACCTTTTATTTCTTCTCATTGCCTAGTTGCTTTGGCTAGAATATCCAGCACAATGTTGAATCGACATGGCAAGAGCAGATACCCTTTTCTTCTTCTCGACCTTAGGAGGAAAGCATTTCTCCATTAAATATGATGTTAGTTGTGAGTTTTTTATAGATGCCCTTTAATAGATTGAGGAAATTTCCTTTTATTCCTAGTTTTTGATCTTTCAGTATTTACTTACACATCTCTAAAAATGTGCTTGTATTGCTACTTCTTATTTTTTCAGTTTTAGGCATTATCTACTGAGGTCTTAATAGAGAAGAAGAAGATTTAGCTCTTTTCTTCCGCCACATTTGCATTCACACATTATAATTTACAATCTACTCTTGGTTAGGTCAATATTCAGGTTTCATATTATTGAGATCATACCTCATGGCTCAGAGTTGACTCATGGAATAAACTAGGATTACTTTTCCATTTTTGCATAACTTTTTATGTCATCTGGGGGTAATTGTCTTATTTAATCATTTCCTTAGTTTTCTAAGTACTTAATACCAATTCAACCCCAATCTCTCTGCCAGTTATCTCCACCACCTCTCAGTACATTTATTCACATGATCTTCTTGAAAGTATCCCTTCTAGAGCAGTCTGATGGGCTCTGGTCATCCTCTACATCTGGTGCACACTGTCATCCAGGGCCCTTCCTCCCCTACCATCTTGGGAGTTCCCTTCGCCATCTTCTTTGGATCTCTCCTTTCCTATCTCTCATTCCTTTCTCTTTATTATTTACCCCCTCATTTTGGTGGAGCTCATTTTCTAGTACCTTCCAAAGAAAGAGTGCGTGGGAGGTAAACTTTGGAGGCATTGCATATATGAAAATGTCTTTATTTTGTCCCCATACTTGATTAGTAATTTGACTGGGTAGAGAAATAATTTTCCTTCAGAATTTTAAAGAGATTGCTCCACTGCCTTTTAGTGTTGTTATTGAGAAGTCTGAGGCCATTTTTATTCTGTTCACTTGCATGTGACTTATTTTTCTCCCTGGGAGCTTGCAGGATCTTCCCTTTGTTCCTGGAGTTGTGAAGTTTTACGCTGATGTGCCTCAGTAAGAGTCTGTTTTCACCTATTATGCTCAGTACTTATGAGTGAAGGAGCTCAGGAAATGTCACCCCAAAATATGACTCCTTGGTATAAGAATATTTTGAATTAAAGGCTCTTTGAAATTAATAGGCCCTTGGAAGAAGCTTTCCTTTGTCTGCATAAACCAGACTGACCCATCAAAAAGAACAATAGACTTCTCTCCCTCTCCCTGTTATCTCAATATATTGCAGGAAAAATCATCAAGAATGCAACCAGACCTGGCCCAAATCATTTTAAACATAATGCCTGTCTCTCAGGTTAATTTACAACTCAATCTGTTTCCCCCATCCCTTCATTCTCCCAAGTACTATTCATCCTCCCTAGCAACTGTTTATCACCCCTAAATAGAATTATCTGTACTCTTCATTTCCCCCTCTCACCCAGAAGGACAGGTATAAAAATATCTGAACTTCATTGGGATATTGAGTAATCACTTTGTGATTCTCCCCATGTGCATGGTAAACAAACCTTTCTCTTATTAATCTGCCTTAATTTTGAGTTGATCTTTTAGAACTTTGGGGGGGCAGGGGAGGGAAGGGCAAGTTTCCCCTCACCCCTGCATGAGCATTCAACCAAAAGCACATCCTTCAGTTGATGACTTTCTCTCTTTAATTTTCTGTTTTCTCTTCCTGGAATTCCTTATTATTTAGAGGTTGGATCTCTTTGTTTGCTCTGTTAATTTTCTTCCCCTTTCTCTGTAGCTTTCTAGTTCTTTTGCTTTATTTCCTGGGAGTGTTTCTCAACCTGCAAGTTATCTTGCAACATTTCTGTTGAGTTTTTAATTTCTGATGCAATGCTTTTAACGTCTCAGAGCTTTTTTTCCTGTTCTTTGAATGCTGTCTCTTCCCCCATCTTAATAGACTCCAGCTCTTATATCATGGATGCAATATCTTCTAACTCTGAGTTAGGATCATTTTTGAAGTTGTCTTCTGTCTGCATAATTTCCTCTAGGTTGTGTTTTTACTGTTTATTTTGGTTTCAACTTTCATATTAAAGCCTTTTCTCAGCAGTCAAATAACCCTTGGTTTTCTGTACAGATTTAAGAGAGGTAGACCAAAAAGCTTATGGGATCTATGAATATGTTGGTGGACTTGTAGATTTTGAGTTTAGCTATAGGATGATCTGAGTCAGCCATTCTTTGGGTAATTGCTCCTGTTGCATATTTAGATTTTTTCCTCTTGGATGAGTCAGATAATCCAGAGGATACTCCTGGATTCTCCTGCCTTGAAGGTAAAAACCAAAATGTCAGGGTTCTGGGAACTGAATGAGGGCAGAAAGCAGGAGGATCTCAGAAATCAATATGCATGCATTTGTTAATTTTCCATGTTTTTACTATAGTACTCCTGCCCTCAGCTGTGTTTTACTCTCTCCAACCATTTCACCTCCAGTTTTCTGCCGGAGTGAGGGACAGGCAGTCAGCAGTAATGTGGGGTGAGACAAGGGAAACTATTTATCAAACAGTTTTCAAACACCTCCCAATTTTGGTGTCTCTCCTTCACCCTCATATCTGAAGGCACTTGGGGCCACCAGTTTCTGAGTCCTTCAAATTTTCTCCACATTTTACTACATTCGGTTGACTGTCAGCTTTTCTCACTGACAGTTTAGGATTTGACTTCCTTGGGTCTGTTAAGTCAGTTAGCACTCACCACTCTGTTTTCCAGAATTTTGGTGCTTTCTACCAGCTTCTAGAATTTGACGTTGTCTCCTCGTCTACTCTTCCTGTCCTGTGGGTTTAGCTCTCTACAAAATATCCTCTTCATACAGTTTGAAATGAGGGATTAAGGAGGAGAAAAATTAGATGCTTGGGATCAATCCTCTATCTTTACCTGGGAATCTAATGGCCATCTATTTTTAAAATACCAAGTAAAAGGTGAATGAATGCAGTGGAGGTCTTTCTTCTCTTTTATATCCCTTTTTCCCTTGGATTCCATTACTCTGTCCCCTCCCAACTTATATCTTAAAACTCTGATTATCTGTTCTTGGTTTCTTTGCTGCCTCCTCTTCCTCTGTCTGTCCCCTAGATGATAGGAACCTCCAGATTTTGGTCCTCAGTCCTAGTCTTTGGCCTTCTCATCCTTCAGGTCTTCAAAAGCCATCATCTCAGAGCGGCCTTCCCAGGCCATGCCTTCTAAGCTGTTCCCAAGCCCCATGACTCCGTCTCGTCTCCCTGATTATGCCTTCACAGCACTCATCACCACGTGGAGTTACGTTTATTTCTTTGTTTATTCTCTTTCTCCTCCCATCAGAATGCAAACTCCGTAGGGACGGCAACTGCACTTGTTTTGTTCACTGATGTACTGAACAGTACCTGCCTAGCACATAATAGGTACTCAATAATACTACTGGGATCAAAGAGCGAAAGATCTGGTCTCTACCTATATTTCTTCACCTTCAGCTTACATGTCTTCTTTCTCCATTTCTATACTCATCATACCTAACCATTAGCAATCCCTTAAGTACTAAGACCTTATACCTTAGCACCTTTGCACAAGCAGTTGTCTCATAATGTAATGCCCTTGCCTCCATGCCAGACTCCCCTTTATTCTTAAAGATGCTCTGTCCCCTCCCTCAGGCATTCTGGCCACCCCCTCCTTTGGACCTCACTGTTCTTGGTACATACTTCTATCCTTGCTTCTGTCATGCCACAGGGTCCTTTAATTTGCTAATATGCCTGTCACTCCGACTAGATCGTGCTCCTTAAGGGCAGGAACTGTAATCTTGTCTGTCTGTATAACTGCAGGCCCAGGAATTCAAAGTGTGTTGAATGAATGATTTGAATATATTTAGTGTATATGACCTCCTGTGGGTGGAAGAGCACACTCAAATTTTACAACTGTTAACCCCACAAAACACATCTGTGGGCATGTTTTTTTTTTACAAACTGAAGAGGAGCTTTGATAATTATTGGATTCATTGACAGATGTTGGTTTATTAGTAGTATCATTGGACTTTATACATATTTATTTATTTAGAGACAGAGTTTTACTCTGTCACCCTGGGTAGAGTGCAGTGGCATCATCATTGCTCACTGCAACCTCAAACGCCTGGGCTCAAGTGATCCTCTTGCCTCAGCCTCCCAAGTACCTGGGACTATAGGCACACGCTGCATGCCACACGCCCGGCTAATTTTTCTATTTTTAGTAGAGACGGGGTTTCACTCTTGCTCAGGCTGATCTCAAACTCCTGAGCTCAAGCGATTCCCCCGCCTCGGCCTCCCAGACTGCTAGGTGGCGTGAGCCACCACACCTGGCCTACATACATATTTAAAAGAGATCCATTTGAGCAGTGGTCCCCAACATTTTTGGCACCAGGGACCAGTTTCATGGAAGACAATTTTTCCACGGATTGGAGATGGGGTGGTGGGGTGTCGTGGGGGGCGACGGTGCGGAGCTCAGGCGGTGATGCGCAGCCTGTTTCCTAACAGGCCATGGACTGGTATTGGGCCGTGGCCTGGGGGTTGAGGACCACAGCGTTTGAGGACCTGAATTTTCTCAAGTGCTTGAATGTATTGATTAAATAAACCTATGGTTGTCATAACTCCTCTTTTCCTGGAACTCTATAGAAATTGACCTAGACTCGCATTCAACCCCCAGCAAACTCTGTTCTCGTTTGCGCAAAAGCCACTTTCCTTAAACCACAGTTGGGCTCTTTACATCCTCTGATGCCTTTGGATCAATATGTGGAAGAGGCTCATGTGTTTCAGATGTTTTTATCCTCCCGGTCTCACTTCCTGGCTCAGACCAAAATATCTTTGGACTGAAGAAAGACCAAGAGCTGGCCTAAGAACATCAATCCTGCCCATTTTAGACCATGTGCCTTTTTATAGACATTCCCATCAGTGTGAGAGTAATTAAGAGCATCCCTAGATCGATGCGTGTTTCGTCCTTTCCACAAAATTGCTTAGCTGGGCAATTTCTTCTTCCATGTTCTTCAATTGCCTCCAAAGTCTATGAGGATGGAGTGGAGGGTGGTGGATTCCTTTCTTAAAAAAGAGAAGCCAAACTGTCTTTTTGACCAAGGACATTTCCCACTACAACATTTAACATGCAATTCATTTATTCTATGAACAAAACTGACACCTATGTCCAATGTAATATGAAGGTTAGGAATCTTCTACTTTGAAACTGTTCCACATGTCTTTACTTTGCAAAGGATCTGTCGAAGGATTTCATAGTACTTTTAACCACAAAGCCACTACAAATGGCATTGCATACCCACCCACCCCTTGTTTCAAAGTTTAGGAAAAAAACTTGAATGAATTGCATTTAGTTTGTGAAATCAAGAATTCCCTTTCCCTCTCTTTAGTCATAAATATATATATTTTTTATTAAACCATCCCTAACTGCTCATTTTACTGTCATAATAATGCAGGGTCAAAACAGAAAAATTTCAGAAGTGACTTTAGAGCCACAGTCTGTTAGAAACAGCAAAAAGTGAAAAACAAAGATATACTTAGGAAAACCCTAGTTGAAGAGAGGGGGAGGAAGAGCCTGAGGCCCTCCCGCACCCCGTGCCACAATCATGAAGGTCACTCTTCTTCCTCCTTCTGCCATGAGCACAGGGCAAGGCCAGCAGCCTTACTCTAATGGAATTTCTTTCCCACAGAAACATAAAGAGACTTACCACTCCCAAAGGTATTTTGGGAAACAGTGGGCTAACCTCTGATAAGCAAGGTCAGTCTGATTTCTTCCTTGCAGAGTCTCTAAGATGCTTATGTGTATTGTGATTCTCAAGGGAGAACATGGTGTGCACTTTTCTCCAAAGGCATTTGACCATGGCACATTTTCTTCCCAGATCATCTCTTCTCCAGGTTAGTTTTCCATGGCACACACTTTGGGAAATGCTGCATGACAACTTTTACAAGAGTCTTAACCCTGAGTTTGCATGGTAATTCACATTCTTCTATCCATACCTGGGAACCCACCTCTCAAAGTACAATCACTTTTAAGAAGGAGGAATGTTTGTGCTGCTTAGGGCATCTATGTTATTTGGCCAGAACTAAGCCATGTTGTTGAATACAGTTTTATCAGTAATAAAGGTGATATCTTCATATTCATCTGTCTGAATCCTGTGTCTCTAAATTTGTTCAAAATGCAGGCAGAATTTGTTTACTGGGCCCATTAAAACCCAACAAGACCCATTAAACTGAGTTCCTTGGGGCACATTTTGAAAACCACTGCTGTAGGCCAATGGGGTGCCACCACAGAGTTGAAAGCAAATGAACAAGATCAAGTCAAGAACTGACAGAGGTAGGGAGACCTGATCAAGTCCAGGAAAGAGACTCTGGGGACCTAATCCAGGGCAATGATGGGTAGAGGGAACAGGATGTCACTGAGGGGCAGAGAGGTAGGCAGGACTTGACGCCTGATGGCTCTGAGGCAGTGGGCAGAGGGGAGCTGAGCAAGACGTCCTAGTGGCTGACTTGGATGACTTTGTGGATGGAGCTACACAAGGAGGAATAGAGGGAGAAGGTAGGTTGTGATCTTGATCTGAACTGCATTTCCTCAACTCTTAAGAATAGAGGAGGGGAAAGAGTATTATTGACAATAAGAAGGAAGAGGGAAGTTATGAAAGCAGGGTAAGCCTTTTGAAAGGAAATCCCCTCCTGGGGTTGTGGGTGGAAAATTACTAAGAAAAACACGTGCCCAGGGAAGCTTTTTCTTTGGGGTCTGCCTTTGGAGGCTGCTTAGCTTCAGTTCACTTCCAGACTCACAACTTGGGAGGTGACATTAACACCTTCTCAAATAAGAAGAGCATTCCAATTCAAGGGGTACTTTGTCACCTTAAGTTTACAATTGCCATTCTGTTGTCTGCTTGGGTCATGTGTCCTTAACTTATTGTGAGTAGATCTGTAGGGGCGGATCCTCCTGGGCTCTGAGGAGCTGGAATGTCTGGGATTTTGTCCCACTGACTTCAGAAGGTCACATCCATGGGAAACCCTGGCTAGTGTGATCATCCTTCCACTAATCCCTGCACCACCTCCCTCGGGGAGGAGCTGTAAAGATCACATGAGATAACAAACGTGAAGCACCAAACACAGTGATTGACACTTGGTAGGTGCTGCCCACGTTAGAGCCATCTCCTTCTTATATCCACAGCCTGCAAATGTGCTAGATCTCCAAAAAGGCCATCCGGGTGGTGAAAAGCTCTGACTAACCTGGGATAATAATTCTACCCCCAAAAGATCATGGTGAAGATGGGATATGCCATGTAGACAGCCACGTACAGTGCCTGGCCCCTAGCAATACATCACAGTAGCCATGAAACTATAATTATTATCATTAAGACAAATCCAAAAGAGACTAGAGAAGACAGTGACTTCAGATCTGACAGACTAAGGCTTGACTCCACCTCAGTGTATTCAAAACCAAAATGCCACAAAACATTTTTCCCATACAAAACTCAAATTGCCTTATTCATGTATCACCCTTTAGATTTAGAATCTATAAATAGTTTGTGTTGTGGGCTGTGCATCAGCTGGTTACTCACACTTTGCAAGGCTATTCAGGAATATTTGGTAAACTCTTCTTAGGGTTCAGTGGGCTGCAGGATGTAGTGAGTTGAATGGTGGCCCCCAAAAGAGATGTCTGAGTACTAACTTCTGGTCCTTATAAATGTGACATCATTTGGAAATAGGGTCTTTGCAGACGCAATTAAGGATCTAGATCATCCCAGATTAACTAGGTGTGCCCTAAATCCATTGACAAATGTCCTTATAAGAGACAGAAGAGAAGACACAGGCAGAAGCTAGAAGGTCACGTGAAGGTGGAGGCAGAGATTGGAGTTACACTGCCACAAGACAAGGAACACCTGGAGCCATCAGAAGCTGGAGGAAGCAAAGAATAATTCCCCCATAAAGGCTTCAGAGGGACCATGGCCCTGCTGACACCTTGATTTCAGACTTCTGGCCCCCAGAACTGTGAAAGAATATGTCTCTGTTGTTCTAAGCCACGCAGTTTGTGGCAATTTGTTCTAACAGCCACAGTTAACTATAATAATATACAAGGAACAGAAACACACTCACACTAACTTCGACGACAAGAAAGGTGGAGGAAGGGCATTTTCTAGGAGGACTTGAGGGGATATTATGGATTCCAAGGACAAGATGTTCAGGCTGGCCTCATAAAGGACAAGACCCAGGACCTAGACAGTTGGGAACAGGATGGCTCTCTCTTTCATGGACACCTGCCCTCTCCCTGCTTGTCATTCTTCTCTCTCTATCTGCAGGCCAGCTCTCTCTGGCTCTTCATGCCTGTGGCTAAACCAGACATCTTCAACCTGACCTGTCCTAACATACCATTTCAAGTGCCTAAGAGACCAATGGCTCTGTGGCCTGATTCCAGATTCCAGGGGGAGAGACTCACTCAGCCATGGTCCAATCAAGTCTTACCAAGGGGTGAGCTTTCATGTCTGGAGGCCTTTGTCTAGGGGTAAGGAGGCCGCTGCAAATATCCTGGAAGGTTTCTACTTGAAGACCAGAGATAGTTTTGAAAGGCAGACAACCAGCCAGCTAAGCTCCATTTATCCACCAACTTGACAGGTCAGAGAGAGTCTAACCTTCTTTTCAAAACTTCCTTCCTGCTTTAGACAACGTCCTTAGACTTCTAACCTTCTGTCTCCGCCAGCTCTTCTCTCTGGTGTAACCGCATCATATTACTGAGGAGGAAAAAGAGCCGAAAAGCCGTGCATTTAGATTCTCTTCCTGTTCTAAACATGCAGTTAATCTACTGGAACAAAAACATTATTGATTTTTATCTGTTATAGTCTTCTCCCTGAAACAACAAATATGTGCTACTATTGGTATAATATTTGGCTTGTTTCAGACACAGACCTCAATCAAAATTACGGTTCATTATGTTTTCATGCTGCCTTTGCACAGTTCCTTTAGGCCAAGTGGCACAGGAGACATTTGGAAGTTGAAGGACTTTACTTTTGCCTATGATGCTTTGATCAGCAAAGCAAAGCTTCAAGCCAAACAGAAATCCAAGCCAAGTAGGGGGCAAGGGTGTGACACAACAGGAGAAACGGTTCTGGGGAGAGTCCCATTCCTTGATATTCATTCAAAAATCAATGAGAATTTTTGTTTGCTGGTTTTAGAGACAGGGTCTCGCTCTGTTGTCCAGGCTAGGGTGCAGTGGTGTGATCATATCTCACTGCAACCTCCAACTCCTGGCCTCAAGTGAGGCTCCTCCCTCGGCCTCCCAAAGTGCTGGGATTACAGGCCTGAGCCACCACACCCTGCCAAGAATTTGTTGAGTGCATGCTAGGTGCTGGGCATTGAGCTAGAGGTGAAAAAGCTGGACATTGTGTTTCCCACGTGGAGCTTATGGCTGTGGGAGAGGTAGGCAGAGACAAAATAAAATGATGCAAATGAATGCATATTTGCAAGCTGTAAAAAAAGCCATAGAGGAAAGATACCTTGTCATGGTGAGAGTGAATAACTCCAGCAACTAGCCTGAGGGGGCAGGGGAGGCTTCTCTGAGGAAGACATATTTCCTTGAGATCTGAAGGGTTGAGTAGGTGTTTAAGTGGGTGAAGTGGGGAGGTGGAGATTGGAAGAGGGGGATGTTCCAGACAAAGGGAACATTGCATGCAGATATTCATTAAGCCATCCAGGGAGAAACCCATAAAATGTAAATATATGTACACACAGACCCACAGACTTGTGAAGGCATGAGACATGAGGCAGTTTTGCTTTACTTTTTTGCCATCTGCGGGTAGGAGAGGCTGCTTGAGGCTTTTCGCCAGGTCTCTGACCCCATGTGGATCTCTCTAGAGCATTTTAAGAGGCCCCTGGAATCCTTGGCCCTGTTGAGTGTGCCCAGGGCTCTCTCTGTGTCAGCCTCAACTCCAGTATACCAAGGAGCCTGGTCTAAAAGAGCCTAAGAAAACAGAGGACAGTAGACTTACTTTCTTGTCAGAAAGAAAATAAATTTTGAAAAGAGGAGCTATTTTGTTTTCTTTTGTCTCTAAAGGGAGAAGATGGGATCCTTTGGGCATAGGGAGATGCCCACCTGAGATTTCCCCATCTGAGCTCTGCTTATTGAGTTCTGCCCATCTGTTTGCCCATCTGCCAGCCCAACTGAGGGCTGCTTAGCAAGGTCTGCCCATCTGAGATAGGACCAGCTGAGGTCTGCCAGTCCTTCTGAGAAGACCGCCTGGAGGAGTAAGTTTATTACCCAGGAGCAGGAATCAATGTGGGGACATGAGTAGGGGGCACCTGGCTTCTCCCTAGGACACTTTCTTGGCTGTTCCTAATGGACCACTCCTTCCTGTGTGTCCCAGGAGCCCTGGGTACACCTCCATCACAGCCTGCTTTATAATGCTCTGCCTGTCTGTCTCCCCCACTTGTAGTTGGGCTCCTTGAGGAACTGTGTCTTTTTCAGCTTCTGTTTAGTGCCTAGCACCTGGCATCTCCATGATAAGCATTCAATCAATATTTATTAAAGGCATGAACACATAGACCTTATTAATTTATACTCTGCTTCAGTCCCCAAACATTTTGAGGCTGAACCATGCTGCTTAGAAATAGGTGAGTGGGATTAAATTAAGAATATTATTCCCTCTGCCTTGTGTATAGCAGGTGCTCAATCATGACTTATCAAATGTGTAGTTATAAATGTCTTTATGTTAATGTTCTGGAACTTATATGTGGCACAATTTATTTCTTAATGGCATTGATTTTGTGACAAGGCAGCACTTTGGGGGAGCATTCACACATCCCTAAGCTAGTTATTTCAGTGAGGCAGAGATATTTCAATTACCATGCTATTTGTACTTAAGGGCATATGTTTCTACCCCTTCATTAGAGAGAGGACATAGGTTCTTTGGATGGCACTAATCCTTGTAGGTCAGGACAGCTGGTTCCCTTACATTTATTTAATTATTTGTATTCAGGAAACAAAGGCTGAAAGTCCTTCAGCAGTGGCAGTTGAGGTTCCTCTATCTCCTCCTTGCATAATGAGTCCTGCCAGTTAAGACTGCATGAGGGTGGGAGGGGTGGCAGCTAGCCAGGATGGCCTGTGGCATTTTGATAAACAAACATCAATATTTAACAGAGCTGCTCCGGTGTCCTTCCTTGGCTGCAGGAACAGGGAGCCCTCCCTGGGCTTGTATATTGTTTTCTCTGTATGAGATAAATGTTTGGGGCCATTAAGGAAAAAAAAATGTTTGTACTATGCTCCCCAGTTACCTAGGCTAATTTTCTGCACTAGGAGGTCTTGTAGTTCATTAATAATATACAAATACAAATCAAGGGAAGAAATTGCCTTGTTAATTGACTTTTGTGATGCTAATCTAAGACTCATTGACTTCAAACATTACCCAACAACTGTGTTTGTACCACACCACAATGATCAACTTTGGAGAATGCAGAAAGCCACCCAAAGCAGATGCTTGAAATCATTGCTGCTGGGCTTTTAAAACAGACACTTGTCTCCATTGGTTCTCTTTAGGCATCTGGAGGAGGGCAAAAAGAAAAGAGATTAGGAGACAGGTATAGACTCAACCATCCTAGACTGGAGCCCAGATGTGCTACAAGAGAAGGTCATGCTGGGCTGGGCTGTGCTGGGCTGGGCCGGGCCGTGTGGGGTGTTGTTGGCTCCTGCCCCAGCCCAGATGACTGCAACAAGATTGATTAGAAGCAGTACCATTAGACTCAGCTGACTGCTCCAATTAGGAGCAAGGTTCATCAGTCTTAAGAAACCAAATTTCCCCTTTGTCAGTCTTGCACTGACATCCAGGGCTGGGCTTCTGTCTCTTCTTGTCCTCTCTGATCATTGCCTGTGGAGAAGACATGGAACTTTTGTTATTGATAGTGAACTGGGAGATAGTAGAGTTCCGTGGTAAGGTCTCCCAGGCCAGCCTTGGCAGTCAACTGGCTCTGGATTTGAATCTGGCTCATTCTCTCTTCCCTGCAGCTACCAATCATGCACTCCCATAAGTCTGGGAGCTGGAGTTTCAAGTTCATGAATGTGATCTAGACATTAGCAACCTACCATGATCCAGCACAACCTGTGTTTTTTCTGAGTCTGCTTGGCCCACCTGGGTGACAAATCTGGCTCCTCATCGAAGAAGCCACTCAGCCATAGGCATGAGGAGCCATGCGGATTTTACTGTGGATTTCACAGGGAAGACAAAGGGGAGTCTTTAAGTCACATGCTCCACAGTGCACAGCCTTAATTCCCTTGTTTGCTGCTTCTATTCTCCCCAAGGTCCTCCTTGATTGCCTGCCTTCTAGGACTTTTCCTCTCTGAATGGACCCTTTGAAGTCTTCTAATTCCTCTCACTCTTGCCTTTCTTGATTAAGAAATAGTAAGAGAAAGAAAGCTGGTTCTGGAGTATGAAGCTTGAGATTCATTTTTCTGTTCTGTAAAATGAGGATGATGATAATTTCTACTCCATAAGGTGAGAGGGGGAATTAAACGAGAATTAAGTAAATATGAACTCTAATACAATGTTTTTCAAACATGGCCCATGAAATCAGTTTAATGGGTTACCCCCAGCATTAAAATGACATAGGATAAAATAGAATAGAAAATATCAGAGTACATCACATGTAGTAGGCATACATTTTGTTTCGTGAATCTTTTCTTCTGATTTTATCTACGTATGTGCACATATGTCTGTGTGTGTGACCACTGGCAATGTAAAATGGACTTTTTACTGTGGGTTATGGTAAAAAAGTTTGAAAAACATTTTTCTAAGAGCTACATGGGTTAGGTATTTGTTAAAATTTGTCTTTAGCTTTGAGGCAGTGATCTCTGAGACTTAGTGAGTCACAAAACCATAATGTTGAAGAGATCAGAGATCCCCATTTTACCCCCATTTAGGAGATGAGTGACGTCATATGAAAGGCACAATCTGGCACAATCTAGCCTGGAGACCTAATTCTATTCACAGACACTTTTGTTAGGCTCGCATAGCATTTATTTAAAAAATGGAATTCATTACTATCATTTGAAAAGCAGGAGGTTGGATATAAAAATGTAGATCTTCAATTTCTCTTGAAAATTTGAGATTTGGCCATACTGGGTGTCTTTCCCCATTTATCTCCTGCCTGGGCTCTGGAAGCTTCCCAGGCTTTTGACTCCTGGTTGACTCTATGGAGCAGAGTTGCTACTCATTCCTTGTGCTGGAGTCCTTCCCTATCAATGTTTGTTTTAAAGAATCACAAAGCTGGAATATACCTGAAGGTTCCTTTGGTTCAAATCCTTATTTGTCAGTGGAGGAAAGGAAGACTCATCCAAGGTCACATGGATCGCCAGTGATGTGGGAGGGAAAAGAACGCAGGTCTTCATCCTCCTGGGTTAGTGCTCCTATTCAGCCCTTGGGGACAAGGGGCTGTCATCCTCCTCATAAAAATCAAGGCCTTCTTAAGAGATGTAGTTGATTCACCTCAAAGGTCATCAGCCCCACTTTGCTCTCCTGTCTCAGTCAAGGCAAATGTTTACTTTGCAAAAGTGAAATTAGATCCAGAGTGGTTTCTGCTTGGCTTATACTGTATTTAAATGTCTCTGTCTTTGCCCTTTGTGACTTTTCCTCATGGCCTTGTCGTGGCTGCAGCTGTTTTGAGAGATGCCTGGACAAAATCATTCACCTAAGTGGGCGTTCAAAAAGGACACTTATGCCCAATGTGGGTTGGCTATTTGTTTCAGCTCATTTTAGTCCAAGGTCAGAGAAAAATAGCTTAGGGTGCATTTCGTGTCAGGCACGGTCACCGACAAAGCCAGCGTGAGCAGCCTGATGTATGTGTGATCCCCTGACCATCCCAGAGGGAAGGGGCAGGGCAGCCCTCATGGGGCTATTCACAGAGGGGGAACCCACCCTGTGCCCAGTGCCTGGAACTTAGCAGATATTTTCGATTGTTTTAATTTTTAAAAAATTACTTTTGTATTATAAAGATAACCAAACACATACAAAAGTAGAAAGAAAAGTATAATGAACCTTCATACATCTATCACTGAGATTCAACATTTATCCAAGATTTTGCTATGTTTGCTTCCTACCCTCCTTTTTAACTTTTTCTTTGATGTATAATTTATAGCAGTAAAACTCATAAATTGTAAGTGAACTGTTTGATGAGGTTTTAAACATTTGTTATTTTGAAATAATTTCATACTTATAGAAAGTTGCAAAAATAATACAAAGAATTCTCATATACTCTTCACTATGACTCCCCAAATGTTAACATTTTACCACATTTGTTTATTATTATCTTATCATACTGTATGCACACACACTACTGTTAATATTTTTCTGAATACGCACACTGGTAAAGAAACAATTATTTAATGATATTTGTTAAAGCTCCATGAGGAAGACTTTATTCAGGACCCTTATGATAGGTTTAGGGACCACTGCAATGGGGTTTTGCGGTGGTATAGAGAGATTGGGCTCAACTCCAAATACAGCATGGACAAGTGGGGATTTATAGCCAAAGAGTAGGGTGGGGGTCAGTGGATGGAAAATTACTAAGAGCAAACATCAGGGGTGAGGGGGATTCTGGCTAAACCGACCTAACAGGATTCTTGCCAAAGACAGGCCAGTGTGACCAGACATCACCCTGGGGGATGGTGGAGGATGATCAGATATCAAGGCCGGGTACTCTTTGCTAAAACTGGACTTTGCAAGGAAGTGCACAAATGGGCCTGGCAGAAGATTCAGAAGCCCAACTAAAGTTTGGCCAAGCAAAGAATCTTTGTCAACACAATATTATTACTTTTCTGAACCATCTGCAGGTCAATGAATTTTGACAAATGTTTATGCTCATGTTGTCATCTCGTGAATCAAATTGTAGAACATTTTCAATACTCCAGAAAGTTCTGCAATGCCCGTCTCCAAAGGCAATCAATGCTCTCATTTTTATCACCACAGATTAGTTTTATTTGTTCCTGACCTTGATGTAGATGGAATCATCCTCGACTTTATTTTTGCTGAATTATTTTAAAACAAATCCCAGATCTCATGTTATTTTAATCTCTACATACTCTGGAAGTATCTCTAAAAGTTATGGGCATTTTCTTGCCTAATCACAATGCCATTGTGATTATGTAAAAAGTCTTCATAACAAGCTACTATGATTATCTCCACTTTACAGATGAGTGCACAGCTCAAGGAGGTGGAAAAATGTGCCCAAGTTTGTGCAGGATGTGACTGGGGAAGATCTTCCTCCAGGACCTGTACTTTACAAACGGCCAACAAACATGAAAAAATGCTCACATCACTAATCATCAGGGAAATGCAAATTAAAATCACAATGAGATATCACCTTAGCCCAGTTTGAATGGCTTTTATTAAAAAGTCAAAAAACAACAGATGCTGGGGTGGATGCAGAGAGAAAGGAATCCTTATACACTGTTGGCGGGACTGCAAATTAGTACAACCTCTATGGAAAACAGTATGGAGATTCCTCAAAGAACTAAAAGTAGACCTACAATTTGATCCCACAATCCCACTATTGGTTATCTACCCAAAGGAAAAGAAGTCATTTTATCAAAAAGACACCTGTACTTGAATGTTTATTGCAGCACAATTCACAACTGCAAAGATGTGGAATCAACCCAAGTGCCCATCAATTTGTGAGTGGATTAACAAAATGAGGTAGATGTATACCATGGAGTACTACTTTGCCATAAAAAAGGATGAATTAATGCCTTTTGCAACAATTTGGATGGAGACCATTATCCTAAGTGAAATATCTCAAGAATGGAAAAACAGACACCACATGTACTTACCATTACATTGGAACTAACCAATGAGCACACATGTGTACAGAGGGAAGTATAATAAAACTCAGTGAAATCAAGGATGGGGGCACAGCAGAGGGGCAAAAAACCTACCTGACAGGTACAATGAACACTATTTGGGTGATGGACACACTTATAGCCGTGACTCAAGCATTACAAAAACTATCCATGTAAACAAAAACATTTGTACCCCCTTATTATTTTGAAATTTAAAAAAAATTCTTTGCTCTGGAAAAAAAAAAGAAAGGAAACACTCACCACCCGGTGGCCAAGCAGCTGGAGACCCACAGATGTGCTTGAAGACTGCTAAGAGCTTCCCAGTCATCACTATCTAGACTTCAAAAAGGTGCTGAGACAAGTTAAATCATCAAAATGCAGAAAAGATATATGCCTTTAATATTTTAGAACTTATTTGCAAATGAGTTCTAACAATACACAAACCCACATTTGTACAAAAAAATGAAACTAAAATCCACAGCAACCTGTTCTTCCAGGAGACAGGTAGGTAGAAACAAATCTAAAAAGGTATTTTCTTCCCATGAAAGCCTAGCATGGAACTCTCTAGGAACAAATAATTTCTTATAAGCCCGAATCAACTCCTAGTAATCACAATTTTACTCTGTGTCGCAAATTGCAAGGTCCGTGTAGCAACTAGATAAGTCAAAGACTCAAATGTATTCATACATCAAACCTTATACCCTTCCCAGAGGACATAGTTGTTTGGTAAAAACATCCTTATTGCTTGTTTCTACAACAGAGGTGGATGGAGCTGTTTGAATGGAAATGGATTTTCAGCAAAAATATATTTCCCAATTACTTACAAATAGCTTCTCTTCTCTCCACATGGCAGGCCTATTGACTACCACGAGGGTTTCCAAGCTGGTTTCCTTTCTAGGTGCAGGGAGCACGAGAAGGGCCTTTCAGACCAGGGGATGGGGCAGGGGAGGCTGAGGGGGATGGTCAGGGCTCCAGCATCCCTCCCTGTGAGCTGTCTGGTTTCTGTTTAATCTGCTTTAAGGACTAAACTTCTGTGTAAGATGCCTCTGGAAAACCACTGGTGTCATTGACCTTTTCTTTCTCTAGCATGTGAGAGGCTCAGAAATTTAACAGGAGGAAGTGTAATTCCCTAGGTTGTCAGCACCTGAGGGCGTGGGATGTGGCCTTGGATCCTACAAGTGTAGATTCTGGTTAGATGCCCTTGGACTTGTCACCATAGTGTTGTTCCCTCTTCCCCCTCCCCAATTACTTCTTGGTATCCAGAAAGGGAAAGTGTGATTTTAAATGGGAACAGAGGCTTGAGAAGACTTTAAAAGTTCTTTTTCTCTTTCTCTTCCTCCCTATTACTAGTCCTGTAGGTTGAGCATCCCGAATCCAAAAATCCAAAATCTGAAAAGCTCTAAAATCTGAAACTTTTCAAGCATCAACGTGAGATCATAAGTGGAAAACTCTACACCTGCCCTCATGCAATGGCTCGCAGTCAAAATGCAGTCAAAACTTTGTTTCATGCAGTGCACAAAATTATTAAAAATATTGTATAAAATTACCTCAGGCTATGTGTATAAGGTATATATGAAAGATAAATGAATTTCCTGCTTAGACTTGGGTCCCAACCCCAAAATATCTCATTATGTATATGCAAATATTCCAAAACCCAGCAAAATCTGGAATCTGAAACACTTCTGGTCCCGAGCATTTCAGGTAAGGGATGCTCAACCTGTATAAAGCTACGTGCTCATCGAAAAATTATTAAAGTACAGAAAATTAGGGAGAAGTCAAAAAAAGCCTTCATTATCCATTGCCTGGAGACAAGAAAGTGTATCTCTGCCTTAAAAATTTTTAGGTACATTTTAACATCACTTAGATCACACAGTACATACAACCTTGCACCTTGCCTTTTTCACAGACCCTTTTCAATACAAGCATTTTCACTTAGTGTTTACTATCTCATTTCGGGCTGGCTACAAGATTTCCATACAAGTGGGGGGTTTCAGGAGGAATTTTATTTATCTACTTATGTTCTATGAAATTCGCTTTAAGCTTCTCCTGACCTCTCATTGGGAATTTACTCTTCCCTCTCTCTCTATGGCATGAATCAAGGACTTTGTTTTGCACAAAGTCCGTGCTCAGGATGACAGAGAAGTCAGACACCAAGATGGCCAGCTAAGAACGGGCTTCATATCAATTCTAACACCAAGGCTGTTCCCATGGAGCACGGCGAGCGCAAAGCTGAGAATTCTCCCTGTTGGTGGTGCTGGAGACCCTCTGCGCTCCTGTGTTTCAGCAACAAATCACATCCTTGGAGCGGTTTCAGGGGAGCTTACCACTCTCTCATCTTGTGAGTCCCGTGTGTGCTGCAGCCCCCTGAAGCCTTTCCCAAACCTTTAGTGTCCCCTCCAAAGGACCCAGGAAAAGGATCCCTCCTCTCTATCTGCCATCAGAAGCCAAGCTGTACTATTGGGCACAATAGAATGTAATGCCCAAAAAGGAGCAACTGAAATATCTGTTGGATGTGGTCTCTACACCAGCCATCGTGCCAAGGAATTATACGTATGTGGTTTCATTTCCTCCTCGTGGCCACCTCATTTTCATCCCCACTTGGCAAATGAAGAAAGTGAGACTTACTCACAGAGAGCTTGAATCCCTTGCTCGAGGTCACCAGGTAACAGGGAAAACTGGGGCTGGACTCCAGTTCTTTGCCTCAAATACCTTTTCCTGTAACCCAGCCTCTTGGCCAGGATTTCAGTTGCATGACTTTGCTTGCTTCAGCCAGTAAAGGATCTCCTCTTCCATTCTCCCCAGGATTCGGTCTTCCTCAAAGGAAGGAAGGACTTTGATCTGCCTGCCCCTGGCTAGAGGTGCCAGCAACACCTCCTCCTAGGCCTTCTCTGCTCCAAAGGCAGAGAGGCACCCTTGGCCACCCAAAAAGGCCTCATGATCTTCCCAGAGCCTGTTGGTTTTCAGAGAAATAAGGCAGGAAGAACTCTCTGGAGACAGGGCCTTTTTATTTTAGTTCACTTCACAAACACAATGAAAAAAATCCTGCTAATAGGATTGCCAACTCAGCAGGCCTAGGCAAGCAATTCCAAGCAAATATAAAGCATCCTGGCACACCTTGAGATTGATTACAAGTCATGAACAATGACAGGCAACCAGAAATTAATCAGGAGAGTTGCCCTGTACTAAAGGGAGGGGGTGGAGAGAAAGTGTGTGCCAGGGCGCAGCCATGACGACCAGCTCCTTGATTTTGTGCCTGTTTCTCTGGGGGACCCTGTGGCTCCCGGGAGCACAGGAAGCAGCTGTGTGGTTCTCCAGGCTGCCTGACCGCTTGCAGTTTTGACCACACCAACTTCTCCTCCCCCATAGGCAGTCACACCGTCGGCAAAGGAGGGGCTTCCTCTGGTCCAGGTGTAATAAACCTTCTGCCGTCTTGTCCCCTCCCTCATAGGCCTCACTGGAAACGTACAGTGTCTTCTGGGCCCATCCTTTCTCATTTTGGCCTGGCACCAGCAGCTCTAAGTTGGGGCTGATGGACCACGGCCAGCCTCCAAAGAACGACCTGCCATCTTCCGAGCTGGGCTCATCTCTGTGCATCTTTCACACCTGCCCTTCCTGGGTCCTCTTATCACCTCTCACCTCCACCAGGCAGCCGACTGCTGTAAGGGAGCTGGTGAGGGATGGGGCAGGCAGCTGCCCTGAGGGAAGGCGCAGAGGCCCTGGCCAGGCTGTGCCCTGACCTGAGCGGCTCACAAGCCCCTCTTCCTCCAGGTCACAGGCACCTCCCTGGAAAGTGATCTGGGGTTGCTCAGTTCTTAGGGGTGGGGTCTAAACTCTTCAGATGGCATTCAGAGCCTCTGTGAGCTTGCCCTTGACCTCACCACCTCTTTTGCTTTCCTCCCTCAGCCAGTTTACTAGGCTAATTGCTACTCCTCCCTCAACTCCTAGCTCCAGGGTCACCTCCTCCCTGGCCCCCAGGAGGCCTTTCCTGATGTAATCCCCACATCTTGCCCTGTCTGCCCTATAGAGAGAAGGTAAATGTCACCCACCCACTGCTATGTACTTTTAAACCCAGCTCAGTGCCATACACCAAAGAAAGAAAGGCCTTTATAGAGGTGTTCCAGGTAACTCTTAGAGGAATACAGGCCAATCTCAGGGGTGGCCAGCTCTGGATCCATTTCTAATCCCAAAATTGTGCTACAAAGGCACCAGGCTCTGATTCAATTTTCTTCTGTTATTCAAAAGGTGTCCCTGAGCCTCAAGACTGTCATTAGCAACACCTGGTCTCATTCATTCATCTTCATTTTCAGACCCGGCAGTCACTGCTAAGAGTACTGACCCCGTGGATAGGCAGCATCACCTGCTTTCTTTGTTTTCACTGTCTCCGTCCCGCCGAGCACAGGGCAGGGCATCGTCATGGAGTTGGAGCCTTTTACGTGTTTGGCTTTCACGGCTGCATTTGTAGGCCAGTGGTTTCCTCCTGCTGGTCACAATGCAACTGAATTCATCCTTCTCCAGCCAAGTTTATTCTGCAGACCTATTAAACTCCCTGGGTCCCTGCCTTTCTGGTTGTACAAAGAGAGAGCTGAGAGATGCTCAGGTTTGGGGAGAACATTGGGACTGTAGAGAAAGTGCCTTCCAGAAAGTACAGATGGGTAGGAGTTGGAGGGATCTGGGAGGTCAATCAGCCCATTTCTGTCTTACCATTTAATAATGCTGAGAGGTTGCAGGGGTTTGTTTTGTTTTAATTTATGAAGAGCAGAAACCTCTTAGTGCTATGGAAGTAATTAAAGAGACAATGCAGCAATCAAAATAATGAGGCACCAAACTGCGGTGATACTGATGGGGTGGATGCCTACATCCCAATTGCCCCTTCTCTGGAGGAGGCTCAGATACACAGGAGTAGGACCGAGTCCGGGCTATGTGACCCCACAGCTGTGTTACACCCCTGTACTTGATTGGTCCAGTGGTGGGCACCTGACCCAAGCAGAGTCCATCAGAGTTCTTCCCTGGGAATTTGCCAGATTGGAACCATTCGGAGGTGGGAGGCATTTGGATGTGAGGTAGCAGTTGTGAGCTGGCATGTTCTCAACCACGTGGAGAAAGCTGGCTGTAGTGAGAGAGAATAAAATCGACAGGCAGAGGAAAGGTGGCATTTGAGCCCCTGGTTTCAGTCATTCTTATGGCCCAGCTGCAGCTCTCTCCTCCCTGTGGTTGGGTGAGACATCTCCTTTTTGTCTGAGCTAGTTGTTCTTGCATTTCTGTCACTTGTGACCAAAGTGTCCTGACTCCCAGAAACAAAACGGTATCAAGCATTTGATATGCTGGGAGCCCTTTGTCCTTAAAACCCCCCACCTGTACCTTAAGAAAGTCCATTGCTTCTGTAGGAGATGGTGTCATGAGACAGTTCAGCAACTACAAAGAGTCTGTATCAAAATTATGTTAGGCTCATGGGAAGAGTTTTCACAACCAAATATACAAAGTGCAACTTTTGGCTTTCCCTGACTGCTTCTGTTCTCAAATCTTCCGATTGCTGCTTCCACTCTGCTGTCCTTCATCTGGCCTTGACCTGTGTGTGCTGAGCTGGAGGAGCACTGGACTGGGAGTCCTGATTCTGTCCCTTCCTAATCACATGATGTTAGGCAAACCACTGAAGCCTTCCAAGGGTTTGTTCTCTCATCTATAAAATGGGGATAATTATAACACCTAACTCATGAATTTATTGGGGAGACCACATGGGAGAGAAGTTCCAAATTCAAGTGCTGTAACTACCTCTTGTAAAAGAAAAGGCAGATCACATGGTCTGACAACTCTTCAATCACTTGATTCGATTCAATTCCTTTTAATAAACATTACTGAGTAGCTGCCATATGCCAGTTCTGTTTTGAGAGCTGGAGATCCTGTAATGAGCAGGAACAGACGAGGGCTGTCTTCACGCAGCTGCCATTCTAGTGAGCACAACAGAAAGTAAACAGGTAAACCAAGAAATGAGCAATTAAGAGAATTTTGAACGGAGGGGACACAATGAAGGAAACGGGATGAGACACACGGTGAGTGGGATGCGTGCTTGAGACCAGAACAGCGCAGGCTGTTTGAAACTCGGATTGTTCTAGATCTAGTTCTGGGGCACATGGTGACCATGAATATGAGCCCGTCTCGTTAGGTCCTACGCCCATTGAAGCACGTGTGCGAACGGGTGAAGAACTCCCCGCACACACTGCCTGGCCAGCTTTGCACCCAAAGAACTGACAGCCAGACTCAATGTGTGTTTAAAAAAAAAAAACGTGCATTAACTGAACAATAAACTTGAGTAGGGAAAAAAATGCCCATTTTGAGCTCACATTTTCTTCATTTCTTTCCTTTGGCATTTCTTTGCTAATAATATCTTTTCTTTTCTTTTCTTTTTTCTGATAATATCTTTAAAACGTCCCAGGTCAAGGCTGATTTGGCATGAGCTCTTTCCTTGGACAATTGGGCCTCGCTCAGTCTGGGAGTCCATCATTTTGGAGCTTCCTAACGCTGACATCTTCAGAAAATATTTCCATAATTGCGCTTTAAAATTTTTCTTCCGTGACAATTCTCAATGTTGGGAGGAACGTGCCTTAGCTATTGTACTAAGCACATTACATCATGTAATTCTTAAAGAACTGAGCTTAGAGAGTCTGCATGAATTAGCTTAGGTCGCAAAGCTTGTTACAAACTAATCACAACTGCCTCTATGTCCTGGGTTGGTTCACCCTACCTCTTGGCCTCTCAGCTTTACCAGCGACTTCTCACCCACAAATGACAGCAAGTGTTGCAGAGCATACTTCAAACAAAGCCACTTTATGGGAGCTCTTTTGCACCCACTATCAATTGATCTGTACAGCAGCTCTGTGAGGTGTTGTGGATACTTTTATTATGACTTTGTCAGTACCTCTTACCCTCTTTCTCGGGTTTGTTCTCTTCTTTCAAGGAACTGCACCTTCCACATTTCAATGAATTGGTTCTAGGGCCATGGCAATAAGAATCCTGTTCCCCACCAAAAAACTGAAACAAACAAACAAAAATAATAGGGCCAATCTTGGTACCTGGCTCCTCTGGCTGCAGTGATTGGCTCAATGATGTACATATGGCCCCAGCTGGGCCAATCAGAGTTGTTCTCAGGGGTTTTTATACTTTGAGCTAGAGGAATGAATGTTTTCCTCTGTGCTAACTGCATATGTGAGCCCAGAGCTGTGTTCCAGCCTTGAACAGAAAGCAGGTTTAGGAGAGTGAGGGCAGAGGCCAAGGACAGAATGCAGGATTTGGAAGTGCTGGAGGCTCTTTCTTTGATTCCTCCTGTCCGGGTTAGCTTTCTAGGACATGCATTCAAAGAAGTCTCGCTGAGAGGCCAGCAAGAACTAGTTTCTAGTTTCATCAGCAACTGGGGTCAGTGGTTGCATATAGGTTGTTTTTAGAGAGTATATAAAGAGAAACGTCTCTGTGGATGATATGCAAAAAAGTGACCATCTCTTCATCAGACCTCTTTATGATGTAAATGACAGAACACCCCAACTTAAACTGGGTTAGGCAATAAAGTAGGTGTAATAGCTAATGGAATTGGAAGTCTAGAGAAAAGTCTGCCTTCAGGTGATGCTTGATCCAGGCTCTAATGATGTCCCTGCAGTCGTTTCTTCACCTGTCTAATCTGCCTTCCTCAGGTTTCACAGAATGATGCCTAGAAGCTTCAGGCTTCCCTAACAGTAGCAGCATGCCTCAGTTTCAGACCTTCAGAGAAAGAGAGGGTATTTTTTTTCCCATAGATTTTGCAAAGTGCTGAGATTTGCTTTTTCTTGATGGCTCAGGCTGGGTCAAATGCCCATTTTTAAATAAACTACTGCTGAGGGAGGGTACTATGTTGTAGGGAGGATGCAGGGCAATCCTGTCCCTATTCCATGGCAGAAGATGGATGAAGGGGAATTCTCTAAAGGCAAATCAGAATACTACTGGGTAGAGAAACAGGGAATGGAGGCAGTAGGACATAGTGGCACACATCCACTGCAGCTTTTATTGTGAAGGCCACTCTGTATCCAGGCTTAGGCTGAGATTGGCTGAAATGCTGGGGGCAGTCCAGCTTGCATAGAGACAAGCTGAAGCGAAGGTTTTTAAAACAGTTGAAGAGGAAACATACTTTGGGGTGATCTGCAGCAGCTATGACCCCTTTGCCAAGCAGCTTACTC
Source organism: Daubentonia madagascariensis (assembly GCA_023783475.1). NCBI lineage: Eukaryota > Metazoa > Chordata > Mammalia > Primates > Daubentoniidae > Daubentonia > Daubentonia madagascariensis. The sequence continues at coordinate 23,705,958 of JAKFHU010002573.1, forward strand.
CGTCTAGGGACTTAGCAGATGACGTGTGACACAGCCTTCCTGCTGCCCCTTCAGCCCCCCATGTGGCACAGCAGAATTCTTAACCCTAGCTCTCTGACACTCCCAGACCCTACTGCCCATCAGAGTCAAAGCCGTGCCCTCTCTCCTGCTCTCCTGGCCACTTGCACTTCCCCTCCCTGGGCTGGACACTAACTCGCTATGTACAGGCCTGTCTGTCCTCAGCAGAGGGCAGGCCCCTTGGGTATAGGAATGGAAGGGCCTGTTTATGAACTCCTCATACTGACAACTGAGCCTACATCCGTGTCTGTTGCATCAAAACCTTTAGAGTTTAGGCTAATTTTTTTTGAGTCTTAAAAAAAGTCAGCTAAACAAACTCTCCTGACTATGCTAATTAGAAAGATACAGCTTCAAAAACTTTTCACTTCTAGAAACCTGACCTTCCCAAATGCCTGAACAGCTGTTCTTTTTGCATTATGCATAATAGGGAATAATTAGAGACAACCTCAATATCCATCAGTAGGGCACCTCTCTGATGGGATACTCAGCAGTTCTTCTTAAAAAATGACTTAGAGTCACATGTCCTCTCATGGAAAGGTGTCCAGAATATATATTCAAGTGACAAAACAAATTACAGAACAGTAGGTAGTACAACTCCCCCCATCCAGGACTAATAATGCACAAAACCACTGACAGACTCCACTCCAAATTGTTAATAGTGATTCTCATTGGAGAATGGGTAATATGAGGTAGTAAAACTTTTGCATTTTACTTCATTTCATATTGTTTGTTATCTTTGCCAGTGAGCACATATTGCTTTTGTAATTAAAAAAGATTAAAATAAAAAATTAAAATAACTCTCAAATAAAATAAAAATAAGTCACTGTGTTGGGCATGGTGGATTGGTGTTCACCATTCATTACTCCCTCCTGTTGTCCTTTCCATACCATAAAGTTTAGAAACTAAAAACCTACATTTGCCAGACTCCCTTGCAGCTAGGGCTCTGGGTGTGATCTAGGCTGTCGGACACACCCTTATGAGAGATTTGGAAGGTGTAAGTGAAGTAGAGGCTGCACTGCTGCTGCTTGTGCTGACGAGCTTGGCCGTGGAGGGATTGGGCTTAGTTGGGGCTGTGTTAGCAGAGGTCTCAGTGTCTAATTACTAACTGTAGGGGCAGGGTGCATAGCACCATTTGCTGGTTTGCATTAGAGGAGCTGTGATATGGTTCTGCAGCCACTTTAGCTGGAAGCTTTCCAGTTCAGCAGGTAGCTTTCTGATGGTAGAAGAGTCAACTACTCCTTGGTAGCCTGATTCTGCTGTATGACTGAAAATTGTACTTTTTTCAGCCCTTCCTATAATTCTATAAACTATTTGTATTAAACCCCTTTCTGTTTAAACTAGCTAGAGTGGACTTTTTTTCTTGCCAGATACACATATGAAAATCTGGAAAAAGTAGCATAATATTACTTTGGGTTCAAAGCCCTCTGATACCTTTTGGAAACATGAGAGAATTGTTTTTTGTTTCTTTTAAATTAAACTCAACGGGGGAAATGAGACTAAACTTCTTAAAATTCCACCCTAGTAATTTATAAATCGGATGACACAAATTGAAAGAGTCAGGAATGTGGTCTTTGAGCCTCCAAAATCCCCTCTCTACGTTTTCTGTCCTGTGCACACACAATTTCTCTATCTTTGGTCATCCCATTTCATTTCACGTAGAGCCACTTTGCCAGATTAGTTTTCCTAGGCCAAATACAAATGGAAACACAAGAAAAAAATTATAAGGAAATGAAAAAGTCCAATTGATACTAGTAATAGTTCCCTTTAATGTAAGAATGACCGTAACTCACGTTTTTCCTTTGGGTTATGACTCTATTTTTAAAACCCTGTTTGATATATATTTTTGAAGCTAGGTGGCCTCGAAGTTACTCACCAACATTTATGTCAGAGACTTCAGTCCAGAGGAAAATGAGGAATGCCCTTCTCTGATGAGGTCGTCTTGACAGTCTGAGGCTGAGTCTCCCTGGCTTGAGGGAAATCAGAAACTGGAAGTGTTATTTGTCACCTGGCCAAGCCCCAGGTCATGGTACCTCCTCACCAGCTCCACTTTGCCCTGCCCTATCAATCAGCACCTTCATCCTAGCAGCCCCAGCTGTATGGCACTTGACAGTTTACAAAACTCTTTTGCATACATTCCCATTTGGCATCAGCACAACCCTAGGAGGCTGGCAGAGCAGGTCGCATTAGCTTCACTTCAAAGATGAGGAAGTTAAAGTGCAGAGAGTTTAAGGGACTTGATCGAGGTGACAGAAGCAGCCCCAGATCTTCTTTCAAGGTTTCTAACTCAAAGTCCAGTGTGTTTTTTAGAAGGCCATGTGGCTCCTTGTGTTTTATTCTTTATGGTCTGACCCCTTTGCCAGGGAAAGCCCTCGTTTCTCCCTATGACTCTGGGGTTAGCATTGAAATAACCCATGGGTACCTTGCAAATGGGCAAGGCCTTGGCCTGGGTCACTTGGCTTCTGGCTACAAGTCGTGCAGTTCTCCAAAGCTGACAGCATTGGTAGCTGTTACCTTCTGCCACACGTCCTTTACCTACGTGAACACCTATTGGATTCTGGGAAAAGAGAGATGGAGAGCTTCAGGCAGATAGTTCTCTGTGACCACCGGATGTCAGTACTGATCTATGCTTGATAACCAAACCTCTGCCCAGGCCAGGCACAGCCTCAGCACCAGGGTTTAAAACGGAGTAGGTGCTCCATTTTGGTACACTGGCCAAAAGCAAAGTATATAGCACCTATGCGTGTTGATTAAACAGCGGGGTTTCTCTGGCCCCGTCTCTGACAGGCTGCTGTTCTTGGATTCCTCCTCTAAAGTGCTTGATCTAGCTGTCTGGACCTGATCTTGCAAGAGTGAGAGAAGAACCAGCCTTGCAAACAGGCTTAGATCATCTCTGCTGCCTGATGAATTCCCTTTCCAAGGACAGCACAACTTCAGGTATATGAAAAGTATTATAAAGCAAAGAATTTAAGTGGTTGCCTTTGAGATGGGGAAAACTGGGACTGGGGGGTCTTGTAGGACTATGTGAGTCATTAAACTACGGGACCGTGTAGCTTAAATAAAAATAGAAACAAAAAAGTTGTTGTAAAGAACCACTAAATGTGGAAGGAAGGAAAAAGAAGAGAAGCAAGGATGGGCTCATGGACTGGGCACAGTGGCATTGGGTGTCAGAGTTTTGGGAATCCTGGACTAGCAGCTCTCCCTGTGTTAGCTCGCTCACTCGTCTTTTAGCCCCATAGCAGCCCCACGAGGTAGCACTAGGTGCGGAAACTGAGCGTTAGAGATGTTGTGCCTGAGGAGCCCATGAGAGGTGGAACTGGGCTTCAAACCCAGGCCTTTCTGACTCCAGAACTCACGCTCTTACCGCTCTGTTATTCCGCCTCCCTCCACCTTCACACACACAGTCTCAGTGACTTGCTCAAGATCACACAACTTTGGGGGCTAGGGGCAGTGGAGGGGGACAGGGACTAAGTGTTGAGGTTTCCTGACTGTCTCTAATGTTCTTTCCATGGCCTCACTGGGCCTTGTCCAAATGTCTGTGTCAGAACAGGAGGAAGGTGAGACCAGGGACCCTGCTCCCCCATTGTTTCTTGGGGAGGGGCCCAGATGGTCGTAGTGGCCCTTTTGGAGAGGGAAGGCAGGCTCAACAGCCTGCCCAAGCATAGCTCTGACCAGCCCACGGGAGGACTCACACCGCCTGGGACCCGCCAGCATTTCCCTGTGTAGTCTGCCTGCACCCTCTGCCCTGGATATCCCCAAACTGGCAGGTGATCCTTGTCACCTTCTCCTCTGCCCCTGGGAGCTGTTTTTACCTCAAGGCAGCCTTCTAGGCCTCTCAATCTGGTACGCACATTGTCAGGGGCCTTTTCTCATAGCCTGAAGCTTAGCAACAGGGTCTGCACATGAAACATGTGCCCCCTGACTGGTAGCTAAGTGCATTCTGATCTAGCTGCCTTGGAGTGCTGGGAGGTTTCTTCAGGCTGCTTAGTGGTTCCAGTGGTCCCCAGTTAGTGATAGGTGGAAGGCCCAGTCTCCTCACCTGTCCAGGACCCTCCATGGCCATCTAGCTCTAAAGTTCTGTGTGTCTAAGGTAAGTTGAGCTTGGGGCACGGCCTGAGCAGCCTTATTTGGCTGACTTCACTCACAATGACAGAGGTGGGCAGAGTCTCAGCTCACCCTTGACACTGGGTGTGGGTGATTTAGTGAAGTCTGAGCCAGCAGATGGATGGGGTCCTGGGGGAGGGGCAAGGTGACTTTTACCTTTAACCAAATATCTCTGCCCAAATGACAGTTTTGGTTTAGGAGAAGGTGCCCTTGAGGTAAGTGACAAGATTGATAGGGAGAATGGGCACCCTTCTAAATTCACTGCCGTCTCCAGGGAGACTCTCAGAACCCAGTGGCAAAGGGGGCTTCCTAGGGACCTGATTATGTTAGGAAATTGATGCTGTTGAGTGTTGAGGTCTTTTTTGGTTTTTTTTTTTAGAGATAGGGTCTTGCTCTCTCGCCCAGGCTGGAGTGTAGTGGCATCATCAGAGCTTACTGCAGCCTCGAACTCCAGGCTCAAGCGATCCTCCCACCTCAGCCTCCTGAGTAGCTGGGACTACGGGCGGGCGCCACTTCCCCTGGCTGATTTTTGTATTTTTTGTAGAGACAGGGTCTTGCTATGTTGCTCAGGCTGGTCTCAAACTCCTGCCCTCAGGTGATCCTCCTGCCTCGGCCTCCCAGAGTGCTGGGATTACAGGCATGAGCCACTGCGCCTGGCTGAGTGTTAAGTTTATGAAACAGGTGGAATGGAGGGAGAGATAGGAATGCACAAAAGAAGATGAGAAAGACATTAAAGGACATTTAACAGCACAGTGTGCACGTGTGTGTGTGTGTGTGTGTGTGTGTGTGTGTTTTAACCAGGCACTGTCTTGCTGTAACAAGAACATTGTCTAAGCCCTCTAGCTGGTCTCTCAGCCTCCCCACTGTACACACCTTCCTTTCTGCACAGACTTATTGTCTGAAGCCTCATTTTCATCTCCTTACTCCTGGATCTTCCAGGACAAGCTTCCTCTCTGTTTGGACTTCAGGCCTTCCTTACCTGGCCACAGCCTCCCAACCACCGTTGCTGTTTTCTGCTTCCCATCCCCCCCCCACATATACTCACAAACTCACACTCACGTACGTAGGTCTCACACTTTTTCTCATGTTTTTCCACCTGTGGTTGTCTCCACGTTCTCCCCGTCAACCTATCACATTCTTCCTGGTCTTTTTTTTTTTAAATAGCTTTATTGAGATAAAATTCGTATACCATACAATTCATCTATTTAGCCTAAGAGTCAATGTTTTTTTCTTAGAGACAGAGTCTCGTGCTGTCACCCAGACTGGAGTGCAGTGGCACGATCATAGTTTGCTGCAGCCTCAAACTCCTGGGCTCAAGTGATCCTCCTGCCTTGGCCTCCCAAAGTGCTGGGATCACAGGCGTGAGCCACTGCACCTGGCTGGTTTTTAGTATATTCACAGATATGTTCAATTTTCACCACAGTCAAATTTAGAACATTTTCCTCACCTCAAAAATAAACCCCGTACCCTTTAGCTATCACCTTCTAGTTCCCCCAGCCCCATGCTACCAGCCTTAGGCAAGCACTAATCTGCTTTCTGTCTCTGTAGATTTCCCTGTTCTGGATATTTTGTATATGAACAGAATCATATATGTGGTCTTTTGTGTCTGGCTTTTTTCACTTAGAATAATATCTTCAAAGCTCATTCATGTTGTTTATGTGTCAATACTTTATTCCTTTTTATGACTGAAGAATATTTTAACTCTCCCCGTGTTTCAAGGTCCAGCTTACTGCTCACTTCCTCTGGGAAGCCTTTGTAACCAACCCCATGGGCCCTCCTGAACACTCCCAGGATATTTACAGTGTAGTATGAGATCATTCCTGTGTCCTCTGTGAGAGCCTTTCTTCCTCATTAGACCGTGTCCCAAGCCAGTTCCTTGGGAAGCAGGTTCAGAGTTGGGTGAAAGCTGGGCCTTAGTACCCCCACATCAACAGTCAACAGTCATTGAACACAGCTGCTCTAAGAAAATGTTGTGACCTTGGGTGAGTTGTCTCTCTTCAGCCAAGGGCAAGTCCTAGAGCGGGCCTCAGCTGAGAGCTGGCAGCTGGCAGCATTCCCAGCAGCCAAGGGATGAGGGTGCTATGGTATCCACTACCAGCTGAAGCCCCTTAAGGACAGGGGTTGTGTCATCCTTTCTGCTTGCCTCTCCCCTCCCCTAGCACCTGACTTGGCTTGAATTCAGGCTTTGGGATCAAGTGGAAGTGGATTCTTTAAGCCTCAGTTTCCTCATCTGTAAAATGGGGGTAATAATGGTCTCTACCTTGTAGAGTTATTGTGAATATGAGTGAGTTGATGTATGTAAAGCATTTAACAGTGTCTAATACATACTACGCTCTCAATAAATATTAGCCATTGTTATTATTTGTAGATTCTCAACCCCACCTGATATTTGACTGATTTAAAGGGGTGGACGCTGATATAAACTAAGGGACAACAAGTGAACCAGATGTCAACATTGAGTTGTTAACATTAGAAAGTTATTTTTTGAATTAGGAAATATTTCAGACATACAGAAAGGCATAAAGAGTCATTTACTGAACATCCATGTTCCTAGCATCCAACTGATTTAAAAAATTACAGATACATATGAAGTCTTTTGTGGACCCCTCCCCTGCCCCCAAGGTGAATCTTGAAGGTGATGTTCATCCTTCCTGGGAACATTTTCATGCTGTTCCCATACGTGTAGGAATCTCTAGGCAATACATCGTCTTTTGCATGTTTTAAAACTTCATGTAAATGACATCGTAGTGTATCATGCTTCGGCTTCTTTTTCGTTCAACACAATGCTTGACATCAAACGTGAGATTTGCCTGTGTTTTACCTGCAGCTTTGGTTCATTTATTTCCCTGCAGTACAAGACTGAAAATCCTGCTCCCAAAGTGTAAGAAGTGTAAGGAGAGAGACTCTTTGTGGCTGAACTGCTTGGCCCCAACTTCTTTCCGGCCATTTTCATCTTCATCTTCTGGAGAGGTAGTGTAGTCCAGGTTAAAGCCTCTGGAGCCAGATTCTGTGGTTTGGAGTCCCAAGTCTGCCACTTGCTAGCTAGGAAACCTTGGGTAAGCTACTCAACCTCTCTGTGCCTCAGTTTCCTTATCTGAAACCAGAGAACAATAATTCCTCAACGTCCTTCATAGGATTGTTTGTAAGACACTTAGTACAGGAGCTGTTGGTTTGTAGTGCAGTATTGGCAGGGTTAACTATTACTCTTTCACTTGGGTTGTTTCTAACCAGACGGTAAGGAACACGGCTCCACGAAGCATGGTCCCAACAACTAGGGCCTGATCCCTGCCATGCAGGGAAGGGCAGCTATACAGCCTGGGATTCTCCACATTTGAAAAGCTGGGAAGCTGACATTTGGAAAGCTGATTTTTCTGGTGGTTCTGTTTGATGTTCTGCCAGTGGCTCCTGGCACAGCTGTGAAGAGAGGTCTTCTGGTTTACTGCCTTTGACCTATCCAGCTCCCTCAATGCCACCCTTCTTGCTCCATTGCACAGAAGAGTAAATGGGCTCAGAGATATGAGGTGACCTGCTAATGATAGGTGACATCCTGAGACTTGAACCCAAATCTCTTCATTCCCGATCCTGGGGCCTTTAGCCATATAGTGGGCCTCCCCAACCTTGACTGGTCATTTTCAGCCTATTGTTTTCCTGCTTGAGTGCAGGGGTGGGACCCTGAGGCTCAGACAGGAAAAGAAACAGTTTTCGGGGCCACTCACCCTGCAGAAGGTATGCTCTACCGCTGGCCTTGCACCCTCAACTATCAGATTGTGGAGAGCTGTTTTAGAACTGGAGGATGTTTTGTGTTTTTTTTTTTTCTCCTGTCTTTCCTTGAGCGGTTAAAACGTATTTTTCATATTCCCTAACAAGCTGGATGGGAGTTAGGGGAATCTGTGGGAGGGGGTGCTGGGGACGCGTGTGGTGGCAGAGGGTGGTCAGCAAGCGTGGCTTTCATTCCTCCAATATACAAGTTTTGGCTTGCCTCACCTTGAAACGGAGTTTTCACGGAATAAAATATGTCAAGGTAGACAGATTCTCTCCTTATGAGATGTCATATGACTATTCTTGCATGCGGTTATTTTCTTTTAAAATAATTTACAATGGCAGACCTCACTGCCATAATCAGTTTCTGTTTCTATTATAAATCCAATTTTGGAGGGTGATGGTGTCTGCCGTTTCATCTTCCTTAGGGCTTAAACTTTATATTTTCTCTTTAAAAAAAAAAAGGAAGCAGCTTGTATGTATGTTTAAAGAAACTAAAAGCCTGGGCTTTTGGAAGATAGTTTAGCAGTAAGAATTTAGGCAGGAACAAGGATTAACAAACAGGCATTGACTCCCATGTCAACTTTGATCAATTAGTAGTGTATGATAGTGGATGGCTCCAGTGCTGTGTGGAGAAGGATCCAGCATCAGTGGAAAAGAGCTGTGATCGATTAGTGATGTCTGTCATGAACCTCTGCAGCTGGAAGGGGAGAATGGTTGAAGGGACCCTGCAAACATTCACCTGTAAAGTAGAGCAAGCATGGTAAGTTTTTCCCTAACAGGAGCTCCTTATCTCTTTATAGCATTGGATAGTTTCAAAAGCATTTTTCATGTGCTTTATTTTCATTTAACCATTACATCAACTGGGTGGACTCAGTAGGGCTAATTTGTCCTCATATTAATTAATTTATCTGTTAAATGTTTACTGAACAATTACTGTACTAGGCTGTGGAGACAATCTCTAAGAATGACCACCACCAATTCCTTCCCTTCCTGCTCATGCATGCTGCCCCTCACATCAGGAAGTGGAGCCTTCCCCTTAAATCGGGGCTGCTCTTAGTGACTTTCTTGACTCACAGGATGCAGCTGAAATGATGTTCTGGGAGTTCCAATGTAAGGTTTGAAGAAGCCTTTCAGTTTCAGCCTAAGTCTTCTTGAAACGTTTGCTTTTGGAGCCCTGATCTGCCACATAAGAAATATGACCACCCTTCTGGAAGGACCATATGAAAAGGCTGTGAGGCTAGAGACAGGGGCCCAGCTGAGCCCAGCCTTCCAGCTGCCCCACGAAGACACCAGTTATGTGAGAAGCTATCTGGGACCCAATAGGTGGGCCCAGATGTCAGCTGAATACCACTGAGTCACCCCAGTTGAGGCCGTGTGGACAGAAGAATCAACAAGCTGGCTCCTGCCGAAATTCCTGATTCCCAGAATCATAAGGGGAAAAGGTTGTTATTAGAAGTGACTAAGGTTTGGGATGGTTTGTTATATAGGAATGTTATGCAGCAATATTATGTTATGTAACAGAACATTTGACACTGGGCTTTCAGGGATGAGTATGACCCAGTTTCAATCCATAGAGAGCTCCAAGTCTCTGGAGAGAGACGGATGTGTGAATGAACAAATCACAATTTAGGGAAACAAAATATGTACAAGAAAAGATGGTAGTCCAGAGGGGAGATGGGTAACTCTATCCTAAAGGGGCAGGGAAGTCTTCCCAAAGGGGGTAATGTCTGTCAGGCCTCTGGCCCCATTGCTCTTGGGATGCATGGCCCACAAGAAGTCACTTTTTTCTGGGAATATCCCTAACATGAAAGAAGGGTCCCCAATTGCCAAGTCCACGTTAGGTGACTCTGTTTTCCTGGCCATAGCTGATAGATCCAGGAGTGGACTAGTACTCAAGGCGGGTCAATCAAATTTTCTCTCCCAGTAAATTGAAACTTGGAATGCAGAGTCTCAGAGGCTGGGCATCACTGGAACCAAATTATGGTAATTGCAGCTCTCTAGAGCAGAATTTCTTAACCTTGGCACTGTAGACATTTGGTCTGGTTGATTCTTTGCTAGGGTGGAGGGAGCTGTCCTGTGCATTGTAGAATGCTTGGCAGGATCTTTGGCCTCCACCCAATAGATGACTGTAGCATCCCACCCCAGTCATGACAATCAAAAATGTCACCAGAAATTGCCAAATGTCCCCTGGAAGGCAGAGTCACCCCCAGTTGAGAACCACTTTTCTATAGTGAAAGTCCCCAAGTTCATGTGTGGCCCTATCCCTGTCCTTATTGAGAAATGGTAGTTAGGCCGGGCACGGTGGCTCATGCCTGTAATCCTAGCACTTTGGGAGGCCGAGGTGGGAGGATCACTTGAGGCCAGGAGTTTGAGACCTGCCTAGGCAACACAGTGAGACCCAGTGTCTACAAAAAATTAAAAAATTAGCAGGGCATGGTGGTGCACACCTGTAGTCCCAGCTACTTGGGAGGCTGAGACAGGAAGATCACTTGAGCCCAGGAATTTGAGGTTGCAGTGAGCTATGATGATGCCCCTGCACTCCAGCCTGAGCAAGAGAGCAAGACACTGTCTCAAAAAGAAAAGAAAAGAAAAGAAATGGTAGTTAATATATATACCTCTTGTACCTGTGAGGTACCCCAGCGTCAATTTCTGTATCTTGCAACCAAAAGAATCCTAGTTCACACAGTACTGATGGTTGGAATGGAGTTTGTTACACAGATGGGCTTGGGAGGTATTTGGCTTGCAGGATCTGTTTGTGGCGAGGCAGGACACAGAAGCATGAAGCTTCTGGGTGTGGCTAGGAGACTGGAGGGGCACCAGGGCAACGGTGCTTGGCAGACCACGCTCAAGTCTGCAGATGGGGGACGGTGGCTCTGGGGCCCTCCATGACTTACCTAAGTCAGTGCTTTCCACGGAGCCAAAGGCCCCCCACCATCTATTATCTCAGGATGCAAGGAAAATTCTTCAATGGTTATTAAAGGCTAGAGTTTGGGATTTTAGAGGATGATGTTCTGATAGGAATATTTCTCCTTGCTGCAGAATCAGTTGCTTCTAGGTTTTAACCCTGTCTATGTTTCATAGTCAAACTAAAGCGAAGAACTTAAGACATTTAAAAAAATTATGCTGGATCTCAATATCTTCTCAGTGTGAGGCAAAAGTCAAGTCCTTTAGGCTTGAGTTGGTTGGATGAAAATGTCTCATTGTCCCCTTGCCTATGAGTTTTGGGTATGTGAATGAGGATGTTCTGGGTAACAGAGAATGGAGACCAAGTCAGATGACCTGCAGTCACAGGGTGCACTGCGAGATGCCCCACACTCCTGTGAGCAGCCGTGCCACAGTCACCTTGTCCTTTTCTTTGGAGACTCAGCGTCTCTCAGCTTCGGTTTCCACTGCTCTTGGTACTGCCTAGTATCACATTTTCTGCAAGTCTCAAGTTCGAGTTCTCCAGGAGACAGTCTGGTGGGTCTCAGCTCTGATCTAGGACAGAGCTTTGGCTCCTGGCTAACTATAAGTCACTGCCTCTGGGGACTGTGGCCATCCTCAGTTGAACCAGGTGCAAAGCATAGTAGACCCTTTGTGAAAAGAGGGTCTCAGAAGAGGCTTTTGAGGAAGCAGGACCTCCAAACCATTCCAGAAAGGGAGGTGTCCTTGGCAGATACCACTATGTGGAGTTAGGGTCGAGCACTACTAGTGTCCCTTGCAAATTACAGGCTGTAGCTCTGAACCCAGAATTCCAACCAATCGGCCAAATTCAGTAGCCCCAGACAAGGTACACTCAGGGGAGGCCACTTCTCAGGAGTTAGCTTCCAGGAATAAATTCCCTTGGGAAACTCTGCAGGCAGCTTAAACCTCAAGAAAACCACTCATTAGGAGCTTGGGGAGCTGTTAATTGCCCTGTCCAGCCAAGATGCAGTGCCGCTGCGCCAGCCCGCTGAAAAATAATGAAGTCACTAGAAGTTCCAGCTCCATCCCTGTCTGCCCAGGTTCCCTCCTGTTTCCTCTTCCTCCTCTCATCCCAGACACTGTGCTCCCGCTGCTGCCCCACTGCCCAGAGACCCTGGCCATGGTGCTCAAACAGAACTGCTCCCCCTGGGACCTAGCGCCGGGGCAATCATATTCTCAGAAAGAACACACAGGAAAACAAAACCCGGCCAAGGCTTGTTTTGCTGAATTGTAAATAAATTCATCTGAAAGTTATGTTTACAAAGCTACAAGGATTCAATCACATAGAGCTGCTACTCATCTCTTAGAAAAATGTGAAAGCTTAAGAAATTCATCCAGTCTGGGCAAAGCTGTGACTTCGGGTTGCCATGGCAATGCCCATGTCCTCTGCCTCCTGGTCCTGTGCTGGAGCAGGCCAGTCGCAGGCTGGAGGACAATGGGGTGGCGCAGAGAGACCACTGGAGGGGATGCTGGGAGGCCTGTGTTCTAGTCCTGGGTCCGATGCTAACCAGCCCCCCCGAGCTTCTGGAACAGGGTGTTGAACTAGTCGATTTCAAATGTCTTTTCTAGAAGGAACATTTCATAGTAAATTATGTGAGTTTAAGGGACCTTAGACTCTTTTAAGGGGATCTAGCATGTAAAACCACTTGGTGCTATGGGGAATTCTCCCACAGAGTGGGTTAAGGTGGGAAGTAGCCCCCCAGCTCGCTGAGGAAGTGGGAGTAGGCACAGGCCTTGTCTCTGGCTCGGCCACCAGGGGGCAGCACCTAACCTGTGCTCAGGCAGCTGGTTCTCGCTCTTGGGACCGACTCTGGAGAGCGGTCAGAAGAGGTGATCTCAGGTAGAGGTTATTCAGGGTGGCAGCAGCTGAGTTGCCAATGCAGTGGCTGGAGAGGGGAGGGCCCAGTGGTGCCAACAGTGTTGTCTCAATCAAGTTTTCCCTGTGGCATGAACGTGACTGTGTTGTCACTGTTAGCTTCTGTGGTCTCGTGTCTTTTTTCTGCTACTTGTTCAATTTTGTCAGGGACTTAAGACTTTCAGTAGGGATTTGGTGTTTTCTCTTTAGTCGGCCAGAGCTGATTTCTATTGTTTGAAACCAGGAACCCCTACCAGGACCTTGGTGAACTAATTAACCCACAGTTTGCTATTTATGATTGAAACCATTTTAGGGTCTTACCTAATCCCAAAGGGTTCAAGGAGGATGTTGGTATCAGCGATACCTCCACCCCAGGGTGCCATGTCAGCATCACCTCGCCTGCCAGTTCTGCACAACTGGCGGTGGCTGAGTGGGGCACGGTGTTGAGGAGGATTCTGAAGCCAAAAGTCATTAGCAACGTCTGCCAACGGGCAGACAGTTGAGAGTGGTGGTGCCTGAACTCAAAGGGGGACTTGCAGGGGGCTGGGGAGATATATTTTGTGGGGATGGTGATAGTGGGGAACCCAAATCCTCTCAACTCTCCTGCCTCTGTGAAAGGCAGCCGAACTTCCTTTGCCATCATCGTCCCATAGGACAGCCTCTCTGACAACCCAAAGATAAGATCAGCATCCCTTACAGGACCTCGCAGAGAAAGCCCCAGTGTGAGCCGTTCCAATGCCTGCGGCTGCAACGCCTGAGGGACCAGTCTACAGAGTCTGAGCACCAGAGCTTTCGGGGCTCTTAGAGGTCATTCACTCTGATGCTCCCATTTCATAGGTGGGGAAACTGACGCCCAGAGAGGGGAGGGATGACTTGCCTGTGGCTCTGCAGTCAGTTTAGTGGCAGTTTGGGGTTTCCCATAGCATCACTCGACATCTTTCCCAGCCGTTGCTCTCGTCCGCAATGACCCCCTCCTCAGGTTAGGCCCTCAGCACTGCTGGCCTAAACCACACTCCCAGTCTCTTAGTGGGCCTCCCTGCCTCCAAGGCAGATTCGGCTACGGAGCCTCCATTCTATGCCAGAGTGTGCTGAGCCTCACTTTCCAAAAATCTTCGTAACGATCCCATGAGTGGGATAGTGTTATCACCATTTTACAGGTTAGGAAAGTGAGCCTCAGTAAAGTAAGAGTTTCCCCAAGGATGCAGGGATGTAGAAGGAGGATTTGAACTTGGGCCTCCAATTCCAAGTGTAATGCCTATTCTGGTTCCACTCCACTGCCTTGAGATTGTTGCTGAATGGATTTCTGAAAGATTGCATTATGTCGGTTCTTTCTTTTGGATCACACGGCTGTTCTGAAACCTTTGCAGTTCACAAATAAGAGTCTTTCATCAGCCTCTGGCCTTGCTGATTGCTCACAAAGTGAGGTGTTGCTGAACTCACCCTGATAGCTGGGCTTCTCTGAGAGCTTCTGGGGCCCCTGTTTCCAGGGGTGAGGGAAAAACCCTGTTTCAAAAAGGAGCTAAGAAAAAAAATCCAGGTCAAACACTTAACACTGGCCCTGGCGCCTGATAACAAGCATTCTGATAGGCCGGGTTGGTTAATCGTAGCTCTAAGTCAGAGCTGGGGGTGTGGGTGGGCCGGCCTGCATTGCCTAGGCTGCCCACCCCCAGGGGGCGCAGTGTGGCCGCCTCTGGGCCGCTTCCCCTGCTGGGCAACATTGTGGGCTCCATTGCTTGTCTACTTGCTTTCATGTTCATTTTCAGTCTCTCTCCCCGCTTGCCCACAGTAAGCTCCAAGGGAGGATCTTGCCTGTTTTTTTGTGTACCAGTGCTAGACACATGAGCAGCTGCTCGATAAATAATTGTTGAGTGGATGGATGAATGGGCAGAATGGAGGGATGAAGAAAAGAGTTTCTAGTTAAAGTCCTGGACTGAGATATTCTGAATTGGGAGAACATCTGGTTATTCCAGTCAAGTGGCAATTTATGTTCTACTGAGTTGAACAACTGTGCCCAAACAGGGCAAATCCACAAGGACGGGGCCTCTAAACACTTACTGAAGGCTCTGTGATAAAGGCCCTCCCCACACCCCTCCCATAGTTAAACTTCCTGCTATAGAACGAGGGGCTGCTCTAATCGACCTTGAATGAGGTAGTGTTTACAGCTGCGACTTAGCAGCCATTGATCTTGAATTGATTAAGCGAGCATTTTGCAAAGGAGAACCCACAAGAACAGGGACAAAGAACCCCATGTATTGAGGATTTCACACCACCCATTCACCCCTTCTGCTCCACACATCTAGTGTGTGTGCACTTTCAAAAAATAAACAAACAATTAATGAATGACTATAGAGAGAGAAGAGGCGATGGGTCCAACTTTCTCTCGGCAGGAGGGCAAATTGGCTGCCCAGGCCCTGAAAGGGCATTCCCAGCCCTCATTAGTTTTAACTGGGGGGTCCCTGTCCAATTCCCCCAAGAGCAGGCAGCACTTCAGGGCTTGATGAGTTGGGACTCCGTCAGCGATTGTAAATTCTTTGGATCTGCTTTTTTTCTTTTTCTTTTTTTTTTTTTGTGGCAGTTCCAGCACTTGGCAGGGCCCCCGGAAAGAGCAGAAAACTTGGGTTCTCTTCTTGGCTCTGCCTGGCTGTGCTTGACTGGACAAGGCACTCTTAGGGCCTCAGATCACTCATCTGTAAAATGAGGGGGTTGGACAGGAACAGTGGTTTCCAAACCTTTTATTTTTTGTGCTGGAATCTATTCTTTAAACAAAGCCTAACTGGGCCACCTCTCCCCCTATAATATGTTAAAAACAAACTTGGGAAAAATGTGGGGTGGGGAGAGGTGGCATGGTCTCCTACTCCTCCCACCCCAACCTCTAGTCTGAGAGGGGGCTCCGTGGAACCTCTCAGCTCCCACAGAACACAGTTTGCAAACCACTTCCGGATCCCACCCAGATCTAATTGGAGTTGGTCCTCATCAGAGGAGCCTAATGCTTGTAGCAGTTAGGAATTGTGTATGGCTACTAGTAACAGGAACCTGACAAATAGGGGCTTAAGCACCAGAGGGGGTTATTTATTTATTCATTTTTATTTGGTAACAAGAAGTGCAAAGGCAGGTGGTCCAGGGCTGGTGTGGCAGTTCCACAGCATCACCTGGGAGAAGAGATCAGGCGCCTCTTCTCTTTCTGTCCATCATCTTGAGAACATGACTGCCATTCTCAAATTGGGCTCATGACCAAAACAAGGCTGCTGAAGCTCCAGGCGTCACATTCACATTTGAAACAAGAAAAAGGAGGAAGCGGAGAAAGGCAGACAGGCACATGGCAATTTGTTCTGCTCCCTTGAAAAACTTTTCTGGGAGCATTACTCGTGACTCCAGCTGATGTCTCCTTGGTGAGAACTGTGTCACGTGACTACTTCTGGCTGCAAGGGAAGGCAGAAAAAGTTATCATTATTATTTTTTAAACTGGGTTATATTGGCATCCAGCATAAAACCAGGGTTCTGCTAATGATAATGATGAAAAGAATAAATCCTGGGTGGACCCCAGGGAAAAAACCACTACAACAAGCTAACATCTATTGAGCACTTCTCAGTACCAGGCGCCATGCTGGGAACTTTACAAGCATTATTTCATTTAATTCTTGTAACTGCCCTGTGAGGTAAACACTCATTATTCCCATTTTACAGCTAAGGATGTTGAGGCACAGAGAAGTTAAGTAACGTGGCCAAGATTCTACAACAAATAAGTGATGAAGCCAGGATTTTAACTCAGACATTCAGATGCTACAGCCCAAATCCTTAACCACCAGATTATATCTTTATCATGAAGACCATAAAGTTAGTTACATCTAAGACCTTTCAATGCCATTTCAGCATCTTTAAAAGAAAGAAGGCTACAAAGCACTGGGCACAGAGGGCCAGGGCCTGCGCTCCAGTTTCCATATTGTCTTCCTCCTGGTAATGAAGGCAGCCTGACAGGCTGAATGGGCCATGATGCATTTACCAGAAGGTAAGTATTTCAGATACGGTTTGGAGGGATTTCAGGGGAAACATATTCAGGGACTTGACTTGCAGGAATGATTTATGAAGAAAGATTAAAAGAGCTAAATATATATGGGCTGGCACGGTATGAAAAGAGTAAGAAAAGGAGAGAGGAAGGCAGCACAAAATAAAACACACAGACAGCCCTGAGTGTTCCAGAAATCTAGGGAGGGCTGCAGCAATGCAAGGCAAAGGGGGTCACGGCTCAGATCCAGTTGAAAAAGGAAAAATAGCAAGCACTGGGCTCTATCCATCAAAGGTTTCTTGAGCGCTAGCTGGCTCTGCCATCAGCTCGGGGATGGGAGGTGGGGGTGGCTCCTGCCTTCAAGGCACTTAGGCGCCAAGAGGCCAGCTCAGAAATAGAGCCCTTAGGGAATACTCTTGTAGGTAGAGCTCTGTAGGAACCATGGTCTCCCAAGGGGAAGGAAGCAAGGTCTTTAAGTCAAGCTTTATAGTTACAGGCCACTTTGACAACTTTTCCTCTTTGAATCATCACAACAATATTGTCCCCATCTTGCAGATGAGAAAACGAAGGCAGAGCAGGCTCAAGTGACTTTAGGTTCAGGTGGCATCACACTGCTCCAATCAGTGGCAGATCCAGGAATGGGGACAGCAGTGTTTCTACTGCTCATATTTTCAAAAGCAGCATCTTCACTCGGCACAGTAGCTGACACATAGCAGAGGCACACTAAATGCCATCTCTCTATCTAATGTAGCTTATGACTAAATCCATGAACATATCCACTTGTCGATCAGGATTTCTCTTAAGGGAAGTTCACCTTTGGTGTCAGCATTCATCGGGAGAAATACTTACCAGTATTACCAGAAACTGGGAATATATTCCCTTAAGAGCAAGAAGTGGTGCAAACTAAATTCTCATGAACCAACATGGAATCAGACAGCTACTAACCTGGGATTTTATTTTCTAATTAAATTCTTTTTTGGCATGGGGACCTTTCTGGGGTGTTGGTAACATTCTATATCTTGATCCATTTGTGAGAATTCACTGAACTTTGTTATTTGCATACTTTCTATTGACATATACTAAATATACTGAAAGGTTCTTTTTTAAAAAAATGATATCTTCAACAATTTAAGGTCCTAAATTGGCATTCTGGTTAAAACCGGGATGTGGCAGAGACTACTAGGTGTCTCCCAATTTCACTTGCTCTTTCCTCTTTAGAAGAAGAGGCCTGATTTTGAACTGGGCACATAGCCAGTTGGAATAAAAATGACATCTTCCAGCTTCTCTCGCAACTGGGTGTGGCCTTGTGACAAGTTCTGGCCAATGAGATCTAAAGGAAGCATAGTGTGCAACTTTGCAGAAGTCACCTGAAGGCAGGTGACATGCCCTTCTTTCCTTCCTTTCTCTTTTTTGACAGCTTGAAAGTAGATAAGATGGCTGGAGCACGGCAGCTATCTTGGTCGAGGAGGTGGGAACGGTGCTGTTACAGCAGCTTGAGGGTGGCTGGTCCTTGAGTACCACCAGGAGCTCTTCCGGGGGCCCCCGAACTGCTTCCCTGCAGCACTCTTTTTATGAGGGCAGATGAACTTCTCTCTCACTTAAGCAACTATTTTGGTTTTTTTGTTATTTGTAGCCAAAGTCAGTCCCAATTGATATGTATGATGGACTTCAAATTCAGCTTATTTCGTGGAAAGGGAGAAGGGAGTGTGATTAGCTTCAACCTTGTTGGTAAATGCTTTGTTTCTTTAGTTGAGTGGTGAGCCTACAGATGTTATTAATAATTATATTTTATACATTTTTTGCATATATAAACATCACATATTAAATCTCTCAAAAAGGCACTGGTAGAAACGGTCAGAGCAAGACCATGAGTCACACAGAAAAGAGAATCAAGTGGGGGCAACTTTGGCTTCACCCCCCAGGCTCTGCCTCCAGATTAGCTTTGGAGTGAGGATCTGAGTGCAGGCTCGGAATAAGTCCCGTGGACGGAAGAAACAAGACTTGACAAGACTTGAAGAAACAAGGGTGGTTCAGCCTATGGGCACCAAAGCCAGCATTTGGAAGCAAGAAGGGAAGTGGGAAGAACCCAAGGGCTGGGCACCACCCCTTCCCCCACCCCCTGCTGAGACCCAGGGGGCTCTCCCTGCAGGCAAGTCATGGAGGGCTCTATAGACCACCTACCCTCCCCTATCCCCCTGTTCTCCACCAATCGCCACCTTCATTTTAATGAAAAAGAAGTGTTTCAAAGAACACATTTTCATTGTAGCCAGTTCAGCCAGACATGATTAAAGTAAAACACGGACATACTCGCTTCCTGAGATCTAATTCTACCCCTCAGAGCCAGTCATGGTGAGTGCAAGGCTGTTGGCAATGCCAAATTAAAGCCTGGAACCCCAGTGAGACCAGGCTGACGTCTTCAGCCACCAGTGTCCTCTGCTTGGATCTGCCTGCAAATGCTGTAGGCTGCACTTCCTGGGCAAAGGGCATCTGCTGTGGTCCTAGGGGGAAGTTCTAGGAACTCCTTGAACTTGTCACTCTGGCTCACCCCAGCATCAGCAAGTTCCAGGGCAGGCAGACCTACCTCTTGCCTTGCTGGTCCTCAGCCTATCAGCCCTGCCTCACCAGGACAGGCCCAGGCCACCCTCCTCCCACTTTTGTGATTCTCTTTCAGAGAGTGGCAGCCTGCTCCACGAACTCCTGGATAATGTGGTGACAGATATCATAGAAACATGTAGATAGACAGGCATCTTTGTGGTTGTCTTGAGCCCCAGGAATCGTGTGTTAGGGAGCTGGTGCCCTGCACCCCTAAGGTGCAGCAGCAGGAGCAGCTTGGGGTGAAGTGTATGCCCCTGCTGTGCCCCAGTGACTGTTCATGGGACAGGTCCCTCATCTCCATCTTGTTGGAAGACAAAAAAATTACACTCACACTATTCCCTGGAAGAGCCAAGGAGACCACACTGCTTGAAACAGGAACTAAGAGCTTGGCAAAGGCTTTTTCTTGACTTTTACAACAATAAACATAGAAAGGCATTTAGTTTTACCACTGAATTGCCTTTACTGAAAAGTTGAGAAAGTTCTAGTAAATTCAGGCATATGATCCCCATGGCATATGAGGCCATGGACTTAATATTATGGAGTCCTCCCTCCCTGGAGGCCTAAGGGAGCCAGATTCCATTCAGATGCTATGGAAGGGAGGCATGGGTATATGTCGCTGGAAGATCTGAAGGACATCATTATTTGAGCACTTGGAACCAATAGGCAGCCTCACTGAATTTCCTGTCTTCCTGTGTCACCAAAAATGTTTCTGTCGGTGAAACAATAACAAAACAAAACAAACCAACCAAAAAACAACAACAAAAATACCTAACCAGTGACTTAACCAATAAGAAATATTTACTATCTCACATACCCAGAAGTCCAGAGATGTGGTGGCTCCAGTTTGGTTAACTTAGCAGTTCAATATCAAACACAAGGCTTCAATGGCAAATGCAAGACCCAGGTTCTTGCCATATTTTTGCTCTGCCATCTTCAGCATATTGGCCTTTGAAAGCTTGTCTCTCATGGTCACAAGACTGCTAGCATCAATCTCATACAACAATGTCCAAAGGCCAGAAGGTCAGAAGAAGGCACATCTTTTCCTCATGTCCCTTTTGAAGAATGTGAAACAGACTTCATTTTATCTCCTTTTATGCCATAATCATGCCATGAGTCCATTCTTAAGTCAATCACTGGCAAGGGGAACAGAATTACTACTACGATTGCTTTGGTTCCTATCCTTGGCTGCACTTTAGAATCACCTGGAGAATTTAAAAAAACATACCTATGCCCAGGTCCCAGCCCTAGAGAATCTGTTTCAACTGATTTCAGATACGATCCATTCATGGGTGTCTTTAAAATCTCCCAAGACAACTGTAACGTGCAGCCAGCGTTGAAAACCTCTGGTTTAGACCAATCAAGATTCCTCCCTGAGGCTAGAATAGGATTGGGCCCCAGGCTGCTGTGAAGCACATGGTCACCTGATTCCTGAACAGAATTAAGGTTCTATTTAGCAAGAAAGAACATGGAGGCACGGACCAGGGAAGAGGATGCTGTCGGGTAGGCAGCCAACAACATCTGCTGCATGCTCACGTCTCCCCACATAGGGAGGTGGTGATTCTGCTGGAGTTCAGCACAGTTGGGAAATTTCTTCTTTTCTGGCTCATTTCAAGGCCTTCCATGATGCAATCACTAGCTGAGGTCACACAGAAAAAAAAATGAGAGTTCCTCGGAAAAGAGTTCCTCGGCCTCAATACTTTTGTGACTAATGCGCCAAATTTGAGTTTTCTCAAAGTGTGGTCTCTGACCACCTGGGCACTTTAAAAATGCAAATTCCTGCGGACTGAACAGATGTCTAAAAAATAAATAAATAAATAAATAAATAATAAAAATGCAAACACCTGGGCTGCACCCCAGGCCTCTGGAGCTAGCACATGTGAAGGTGAGACCTAAGATTGTTATTTTAACAAACACCACAAGTGATTCTTATACGACCTCACACTGAAGAACAATGGAATTAGATGCAGCAGAGAAGCGACGTGGTCAAAGTTTTTGATTTCTCCAGGGGGATGAATTTAGTTCTCTAATCATTTTCTTTTGGGTCTCAGTGATTTGGGAAGATGGAAAATGCTTGCCTTAAAGTTGGCTCATGGGGCCAAAAAGAAACAGCTCTGAAAATGGATGTGTTGATGCTTGTCGAGTTGCCTGGAGGTGTCCTCAGCAACAGCCCAGTTTGCCACCCGGGGAATCCGTCACGTGCTGAGCAGAGAGAGGCAGCTTGGGAAGCCCACCCTGAGGAAGGTACGGGGCTGGTTTCTGGGTTGCTGTGTGGCCCTGTGTGTGCGTAGATGTGTGTGTGTGCACGTGTGTGTGCATCTGTGTGTAGGGGTTGGGGTTATGGTCTTTTAAGGCTCTCTTGAAATACTGGAAGTCATAGTAATTGATCTCTACTCCGCGAAAAGTGGATTCTTACCCTGGAACAGGTGGCTGAACACAGTGACTTTCCAAGCCAGGCCTGCCCCAGTCTTAGCCCTCTAGCCTCAAGGCCCCCAGCCTGCCCTCTGGTCCATGCTGCATGAGTTACAGTTATGATTGTGTCCTGTCCCTGAGTCCCAGGCTCCCCATGGCCCAGAGTACCCGTAAGTCTTCCAGAATCTGCTCCCTGTGACCTCTCTGGCCGGTTGCTCCTCCGCTGGCTCCTCTGATCTGCCACACTGCAAGCTCAGGGGTCTTCCCTGCCACACCGAATACCTCGTGGCTCCCTGAATGTCATGCCTCCATGCACCTGCTTGTGCTGCTTCCTCACTCTGAACTCACCCTCCAATTCTTAAAATGAGGGCTCCTGTCCAGGAAGCCAGTTCTGGCCTCCTACCCCCATGCAGGAATGCTCACGCCCAACTTTGGGCCCCAACAGTACCAACAGTACCCCGTGAAGACATCCATGCACTTGCAGCCCTTTATCACATGAGTAGGAGGATGTGTCTCCTCTGGCCCTGAAGAGGCCCTTGAGGGCAGGGCTTATCTCTGTATTTCTTGAGCTTAGTGACCAGCAGGTACCCGTAAGAGTTTGTTGACTGACTGACTAACTGATGTTTGCCCCAGACATCTGTTTAGAGCCATATCTGAAATGTCTGTGTTGTGGGAGAGTCCCTCCACGGTCCTGGTCACCAAAGCCCAGAGCAGCCCAATCCCCATCATCCTGATTCTAACAGGTAAGAATAAGCCAACCTCTGCTGAGCCCAGAGCCCTCTGAGATCTGGGTGTCACTCCCAGAGCGGGAGCTTGGCCCTGCTGGGAAGGCTGAGGGCAGCCTCTTTGAAGGTGTGGAGACCACTAAGGAGAAGAGAAGGCAGGAAGGCGCAGGAGGAACAGGGAAGAGCAGTTGGGATGGCCTCGTCACGCAGCACCTTCTCATGTCATCTCCAGGAGAGCCCCTCAAAGTAGCTGTTGCTCTTCCACCACACCACAGTGAACACCAGCTCAGCAGGCGGCCTGTCTGTGTTCCACAGCAGGGAAAGGATGCCTGGCATGGGCTAGTCTGATTGCTTTTGAATAAGTGGAAGGTCGGGTGGGCTGCTGTGACCCCCACTTCTGAGTGCCACCTGGAAAGCAAAGCTGCTCACCTGTGTGGGGAGGCACGTTCACCTGAGCAGGAGGGCAGGTGAGACGCTCCAGCACCAGGGTAACCTCCAGGCAGGACAGGGCAAGGCTCCTGGGTCCCACCTGGGCTTGCCTGGGGCCTGCAGACAAGTCACTCAGAGCACAGAGCACAGTCTGGGCAGGGAGCAGATTAGGGGTGACAGATTTAGGGCTCATTGTATGTAGATGCGCTGGAAGGAGCCACATGCCTCCCCCTGACCCTGACTGAGGCCCTCTGGCAGCTCTGGGTGGGGAAGGGGCTACAAATGTCCCCTTTCAGTTCCATCACCTGCTTGCTATTGTTTCAGGTCTATCAAGCTGTAAGAAAGGAGACCAAAGTAATTACAGGCAAAAAAGCACAGAATGAGATCTCTTTTTAAAGTCGAGGATTTGTGTGTTTCAATAACTCTATGTTTATGCCCCAGCTTCCTTCTGGAAGCCACAGGGCAAGTGCCAAACAGAAACAAACGGAGGCTTGTTAAGTGCATATTCCCAGGCCCAGCTTCGATCTCCTGAGTCAGCACCTCAGGGCTGGGGACCCTAGATCTGGGTTCTAACAAGCCCCTCAGGGATTTCCATGTGGAGCCAGGGTTGGAAACCTGTGCTGGAGGATGCCTCTCGCCTCTGGCTGACTGAAGACACAAAGCCAATTCTATCTCCCTTGGGTTTTAAGGGCTGGAGCCTGCAACAGCTATGGCCATAGAGAGGAGAATCCAGAACCACCCAGAAGGAGGGTTCCTCCTCCCAGAGGTCCTGTGTTTTCCCCATCAGCAGCTGGGCTCCGACCCTCACCAAGGGCCACCCTGGTCACTGCCCTTGCCTCCCTGGGGCAGGGCAATCCGATTTGACATAACTGAGCAGGTTTGTTGGAGTCATAAGATTACTACTACCCGTGATCCAGGAGTTTGGAAAGAAGAGGGGGAGGAGGAGCAAGATGATGGATGGATGTGTGTCCATAGAGGAAAACTCCTGGTCCCCTGCAGGGCTTCCTGGGGGAATGGATTTCCATCCATCTTGCCCATCACCCCTGTGTTTCCTAAGCTAGACCAGTGGGGTTTAGGGCCTGGTCTGCTCCCAGCTGCTCCTTCACCACCTTGCCTGACTCTGCTCATCAGGGTCCCACCCCCTGCCCAGGCCCCTGCCACGTGGGGGGGACACAGACACTTGGGCACTCAGCCTGTGTCTGCCCTCATGGATGCCCTGCACAAGCACGACTGAGGAAATGCTCACAGCATCCCTTTGAGATTAGTAGCATTATGCTCGTTTTTCAGAGGGGTAAGCTGAGGCTTAGAAAGTCGCAATGTCCAAGGTCATGTCGGCTAGCAACAGCTTAGACTGGGTTTGAACCCTATTTTTCTGACTCGTGTTCTTAACCTTGACACCTCCCATAAGCTCTTTTGACCTATTTTGACTAAAGGCGAATGTTTCAACTACCAGGATTTGTTTTATTTGACCTTAGACTGCAGCAGTAACACATAAGGTCTGGCTGAGTGTCAGGCACAGAGTAAGCATGCAATGATTGTCAGCTGTTAGAATAATTGAAACAGCTAATTATATAATACAAATAACTTTCAATAGGGTCCCAATGTTTGACAGAGGGAAGTTTAGCCTCTACACAACGGAATTCTATGTAGAAGGATGCAAAGATTCCCCAGGTGGGCTCGCTGCATTCCTTCTAGTTATTTGCCTCTCTTGATAATTAGTTAGTAGTAGTAATACCTCACCCCCACATTGTTTGAGCAGTTTCAAACTATTTTCATGGCCTCTGCCTTATGTGACGCTGCCTGTGAGGTGGGGAGAGTAATACATTTTGTTCCCAGATCACAGATGGAGAACTTAAAGCCCGGATGGGTTAAGTTACTCTCCCAATGTCACATAGCCTATTTGAAGCTGAGCTGGGACAAGTACTGCAAGTCTTCTTCCTCCTTGTCCAAGTGGGAGATATTTTATTTATTGAGACAGGGTCTCACTCCATCACCCTGGCTAGAGTGCAGTGTTGTCATCATAGCTCACTGCAATCTCTAGCTCCTGGGCTCAAGCGATCCTCCTGCCTCAGCCTCCCCGAGTAGCTGGGACTACAGGCATGCGCCACCACATCCGGCTAAATTTTCTATTTTTGGTAGAGACAGGGTCTTGCTATGCTCAGGCTGGTCTTGAACTCCTGAGCTCAAGCGATCCTTCCGCCTTGGCCTCCCGAAGTACTAGGATTACAGGCATGAGCCACCACGCCTGCCCAGATATTCATTTAGAGATGACCAGTAAGAATCACAGGTTTTTAGAGCAGGCAGGACCCTTCGGGGATCACTTCATCCAAGCCCTTCATTGTGCAGATGAGTGAGCTGGAGAGCAGAGAGGTCACGACTTGTCCAAGATCATAGTGCTGGTTGGGGGCAGAGCTGGGGGTGCCCACGGGGGGCATACCTCCTACGGCTGATAGTGCGATACGACCAAGGACGTGCAGCAGCAAAGATGACGCTTATACACACATCCCCTTTAACTTCTGATGCAGTAAAGCATGGATCTCTGTAGTTCTGCTACTAAAGGCTGCAGAAGGAAACATTATATAAAACACATGCATACTAGAAAATGTAGAAAAAGGTGAACTCTGGAGGGGAGAGAGGTTGGAATCAGATGATTGCCTCTCCTCAGCTGAGTGACCATGGGTAAGTGACTTCATCCCACTGAGCCTCAGTTTCCTCATCTGCTAAGTATGGAAATAACAATGCCCATCTTGCACAGCTGTTTAAGGATTAAATGTATGTGAAGCCCTTAGCTGAAGCCTGTAAGCGATCAGTGAATGAAGCTATTGTTAGGAGTGCTGTTAGTGTTACTATTGATATGCATTTTTGTCTCCTCCAAGCATACTGCAGAGTGCTGAGCCCAAAGAGGGCAGGAACTGTCTCTCTCTCACCATCTCTGCATTTCTGGTGCCCAGACATTACCTGGCACGAAGCCGGCACTTGGTAAAGGTCTGTTGGGTTGATCTTGAGACTTGCTATTCTTCATTGTTATGTGGCACTTTGCACTTTTCCAAATCCTCTGAATACGGTATTCCATTTGAGCCCTGCCAAATGCCCGCAAGGCAGGCAGGGCAAGTGGTATTATCATTCCCATTTTATAGCTGAAAACAACTGAGGCTTAGAGATGATGCTTCCTGCCCAAGTCACCTGGCCGAGCTGAGATGGGATAAGTCTCTTCAGACTCTGGGTTACATGTGTGTGAACACTACCCACACTCTGTGTGGGAAGCAAATCCCCAGAGAGCCCTTTCATCAAATCCCAGGGTTTCTTGCCCACAGAATCAAAAAGAGCTTCAGAGAAAGACTGAGCGAAGCTCATCTGGTCACACTGAACTTGTCCCCTCTTCTTACCCAGGCTCATCCCTGCTCTCCAACCTGAGTTAAAGCTGGATGCTGCTGGCCCTTCAGAAAGCACCTAGGGAGCCATGTAGATTTCAGGCAGGGCTCCCTGGGGCACTGGGAGAAGCTGGAAGGAAGAGACTTTGCCTGGCTGCAGAAGACACCCAGGTTCTACATCCTGGCCCAGCAGATAGACTTACTGACAGGTTTATTACCAAGTTTTACGACTTCCAAGCTTAGTCACTGCTTAAGTCAGCCTGCCCAGAAACAAACACATAGCAAAGCCGTGACCCAGATGCTTAAGCTGGGAAAGGCGCACCCTGCCCTCAGCAGAACTGGCTTCTGGAGCCAAGTCCGGGGGCTGGGGAGGCAGCAAGGCTGTGGTTGAGGTGTATTTGGGTGACCCACACAGTTGTCCTGTGTTTTCCTCAAGCTTTCACTACCGAGTTTGTAAGGTGTAGGATGCAGTTGCCTGCTGTGTGACAGTTGCCAAGGGCGTCTGATCCCCTGTCCCCTAGGCCTGCCTTGAGAACGAAGCCTGGAGGGGTGAAGGGGGAGGGGGTGCATCTTCCAGCAGACAAATCAAACTCCCTCCTGGCTTTCAGGTCATGGGCCGAGGATGGAAGCCCAAACCTTGACCCAAAGCTGTTCAACCCCGGATTCCTACACCTGTTGTTGCTCTACCCCTGCCCTCTCTCCACGTGGCCTCTATTAAAGCTGGAAATCTCCCTGGAATCTCTCTAGCCTCCATCCAGCACTGTGGTCCTTCATCCACCTGGGGCTGGAGCGGGCCCAGGTGGAGTGGCCACAGCCCCTCTGCCCAGCTGTGCACGGCTGGGGGCGGGCAGGACGTGGGGAGCCCTAACTATGGGACAGCCCTCCTGCTGTCCGAGCCTGCAAGGACATGGAGACCATCTTCCTGCTGGTTGGTCCTTCCTCCAGCTCATTTAGGGCCCTTGCCCAGGCCAGAGAAGAAGTGACTAGTCAAGTTTACTGGAAACTGGCTCTGGCTATGAGAAAGAACTTGGAGGATTCCATTAAACTTGCCCAGTTCCTTTAGAATGTAGCTTTAGGGCACTTGGGTCACGTCATGCGCTTTGTGTTCCAGGTCCTCACTTAACTCTCTCACCCTGAATCAAGTCACCATTGTTATTTGCCTGATTAATTGCAGGAGACTCCTCACTGATCTCCTGCTGGAGGGAGAGCTCCACACTAGCCCCTTGAATTGAAGAAGAATAACCATCTTCTCCTTTCCCTCTTTGGGACTTTTGCCTTCTCAAATGCAATACATTTCCTTCATTCTCTTTCCCAACATACACTGGCATTTTATTCTAAAAATTATTCTTGGTCTCTAGCTAATTATAATACCGTAAGAACTACTGCAATGCTATTAAATGGGGACTAAAAATTCATATGCCTGAAAAGTGAGCTGGTGACTTGATGACACTATAAACCACCAAATGACATTGCCCGTAGCAGCCTGGAGGAGGTCACCAGGACTGAGAGTGGCTGGAGAGGATGCTGGCAGCCCTCGCAGGTGCTGAGTGGGCAGGGGCAGTGAGGGCAGATGCCATGCCTGCCTGCCACTCCAGGGCAGCCAGCGTTGGTGGGTGTGACAGAGCAGGTGGCAGGACAGGTGTCCACTGTGCCAGAGGCTCTCTGCCTTCAGACCACATAGTAGGTGTGTGTGTTCCCAGGCACGATGTGTGGGCAGGGTGCTGTG
The DNA here is from genome assembly GCA_023783475.1 of Daubentonia madagascariensis. Lineage (NCBI taxonomy): Eukaryota > Metazoa > Chordata > Mammalia > Primates > Daubentoniidae > Daubentonia > Daubentonia madagascariensis. Next base: position 23,733,934 of record JAKFHU010002573.1, read on the forward strand.
TGGCCCCAGCTACAACAGAGCACCAGGTGACGGGGACCTAGCGACCACTGCTCTAATGTGGATGTCCTTGGAAGAGTAAGCCATAGCCAACCATGGCTCAGATAGGGACCTGTCACAAATGAGCTGGTAATTTTATAAGAATTCAATGATTTCTGCTACAATGATTATCACTAACAAGTAGTTTCAGCATAAATAGTTTCATTTACCTAGATGATAGAAGATAATATTCTTTAAAATTCTGACTGATATATTAATAAATTAATGATAGCCCAGGTTGTAAGTACTTTGCATACCCCCTGACCCTGGGCTGCTCCCAGGGTCCCTCCCCAGGTGTCCCCTCACTCCTGCAGTCACTCAGCACCACCTTCCCTTGTACCTGCTCTGGCCTCAGGCTGGGGCACCTGTGAGACAACCAGGCCTTTGCCTGGCCCAAATGTGGCCCCCTCTTGCATAGCACTTATGTGTTTTTATGCTGTGTCCCCTCTTTTTCTACCTTGAGCTCTGTGATGGTTAATTTTATGCATCAACTTGACAGGGTTATGGGGTGCCCAGATGTTTGGTCAGACATTCTTCTGGATATTTCTGTGAGGGTGTTTTGGATGACATGAACATTTGCATCAGTAGACGGAGTAAGGCAGACTGCTCTCCCTAATGTGGCAGATCTCATCTAGTCAGTTGAAGGCCTGATGGAACAAAAAGGCTGACCCTTTTGAGAGTAAGAGGGATTCCTCCTGCCTGACCGCCTTGAGCTCGGTCATCAGTCTTTTCCTGCTTTTGGACTTGAACTTAAACATTGGCTCTTCTTGGGTCTTGAGGCTGCTGGTTTTTGGACTGGAACTTACACCGTTGGCTCTCGTGGTTCACAGGCCTTTGAACTCTGACTGGATCTGTACTACTGTCTCTCCTGGGCTCCAGCTTGCTGACCATAGATCTTGGGACTTCTCAGCCTCCATAAGCATGTGAGCCAATTCCTTAAAATCAATCTCTCTCCCTCTCTCTCTCTCTCTATATATATATATCCTGTAGTTTCTCTCTCTATATATATCCCTATATATATATCCTGTAGTTTCTATATATATATATACCCCTATATATATATCCTGTAGTTTCTGTTTCTCTGGAGAACCCTGACTAATACACACCCCAAATCCTCAGACTCCCTTTGCTGTCCTAGTTTGGGCATATGTACACTGGTGCCCAGCAAGGGCTATGAGGAGACCACCCATCCCAGGAAGCCATGGCCACTGGTATTACACCTCTTAGTTCTGCTGTGCCCTTCCTCTCTTGCCACCTCCCCGCTGTGCTGCTGCATGCTGCTGCTGGGTAGGCAGTATGTTCCTGAAATGAAGATAAGCTGGCCCACAGGGGTCTGTCCCCAGGAGCCCTACCTGAGCCCCAGGGAGAATCCCACAGGGGGTGGGTTTGGTGGGTGCTGATTTAGGCTGCTTTTCCCGAAGACCAGAGGCTGAATGTCAGGGTGGCTAATCCACCTCCAAATAGCTCCTGGCTCAACCCACATGGAGTTAAATCCAGAATTAAAATTCAGAGCTTGTTGTGGACTGAGGGGGAAGCCTTAGCTCTTTCCCTCAGGGAAAAGGAAAAGCCCAAGGCTGGCCTGAGAAGGCAATTTGGATGGGGGTGGTCCCCTGGGTTGATGGACTGTCTGCTGCGTGTTGAGAGGAGACAGCATCCCTGTCACCACGGGGTTTACAAATGTAATAGGGGAGCCTGGCGGGGGCATAGATGGCTAAAGAACCCTCAGACAGGAGGCAGCTTCCTATGCACCCTGTTCCCACTTGTCAGCTCTCCCTGCAGGCCAGGGCACCCACACTCCTGTCCTCATAGCTGCCACCTCCTCCTTAGCCTCGCTGTAGGTGGCTGCCTGTCCCCCGCTGCCCCCATTTGCTGATAACCCCCTTTCCAGAGGCTGCCTGTGCCCATGGCAAGAGGAACGTGAGAGCCAGAGAGATGTAGGTTGGAAGTCTGGTCTGCTTTCTTAGCCCACAGGAAGCTGCTCGGTTGTGCCCTCAGGCCAGCATAGAACCCAAATCTGAGGTACCCCATGTAGGGGACCCACTTATGAGGGGAGGTGGCGTAGTAGAGTGGTTGACTCTAGGACTGTTTGGATGCACATCCCAGCTCTACCCCTTAGAAACTCTATGACCCCAGGCAATGCAGTTTGCTTTCATGTACCCCACTTTCTTCATCTATAAAATGGGAAGGTTAATGGTTCCCATCTTTGGGGGTTGTTCCAATTAATGTCATTCACGGATTGAAAGAATTCAGATCATAAAGCACAGAGTCGGCCTGTGATAATCAATTATGTTGATTATGAAATCATGATTATGATCAGTTACATGAAGGCCACCATGACCTCTCTGGGTTTTCTCATCTGTTAAATGTGATGATGCTTCCTTGGTACAGGGTCTGGAGCATGTTCTCTGAATTCTCATTCTGTCCTTTTCTCCTTGGTGAATGTCCTTTTCTCTTGTTGTTGGTTGTTTAGAGACTCAGCATTAGCAAATAAAGGCCTAGAAGCATCATCAGGAATGGAGATATGTTGGTCTAAAATGTGGCCTTGTCTTGAAAGGCCCCACAGCTGGGGGCAGAGCCTGCTTGGTCTCAGGGTTGGAAGTGGAGGTTGTTGCCTGAATGTCTGGCCTACTAACGGTCACATCACAGGCCCTGTAGGCTTTGCAGAGTTAGGCTCTCTTCATATCATGGTCCTTGCTGCTGCAGGACTCAGGGAGAACTCACAAAGGAAAGCCCCTAAGCCCTGGGCCCCATCACTAGCCTGGGTTGGAGCACCTTCCTTGCTTCACGGTGAGCGGCACTCTTTCCCTCCTGATTTGGAGATAATCTTTGCCTCCCTTTTTCTTTGGGTGGCTGGGATGATTAGTTTTTTGTGTCAACTAGAATGGGCCACAGGGTGCCCAGATATTTAGTTACATGTTATTTTGGGTGTGTCTATGGGGGTGTTTCTGGAGGAGCGTAACATTTGCATCGGTAGACTGAGAAAAGCAGATTGCCCTTCCTAATGTGGGTTGAAGACCCGAATAGCTCATAAAAGGCTGATGCTTCCCCAGGTAAGAGAGAATTCCTCCTGCCTGACTGCCTTTGGACTGGGACGGCAACTTTTTCCTGCTTTCGGACTAGAACTGAAATGTTGGCTTTCCTGGGTCTCCACTTGCTGACTCACCCTGTGGATCCTGGGACTTCTCAGCCTCCATAATCACGAGCCAATTCCTCATAATAGAACTCTCTTGCTCTCTCTCTCTCTCTCTCTCTCTCTCTCTCTCTCTCTGGAGAACCTGGTACAGCACCCTGCAGCGGTAGCCCAGGGGCCCTCCTCTCAGGCTCACGGTCTTCCCACCATTTCTGCCAGGAGTCCCCCTACATAAGAGCCTCCTCCGTATGGCAGGGCTCCCAAAGGGGCTTGTTATTTGATGTCCTGTGCCTGTGGCCCCTCCTCACCAAAAATGCTAGAGTGTTCTAGGAGCTCCCCTTGGCACCCATGGGAATACACTGCCAATCCCTGCTCCCTTCTGGCTTAACTTACCAGGAAAGGACCAGCAAATCTGATGAATAAAACCCATCAGAGAGTCTTGACCTGAGCATTGGTAAGACGATCGTGCGAGAAGCAGCAATGTTACAATTAAGTAAATGGATGACCTCAATTCGGAGACAATGTTTGTCGAATTGAATCTTCAGCAGGTTAACTTTCCTCGTATGAGTAAAAATGATATTTGGGATTAAGTTTTCACTGCACTGAATGCATTACTGGATTTCTGCTTCTTGTCATTAGAAAGGGGACGTAACCTTCACTAAGGAGGTCTGCAGGGACCAGGACAGCTGGCATAACTGCTGAGTGCTGACTGACCACAGGGGATTAGGGCCGAACACAACTCATTTCACACTGAAAATAAGCTGATTTGTTTTTGTTTTTAAATAAGCCTTATTAAAAACTGGCTGCCACTCATGTAGGATCTGCAGAAGCGTAGCAGGGTAGGGCTTTGACGTCCCTGGCTCAGCAGACACAGCAAAGCTGCTTTCAAACAACTGCTCCTGCCTGCTTTCCGGGGCCTTGGGACAGGCCCAGGAGCCAGAGTCTCAGGGAGTGGTTGAATGTGGGTAGCTCTGAGCCTGACTGCCAAGTTGCCAGGGACACTGTCCATGGGTCAGGTGGGCGTGGCTGAGTCTCGTGGGCTGTTCTCTCCGCACCCCATTGGCCTTTCTGGAGCTCCTCGTGGCAGGGAACTTTCCCGACCTTACGTGACTCCGTTTGGACAACCTCGCTTCCCCTCTCCCGTCTTCTCCATTGGCTTCACTAGAGAACCTGTCTTGGTTCTAGAATAGATCAGGAGTTCTCAAAGTGTGTTCTGAGAATGTGTGGGAGTCCCCTGGACCCTTTCAGGAGATCTGCAAAGTCAAAACTATCTCCTAAGAATATTATGACATTATTTATCCTTTTCCCTTTCATTGTGTCACGGGTGCAAGGTAGAGTTTTCCAGAGGCTACGTGACATGTGAGGATGGCATCACTCTGATGGCTGATGGAATGTGTGCCTGTGTGCTCACGCTTGTTAAACATTTCTCAGTTTTAATTTTGAATATGGAAAATATCGATAGATATAAATCACATAAACATAAGCTCTTTGGGGTTCATAATTATGTTTTAAGTGTCTAAAGGGGTCTTGAGAATAATAACATTTGAGAACCTCTGTTTCAGATCTTTCTTTTTTTTTCCTTTTTAAATTCACGGTGAAGTGTCTTATTTATTCCAATATTTATATGCTTCTTAACCATTTAATAGGTGTAAAACTGTGCTATCATTTTTATTAGGTTCCTATCTTTTTTAAATGTGTAATTAACAAAGTCTTTGAATGTTATGCCCCAATTCTATTTTTCCCATGAACCCTTTGATTTTTATTGTGTGATTTAAAATAATGATTTCTAATTGTGGTAAAATGCACATAACATAAAATTTAACATCTTAACCGTGTTTAAGGGTGCAGTTCAGTGGCATTATGTACATTCACATTGTTGTGCAACCATGACCACCATCTGTCTCCAGAACTCCTTTCATCTTGCAAAACTGAAACTCTGTCCGGATTAAACAGTGACTCCTCATCCCCCCCTCCAGCCCCTGGCAACCACCGTTCTACTTGCCGTCTATGAATTTGACTAGGTACCTCATGTAAGTGGAATTATACAGTATTTGTCTTTCTAGATTTTTCTTGATTCCTTCCCACCAGCAAAACGACCTGGCCTCAGGGTCCTGGGCGGCGACACAATACCTGGAACTAAGATGCTCTTGTGCTATAAAGATGCATCACGATGCTCCTCCACATCCTGTGCGTTGTGACTGCCAGCCCTCTGGCAGTGCCATGTTCTAAAGATCACAGACTTCAGACAGGCCTAGTTTTAAAACCTGGTTCCACTGTTTTTGAAACTATGTGGTCTTAGCATGGGACTTAAATGCTCCAAGCTTTTGTTTCCTCATCTCTAATGTTGGGATAAAGACTCCCTCCTCTCAAGGGGGTGGTGAGGATTAAAACAACTTGTGGAGGAGAAGACAGGGACATTCAATGGGTGGCCTGTGGTTGTGCAAAGGCCCGGCAGTGAGGGAGAGTGTGGCATGGGCTTGGGGCCGGGAGGTGAGGAGATACAGAAGTTTGATTTGCCAAGTGCAGGGTGGGGGTGAGGAGCCACGTCATGAAGGATGTCAGGGCTACTTGGGAAGTTTGGACTTTATTCTGAGGGTAATGGGGAGCCACTGAAGGTTTTAGGCAGAAAGGGGACAATTGAATTTGCACTGAAGGAAGGTCACTCTGTCAGCGTGTAGAGAACACATTGATGGGGGACACAGTGGGAGACCAGTGAGGACCCTGCTGCAGTATCCTTGGTGAGAGATGACATGACATGGCAAAACGCCATGGAAAGCCCCTCAAAACACCTGTGTTCTTTCCTCAAAGTTTCTCTTCCCTGCTTCCCCTTTCGTTTTTCTTTTAATCTATGGTCTCTAAAAACTTCTTTATTATCCTGAGCAACCCTGCTTCCCTCTCAGCCCTCATCCGCTCTCGAAGTCAGCTAAGTGGTTGGCCAGCTACAAAACCACCCCTTGCTCCTCAAACGTGCCCCTGGGGTTGTCTCCCCGAGCCCACACCATGCTCCGAGAGCTTATCAAAGTAACCCTCCCCCTGATTGGGCATTTGGGCCATCACCTCAAGAGATGGTCATTACGGCACAATGCAGAGAACAAGAGTTAGGTTTTTGGCTTTGAATTTTGAAACAGAGTTTAATAAAGAGATTTGTTCCATGGATTCGGTCAAGGGGCTGCTCTTGGGGATCTGGAGGGCCACATGTGGCCTTGAGGCTGCAGGTTTCCCACTCCTGGATCAAACCAAGCCTGGTCCCCCTGCTCCTGCAGAGGAGGTCAAGTGTGCCCAGTGAGGAGTGGGTGGAGCACAGTGAGGGGACACAAGACCTTACATACAGGTGGGGTCCTCTTCCCCTGGCTGAACCCCCTGTGTATGTGTGGGGCAGGGAGAGGTGAGGCAGGGGGCACAACAGGACCTCAAGATAGGTTTGGGGGCCAGGTGCAGTGGCTCACGCCTATAATCCCAGTACTTTGGGAGGCCAAGGTGGGAGGATCCCTTGAGCCCAGGAGTTCAAGACCAGATTGAGCAACATAGCACAGCTGAGTCTCTACAAAAAATAAAAAAAAAATTATCTGGATGTGGTGGCACATGCCTGTAGTCCCAGCTACTCGGGAGGCTAAGGAAGGAGGAGAGCTTGAGCCCAAGAGTTCAAGGTTATAATGAGTTATGATTGTGCCACTGCACTCCAGCCTGAGTGGCAGAATGAGACCCTATCTCTTAAAAAAAAAAAAAAGGATAGGTTTGGGGTAAGACCCCAGAGCTAGCCTCTGTCCAGTGTGATGTGAAGTGGAAGAAATGTCTGTTTGCACAGATGATGATAACCGAGGACCAGATACCCCTCACTCTGACCCCCTTGAAGACTCATGGAGCACAATTCTGTGTATCACGTGGGATACACGTGTCCTGGGGCACATAACAGAAAACACCACTCCCATTGACTTAAATGATAAAGAGAACTTATTGACTCATGTAAATGCAAAAGTCAATGGTAGGGTGGTCTTCATGTGCAGTTCGATTCAGATGTTCCTGATAGCATCAGGGCCTGGCTCTATTTCTCTCCCATGCTCTTGGCTTTGCACATTTCCCCATGTAGGCTTTGTCCTTAGCTCATGGTAGCAAGATGCCACATGTTTCCTTGTACATATCTAGGGGTGATGGAAAAGAAAGAAAGAGACTGCATTAATCTCCCCCTAATTACTGAACAAAAGCCCAGAATTTTGCTCTGATTGGACCAACCTAGATCAGGGGCCTTGACTTTAGCCAGTCACTGTGACGATGGCCTGCCATGAATGCAGAGCAGAAGTGGAGGGAGATGAGTTCCTGGAGGTGGGCAGGCCAGGTCAGGCAGGGCCTGGAAAGCCATGGTAAGGGTTTGGATTCTATTCTAATGGCTTTGGGAAGCCTGTGGGGATGGAGCAAGGGTGGGATATAATCTGATTTACATTTTTTTAAAGAACAATCTGCTAAGGGCGGAGAATGGATTAAATGAGTGAACATTTTTGGTATAGAAAGGAATGAAAACTTTTTGCTACTTACAACCCCTGCTTCTTTTTAAGGAGGCTGGATTCCATTATATGAAAGACCCTTTTGTCCTGCTGTGGTAAAATCTGGGAGCAGAGGCTGGGCAGAACTGAATTTTGATGTATAAGAAAAGAGAATGATTTATTATTGTTATTGGCAGTTGTTGTTCTTCTGAGGGAGAGGGTAGAGCTGTGAGGAGAGAGAGATGGACCCAGTAAAGACCAGAAGACTAGAGCCTCCATTTCAGAAATGTTTGAGGGTGCTATGGTTTGGATGTTGAAACTCTTGTTGAAATTTGATCCCCAGTGTGGCAGTGTGGGGAAGTGGGGCCTAGTGGGAGGTGTTTGGGTCATGGTGGAGGGCAGGGTGAGTGAATTCCTCGTGAATAGATTAATGCCCTTTCTCAATGGTGAGTGAGTTCTTGCTTTTCCAGGAATGGATTAGTTCCTGCAAGAGTGCGTTATTAAAGATCCTGGCTTCCTCTCTCACCTTACGATCTCTTTGCATGTGCCCACTCCCCTTCCCCTTCCTGCCATAAGTGGAAGCAGCCTGAGTCTCTCACCAGGTGCAGTAGCCCAATCTTGAACTTTCCAGCCACTAGAACTGTAAGCTTAATAAATCTCTTTTCTTTGTAAATTACCCATCTTCAGGTATCCTGTTATAGCAACACTAATTGGACTAAGATGGGGGCATTTTTAGAAATAGGCTTATTGAACTTTGTATTCTAAGTTGTATGTATCCTAAAATGTAAATCCTTCCAGGTCCCCCAAAACATCCGTAGGGTGTACACTTATGAATAACTGTGTATGGGGTGTGTGTGTGTGTGCATACCAGCATATGTATGTTATAGAAAAGGGCTTAGTCCCAAGTCTGGGTTAATGTGGCATGGGCCACAAAAGCATGTGTGAGATTATAAAATGAACCCAAAAGGAATGATTTCAGAGTCACCTAGAGTTAGGAGTTAGAGGTCCCTAAAACTACAAACTCTCTCCCATCTCCTACCCTTTGCCAGGAACTTGCAGAAAACGTGGGTGGGGCAGGGAAATCTGTAGAATGAGGATTGGAACCATGATTACTTAGAATTTAAGGAGCAAGTCATCACCAGCTGACATCTAAGCTGTAAATGCTTTAGAGTTTATAAACTAATTTCACATGCTTTACCCAAAAATGAAGTAACATTTAAAAAAGGCTTTCCTCGAGAAATTACACCCTCTGGTTTGGGAGTTGAAGACTTATTCTGAAGGAGTGTGAATTGCAAGATCTTTTCGAGATGCTATCTGGCAGTGCCTACTACAATTTTAACACACATTTCCTCTGACACAGCAAGCCCACTTCTAGGACATTGTCCTACAAAATAAAAACCCCACTACAGTGGAAGAGATGCACAGTAATTATTACAGTATCATTTATAATAATAGCAAAAACAAACACAAAAAGCAAATAAATAAACAAAAAAAACCCAACCTAGAAAAAGTTTGAATGTCCACCAACAGGAGAGATGTTAATAAAATCGTGATATGTCCACACAATGGGATGCCATACAGCTGTCAAAAAAGAATGAGTCAGATCTATATATCATGAGCTGGAACAGTGGCCAGGACATATTGTTAAATTTTTAAAAAGCAGCTAGCTTGTCTCAGTTTTGTTTGTTTGTTGTTTATAAGCATTAATAAAAAGTCAATGATACACATCAAAACAGTAATCATCAAAGGGGTGGGATTAGAAGGAGAGAGGGGAAGACCATGAACTTAAAAATATATATAGCTATATAATACTTTATATATTGTGTGATTTGGTTCTATATTTACACAATAAAGTAGACAAAAAATTCCAACTTACTTTGAGGAGGAGCTGCCATTGCAAGCAGTGGGCACTATGTTTCTGAGCTCTGTGGATGCCTGGTATGTTTCTGAGGGTTAAAGCCCGAACATTCCAATACCTGATTCTCTGTCCCTCCTCAAAGAAGTGCCTTCTGCATAAGAGTGTGTGTGTATGTGTGTGTGTGGGGGTGGGAGAGTGGGCATGGCTCCAGCCAGTCCCTATGAACCCCTTATCCCACATCTTCATCCACAAAACCTCCTGAATGACCAAAAAAAAAAAAAAAAGAAAAGAAAAAAAGAAGCAGTGTTGAGGATGGGGTTTCTAAGACGGAGGCTGAGTTTTCCACATGCAAAAGAAGTAGGTGGAAAATTTGACAAAACTCTGGAGATGGCTGGCAGAGACCCAGGAAAGCTCAAATTATCTCCAGACTTGCATTTTCCTGGTGGAGGCTTAAAATCTCCTCATGCCTTTGCATGGGGAGCCCAGCTGGCAAAAGAGTGTTGAGCAGCATTGGCCCCTGCTGGACGTGTGTCCGCTTCCTGTCTCTCTGCTTTCTGTCTCTCTGACTATCTCCGCACTTCCTTTCTCCATCTCCACTGCCTGCCTTTGTGCCTCTTGCCTGTCTCTCCTCATTTTGCAGTATCTTAACCTGTTGCTGAATGCCCTGGGGCTGGCCTGGGGGCCCACCCAGGTGCCCCTTGGTCTCGGCCCCTACAGAGTTGGTCCCTTAGAGGGAGAATTGTGCCCAGGTGGGCCCCTCTCTGGTTCCACAGAGCAGCATGGCTCGGAGTTCTATCAGCTGGATTCCTTTCCTGGTTTAGTTTTCTGTTTCCCCCACCTTTTAGTGCCAGGGTGAGGAGAGGCTAGGAGGAAGCTTTGAGAAGCTTCTCCACCAGGTGAACTAGGGCTTGGCCTGGAAGGGAAAGGTGGGGTGGGGTGGGGGAGGCAGGGGAGAGCTGATTGCTGCTGTTTCCCGGGTTTCCATAATCCCGAAGCTTTAACAAGAGGCAACTGATACCAACTCCTTAAACAGTGTCTGCAAGGAGGGTTTCTAAATCACACTCCCTCTGGGCCCTGGACAGAGCCCCAGCAGACTCGGGCTGGGGTCATTCAGCCTAAAAAATATTAAATGAACAATAACTCTCTGCAAATAAATGGCAGCTTTCCATTGGGGAAAATTTATTTTCCACTTGAAAAGCTAATGAAAACCAGTCATGGTGAAAAACCCAGCCAAAGAAAGAATTTAGGTTTTCTTTTCTTCAAGAAGAGAATAACATCAAGTTCCGGGTGGTTCTTTGTGGAATCCAGACCCAGGGAGAAGAGGGGGCTGGGCCACTTAGAGTCCCCCAAACCCTGGCTGGAAAATGGGCCTTGGGGTCAGACAGGAAGCTTGGTGGGGATGGCAAAGGCTAGGGGAGCCCAGGAAACATGCTCATTCTTCTGAGGGGGTGTGGGGAAATGCCTGAGCAGAGGAAAATTCTGGAACATCTAAATATAGCAGGAAAGTCAGAGCTAGGGGGTCTGAGGGAGACAGGAACTCGGCTGTTTTAATAAATCTGACACTTTCTTAGCTGTTTCTTTTTTAGTTCCCCTGTGCTGACGTGGATGCAGGGAAAATCGAGACTGAGTCTAAAATGCTCCAGGTTTCATGTGCCTTGTCCACAGCTTAATCCGAACATTGTCTTTTCCTATTAACTTGCTGCCTTCATCTGGCATTGGGCCTAACTGGAACCGTCAGCGTGCCCTGCCTCCAGAACCTTCTTGGCTCACCCACTCATGCTCTTCTCTCCCATCACCCAGAGCACTGACAATATGGCTCACTTCCACTGACCCATGATCTTTTAGATGCTCTCTCCCCTCACTTAACAACCTTCAATGGCTCCCTATTGCCTCCAGAAGTTCTACTTTTTAGGTTGCTGTTCAGAGCTCTTTATAATCTTGCCCCTGCCTCCCTTCATAGCTATATCTCCCATGACTACCTTGGAAGCTTCTTAGATTCCAGGACTAAACAAATAGCTCATGCCCGCCCTTCCCCACCCCCCCCCGCAACTGTGCTCTTTTACACTCAGGTGTTTTGCACATACTGTTCTTGCTCCAGGAATTCCTTTCCCTTGCCTTGCCTGCTGGGGACTCTCTGAGGCCTTCAAGAAGCAGCTCAGGTACTGTTCTTCCTTCACCACAGCCTGCACTGCTCTGAAAAGACAGTCCCAAGCTCCCAAGGCAATCTGTGGAGGCTCTAGTTAGGGCACTTTGGACCCTGAGTGGTGATTATTCAGACTTCGGATACAGTCACCTTCCAAAGCCTCAGATTCCTCATCTGTAAAATGGGGATAAAAGGACCTCTTGCATGAGGGTGGGTGAGGATTACCAACGAAACAATGCATGCAAAGCCCCTGGGAGCACTGGGTTAATTGCTGACTGGGATTGTATGATTAGATGGGGAACATTTTGAGAGCAGGGACAGTGTCTCATTCATTTTTGTATCCATGACTCCTAAGACAGAGCCGGTTGGGAGTTTTGCTCTGCTTGTTTGTTGAACAGAGGGATGGCTGCCGTGTGGTGTGTTGTCTCTCTCTGTGGGTGCATGTCTCCAGCTGGGTCCAACTCCTTCCTGAGGATGTTTGTCTTCATTCCCCCATGATGCTTGTCTTCATTCCCCCATGATGCATGGCTTACCACAGGGGCTCAGTAAATATTAGCCCAGCAAATAGAGTCAGGGGCGGGAAGAGACAAACATTCTAGTGCTGTCGTGGAAGGTTCCTCTTTCCCTCCTAGGATACCTGGGGGTGGACTGTCTCCTCTCTCCAGGGACCATAGGCTGGGGACACCGACCAGACCTCCTAACCGGGGCTTTGCTTGGTTCTGCAGAGGAAGGAGAGGCCCCTGAGATATTCCAGGTGTCCCTGGCAGGGATGAGACAGGGACAGAAATGGCAGTGGCAAGGAGGGGCTTCCTTAAATGGCAACAGTGCTTTGAATCTTTAGCAAGGGCCTTCTCTGTGCCTTCCAGCCACCAAGCATTGTGTGCATTTTCTCATTAACTCTCACAAGTCTTGTGGGGCAGGCACTGTTATACGCCCATTTTACAGATGAGGAAACAGGCTCAGAGAGTGAAAGAGACTTGCCAGGGCCAAATAGCTTGTTCATGGAATCTGGCCCCTACCACTGTCCTAGTCCCCCCTAGAGAGTGCTCACCTGCTCTCCATTCTCTAGGCTGAGCCCAAAGATGCAAGCCTTGTCTGCAGCCAGAAGGGGTTTAGGAGCCCTGAGGGTCTCTGGCTGAGCTGCAGGCCATCAGCCTTCTGGGCTGGGGCCCCTACTTGGGGTGGGCCTCAGCCACCTGAATCCAGGCATCTCTGTCCTCCCTCCTAGGTACACAGGCTCAGCTCCCTACATAGGGCTTTGGTATGGAGCTGATTCTTCCTCAGGGGCCACAGTATCTGGGCTCTGGAATCCCCCGGGGGAGTCCTGCCCAGTGGCAGGGACCAAGCAGAGCCCTGGCTGATCAGGTGCTTCCATTTGGCCCCCAGACACCATTACCAGAGTGGCTGCCCCCAGATGTGTCCTTAACATGGGGTGGGACTCTCCCTGGGGTGCTGGTAGCTTTACCTGTGGCCTCTGCTTGGAGATTTGAGGGATGGACCAAGTTTACTTTCATTAAAATTAAAAATACATATATCTGTGTGTTTGAGGCTGGGAGTGGGGGATGTTGGGGTAAAAGGAAAGGGCCACATTGTCATAAAATGGCAAGGGAGGCCCCCTGAGTATCTTGGCAAAGTTCAAAGTATACAGGAAGAACACAGAGCCAGGTAGCTGCTTTGGGCTGGCAGGGGACCCCCACCTGGGACTCAGGGACGGGGAGGTGGCCTGAGGACTGGCCAGGCAGAATGTCCTGGTCCCACGGCCCTCACTTTCCATGGCCCTTTGTATAGTAACCTGGGACGAGCTGGAAGGACCTCAGTGGGGCTGGAAACCCAGGGCCCATCCCAAGGCCAGCCCCTCCCGTTCTAGGGCAGGAAACTGAGGCCCAGAGCAGGGAGAGGTTTTCTGCAGTCACTTGGGCAGGTGAAGCCACAGCCAGCTCAGACCCAGGAGTCCTGCCACCTGGCATGATGCTCTCTCGAATGCCTTGCATCATGCCTGGAGGTGGTGAGCCAAGATGATGACTGATCAAGATGATGAGTAAAGAAGACTCTTTCTCCACCAAGAGGTTGGGGGTTGAAGGTCAAAGGTCAGATTGTCACCCCCATTCCAGGCCTGGTAAATTGGGGGTGAGGATGACAGAGGGAAGGCGTAGGCACAGTAGAGGGCCATGTCAAATGCCTTCCACTGGATCCAACTGTTCTTCATGGAACGCATTCACAAGCGCCTAGTTCCCTGGGTGTGAGGCTACTTTCCAGAACTTCACAGACACTTGTGTCTTTTGGACAAGTGCATTTCTTAGGGACAGAATTCTGGGAGGTCGCCCACTCCCTCGCGTAACAGCATCGTGATCACTCTTGGGCCTTCCTGTGGGTCAGCACTGGGGGTGGGGGTTCCAGATGAAGCACACAGGCCTGAAGGCTGGGACTCCCAGGATTTCAAGAGCCAAAGGGCAGGTAGGAGCCTGGAAGCCAGGGAGGGAGGAAGAGCAGGGGCGAGTAGGGAACAGACACCAGCGCAGACTGGGTGGAACTAGGGTCGGAAGATGCCAATGTGCCGGCAGGCGGGGGCACAGGTTCTCCGTGGAGTATATCCTGGATGAGGGTGCGGACTGGCAGAGCCTCTTGAAGGGCACTCTAGCACGGTCTAACAGAAGTTAAAAGGCACCTGCCTCTAGCAATTGCACCTGATGTTTATGTGACACACGCCCACACACGTGCAAGGAGGTGTTCACAAGGCATTGTCTGTTTAGACGTGAGATGAAATATCTCATTAGTCTCTCTCATTAGGGGACTGAGGCCTCAACTGTGTGATCCAGCCACAGAATGAGGTGGGCTGATGACATAGGTGGATCTGCAACATGCATTAGGTTGAAAAGCAAAACAAGTGAATGACAACAAGGTCCAGAATGTGCTCACATTTGAATAAGAAAATTCTGTGAATGCATGTGCTCATGGATGGGTAGAAACGTCTGGAAGGACCCACAAGACACGCAAGCCTCTGAGGAAGATAACTGGGAGACTGTGGTGTCAGGAGGAAGGAAGCCTTACTTTTCTCAGAATCCTTTTGATTGCTTACATCGCTTCTGCCACGTTCAGTGCAGGACGTATCAGATCCTTCCTTTGCGCCCCCTCCCCTGCATCCCCACAGCTGCAAGACAGGGAGGGAGTGGTGGCTTGAGCTAGTGAGGCCTGGAGCCCAGGGCCCCCTGATGTCCCCTGGGGGAGGGTGAGAGTGAGGATACCCCGTGGCAAGCCTGTATCAGGTCTGGCAGTCCAGGCCTCTGCTTTGTGCTGATGAGCAGATTTTTCATTGGCACTTTTGCAGGAACACAGTGAAATTCTGGCTCAGGGCATGGTCACCCAGCTAGGGGCCCTGAGGCCTTTGGAATTCACCCACTGAAAGCTTGTCAGCAAGTCTTTATTGAGCACCAACTCTGTGCTAGGTGCTGAGCACACAGTGATTGAGCAAAACAAGCTGGGATTGTGCCTTCATGGAGTTGGATGGCCAGTGGGGATTAGGACAACAAAAAGTCAACAAACCCACCATGTGGTCAGTGTTGTGTCTGGGTAGGCTGTGGCAGCAGGACAGGAGGCCCGAGGGCTGCTTCACATGGAGTGGGTGGGGAGGGCAGGGAGGGCCTCTGAGGAGGGGGCATCCAGGCTGAGAAGGGAGAGAAGGAACTGGTAGCAAGAGGTGGGTGGCAGCCAGGGGTGGGGGCAGAATTCAGCCAGAGGGACTGTGTGTGGAGGACCCACAGAGGACAGAGTTTGGGAGGACTGGGAGGCAGCCAGTGTGGCCAAAGAGCAGGGAGAGAGGAGAGAGAGGGGAGCCAAGGGAGGGTTGGGGAGGCGGTAGGAATGCCACGCTGCTGCTGCTCTGGGTGGTGAGCATGGGTGGCAGTCAGGACTGTGAATCATCCATCTTCGCAGGTGCCTGCATTTGCTTTTTCTTGTACCTTCCAATTGGGTACAACCACTCCACTACTCCAACAGAGGATGAGACCCTGGGATCAGTTCCTGCCCTGGCCACAGGCTTTGCTCATCATAAGATTTATGTTCTAGATCAAGATTTCTGCAAGAACATCTTGCAGAATAGGCGACGTGAATAAAGAGGCTCCATGGTGTATCAGTTAACATTATGTTTGACTGCATGGGACAGAAAACACCAGAAGACGTGTGGCTTAAACAAGATACAATTTTATTTTTGTTAGGTAAACAAAGTTTGGAGGTAAATCAGGACCCCAGAATAAGTCCTAGATCATCCATAAGAAGCCACCTCATGGCCCAAGATGGCTGCTCAAATGCCAGCATCTACATCTGCATTTCAGACAGGAGAAATGTGTGGGTAAGAGAAAGGCACCCCCTTCTTTTTAAGGCCCCTTCCTGGAAATCATATGTGATTTATGTCTGCCTGTATTTCATTGGCCAAAATTATCAGAAAGCTGTGTCTAGCTGCAGGGAAAGCTGGGAAAGGTAGTTTTTATTCCAGGTGGCAACATGCCAGGCTAAAAGCATTAAAGGTTCTATGTTTAAGGAAGAAAGGGGAAACAGAGAATGCTAGACACTTAGCATTCTCTGCCATATGTGATCAAATACATTTGAGAATATTTGGTTAAACAAAGTTAAACAAGTTTCTTCACTGCAGAATGTCTCACAGCCTTTAGTGCACTAATGGGCATTGTTAATCTGCGAAAGAGGCTGTAGTATGTAGCCTTTCCAAAATGTATTAAATTATAGAATTGAGGTGTGTGTGGAAGAGAGAGAGAGAGAGAGAGAGCAGTTTATAGAATTAGTGTTCTGCAGAAGATATTCAGGTAAACTTGGTCCCTGATGAAGTGTAGAGTTCAAAAATGACCGATCTAGGCAGCACACCTTCATTTTAAAGACTAAATGAAATTCCTTCAATAAACCTAGGCCACCTACCCTGGATCAGACGGGTCTTGGGCTAAGTGCCGGAATATACAGATGAATCGTGTTTCCTGCTCTCAGTAAGTTCAAAGTCAGGGAGACATATTCTCAATAAAATAATGATAAGAAATTCCAAAATAGAACTTGAACTTGGAGAATGTGCATTGGCCTGCAGAACCAGGTGGCTGGGGTACAGGCTAGGGACAGCATGGGGTGGGAAAAAGAGTTGGTGCAAGGTGATGAGGCCAGAGGGGCACGCACGGGCAGCAGTGAAGGGCGTTGAGTGCCATCCCGAGGAGGGGCCTGTCTGCTTGTGTCAACTGGAATGATAATATTAAGGTGCAGAAAGGCCATGTCCCTAGGAGCAGAATCCAGATCTTTCCTCCTCCCTGGCTCCCTGCCCACTGCCACTATCAGGGGCTTCTCCTTGTCCTGACACCAGACAGCTAGTTGGTCACCAGAGCACACAGCCCTCCGCAGGTTACAAAGCTCTGTCTCCTCCTCCATTCTCTCACATGATCGTCACAGGAAGTCTAAGAAGTATAGAGAACAGGGAGGGCTGCCCTTGTCCCCGCTTCACAGAGAGGCTGGGACGGCTCCATCATCATGCCCTCTGTGCGTGGCGGATTGCAAAGGGGAGGAGCTCCCCCACCTTGATGGGGGGCGTGGAGAGAGGAGGCGGAGAGGGGAAGCCTCTCCGAGGGGAGGCCGAGCTCCCCGTGAGGCCTTTTCCTGGCTGGCCAGGGCACCCGGGGAGGCTGCTCCACCACGGCTGGCAGGGAAGGGCGCTGTCTCGGTTTCCTAGGGCCGCCGTAACAAAGGACCACAGACTGAGTGGCTTCAAACAACAGAAATCTGTTCTCTCCCAGTTCTAGAGGTTGGAAGTCTGAAATCAAGGCGTCAGCAGGGCCACACTCCCTCTGAAGGCTCTAGGGGAGCATCCTCCCTGCCTTCTGCGGCTGCTGGTGGTGGCTGCGATCCTTGGTCTTCCTGGGCTTGCAGAGGCATCACTCCGATCCCAGCCTCCGTTGTCCCATGACATTCTCCCCCCGTGTCTCTGTGTCTTCACGTGGGCTTCTTCTCTTTGTGTGTTCATGTCCAAATTTCCCTTGTCTTATAAAGACACCAGTCATTGGGTTAGAGCCCGTCTGAATCCAGCATCACCTCCTCTTTACTTGATCGTATCTGCAAAGACCCTATTTCCAAATAAGGTCACATTCACAGGTACCCAAGTCTAGGACTTAAACATCTTTGGGCGGGAGGACTCAATTCAACCTACAACAGACACTTTTCCTTCTCCAGTTCCTCCCGAGCCAGCCCAAGGCTATGGAAAAGACCCAGAGCTAACACTAGATCCTGCAGCTCTAACCTCCAGCAAATCAACAAATCCCACTTATCTCTGATGTATTAGCCTCTGCATTGATCTAGCGCCCTTCAGTGCAGAGCCCTACAAACACACACTGTTTTCCTACTGACTCCTAGCCAGGTATGTGGTGGGGGAGCGGGGCCAGCTGGCAGAGCGCTGCCTCGGCCAAAAGCTGTTTTCCCCACCGCCGCCGCCTCCTGGCCACAGGTGCTCATCTGCACCCTCGCAGGGGGTGAGCTGGCTCTGCAGGCAGCCCAGCCCGCTGGAGCCACCTCCCCTCCCTGACCTGGCCAGAGGACCTTCTTATTCAGCTGCATCCTTTTTAACAGCTTTGTAAGTGGGGGAGGTGGTAGTGATAGGGGTGCTTTCTCTGTGCATCACAAATTCCTACCTGTCCTTCAGGGCTGTCCTAGTTTGCTAGGGCTGCTGTAACAAAGTGCCAAAACTGGGTGTTTAAACAACAGGAACTTATTGTCTCACAGTTCTGGAGGCTGGGAGTCTGAAATCAAGGTGTCAGTCCGCAGGATCGCTTCCTTTGGAGGTTCCTTCCTTCCTCCTTCCTGGGAGAGAATCTGTTCCGTGCCTCTCCCCCGGCTTCTGGTGGTTGCTGGCAATCTCTGGCATTCCTTGGCCTGTAGAGGCTCCACCTTTCCTTTACACAGGTGCTCTCCCTGTGTGCCTATGTGTCTGCCTTCACATTGTCCCTTTTTACAAGGACACCAGTTACATTGGATTAGGGGCCCACCCTCATCTTAACTAATCTGCTATGATCCTATTTCCAGATAGAGTCACATTCTTAGGTACTGGGGGTTAGGACTTAAACATCTGAGTTTGGGGGTGGACACAATTCAACCCATAACAAAGGCCCGTAAGAAATCTCACCTCCTCCAGGAAGCCTTCTGAACTCAAACTCATGCATGCTCCCCTCTCCAGAACTGCTATAGCACACAGTATCTGAACAACTCAGTGGACTTGGGCCACTGAGCCTCCTTGGCCTTCTTGGGTGTTTATTTTCTGTCTCCCTAGGGCAGGACTTAACTCTGAGCTGATAGCATTTATAGTTTTGGAACACAGGTGTAACACAGCAGAAGCCCTTTTATCTGATGTTATCAGGACTGGTAGTTTGGTGGTAAATTGAAAATCCAAAGGGAATGCCAGCTAGCAGCACGGCCCAGCATGTGGTGGGCGACAAACTGATGCAGGAATAGAGTGCACAGGTTAACCACTGTTGGTTAAATAGAAGTTGACTAGGAGAGATTCACAAAACACAAACAGCAGCCACCAACCCCAAGTTGAATGGAACCTGGATGCAAAGTTATCTGACCTCCTACTGAGAGTGCATTTTTCTTTAAAGACACCATCAATACTCTGGACGATTTAAGACTCCTCCTGTCTGTTTTGGATGTCAAGGGAAGTGGCTGTACAGAGCTGTTTGGGGCTTTAAAAGTGGAGAGGAATCCTGCCATAGGATTTAGGAGAATAAAGTCTTCTGAGAGTTAAACTATAGAATAAACAATAGGTCCAAAGCAGAGAGTGGCAAAAACTTTGTCTCACCTGATTCACGGTATTAACAAACCCAAAATAGAAGGTAGTCATCAGAAGTGTGTGTGTGTGAGTGTATACGTGAGGGTGTGTGAATGTATGTGTGTGTTGCGCATCATAGTGTGTGTAGATATGTGAGGGTATGTAAGTGTGTGTGAGTGCGTGTGTCTGTCTGTGGGTATGTGGGCTCGTGTGATGTGCATGATCATATGTGTGCGTGTGTGTGAGTGGGTGTGAATGTGTATGTGTGTGGACAGGCAGGGAGGCCCAGGAAACAGAGAGGACACTGCCTTTGCTTAGCAAGACATAGTGAAGCCAAGCATTGTATCTCGGCTCTCCCCAAGGGAGAGAGGGGGACATGGGGCCAGGAACTCGAACTCCCGGCCTGGGCTGAATTTCTGTCCATTCTGGGGACATAAGTGCGTCAGGTCATTGCAGTGAGATGCCTCTGTGATCGACACCACCCACATCACCTTCTCCCCCCATCACATTCCAGACCCACTCAGTGCTGACTGCCACTGGGTCCCCAGGAGCTCTCCCCCAGGGAGGGAATGTGCCCACAAGCAGACACTGAGACCCAGGGTGTGGACACTGGGCATTCAACTCAGCTCCTCTACTTGCTAGCTGGTGTCTGTGGGCAACTTACTCACTCTCTCTGAGCTTCAGTTTCTTCATCTTTGTAGTGGGCTTAGTGATAGTACCTGCCACATGGGTGGCTGTGAGGATTAATGGGGTGATCCGGAAAGTGCTCAGCACAATGGCGAGTACACAGCAAGCCTCTACAAAGTATAAGCTGCCGTCATCGTAATGGTGAATGTTATAATAAATAAAAACATCAGTATTATTTTTTAAGCAAGCCCCTGAGAAATGGATCCATTCCCGGAGGCTGAGTGAGGGCATGATCTGCTGGTCCTCATGGTACCCTCAATGCTGAGCACAGGCCTGGCATGTAACAGATGCTCAGGAAGCGTTTGTTGACAAAATGAACGAATGACTGAGTGAGTTAGTGAGTGGCAAGTCACATTTCTGGGCCTGTAGGTCCAGGACTGTGGTAGCTTCACAAAGGTAAGCCATCCTGTACACTTGCACTTGGTGACCAGACCACCTTTCACTGGGGACAGCTGGCCCCAATCAACCTGGCACATTGCTCACTCTTGGAGGGGAGGTGAGGGGAGTAGTTTGGAGATGGAGCCCCTGGAGCAGCCACTTGGTCACCAGGCCAAGGCTTGGGTTATTATCACCAAACTTCCCAGGCTGCTGAATTGGGCCATTTACACCTGCTTTTGTTTTATCTTGCTTTGATGGGAAGCAGAAGTGTCACTGAGCAACGTCAGTATCTTCCAATGCCTTGCTACTTATTCTAAGCGTTATCCAGGGACCAGCAAATTCCACTGCATCTAGGAGGCTGTTAGAAATGCAGAACCTTGGGCCAGACCTGTGGAATCAGAATCTACATTTCAACAAGATCCCAAGGACATGTGTGCCTATTAAAGTGTGAGAGTGCTGCTCTAGTGCCACTGCCTTGAGAACCTATAGCTTGGTCATCTCTAGAAAAAAATCTAACATTCAGGAGTTTATACTTCTCCCGCACTACAAAATGTGCGTCCCAGCATCTGACCAATTAGGACAAGGTTGTCGGGGCACGTACTGTGCTCTTGTTCCTTCAGGACGCCCCCTCACCTTTTCTAAAAGGCTTACAGTGGTCCACAACCCAGCCTTTCTTCACCGCTGTAAGGAGAAACTTCTCATTGTAGTGATTGAATTGGTATTTGTTTTCTTGAAAAGCGTGTTTTAGCTCAAGGAAGTTGTTGTTATGGCAAGTTCTACTACTGTGAGTTTTATCACCCCTCTGTTGCTTCCTGGTGGTACCAAGGTGCCCTGGCAGGCACCTTCTGGCGCCCATGGGGCAAACAGCATCCTTAGACTTCCAGGTGATCCCTTCCCCCCTCCCCGCATCTTCCCTCATCTGTCCAGCTGTGCAGACCTGGCACACAGGCATGCCCTGCCTTCCTTCTTTGCACCTCTTACCTGCTCTGGAGAGAACACAAACGTATGTCAATGACAGCACAGTAAAATCCGATGACAGCCCAGGAACTCCTAAATCTTCCAAATTGCCGTCTGCACTTCCTCTAACTTTACATCCTGGCGTGCCTGAGCCGACCCGCCCCCCAGATCTAGTCCCACAGCTGCCATCGCGTGTTTGCTTCTTTCAGCTGCTTTGAGCAACGCTGGGGCTCCTGGCGCCATCCTCTTCTGGCTGGGGCTGCACCTGCCCAGGGTGGGATGCAGCTGAGGGCAGGGTCTCTGGGGTGGGGCATAGAGGACAGGGCCTCGCACACTCCCAAGTCCAACTCTTGCCAAGTCTCCTTTGGCTTTCCACATGGAAATGAAAAAATTCCAGTGAATGTGCCACAGGAATCCCAAGGCAGGACGAAAGAGAATTCCTAGTTGGTGGGGTTGTGGCAACCCTCTCTGCTATACACGATTTTGAGCACTTAGGAATTAGGCTTCTGCCCTTAGGTTCAAGTTGAAAACAGTGGTTGGAATTCTGGCATCAACTTTGCCAGAAAAGGGGGCATTGGGGAAGCTTCTTGGCAGTGACAGGACATCCTGGTTGATCTCTGTGTCCCTCGTGTTTGTGAAGGGCTCTGGGAGACAAAGGCTCAGCTGATGGCCCACTCACACATCATAGGTGCAAAGAGGCCAATAGTTTGCTTCCAACCCTTTTTTAACTTTAGAGAAGAATCTTCCAGTTTGGGTGGGGAGAATCAAAGCCATTTAATAATTCATTTCTTAATGAAGAATGAATCATTTTTAAAAGCCTCCTGCCTCTTTTACCAGCTGACTGTATAATTAGACAAAGCATGATCATTTCCTTTCTACTGCTGCCTCCCCAAAGCAAGATCTGTTAGTTGGGGGCTATCAGGAAAGAGATGGTACACTTAAATTAGGATACTTTAAGGAGTCCTTAACAAAAGGACTGTTGACAAAGGCGTGGGCAGGGTATAGGGAAACTGAAAGGGCTAGTGCAGTGTACCAGGGCTGAGAGCTGCCATGGGGCTCTCACCACCCCGGCCCTGATTGGGCAGAGGGCAGAGAGAATCTGGAAGGAGGCAGTCAGGTGGAGAGGTGGCTTTGACAGGAGCGGGGGGCCTTCAGCTGGGGGTGCAGCCAGCCTGAGATGACCCTGTGTGAAGAGAGACCGAGGAAGAAATATTCCAGCCTCACTTGCCTCCTTCCCTCCAGGCTCCTGCCAAGGACCCCACTGACCAGACCCAACCCAGAGCCAGAGGGGAAGCAGCCTGTCGCTGCAGGACAGACAGGTCAGTCTCGTGGGGCAGACAGCAGTGCAGACAGGACGACAGAGTGAATCTGGAGGGGCAAAGAGGAGCTGCTGGCACCTGAGTGCCCTTACATTCGCCCTGTACCCCGCCTGATCAGTTCCTTCTTAAGACTGCAGCTGTACAGACACCTTATCACTTTGCTCCTGGGCACTCTTGCCTTGTCATTATTATCATGTATTGCCCAGCTATCTCTCTGCCACTCCAGCTTGTAAGCTCTTTGGGGACAGAGATTGTGTTTTCCCTTGGATTTACCCATGGCCCAGGGTCCTTCCCTTGCACACTGTGTGCGAGTGTGTGTATGAGTTGAGTGTGCATCAGTGAAGACAGGCCAGGTGATGTTGCAGTAACAACCACCAGATCTCAGCATCTTTGTACAATAAGTGTTTTCTCTTGTTCCTATTACTTGTCCATTGTGGGTCAGATGCGGTGCTTGACATGTTATAGTTACTTTGGGACCCATTATGGCTTCTTTTCGACATCCACAATCACAACAGAAGAGAGAGGAAGATGGAGTGAATTACACACTGGCCCGATGTGTCACTTCTGCACACCTTTCATAGGCCAAAGCAGGCTCCTGGCCACACCTAACTTTTACAGTCAGTGGAGCAGAACCAGAAATCAGAGACCCAGAAATATCTGGTAAATGGTTCCCAACGTGGGTGAGGGTGGTCTCCACCAGGGAGCCGTGGAAGAGTGATTAATAATTTTGAATTTAATTGAACAGTGGGTGTCAACAAAAATTAAATGAATAAACAAATATATGCCTTTTGATCTATTCTGTTCAAATCAGTTAACTCAGCAACAGCGACAAAAAGTTAGCAAATCAGGTGCCCCAAGAATTATAGAACTCAAATGATTTTTAAAATGCAGACTGGTTTACATTACAATATCCCATTTCTGGCTGATTTTAGCACAACCTAGTTTGTTTGGTATGAACTGTCTCTGGGATGTGGATTCTTCATTTTCCCCCCATCAGGTTGTGATATTGTTTTCTAGATTCTCATGTCCTTGGCTATTCTTTAAGACTTGGACAGGCCCACATATCTGCTCATTGATCTTGGTGCCTTCTGTGGCTTAGCTGCTGCCACACGCCCTTCCCTGCCTTTTGTGGGACACCCCCACCAATGGTACCCTGTACCACCCCCAGGCATCAGGTTACAAAGTTGACCAATTCTGAGCGCCCTCCCCCAAATCCCTGGACCTTACAGGAAATTGCCTCACTTCAAGAGTAGGAAAGAGTAGAAAAACATTTCCAGGTCTAGGCAATCACTGTGTTGAAAAACACTAAAACCAAGTTCTCAGCATTATTTTCAAAAGTAGGAAAGCATGTTCACCCACCTTCAGAAATTGTCCATTCCTAGGAACTGTTCTAGTAGTGACCCCGTCCGGCTGGGCTTATCATCAGATTGTCTCAGCCATGAGGCTTCCCAAGGAAATTGCCTTGAAAAATCATGAAGAGACTGTGACCAAAGGTATAAAAGATGGTTATATTTTAAAAAATAAACAAATAAAACAGAAAATTACAGTATCTCCTCTCTGTTCTTCCCTATTTTTTTAAAGTAATCTTTTGTGTACCATGAACTCTGAAAGCAAATGTCAAAACTGCTTCCTCAGAGTAAATTGTCAAAGTAATTTTTACAGCTGGACTTAGGCAGATGGATGTTTTGTAATATTTACGACATCAAACCAGATCTCCTGGGATGAACACTCATTCACAAGATCTCTAAGGGCCTTTGCGCAGGGAGAAGAGAAGGATGAAATTGACCCTGTGACTCTAAGTGCACGTAATCTCAATGATAAGGTTATTGTAGCAGAGCAATCTCAGAAGCCTACAAAACTTTTGTGGCTGGCAGGGTCCTTATCTGTCTCCCTGAGGGGGTCTGGGTCAATTTAGCTTTAGGACCTTCTTAAGGGTCCTTTTGTCATCCTGCCTCTCATCTTCAGCTTTTTAGTAATTCAAATTCTGATATGACCTGCCAGGGAGGGAGTGAAGATGATGAGAAATACCAGCGTCTACTTTCGTAATTTTTTTACCTGATAGTAAAAGTAGTACACGCTCATTGCAGGGAATTTGGAAAATATGAGATAAAAAGAAAAAAATGAAAGGCATTCATATTTCCCTGCCCAGCAACAATGACCATTAACTTCTTGACTTCTCCCTCTCCCTTTTATAACCTTCAGTTTTCTCTTTCTTGATTTTTAAGTTAAGTATTCCAATCATTCATTCATTCTTATTTATCGAGCACATACTATTGTCCTGTTCTCAGCATCTCAGCATCAGTGATGTAGCAGTAGAATAAATGGACAAAGTTCTGTTCTCATGGAGATAAAATAATACCAGAGACAGTTATCAAAATTCAGTGGGCAGAAAGAACACAGGAAAATCTCCAAACACTTAGAAGTTAAGCACCATACTTCTAAATAACTGATGGGCCAAACAGGGAATCTCAAGGAAATAAAAAACACATAGAACTCTGAGGTATGGCTAAAGCAGTGTTGAAAGGGAAATGTTAGCAATAAATGCTAACATTAGAAAAGAGGAAACATTTCAAATCAATAATCAAAGTTCTTACTTAGAGAAGCTAGGAAAAGAATAATAAAATTACGCCCAGAGCAAATAGAAGGAAAGAAATAAAAATATAAGCAGAAATCAATGAAATTGAAAACAGGAAAACAATAGAGAAAAATCAACAAATCAAAAAGATGGTTCTTCAAAAAACCAATAAAATTGATAAATCTCTACCAAGGCTGACAAAAGTAAAAAGGAAGAGACACATTACCAATATCAGAGATGAGACAGAGGATATCCCTGCAGTCATTAAAAAGATAATAAGCAGATACTTTGAATTACTTTCTGTGCATAAATTCAACAACTTAAAAGAAATGAACTAATTCCACAAATACCGCAAACTACCAAAACCCAACAAAGTTGAAATCGACAATCTCAATAGCCCTATAACCATTAAAGAAATGGAGTTTGTAATTTAAAAAGCTTCCAAGATGGTTTTACTGGAGAATTCTTATGGAAAAATTAACACCAACTTTATACCATGGAGGGGAGGGAGCACTTCCCAACTCATTTTATGAAGCTGGTGTTATCCTGATTCCCAAACCAGATAAAGATAGCACAAGAAAACTATAGACCCGTGTCTCTCATGAACTTAGATGCAAAAATCCTCAACAAAATATTAGCAAATCAACTCCAGCAAGGAACAGACATACATTAGGGAGGTGGGGGTGATTTAACAAAATAAGCTAAGATTTCAGATTTGGATAGACTTAGTTTCAATTACCAGTTTCCCACGTGATGCAGTAACTATCTGAACCTCAGTTTATGTATCCGTAATTCAGGGTAACGCACAGATTTTAGGATTGGTTCCAGTAAATGAAATAGTGTGTCTAAATCGTAAGTCAATGGAAGTTATTGTTTTACCATATTTCTTTCAGGTATTTTTCTTATAGAAAAATAAAATGTTACAAATATAGCTGGTATTCTGTTATGACAGCCTGAGCCGACTAATATATGGAGCACATTCCTACCCCAGGGCCTTTGCTTGTCTGTCCCTTCTGCCAGCCACACTCTTCTTCCATGGCATTCCTTCATTCCCTTCAAGTCTTTGTTCAAAAGCCACCTTCTCAATGAGGGCAACCCTTAAAACTATTTAAAATTGAAACTCATCTTCCCCCAGCCAGTGCTTCCAATCCCCCTTTCATGTTCTACTTAAAAAATTTTTTTTCCACACACTCAAACAACTTTCTAATATAGGGTATTATTTACTTATTATATTGTCTATCACCTGTCACTCCCTGAAAAAATGTAAGCTCCAGAGGAACAGGTACATTTGTCTGTTTTGTTCACCGATAGATTCCAAGCGCTTAGTACTGTGATTGACAGTTCCTGCCAAGAAATATTTCTCCGCTGGGTGACCGAGCCTCTCGGCTCCGGGGAAGCAGCCGGGAGACCGCGCCATACCAGGGTTGCCCAGCAGATGGCAGCCGATGAACGCCAGAGACCGCGGGGCGCCCGCGCTTTGAACTCAAGGTTCTTCAATTAAGTGCAAGACGCAGAGTTGTACTGGTGACAAAGACGTTGTACGCAGGAGGTGAGCTGGTGAGCTGAGGAAGGCTTTATCTCATACAGGAGGCTGTTGACTCACAACTCCGCGGGGAAAAAACGTAAACAGCTGTTGAGAAGAAAGGACGTCCGAGTCCTCCCACAGTGGGGAAAGGGGGCGAAGAAGCCCTGTGGCCACGACTCTGCATCCTTCCTCCAAAGGACAGAAAAATGGCCCTTGATCACTACTACTGAGGGAAAGGAGTAAGCCCCAGTGCGCCGTCAGGAGCGTGGAAGTTTCTAGTATTACTCCTGACATACCAGAAGATGCTTCATTATAAGAACCTCAAATCTCCGTCTGGGCCTCTGCCAAGTTGCCTTCTTCCCAGGTGCTTCTGTTACCCACTCAGCCGGGGAATTGAGTGGCAATGGCAACAAACCCTTCCAAAGCCAAGTCCAAGTTGAGCCTGCCTTAGATCGAATTCAGCATTTGAGTGTGTCAGGTTATGGGGAGGCTCCAAGGCAGATACTGCTGGAGAATCGGAGTCTACTGACCCAGAGCAACCCCAGCCAGCTGGTCAACCTGGTTACTGCTGCGATGACCATGAGAGCTAGCATTTATTGAGCACTTCTTGTGTGCCAGGCATGTGCTGTGTGGGTTACCTGCAATGTTTCATCACTTCTTAGAGCAGCTCTCTGAAGTCCACACTCTTCTCTTCCCTATTCCCAGATGACACGAGAGAGGTTGTCACTCACCCAAGGACCCAGCCAGGTGCCCTGGAGCTCACCCTTAACCCCTGGGAGGCAGGAATCTGCTGAGGTGCACCACAGATCCCGACAGCCCTCAGACCAGCCCCTTCTGCTGACAGATGGGGAAGCTGGGGCCCAGAGGGGGGAAGGGACTGGCCCAAGTGCAGGCAGAAGGATCCTATGCCCAGCATTCCCAGCTAGTGCTGGGAGGTCAAGTCACAGGCTTTTATTGTGCCTTCTCCAGGTTCCAGATTTGCCTCCGTCCTTGCTGGCACTAATGCTTCTTCATAAGATCCTGTGAAAACAGCGCATCTCTTGTTTTAGGAGTTTTATCAACAGATAGACTGTCCAGCCGGAATCGCTGGCCTCCCATGATGTGAATTCTGGCTTCTGCAGTTATTAGCTGGTGTCTTTGGTGAAGCCACTCCACCTCTTGACTGATTTGTTCATTGTTAAAAATGGGGATAGTGATATTTATGAAGGACTATATTATATTCTAGGCCAGTGCTGTCCAATGCAAATATAATGGGAGCCACAAATGCAAGCCACATCTGTAATTTTAAATTTTCTAGTAGCCAAATCAATATAAGGTAAAGGGAACAGGTGAACTAAAGCATTTGGCACACATACACCATTATTAATTTCCATAATTTGTTTCATTTAATGAAATATCTTCAAAATATTATCATTTCAATATTGAGTCAATATACAATTGTTAGGGAGGCACTTTAAGTTTTATTTGCATAGAAGCCTTCAAAATCTGGTGTGTACGTCACACTTACAGCATCTCTTGATTTGGACTGGGCACGTTTCAAATGCTCAGAAGCCACACATAGCAAGTGGCTCCTGCACTGGACAGGACTGTTGTAGGCCTCAGTAACATATTGAGCATATGGCGCTGTGCTTATGAGTGTCTTTCCATCTACACCTTGTTTGGGGCAGATGATAATCAGCTGGAACCCTGACTGGGAGAGGTGGCCTTCTTCCTGGCAGCAGGACATAAGTCCCCAGCCCTCCCCTGCTCTCAGCAGGCCACGAAGCTGCCTTTGAAAACTTTCCCTCTCTAGATCTGTTTTCTCCAGCATCACAAATGGGACTTTCCCATTCTCTGCAAATATTCACGTCCATTGTGTCCTTGGCACAGTGGCAGGACAGACTGAGCTATAGTGAGGGAGAAGAGTAGAGAGGAGGGTGGGGTGCCAGGAGAGCTGGAGGGACTGTGTCCCTTCCTGAGGATGGGCTTGGCCCTGGGGCATCCCGGTCACAGTGGGACCTGGACGCTGTCCCTACTTGTCAGCTTAGAAACTCACCTCACCACACCCAGCTCAACCCTATGGCCTGAACTGAAACACCATCATTATGGGAGAGCCCCACCTCTGTGGCCATTACTTACACTTGATAATGAGCAGGTGCACAGGGTGCAATTGTGCATGGACTGTGCTCAGAGAAACACAAAAAGGCTCAAGCCAGGCTTCACCCTCAGGGGGCTGGGACGGGAGATCAGAGCCAGCGTCTGCCTGGGTTCTCCTGACAGCAGCGGTCACTGAGGCTTGTGGACAGGGCTGAGGCTCGGGGCAATGGAGCTGGCAGCTGCAGAGGATCGAGGAGGACAAGGAGGGACCCTGTGAGCCCAGGCTGGGACAGGGTGGGAAATGCAGCTGGGATAGCTTGGACACAGGGGCCTGGGTCCCCCAGGGTCAGGGGTGGCAGAGACCCGTCTACTCAGTCTTCCCCAGCTCCCAGATGGGTCTTTCCTTTTCTCTGGAAGGCAGTAGTTGAGGGCCAGAGCTCTGCATTCTGACTGCACACTTTCTGTATGACTTTGGCAAGTTGTCTAACCTCTCTCAGCATCAGTGTCCTCATCTATGAATGGGGTGGAAACTCCTTCCTGGGGTTTTCTGAGGAATAAAAGAGGCAATAAATGTGAGGCTTAGCATCATGCCAGGCTACTATTATTATATTTTACTGGGGAAAGAGCTGGTTCCCTGGTACTCTGGCTTGTCCAGAATAGAGGTATCTTATTATTTTTCTCAATTAATTAATTTTATGGATAAAAAAGTAGCATTAATGGAATCTATGCTGATAGAGAACAATTTCTGAGATGTACTGTTAAGTGAAAAAAGCAAAGTGCAGTATAGTGTGTAATGTGAGCCAGTATGGAACATATATGCATGGCCTATATTTGGGATGGCACAAAAATTACAGCTAAGGGATGATTAGAGAGGGGAACTGGAGACATCAATGTGAGAGAGGTTGACTTTTCATTATCTAGCCCCTTGTAATAGTCCCATTTTACCAGGAGCATATGTTACTGCTTTTTTCTTCTTTCAATTAAAAAATAATTAAAATATCCTCCCCTCACCAATTATAAATGGTCATCGTAGAAAATTTCCAAATTCTGAAGGAAGAGCATAAAAATGGTGTACCATTTCATTGCTGGGCATTTGAGGGCCCAGGGTCCCTGCCTAGGAAGATGGTTTGCTCCCTAATTCATTTTCCATGTATCACTGTTTAAGTGTCTGCAGGGCGAGAGGAAAACACCAGGGGGGCTACTTGTGCATGTAACGTAGACACACCCAACAAACAAAGTGCTTCACACACGTGCACACAACATGGCACCTCTCAATAACCAAACCACTTCACACCCGCATATCAACAACCCACTTCACTCACCCATATCCAAACCACCAAGCATTTCACACACCCCAACAACCAAAGCTCTTTGTACACATGCATCCAACAACCAAAGTACTTATACACACACACACACACACACCAGTAATCAAAAGGGCTTCACACGCACACCCATTAATCAAAGCACTTAACATACACACACCAATAACCAAAGAGCTTCACTCACATACACACCCCAACAACCAAAGGGTTCACACACTTACTCACACATTCCCCAACAACCAAAGCACTTCACACACACCCCACAGAGCTTTACGTCCCCAACCAAAGTGCTTCATACACAGCCCCCAACAACCAAAACATTTTACCCATGCACCCCAATAACCGAAGCTCTCCATACAGACTCCCCCCGCAAAAAAAACCCTAAGCACTTCAATTTGTTTGATGCAGCAGCCATCAAACAAGACGTTAGACTGCGACTTTCTTTTCAGATTAATGAGCAGAAGATTGGCGGAGGAGAGGGGCGAGGATGGCGGGAGACAGCAATTACACCCAAGTCTTTTCTTTGTTGATTGGGGATTCCTTCTCCAGCCTGCTTTGGCTCCGGCTAAATCTTTTTCTAATGAGATGTGGCTTATCCAGATCAGGGTGCTGAGAAAAAAGTTGCAATTAACTTTAAGAAGAAAAGGAGTGACTGAGAAAGGGGGGGAAGGGCGGAGGGGGAGGGGCCTGGGGGGGAAGGGACAGCGAAGATGCAGCAGCTCTCCGCAGGTGGAGGGGGCCCGGCCGCCGTCACTGCTCCCTGGCTTCCGGAGCTTAGGGAGCGTCCCTGGGACACCTCGGCCTGCCTGGGTCGGGCTCGAGTCAAGGGCTGGAGAGTGTCAGGTCCCCTCAGGTTCGGGGCTTTCCCAGCTCTGCACACCCACCCTCTGGGCGGCATGTCTCCCTTCTGCCCGCCTACCCTCTCGAGGACACAGCCCCCAACCACCTGCCTGGAGCCTCCAGGACCCCAGGTGTCAGGTGGGCACTCACGGCTCTTGGGAGCTGCCAGGACCCCCGGTGTGGCGCGGGCCTCAGCGCTGACCTGCCTCATCTTCCCATCTGGGAGTGGGGCCTCGAGTTACTTTCTTGTGAGCCATTTAGAAGGGTGTACAGGGACTAGGACTGAGAGAGACACTTCACATTGTGGTGAAAATGCCTCAAGCTTCCAGAACCAACACAGATTTGTCTGCACACGCCTCTGTATGGGCAGAATCAAGCTTGACCAAGCTACAGCTGTAGAACTGTCACTTCCTCTCTCTGGCGCTCAGTTTCTTCATCTGTTAGGGGAACTAAAGCATCGCAGCAGCGATCTCCAGGGTCTCTGCTGTCCTGATGCCCAGAGACCCAGCGAAAGGCCCACACAGACTCCGCACGCCCCGACTTCAGGAATCGCGCCTCCCGCCCAGACTCCCGGGCTCTGCTCTGTGAATCCACAGGACCTGCACCTTCCTGCACCTTCTCATCCATTCAGAGCCGGGTTTTTGCCCTATTTGGCAAGAAATAGCCAGTGATGCCTGAGGGCAGCTTTCACAAATCTTGAGGTCTCTAACCCGGTGCTCCTGGTGGGGTCTCAGGTAATAACTCAACATCTGTGTGCCAGCCGAGCTGGGGACCCTGAGCTTGGATCAGAGGGAGTCAAGATGGGTGGGTGGATGAAGGGCAGATGTGGGCTACAGTGTCCCTTCTCTGGTCACATGCGGACACGCATGGCCGTATATGCTGAAGGGGTCCAGGCAGATCGTCCAAAGCTGGACTCCTTTATTCTCCTGTCCCTTCCGTGGACCTCCCTGTGTAAATTTTTAGAGATTTTTGTCACACTGCTGGGGAATCTGTGGGAAAAAATGAATCTGGAGCTGCCGAATCGTGCCCCATCTGACTAGCTTGTTTGGTTCCCAAAGAAAAAGGGCCCCTAAGTATTTGTGGCCACCCACAGACACATGGCTCCCTCGGTGGGATATTTGGGTGACCCCTTATCAAATAAGCTGTGGAGATGACCCCAGGCTGGAGGACAGATGAACTGGGCCCACCTTTCCTGTGTCTAAGTTCCAGAGAGGTCACAAGAGTCCCTACCTTCAAGCCTGCTTCCTGGGTCCCCAGGCCAGCCCTCCCCTCTGTCCCTGCCCTCCACCGTGTTAGCTGCTGGGGACAATCTGCGCTTTCTCCTGTCTCTCTCTGGCTGTCGCCAATCTAATAAGCATATGTGCTAGAAATCCTAGCTGGAGTGCTAAGTTAGAAATTCATCTTAAACATATAGCAAGGTCAGATGAAGGGAAAAAAAAATAGAAAACAAAACACAAAACCCTGAAACAGAAATTGGACACAGAAGGGCAGATGTAGACAGAACAGGAAGTGCTGGCCCTAGGCTAAATGAAACAGCTGTCACCATTGTTCTGGACTGAAAACTGCCTTTGCAAACTCCATGCGGTCCGGGCTCAGAAAGCAGATGTTAATAATTACAGCACATGAAACGAAGGGCACAGGATTAGGCAAGTGACGAAAAAGAAATGGTACCAGTAGATTTATAACTCGCTCAGGCAGATCTGCTTGGGCTGGTGTGGGGGGTGGGCTGGGCGGCTTCGCTGCAGATGCTCCCACCCAATCCCCTTCCTAGTTTGGCATTTTGTCTTCCGGGATTGTCTCAGAATTTGGGGATTGTTTAGATTGTTTTGTGGTTGGGGCCTGTGTTGGCCTATTCTAGCTGCCTTCCCAGGGACCCCATGCCTGCAGGGCCACAGCAAATTGCCTCTGACCTACAGGAAAAAGACAACATCCCCAATGCTCAGCCCAAGTACAAAAAGGGGAGATAAACAGTTAGATGGTTCACTGGAAAGAGGGACTTATGGACACAAAGCCAGGCAGCCAACCTTGAGATTTTACCAAAGGGTTCATGTCTAAAATCCAGGAGCTCAAGTTCTTTGCAGCTGAAATTGATTCACACTTTAAAGTCAGCCAGCCCTTGCACCTTGGCAAGGGAGCTCTGGGAGAATGTTGGGACAGTTGGAGAAAGTCAGCAAGGCAAGTTAATTGGGCTAATTACATAAATAGAAAAGGCAGAGTCTTTACATGCTTTCTGAACATTTGTCGGCGCTCTTCCACATGAGCCAGAGTTGTAAAAAGCAAAACAAAACAACACGCTCACGTCTACAAAAAAATCCTCCCATCCCACCACCCCCTGGAAAGGTTAGAAAGAAGGTTAGAAAGAAGGTAAAGCATGTGTTTGGCATCTTTAGGCCTGATATGGAAACCATATGCTTAAATACACTAGCAAACATACTTAATATAACAGTCCCTTTTATTAAATGTGGTTTTATAAACGCTCTCCCCAGCCAGGGCACCTTCCCCGTGCTGGAGGCTGGGGCTTGGCAAAATAATCTTCCCGCTGTTACATCTATTGATACACATTTTTTGAAAATGAGTCTCGGACCTTTGGAAAATAGACTGGTTCTGATTATTATTGCAAGAGGGAAGGGGCACATGAGGGCATCTTTTTTCCTCTGATAAATTAAAAGAACTGTAATGGGTGCTTTCTGCAACCTGTAAAGGGGCAGAGCCATCTGTGATTCATTTAGCAGCTCCTTACAGAAGATTTATTTGATTAATTTGGTCAGAAGAGAGAGAATATGGATTTTCCCCTTCCCCGAAAGGCATATACACACTCACACATGCACACATGCACCCACCCATGCATGGGTAGACATCTCAGGAATGAAAAATGACTAATCGTGTTATTGGAACTGGCGAACTTGGGGCCTCAGTGGAGAGATAGCAAGCTCCCGCCCTGCTGATGGGAGGGCTGGTTCCAGAATAGATTTCATATCCTCGGGCCCCATGCCACCAAAGACTGAGCCTGAAGAACAGTACCATGAACCACCGCATCGCTTTGATTAGGCATTGATGACTGGGTGCCAGGCACTGTGCTGAGCTTTTTGTATGTATCATCTCATTGCGTTGACACAACCACCCCTGGGGGAGGTTCTGCTATCATCTCTGCTTTATAGACAGGGAGACTACTCCATTCCCAGCAGGCCTCTGCTCAAAACTCTTTTTACTTTTTGCAGATGCTATTTTGCTTTCTCAGTTCTCTGTGACTAAGCCAGGTAAACGGAGGCTGCATCTTGCATTTGTCTCATGGAGGGTAACCTTGGAAGGGGCATCCACATAGGCTGTGCATCCCCCCATGGATTTCAGTTCAGTGTTGACCAGAGAAAGACTCTCCTTTAGGCTTATTTCTGGTCTCAAGGAGAGCTCTGGCCTCCTCTGGCCTCGGTTGTCTCTAACTTACATGGCCTGACCCTATAAGCAACTATTTGTGAGCCACTGCCAATTCCTGGTGGGTGGGAACAGCCTCTGAAATAGGTCCCAGAGAAGGCAAAGAAAACACAGGCAAAGAGAAATAAAATCATCACAGATCTGAGCCAAATGTACTTGGATATTCAATGGCAGCAGTGGCAAATATATGGCAAGTAAATGTGCCACTGCTTTCTTTCCTTGCTCTTAGCAGACATTGCTAATTGATCCCAGCTCTCTCTCCTGCTCACCCTGAAAATCCTCAACACAGCACCCTCGGTGGCCTTTACCAAGAGGTCAGAATTAGCAAACCACTGGAAAGCTGTTTGCAGTCCCTTCCTGTTGAATGTTCCATTTTGTGGAGGGAGAAACAGGGGCAGATAGGACAAGTCAGCTACAAAACCAGTTAGGAGGTCAATGCCCAGCCTCAGATCACTGGCTTTCTCTGCCCGGTAGTTTTTGCTCCCACACCAGTGGGGCTGCTTGAAGCCAGGGTGCAGTGGGTCACGAACCTCTGTATTTTGCTGCGCCTCTGCTCTCACCCACTCCCGGCAATAGAATGTCACTGAAGCTGCTCTGCAGACGGGATAAAAGGCGTCCCTTGGAAGGCTGCAGACAATTGAAATCTCTGTTACTTTAAAATAATTATCCCTCAAACCAGGACGAAGGGCAGCTGAGCCATCGGTCAGTTCGGGCCCTAAGATTCTGAGTGGGTTTCCTTGGAAGAGGATTGGAGCAAAGCGAGCTCCAAGTCAGATCCTCAAGACCCGGTCTTGCTAACTATTCCTGTTCGCCTCTGTTCCCAGGATTTTGATGCTCACTACCTAGTTTTGCTGAATATCTGATTGGCGGAAAAAAGCTTTCTCATAGAAGAATGAAACTGAGTACCCGGGTTTTGGTTCAGAGAATTGGAGGGTCAGTCTGAAATGCAATGTATTTTGAACGGAGGCTGTCGTGGCAGGTTCAGTAGTAAGAGTGTTTTCACTAACCCATTTAGCAAGGTTGCCTGCTGTGTCTGTAGGGGACGTACTTAGAGAACAGATAGGAATTGTGTACCACTTGCACCTCAGCGATTGGGTTGCTCCTGGGTGCTTCTGCTATTTTTGAGGAGACTTAAAAACACCTTGTTTAAACACGCCTTCTACAATCCTGTTTATGCTATGCATCTCCACTATCTAAGAAGAAAAGGTTGCTAACTGAATCCCACTGTAGCCCAGCACAGCCTCTTGAAAAGATCACAAATATTGAATTAGTGAGGTCCCAAGTAATGAGGATTTTATAGGGCCCAAATAACACCGCTTGAAGGGGTTTGTTGACCAATCATCATTTGTTGAATGAAGGTGCTGACATCGCAGAAGTGGTTTTCTGGAATGTTCCTGACTGAGAGGATGGCTGGACAGTCCAGAGAAGGAGCCAAGTCGGAGGGTGAGTAATGAAGCGAGGAGGTCCCCCATGCACCATTTTGGATTCCACTTAGGGATAAATGAGTGGGCTGAGGTGTGGATGAGCTGCCCCTGAAGACACTTATGAAAAGAGGATTATGTGCCACTGGGGATTACAAACAAAGTCAATGGCCAAGCAGATATTAACTAGCTGTGTGACCTTGGGAAACTTAGATAACATCTCCGTGATTCAGTTGTCTTCTCTGTAAAGTGGGGATAACAACAGTGTCTACGCCATAAGGTTGTTGTTAGGATTAAATGAGATAAAGCACTTGGAACAGGGACTGGCACATAGTATCAAGAAAGCATTATCTCCCAGGCCTGGTACAGTGGCTCACACCTGTAGTCCTAGCACTTTGGAAGGCCAAGGTGGAAGAATCGCTTGAGGCCAGCAGTTAGAGACTAGCTTGGGCGACATAGTGTGTCCCTGTCTCTACAAAAACAAAAGAAGAAAAAGAAAAAAGAAAGAAAGAAAAGAAAAAGAAAGCATTATCTTCCAAATGTCCATCAGCTGGCGAGTGGATAAACAAAATGTGGTCATCCGTGCAATGGAATGTTACTCACCCAGAAAAAGAAATGAAGTCCTGATATACACTACAATGTGGATGAACCTGGAAAACAGTATATTGAATGAAAGAAGCCAGACACAAAAGGCCACATACTTATGCTTTAATTTATATGAAATGTCTAGAATAAGCAAATCTGTACAGATAAAAAGTAGAGTAGTGGCCACTTAGGGCTGGTGATAGTGGGGGAAGATAGGGAGATGACAGCTAAAGGGTATGGGGTTTTTTTTGAGATGACAGAAATGTACTAGAATGGACTGTGGTTATGGTTGCCCTCATCTGTGCATATACCAAAAACCATTGAGTTATACATTTCAAATGGATGACTTGTATGGTATATGAATTATATCTCAATAAACTGTAAAAAAAAGAAAACATTATCTTATTTTTTTAAGCGAGTGTGGTTATGATAACAGGGCACAATGCAACCTTTGACAACTGGAGAATGCTTGCTCCACCTACAGACATTCAGATTTAAAAATCTAAAATATGCCTGTGAGCCAAACTTGGCCTCAGTTTCCCTATCTGCTAGAAGAAATAGAAGTTCCTCCCTCAAGGGCTGGCCACAGTGGCTCATGCCTGTAACCCCAGCCCTTTGGGAAGCTGAGGCAGGAGGATCATTTGAGGCCAGGAGTTCAAGACCAGCCTGGGCAACATAGTGAGATCCCATCTCTACAAAAAATAAAAAAAAAAAATAGCTGGGCATGGTGGTGGGCGTCTGTAGTCCCAGCTACTCAGGAGGTTGAGGTGGGAGGATTGTTTGAGCCCAGCAGTTGGAGGTTACAGTGAGCTATGATTGAACCACTGCACTCCAGTCTGGGCAACAGAGTGAGACCCTGTCTTAAAAAAAAAAGAATTAATATTTAAGATAGATGACCATGTATGGAGGGCACAGGGCAGAGTCAAGGGAGGCTGGGCTCTTGACCGGACTTGGCCACTTGCCACCTGTGCAACTTAAGGAAAATAATTTCCCTGGACTACGGTGTTTGCAACTACAAGATGAGAAAATGATGGGTGTGACCTCTGAATGTCCTTTAAGCAAAAACTTTCAGAGTCCATGATAATGGCCCAAATCTTATTGTTGGCAGGCTAAGCCAGACTCGACCATTCTAAGGCTGTCTCCCACAGACTGGAACTTGTCCCATCTATTCCAAGGGTCTTGAGTTCTAGAATCCTAGGCTCAAAATCATAGCACACTGGCTGGAGAAGAACCCACTATCACGTCCATTCTTATCCCCTCAGACTGAAGCATCAACATAGCTCCTTCCAGGCTGGAGATACTGGGTTGAATAGCACTGTCCCCAAACTCATGTTCACTGGAGCCTCTGGATGGGCCCTTGCTTGGAAATAGGGTCTTTGGAGATGTAATCAGGTTAAGATGAGGTTATACTGGATTAGGGTGGCCCATAATCTAATGACTGGGGTCCTTCTAGGAAGAGGGGAATTTGGAAACAGAGACAGAGAGAGGAGAAAACGGAGGAGGAGACTAAGGTTAAGCTGCCACAAGCCAAGGGATGCCAAGGACTGCCAGCAAGTACCAGTAGCTGGGAGAGAGGTGTGGAGCAGATTCTCCTCCAGGAGGAACTGCTCTGATGACACCTTGATCTTGGACTTCCCGCCTGAGCTGAGGTCTGCTACCTCTCATCTTTCCTCACATGCCTCCATCTCTTCCTTAAGCTCTGGGCCTCGGAAAGGCCACTCAGTTGGCCCAGCGTGCTTCTAAGTATGGCTCTCTGTGGCCCCAGGGGTGTGGAGGGGGAGGAATTGGTCTCTTGGGCTTCCACAGTGGGAAGTGGGCCCTGCTTCCATCTCGTGGCAACTTGCAATGGGGAAAAGGCTGTGCCCTGTAAGGTCCCCTGGGGTCATGAGGACAGGGGTTGGGATGTTGTGCAGGCTAAGCAACGATAAAATGTCCACAACCAACCTTCATACATTTATTGGCCTTTTTCTTCTTTTGTGAGTTGATGGATCATGCCCTTGGCCTGGTTTTTTCTTAGGTTGTTTGTCTTTTGTCTTTTGATTTGTAGATACCTTTCGTAATCATGCATGCTCCCTTTCCCAGATTCCTCTGCCCTTAGCTGAATTTCCGGGGGCATGGTTAGATTATCACTATCACTTTCTTTTTCTTCCCAGAAATGTTCAGCCTTCCCAAATATGAGTGACTTCTATCGGGGTTTCTGCCAGTCATATAGTACCTCTGTGCATCAGAAAAAGGGGCCTCTTCCATAAGACATGTTACTTCTGCCTGTTGGAAAATTGTTATAATACACGGATTTTATTAGAAGAGACCCTTTATTGAACTCCGGAGACATGTAATAAATATACAAATCTATGATGTCCAAGATGCCATTGGCATCCCTTTGGCTGGGATGCCCTGGTGCAGTGCACAACCTGCTCAACTATATGGAGTTGCCCTGCTCCTAACTTCTGGACAGGCTCTCCATGATACATAGCCCTTGTCTGCATCCTCTAGCTGAAGCTGCGTGTGTGTAACTAGGCTCCAGTCCTCGCCTCTTCACCCCATCTTGCTGGCCGACCTCAAACATGTCCTGATATCTGCTCTGTCTTGCTCCCCAAGGAGGAGGACAATATCTCCTAAGGAGATGCTGCCTGTGGGAAGCTTTTGGAGAGTCAAAAAGTACTGCACAGAGATGTTATTAATACTGTAGGAGCACATTAAAGTGGACGTGATATAACAGCATTTACCATATTTTCTTTACAGGCTGGTGGTTCTGTGTTCATTCAGCCAGCTGCCTAGAAGTGCCCTGTGACCAGGCTGTGGCTGGCATTGGCACCTCTGGCAGGAGTCAGGATGTATCAGTCCAGGGGTCCCAGGGCTCAAGGGTTGGCTGAGATTATTCTGTGGATTCCTGAGCATTTTTGCAATTTCTAAGAGTCTAATGGAATGCTGTAGTTACTGTCAAGATCACCTGGGCTGACTGACGTGCCACCTTCCTCTGCAGTGATCTGAAACAGTTCCAGCTGGACATGGTGCTGCTAATTCTCTTGTGGTGGTCAGGAGCTGCCCGAATGATAGGACTGCAGAATTAGCTCTTTAAAAAAGGAAATGTGTTCCCTGAGTGCTTTTATGGACCTAGGGCCATACAAAGGATGAGTCTCTTCATCAGGCAGGTCTCAAAGATTTCTGGAAATCCTACAATGTGCATGGTGCTATGCCCAGAGCCACAAGGAGTGTACCCGACCAAGCCATGTGGGATCTGCACTCACACAGGAAAATGAAAGCAGCAATACCAGAGAGTGTGGATGTGGACACAGTGTCCCAACATGCTGCCAAGAGGAAGGGATTCCTGGGAGGAGAGGCCACAGCAGCTGGACTGGGAGATTAAACTCTCATTTATTCACAGACAACTTCTCAACCCCCATTTCACTGGCCCCCAGCCCCTGGCACGGGAACCCCAGAAGGGGAGGAGGTCCTGGCATGGCTGGGGCCTGGGGTCTCTGCCTTGTACCCTGGGTTGGGGTGTCCTAGACCTTCAAAGAGGCCCCGGCCCATTGACTCAGCCGCAGGAATGATATGGGACCAGCCTTGCCCCTGCTCACTTCTGTTCCTTATTGCTCTGCCCCCCGCCCCCCACCCCCCCAGCTTTGATCTTAGTCCCACTCAGCTTGGCCCAGCTTTGAGGTCTCCTGCTGTGATGCCCCAGGATGGGTCTCCAGCACACAGGGACTCACGCTCTCTCTGTATCGAAGCCTGGATCTGGCCTCCTGCTTGCTGGGCTGTGGCAGTGGGGATCCCTCTGGGGCCCAAGGGGGAGGTAATGAAGGAAAAAGGTAACTTTGGGCCAGACTGGGGAGGGTTTTGCAGGCCAGGGGCTAGGCGAATGCACACTGATGGACCATGGGGAGCTTCCCTCCCCCTGGCCATCGGGTAGCATGTGAGACCTAATGTGGGCAGGTGTAGGGAGTGGTTAGGAGTTCCAGCTCTGGGTGGGAAGACCTGCTCTCATTTCAGTTTAAACCATTTCCTTCCTGGGTAACCATTGTTAAGGTCCTTAGCTACTCTGTGCCTCAGTTTGCTTATCTTTAAAATGGAGATAACAAGAATAGCCACTTCATAGTGTTGTTATGAGGCCTAAATGAAGAAGTGCCTGGCTCATTGCAAGCACTGGAAACTGTAGCTGTCACTGATGCTAACGTCTCAGTTGGCTTTGGGAGGAATTAGCTCTTGGAAGCACAGCTGCAATGGATCTTGGAGCCTCTTCCTGCCTTCCTCATGACAGGAGCCTAACCCCCCTTCCTTGCTCTCATGTTCTCCTCCCCTGTTCTCTGGCCCCTGGCCCAGTTTGGCTCTAATGACCTTTGAGGGCCTACCATGGTGTCTTCCTTCATCTTCCTGACACCCAGCCTTTTTCTGCTCACAGCTGCCTAATGGATCTTCCAGCCCTGCTCAAAATCCTGCATGGACCCCAGTGACTGCAGAGGAAATAGTCACCTCCTTAGTCTTTATTTAAGACCCTCTGCAATCTAATCTTTGTCTTAACTTTTCAGCCTTATGTGGATCTGGGAAGTCCGAGCCTGAATTTGAATCTGGGTTCCAGTGTGTCTGAGCTGTGAAATCTTGGGAAATGCATACAACCTCTACGCACCTTTGTTTTCTTATTTGTAAAATGGAAATAATTATACCTGCCTTGTTGACTTCACAAGGATGTTTGAGGATCAGGTGAGCAGGGATGTGTATGCTGTTTGTAACCTGGAAAGCAACTCACTGTTTTGGGACCATACAGTGGTTTCCTCTCTCTAGGCCTTTGTTCAGGCCATTCTGCCACCTGGAGTACCTTGTCACCCTTAGTTACCATTGTCCAGATGGGTGTATCATCCAGAGCCCAGGACAAAGCTGTGTTGTCTGCGAAGCTGCCCTGACTATTCTGCCCCAAGTGATCTCTTCATCTCATATTTGCTAGATCATGTTGCTCACACCTCTCACAACCATGTCTTCCTGTATCTGCTGTATGTCCCTCTTGTGACTGGGAGCTTCCAGAGGGCAGAACAATATCTAAAACAGCTCTGCTTTTCCCATAGCACCTCAGATTCCACACACAATAGGTGTTTGATGAGTACTTGGTGAAAGGATGGGGGAGTATATGGATGAATGAATGAATTTGGGGAGAAGGTACATGAAAGCCAAAGGGATGGGCCAATCCACTCTGGGGCCTTTTTTATGGCCCAGATGACTATGTCTAATGGGCAGCCATTTCCTACAGTGGCCCAAATTTTCACAAACAGGGTGGACCCAGAGCGCCTGTAGAAGAAGGGTTTAGGGGCAGAAATCGGCTTGAAAGTTGGGGAGGGGGTTTGTCTGGAAGTTGTATAATGCAGACTAGCACATGTTTTTTAAAATTTCATATATAGACAAACCCATTCATTGTGGACATGGCGGGGTGGGGGTGGGGGGGTGCGGAGCACATCACACAACTGGCCGGGAGTGGGGATGAGTCAGTGCAATACCTCACTCCTACCAAGGGATTCTCGAAAAGTGCCTTCCTGGGATGGGGTGGTGGGGTGGGGGAAGCCTGGGGCTCCATGGGAGCTGAGGACAGGACTCCTGGTGACCTGAATTATGTTTCACACTCAGGAGCACCTGATTTATTATCAGGGCCTGAAACACACAAAAGAACAAAGGGCCCTGGGGACATTTGTGACCCATCTGCTCCTTCTCCATGTTGAGCCAAGGCACTGCACTCTCGGCAGTTCTCCGAGTGTGTGAGCCCCTCCTCAACTCCCCGCCCCCCACCACTTACATTGGAGGGCCACACATTCCTCAGGCAATGCTGAATCCTAAGTATTTTAATGCCTGATAGCTATCTCCGTATGGATTTTTGTTTTATCATGAGGCCACTGGAAAGTTTTTTTGATATCTCTTTGAAACAGATGTCAACAAAAGCTTCCAGCACAGATCAAGGGCAGGTTAAGGCCTTTGAGATGGTTCTGAATGTCCCTTTAACATCATTCAATCTAATACCCAAATACACCTCAAGTCATTACCCTGTTTTTATAAGAAGCTCTGAACCATATGTTGGGGAACTAATTAAGCATACAAATCAAGCCCTGGGATCAGGTGGCACTCTGTTTAAATATCTTAACCTTTTATGATTATCTTAATTTAGAGAAAATTCAAAACACATTCAGAAGTCTTAGAAAATGAACAAACGAGGGATTTACTGGCCTGGCTTCTTTTCTTGATGTTGGGATCCTTTCTTTACAAGGCCAGCCTGGATTCCTGGAGAAGTCCTCTGAGCTCATGACTTCCTAGGAAATGTAGATCTTGCCAGCCTGGGAAGCTAAGAAGGG
Source organism: Daubentonia madagascariensis (assembly GCA_023783475.1). Taxonomy (NCBI): domain Eukaryota; kingdom Metazoa; phylum Chordata; class Mammalia; order Primates; family Daubentoniidae; genus Daubentonia; species Daubentonia madagascariensis. The sequence goes on from JAKFHU010002573.1 coordinate 23,776,823, forward strand.
GCCACACCTGACTTTCCCTTCCCTTAGCAGCTTCTCCCAGCCTGCAGCCCCACCCTTCCCCACCTCCCAGCCCAGATGTCTCCTGTGTGCCAGGAGGAAGGAGAAGAAAAGAGTGGACTGTATACTTGGAAGTTTTATCTTCTTTTTAAATAAAACGAAGTATGAAAAGAGTTGGTGGGAAATATTCTTGCAGCCTATGTTGCTGTGGGGGAGGGGCTGGGATGCCAATTGCACAGACCTGGCTCTATAGAGAAGGAGAAAAGCGTGGAAACCAGCCTCCTTTTGGATTCCAGGTTTATTCTGGATTGGGGAGTGGGGGCTGGGGTAGTGGGTGGGATCTGTCTTTTCACCTACCTCAGGTAAGGGGAATGCTTGATCTAGAAGGCATGTCTACAATGTATACACTTACCAAATAGAACTGACTTATGACAAGGTCCTATAGTCTTTTTGCCGCTCGGTCAATACATCTTTGTGGAGCACCTACCATAGCCAGGTCTGTTCTAGGCACAGTCTTTACAAGGACATTGAACTGCTTCTGACACAGGCACTCAGTTTAGTGGACCAAGACTGGACTGGGTCTCAAAAACGCTCTTTCTTAATGTTTTTTAGGACCCTTTAACCCTTAGAATAGGGTTTCCAGATAAATTACAGGATGCCCAGTTAAATTTATATTGCAGACAAACAACAAATCCTTGTTTACTCTAAGTATGTCCCAAGTATTGCATAAGACGCATTTATACTAAATAATTATTCATGGTTTATTTGAAGTTCAAATTTAACTGAGTGTCCTATATATTTGTTAAATCTTGCAATTTGACTTTAGAAACAGATATAAATGATATGGGTGCTGTCTCAATCTTGGATATTAAATACTAATTTTGGGTGAAGGCAACTAGAAAACATCCCTGTACCAGGCTCCTTTACATATGTTATTTCACTTAGGCCTCAGAAGTAGGTTCTACTATCATCTCCATTTTGCCTATGGGTGAACTGAAGCTCAGAGAGGTTGAGTGACTTACCCAAGGTCTCCAGCTGGTCCTCTAGCCCAGCTCTGCTACACTTTGAAGTTTGGACTCTTTCTATGGCACCCCAGGGCCAAGCTGATGGTTATCTTTCCAGAGTTCTTATTTTCCTGGCTTGCCCTGGCTTCTCTCAACTTCTTCCCCTTTTTTTCCACAAACATTCAAGGAGAGATTCACTCCCGTCAGATCAATGTCACTGCCATAATGAAAACCACCACCGAAGCCCATGAAGCAGGACATCTGTGGAACCCTAATGAGAATGGTTCCGATTATGCAAAAAGCAACCTCATGGTTATTCTAATGTTACAAGTAAATATAAAACATTTAGAAATACTTGGCTTGGGCTATTTTTCAAGTACAGATGTCTGACTCCCTGCCAGTTTGTTATTAAAAATGCTACGGTGGTTTGGGTACAAAGATTGTTGTAAAAATAAAAGCTGATGCGCCCGAGCACTCGTTTTGACTTTGTGGGCAAGGCCGAGCAGATGGTGGCTAGTGGTGGCTCTGCAGCGGGTACCTCAACATTCACAGCCCAGTCACTGCTCTGCTTAAAACCCTGCAGGAGCTACCCACTGCCCCTCAAATTCCGAGTTGGTCCTGCCAGGAGCCAGCCCCCTGTCTTCTCATTCCCCCTGGCTTTCTGGCTTCTTCCAGCTCACCCCGCATCTGCACTTGCTGTGTCCTCTGCTTGCTGTGCTTCTCCCCAGCTCTTCATCTCGCTGGCTCCTTCCCCTCCTTGGTCTTCAGGACCTCTCTTACCAACCTCTCTGTGTGGCTGTCCTGCCTCTAGTTGCCTTCTGTCACATCTCTCTGCTTATTTCCTTTATTTTCCTTATAACTCTCTGAAATTATCTTGTTCACTTTGTCTGTCCCACCAGAAAGTCAACTCCATGAAAGCAGGGCCCCTGCCTGTTTTGTTTACACACGTCATCCCCAACACTTAAAGCAATACTAGGCACATAGTAGTTGCTCAATAAACACTTGTTGAACAAAGGAATGAAGCTACCAAAGCACCTGAAGTCTTGCACTGCTTAGTCCCCGCTGGGGCCATGGGCCAGAGGGAAAGCGGCAGCGTCTACAAATTTTAATCAACTCATGGAAAACAATAACACTTGGGAGAATCCTAAAGCTCTGTGAGTGATGGTTTTGAGCCCAGCAGGAATTTCCAAGACCATCCTCCAAACCATGGCAATGGAAAACACGTACTTGCTATAGCATTCGCCTATGTATAGAAGTATAAAACAGATACAAAACTGAAGTTCAAATGCAGCAACATAAATATCATCCCCCTAATAATCTTCTTATTGCAGGCAAATGTGTTGATATGACCGGAACAATTTTGGGTAGGTGGGAGGGGGAGCGCTCCTTAGAGGCTCTTCTCCTTGGCTTGGCATTCGAGGCTCCTCACACACTTTCTTGGACCTCCCTGCCCTGATTTCTTCTCCTGCCTCTCTTTATGCAGCCTGCCTGCCATTGGTCCTGAATTGACTGTCGCGCCCCATCCCCTGCATGCTGTCCCGTGTCTGCCGCTTTAGCCTGCTCTGTAGAATGCCCTTCCCCATCTGTACATATGCAAAGCCTAGTCACAGCGGCCTGGTTCAAAGGTCATCTTCTCCTCAGTCTCCTGTCATATCCGGCCCTAGCTGGCAGCCACCTCTCCCTGCTCTGAACTCTCTGGGCATTTTTGTCTTTTCTTCCTCACCTTCTATGTGATATCAAACCTGACTTCAAGCTGCTTAAGGACAGGAACTGTGCCTCATTTCTGTGTCCTCCACTGCCCCTGGCACAGTCATTTTTATTGATGATGAGTTAATGACGTTTCTTGGGACACACAGCCTTAAGCGATTAGCAATAACGATGCAGTGTCAGGAAGCTATTGCCCATCACCCCAAGACATGAAGGAGAAGGGATGTGGTTCGCAGAGTGGGCAATCTACACCAGTGTTGACATGACCTCACATGTCCAGAAGAAAGGTCCAGTGGACCAAAGATCCAGAAAACAGAATGAACTTTCCCCTTTCCATTCAGATGTTTTCCTGTTGGGTGGCCAAAAGCCTGAAACAGCTGAATTCCTGGGCGCTCTACAAACCTCTCCCATTCCCAACTTTCCCAAATGTTTTATTCCAAAACTCTGTCCAAACAACAAACAAAAAAATCCCTCAAGAAACTCAAGTGCTAACACTGAACATATGAGTCCAAGAACCAGAGATCCAAGTGGAAACAAATACCCTGTTTTTGCCAGGTAAATGTTGTCAGATATATGGACATGCAAACATATTTATCTCAAGTGGGTTATAAACAGAGCACGCATCTCACACGGGGTCCAAAGCCACTTGCAAAAGATGGTAATCGGTTTTGGAGGATCTCACACATATTGAGCCAAGGATCCTCCCTTTCTGCAAGATCTAGGAGATTTGGAAGTGTTCTGCGAGCAATGTGGTTTTAAAAGGAAGCCCGGTGCAGGCTTTTGATCTATATAGGATAGTATGTATTCATGTGCAACACTGCTGAATCGACAGGCCACATTTAAACGTTCCCCTCACGTACAGAATCTGGATTTATTATTTTTGTTTAGGGGCACATACATCTTTTGAGTTTCTACATATATGACACATGGAGAGGTAAGGTAGGAACCCTTGGTGATCTTTCTAAGTGTGACGTTGGCTGCTTGGGACTATTGTCATATTTTTGACAAGTGATCGCTGTTAGAGAGCGAGCTAGTAAAAATGTCTCCCTGAACTCATCGTGGATGGCAACAGGAGGAAACACTTCATCACTGAGAAGCGACACTAATGCATTCTATTAGATTTGCTTATCATGTTAAAGAGCATATTAAAAGGAAATGTTTGGGAAAGGGATGCCATAACTTGGTATGATGAATTCCTAATTTGGAAAAAATGTGCTAAGACAACATGATTGATGTGAGTGACCTACTTTATTTCATAAGAAAGTATGAGTCGCCTCAGGCCCACTGGTACACATATTTGGAAAAAGTTGTTTTTTTTTCCACATTAAGTTTTTATTAACATTTTCAAAAGAGCAAAAATACCGTAGAAGGATATAAGTTGCAACTTGTCAATGCAGATGTGTTTGTAGTCATTTGCTGCTTAGAAAAACATATCCCCTTGCTGGAAGGGTTTCTGAATGAGGTGAGTTCCTTGGCAAGCAAACACCTGATGGGGAGAAATACGACCCTCTTTTCTCTGATAAAGAATGACAGGAAAGAGGCGTTTTTATTTAAAGCACAAATGAATCTTCTGCTGCTTGTAGGTAGTGATCTCTTAGAATGATTAACATTTCATGGAGCCCCCAGCTACCTTTCTAAGTGCAGGTGGCAAGGGATTGAGGCTGAGTTAACCATTTTCGTTCTACCTTAGAACATGGAGCCCCAAATTGAGTTTCTTTGGGCTGGAAGGCAGGAACTCTTGGGTTTATCCCAGGCAATAGAAGGGACTGCTGAGGGTTGGTGGCTGACAAAACACTGTTACCATTTATACAATGTTGTCACTGAGTTTAAGAACTTAAGAAATGCCTATGGTATAATGTTTACTGAAGAAAGTGGGATGTAAAGAAAAATGTGTATTAATAAGTAGAGGTGGGAGAATAAATTGGCACAAGCTTTCTGAAGGGCAATTTATTAATTTGTCACAAAAGCCTTAGGTTGTTATATGCCTTTGGACCTAAAAATTCCACTTCTAGAAATTTCTCCTAAAGAAATAATTATTAATATTCACAAAGATGTAGCTAATCAGATGTTCACCACTGAATTATTTATAATATTAAAAGATAGACTCAACCTAAATGTCTGAAGTTAGGGAATTGCATAAATAAATTTGTACATTTAATGTAGCCATTAAAATGATAATATATAAGAATAATGTGGAAAGGGGTTTATAACATTTTATCAAGTAGGAAAAATGGATTATAAAACATTATGCATATTATGTTGCTATTTGCAAAACTATATATACATAAGTCTACTTAATTCTTAGACATTTATATAGGTCTACTTCAGTATATGTATAACATTATATATGTTATATTATATATTATGATACTATTTTTAGCTGTATACATATATATTTGAGGGATATTTATCAAAATGTTAAGAGTGATTATTCCTGAAGAGTAGGTTTTACAGGTACTTTTTGTCTCTTTCCTATTTCAACACTAGCCATGTTTTACTTTGATAATAAGTGAAGTAGTTATTAAATGGAAAATCCAAGAGACTCAACTGATTACTTAATAGAAACAATAAGAGAGTTCATAAGGATTCCCAGACACAAACTAAATAGTTTTCTCATATAATAGTAATAACAAGTTAAAAATATAAAATGAAAAATTATTCCATTCACTACAGCAAAACAAAACAAAACAAAGCATAAATCATCCACAAAACTAAAAACACAATAACTAATTCATGCAAGAAATATCTGAGACCTGTTTAGAAGCAAATAATGAAGTACATCAAAGAAAATCTAAATAGATTATTGTGTTTCTGGTTGGGATGACTAAATATTGTGAAGATTTCAATTCTTTCTCAAATTAGTTTATAAATTTTACATAATTCCAATAAAATTTCTGACTAAAATAACTGGCAAGTTGATTCTAAATATTATCTAGGAGAATAGATACATGGGAACAAACAATTTTCTTAAAAGATTAATGATGAAAGGAGGCTTGCCCTATTGGATTTTAAAAGATATTACAGAGTCAGAGTAATTCAGCAATATAACAATGTTGTAGGAATATCAAATATGCTAAGAAATAAAATAGAATGCAGAATAGAATAAAGGGAGGAAAAGAGGTTAATGGACTAAAATATAGGAATCTAGTATGTGATAAAGATTATACTTTCCATTAGTGGAGCAAGGCTAGATTGTTCCATAAATGGTGTTGAATAATTGGCTAACCATTTGAAGGGGGGAGAAAGTGGGTTTTCACCTCACACTACATTCACAGAAAAAAAATTACAAATGTATTAAAGATGTACACTTTTTTTTAAATTATAAAAGTTATAAAAGAGAGTAAAGAATAATAATTCCATAATCTTGAGAATAGAAAGGCCTTTCTTAAAAAGAGAGAAACCTCAGAATCCATAAAGGAAAAAACGAACACATTTGCCTGCATAAATATTTAAGTCTTTGGGATGGGAAGCACACACTATAAACAAAGGACAAACTGGGAAAAAGAATGTAACTTTTATGACAAGCAATAGATTAAGAGCTTTACTATATAAAGTGCTGTTTTAAGATAAGAGAAAGACTATCATTCCAGTAGAAAAACTGGAAAGATACAAGCAAGCTTTTTATAGAAAAAGCAATACAAATAACCAGTAAACATACAAAAAGATGCTCAACCTCACTAATAATCAAACAATTTAAACTTAGAACAATAAAATATTATTTTCACTTACCATTGTCAAAGTTTTAAAAGGGAATGATAACATTCAACATATTGATGGTATGGAAAAATACTTCGATCTAGTCATTTTACCTCAGGAAAATCACCCTGTGTAAAAATGCAGGAAATGGGCCAAAGTGGCTGGAATACTATGTGGTTGATTGACCCAATGAGGCTGACACTGTCGGGGGGACAGCCTGCGGTATGTCGACAAGTGAAGACAGCAAGCAGAACAATACATCCTTGTGACCCCAATTTCTGTTTACGAAGCACAAACAGTTATATGTATATTTAAAAGAATTCTTTATAGAGGACTGTCAATGGCGGGTAGGATGCAGGGCACCTTCATTTTGACTTTTTCCTTTTCTGTATATCTAAGGTTTTTTTGTGATCGTATATCAGTTTTATAATAAAAAACAATGCACATCTAACAAATCTGCCCAGAGTGGTGAGGTGACTTGCCTAAGGTTAACAGCATTTGAGGACCAGAAGGAGCTGGGTCTCCTGATACCGAGGCTCTTGGTGCCCCAAAGAGTCTCTTCTTCCTACTGAGGAGCCTGCAGGACCATGACATAGCCTCTCCCCGCAAAGGAGCCCACAAATGCCCTGAAAATGCCACTTGCAGCCACCTGTGGGGTTGCAGATCACCCCATCCCCTGGGCACTCTTGGTTGGGAGCAGCCCATATACAAGGCATTGGTTTAGTGGGTTTCAGGGTGAGGCCTGTGCCCTCAGCAGTGACGGGGCTGCTCAGCCTATGCCAGTGCCAGCTCGCCCACTCACCTTGTAAGGGACTTCGAGTGGATCCTTCCAGCCACAAGTGCTAAGCAGGGCAGGGATTCCTTCCCCCGTCCCATCCCCCATACTCTCCTGCACTCACTATGCTGGGATTCTTCATGCTGCTGACCTGGCAAAGGGTCTTCTCAGGGCAAGGGGTGGAGAGGGGAATGCAGGAAGATGCATCGCTTCAAAGTATATGACACCATCAGCTTATATCTTAAAGTGCTTTATAATTTACTTTTCCTCTTATTACCTTGTATGGTCTTCAGAGTCATCCTCTGAGAGAAGAAGAACAAGCATAATTACTATTATTCCCATTTTATAGAAGAAGAAACTGAGGCCCAAGAGATTAAGCCCTTTACCTGGTCACACAGCAAGGAAGTGTGGAGAGAGAAGGGGAGATTGGGCCACCTTGGCATGAATTTTCTGCTCCTGCCATGTGGCCTCTTCTCTTCTCTTCTAGACACCCATCCACAGCCCAAAGAAGCAAGTTCCCCTTGCTCGAACTTGGCCTTGACCTAGGGCACTGTGGAGCTTCCTGCCACAGTATAGTTTGACTTCTGACCCCCAGCTCTTGACTCAGTGTCTGGTGCACCTGGGCCTCCTCCAGCAGCTTCCTGCTACTTGGGGGCTAAGACCGGTTGGGCTGATTCTCTGGGGCCCCCAGAGAAGGGCACAGATCTGAGGGTTCTCTAACTGAGGGTATCGTCCTGCCCAGGAAGGCTTCCGACAACTAATGCCCTGGTCTGTAAGCCCTGTGTTTGATTGATTCACATCTGTGCTCCCACAATCTAGCAAAGTGCTTGGCATACAGCAGATGCTCAATAAAAGTTTGCTGAATGAGTGGACTGGCCAGAAGACCCCCAAGTCCCAGTCTTCCTGGAACTCCTAGGACCTCAGGCCAACGCTGGCACCATGCAGAGACTCTTTTTTCCCTACTATAACATGGGTGTGAGTTAAAATCTAAGGACCTGAGGCCACCCAGCATGGCTGGAGGCTCTACCAGCTTTGTGTTTGGAACTAAGGGGCTGGGGGAGGGCCAGTTTTACCCAAGAGATCTACAGGCAGAGACTGCAGAGAAGTGGAGCAGTATTCCTCCATGCTTCTCTTTTGAGTCTAGTTCTGAGAAGCTGGCTGAGTTTCCAGAAGATTCACCAGCTTCAATATCCCAATAATTCGACTCTACCATGAGCAGCTCCTTAAAGCTGGGGAACTTGTCTCCTTGCTGCTCTGTCCCCAGCACATAGCAGATGCATGTGAATGAATGTATGGAAGGTGGTCTCCTGTAACAACTTGCCACAGTGGCAATTAGAAGTTTAGGACTGGACCAAGGTCACAGAGAGAGACAACAGAAGAGATTCGGATGGGATACATTAAGCTGGTTTTCAGAGATCAGTCAGAGCTAAGGCCAGCTTGCTTGGCTTGGTTCGGAAGCCAGGAGGACCCTGTTGGGAGCCACTCCTCACACACCAGAACCCCCACATTGGCTCCACCCGAAGCTCAATTACTGCTGGAAGAAGCCTGATGCTGTCATAACGAAGTCATATCTATTGCAAAGATCCTCGAGGCTACTTAACTGTGAAATAATTACATGTCCCTCAGAACTGGGAGATCAAGGATTTCTAGCCAACATCCCATGATGCTCTTAAAAACTGTTTCACTATAAACTGCAGGTGGGGTGAGGAGAGGCGAGATTTCCATGCCAGGTTACCATGGTTTAATTGTACCTTTTCTGTTTTGGCATCATCCCATTTATGCATATATATCTCTCTCTGGACATATTAAAACAACATTAAAGGAGATTAAAAGAGTAACTGTTGTCATGCATAATCATATTGCTATAACTAAATTGTACCTACATGCTTGTTTAATTACAGAAGCAATACATGAATGCATTCTCATTGTCAGAAATCAAACAATCAAGACATATACATGGTAGTTAGTAAAAGTGGTAAACGTGCCCAGTTCACACAATTCCCCACTAGTTTTCCTCTCCTCTCCTGAAGCAACACAGTTTTCAACTTGATATCTTTCCAGAACTTTTCTCTGAGTTTACATCTAAGTATACACATGTAACCATGTATTAGTGTGTGAATACACACACACACAAATACAAACAAGCAGTGTTTATTTTAAACATTAATGCAATCATATTATGTATTGTTCTGGAACTTGCTTTTTTCCCCTTTAATAGGTCTTGGAGATACTACCAAGAGAGAGCTACTTGCATCTTTGTAATAGCTACAAGGTTTCTGTAGTATGGAAACATCATAATTTTTTTTTTTACTAGTCCCCATTAAAGGACATTTAGGTTGTTTCCAATTTTTCAATATTCCAAACAGTGGATATATATAGATTTGCCAACCTTAAGCTCTCTGCCTTTCTCACATGGCTGATCAATCTTTTTATTCATGCCAGCAGACTGTCCTGGTGGGGAATGTCAGCTCCACAAGGGTAAAGATTTTGTCTGCTTTTTCCCTTGCTGTATCCCCAGTGCCCAGGACAGTGCCTGGCTTACCATGTGTGCACAAGAAATATTTGGTGAATGAATAACTGACCAGAAGGGGAGGGTATAGCTGCAAACCATTTTAACAATTAATGCTTGTCTGGTGCCTGCACTTTACAAAGGCATTTTGACTCTCTAGTCGCATGCATTCTATCTTCAGAACACTGTGTGAGGTCAGTACCTGTGCATTGCTACTACCCCCTGATGACTTGTGGCTTGAAGTCAGGGCTTAGGAATCAGACAGACAAAAAAGTTGGAATCCTTGCTTTGTCACTTTCTGTGTATGTCTTTTGAGAATTTCCTTAACCCCTGTGAACCCCAATGTTTTAATCTGTAAAACAGGGATGCATATACCTCTCCTCAAAGGGTTTTATGGCAATTAAATGTGATAGTGTATGTAACCTACCTGACACACAGTAAGCACTTAATAAATGGTTGTTCCCTTTTTGTCTCTTGATCAATATATTCTTTCTACGGGCCTGGGGTCAATCACCCATCCCCCTCCTTGCCATGTCTTACTGCCTACCAGTTACTGAAATACCTTACTGTTTTTTCTGAAGAATCTCCTGGGATATTAGTCATCCTCCACCCACAGGAGTTTCTTGGGAAGAAATACAGGAAATATTTCCTTGTCTTGTGTCATTTAAATATAACATCAGCATCTTTTCCCTGAGTATTTTATGTTTGGGCACTTATCATATGAAATAATAACTAGCTGTCTAGTTTCCCAACTGTAAGAGTAAGCACCATGACTGAGTCCATTTTTTAACCCTGTTAATTGCAGGTCAATTGCAGATTTCCTTATAAATGGTAAATGATCAATATTGGTGGAATGAAAAAATGATCTGAAAATACTATAAATACCTGGTTTTAAGTGGTCCCATATATCCCTACTTCTGAGGGTACAGGGGCTCCTCAGCCACTCTGTTCTCACAACAGCACCTAAGCCATCCTGAGCCAGCATCACTGTTCAGTGGCTGGAGTGGCGAACTTGGCCTTTTCTTTCTTCTCCAGTGTTGGGGTTTTTGCTTTTTGCTCCCTCACTACTCAGTCAACCCACCTCTGGCAATCCTTCTCCTAAGTTTACATACCTTTTAAATGTTCTTTCTTTTCCCTTTGGAATCACAAGTTTGCCCACTTCTACTCCCTTCAAATAATTTGAAAGTCAAGAACAATCAACCCACCCCAATAGTGACTGAGAAGTTAAACTGTGATGCTGTCATAGAAAAAGAAGGACATGTATTTGGAAGTAGAATCACCTTCAGGACCATTGCTTTTCAAAGTGCCTGTGACCCTTTAGAGTCTCTCTAAAGGTCTTCATCTGATTCCTCACCCCATCAACCCTCCCTGCTCAAACATTTGTTTTCCTTGGCAACCAACAATCCCTCCTATTTGTCTGTTATGTTTAATTATGAAGACCTCTATCACAATACCTATAAGATTTTACTGTACTTATGTATTTACTGCACTTATGTATTTATGTAGTCTTCCTCCACTAGATAGTGAGTTTCTTGAGGGATTTTTGAATCCCAAATGCCAACACAGTGCCTGGCAGGTAGGTATATATTTGGAAAAAAATGGATATTGTTTTTCTCTCTCTTTTTTTTTTCATGACACACAACCACTATCAACTATCACTCTATATACTTAAGTTTCCACGAAGCTGAAAAATTCTGTATTTTTATGAGTAGGCATTTAATAGTTTTTTGGGTGGAATTTTGGCCACCATTTATAACATTGTTTCTATGAGGGGCAATGTTCTGAGTCCCAGACAGTGACTGAGAAAGAAAGTTTTGGAATCTGTTTGAAAGTTAAAGCTTTCTATCTTCTTTCCTGACTCAAGTATGGATTCCTGTTAGGCTCCAAGGGAGCCCTGCCCCTATCAGGAAATGCAGAGCCTCACTAGGACAGGGCAGGGTAATAGCATTAAAGAAGACGGAGTCTGGCCAATGATGGGTCCCAGCAGGATCTTAAGATTGCATTGCCCTTTTAAGGAGCCAGCCTTCTTGGATTTAACAAAGGGGAGCCCTGGGAAGAGGCTGGAATGAAGGTACACCCAACCCCCTCAGTAAAGCTCCAGGTATCCTGCGGCTGGTGTGAGCTCAGCCCCTCAAGATTGTTAGCGCAGTCTTTTGCTGTTTCTTCACTCCTCCTGTTTGGTCTTTTGCTACAATATTTGTTCAAGATTTTTTCCTTTCTTTCTTTTTCTTTATTGAGGTATAACGATTTGTGATAAAACACTTAAAATTTTTAAATCTGATGAGTTTTGGCAATTGTATACATCCGTGTTACCATCACCCAAAGTGAGCTATGGAACATTTCTAGCACCCCAGAAAGTTCCCTGTGCCTCTCTCCAGTTAACCCCTGTCAGAGGCAAACACCACTCTGAATTCCATATCCAGATTAGTTTTGCCTGTCACTTTATATAAACAGAATCACATAGCCTGCTTCCTTCTTTTATTCACTAAAACAACAATAACACAAATATGTGCACATAATCTGATTTCTTTTCTTTTGCAAGATGTCAAAAGTCAACATCCCAAAATGTTTGGCAGTGGTGGCCTCTGGGTAGGGGGAATTTTCGTGGTTGCTGCTGACTTATTTACACCTTCTGGTAGCATGATATAAAAATATACACACATATACTTTAATAATAACAAGGGGGAAGAGGTTCTTCATGGGGTAGAGTGGCATAGCTCTTCTGGAGAAGTGCATAAATGAGATTCAGAATGAGCCTGGTGAGGGAGCTCTGATCATCTGAAGTCTGAGAACATCCATCCCTGGCAAGCTCCTGCTAGTGTCTGGGGACTTGGAACATTACCTCAATGTCAGAGACCCTTCAAGCTACTTCCTGTCTGGATTCTTGGTTATCTCTTTGAATGCAGAACCATTTGACCAAGGGATCCTTTCTACCTTAAACTCTTCCCCTTGGATCTTAGCAAAGAGAAAATATTATCTAAAATGAAGGTTAAAAATACTATGGAAGTCATGAAAAAAATACACACACACATAATTGTAAGCCCTTGATCACACATTTGAGTTTTAGTGATATGTGTAAAGCAAATGGTCATAGAGCAAAATATACAATTATAGATAAAAACTGTACCTATGGTCTCTGAAGATCGTCTGACCACAGATAAGGGGCAACTCCATGTTTTGTTTCCTTGACGGCTCTGCAATGCCAATGGGCACATACACGGAGAAGAAATGAGTATAAGCGAGGCATAAATGCAGAGAAAGTTTGGATCCTGAAATAATATTTGCAGGAACACTTAAAACATGAAAAAGAGAAAACCTAGCAATTTCACAACAGAATGCAAGGCCTAACTTCATTGGTTAAATGGTCCCATATGTGGTAATCTACAAAGCTGGGAGGCTTCGAATGGGCCAGCCTGGGTGGTGCCAGGGTTCTGCACAGACTGGCTGGGCAGAAAGCAAGTTGTGCAACCTCACTGAGCCCATTTCTGCCTCTTTAAAATGGAGTAATAATGATAGTGCCCACCTCACAGGGCTGGTAAGAGAGGTGACTGAAGTGAGGCGTGATCATGCTCTTTGTGAACCACACATGCTGTCCATGCGTCAACTGTCTATTATCTCTTCTGAACCCAGAATAAATGCTCTGGAGGAGCTGTGGATCCAGGCTCTGCATCCTACGGTAATTGACTTTGGGGAGGACTAAGGAGCCAAGTGTTACCTCTTTCCTCACCCTCACTGGGGGAGAGGGGGCATTTTGATAGGAAATGAGAGAGAGGGGCAAGGAAAAGATGTTGGAGTCAGACAGACCCGGGTTGGAATCCAGACTCCCTCATTTATTGGCTGTGTGTGTGACCTTGGGTGAACCCTTAACGTCTTAGAGCCTCAGTTTTCTCATGTGGAAAATGGGAATAGACTTAATGGATTCAATGGATTGCTGCAAGGACTGGATGAGACAAATCCTTGTAATAGGAGCTTAGCACAGTACATGGGGTAGGTGCCGTCAGTGATAGAAATAAATTCTCTCTCACTCAGGGTGCCCTGGCAGCAGATGAGAAATGAAATAGACCCTATCTTGCTTTAAGCACACCTGAGCAGCTGCCCTGCAAACGAGGATCATGAGGGCTCAGATCAAGGGGCAGAAGTATGGAACTCTGATGCTTGCACCATTAGAATAAAGTTTTCCATCACGCAGGGTATGGACAAGATGGATCACCTGGATGGAGAAAATGCTATGGATGGGCCAGATGTGCCCAAGCCCATCTGGGGAAATCCACATCCACATGGTTGGCACTGTGACGTGCTGCTCATCGGGAGGGCCTGGCATGCTTTACAGCCAGGCCCTGGGACTGCAGCCATTGGGGTGGGGGAGTAGGTTGTTTTATTTTTAGCAAAAAGAAGACATTCTCCTCCCTCTTCTTATCTGGGCTCCCACTTTCCCCAGCTCATCCCAGCTGGTATCCGGGAGCCCCTTCAGGGATAGAGCAGGGAGGTACAGCCTGCAATTCTCTACATCCACAACAACCTTCCCCCAAAGCTGGGGACTGGACCAGATCCCAGGCAGGGTCTGGGACTGGCTGATCCCTGGTTTTGCTGGTAGAGGGGAGCCCAAGCCACCTCCTCTGGGTTTTAGCCAAGTTTCACTGTTGTGTTCTACAAGATGTTTACCCCATAACCCCTTTGGGGGGGGTTGCTTTTGGGAAATAAACAGCCCACCTCATGGCACCCTGACAGTATCTGCCCCCTCTTGCCCCTTTCCTGGATCTATCCCCCCACCTCCAATTTCCCTTTCCAACTCCCAGGCCTCTGAATTAGCAGCCTCCAGTTTATTTGTCTGTAGAGTTAGGAAGTTTCTCATTTTTTACGTTTTAGTTGGCTATACCTGACTTCGACTTCTTTTCAAAATTTTTTTCCTACTTAAACTGAATCCCTTGAGCGGTGCTTGCCTTTTACAGGGGCGATAAGGCGCCGCGGACATCTGAAATCCCGACTTAGTTTTTCTCCAGCACACCTGGCTTCTGCCCTCCTACGGGAACTCCGGGCTGCCTGCTTATGTTAGCTCTTAAACGATATTAAACGCGGGCTGTACTTGGGACCATCTGATCTGCAAGCGGTCCAAGCCCGGGACAGCTTTTCCTAGCTTGGGGTCCGGGATGGCGGCGGCCAGCGGGGCGGGCACCTGCGGGAGCACGCGCTCCTCCGATCGTCTGTCCCTTCCGCTGGAACCCTGAACATGAGGTGAAAGGCCTCCGCTGCTCTCCCAGACGCCTCGGCTGAGCCTATGCTGCACTCGTCAAATGCATTTTTAATTCATGATATCAGTTTAGGGACCATCGGTGCCTCTAAACGGCCTCTCTCAAAACCAAAACCACCACCACAACACAAGCGAAAAGATGAGGCCTCCAGAACATCGTCTCCTCTGTCCCCAGGGAATGGACATTTGGAAAACCACTTTCCAGAGGGGACCTGCTGTCCCTTGCCCCACCTTTTCCTGGAGCCGAAATTGGACCCCAGAATATTTGTTATAATGACATAGCTGGTCTCAAAGTGGTTTCAATTAGGACTTTATAAAGTTACGTTAAAATGATCAAATATGCACTTCCAGGGAGCTTAAAGGCTCCCTCAAATACCTTTACATACACACACAAATAAATATAACATATATATCCAGAATTGTATACAAGATACATTCATTATACAATGTACAATAAAACATATTATATGTTAAATAAGTAATATAATAATGTAATATAGAACTAGATGTTAAATATATATTAAGCAATAATAATATGATGAAACCATGTAATACATATTATATGTAAACCAGCATTCAATACAAAGGGACTTTATATATTATAGATCATATAGATCATATACAGGAAACAGAATGTCCTCTCAAGGATCCGAGGTGCTGTGCTGGAGCTCCTTGTTTCGAGCACCAGCTCAGTACAGGGCTGCCAGAGAGGAAGGAGGGACTCACACCACGGTCTCAGAGGCTGCCATCCCAGCCCTCGCCCTATCCCAGCTCCCCGCACACCCACGTGTCTTCGGGGTGGATGAAAAGATCCCAAATGACCAGCTCCTTATTGAGGGTAACGGAGTTAACGGATTATCTCTTACAGAGGTCAGGCTGCAAATTGGGGCGAGGGCACAAATTTTGTAAATGACACCCCAGGGTACACTGGCTATGTTCGTTGCAAGCCCTGTGTGTTTGGCATTTGGTCCCCTGAGAATAAACCTAAAGTATTCTGTCTCCGACATGTAAAACAACTTAAAGTGTCATTTTCCAATGTAGGCATTTAGAAGCAATTTGGAAATTGAAACGAATCTTTCTTTATATGCAAGACTGGAACATTGCAGAGGCCCTTTAAAACTCCGGTTAGAAAGGCAGTTAGAGGACCCAATGATGGGCTGCAAGGAGAGATTCAAAGCACAGCCAGAGGCACAGTTAGAAATTTGATATTACCCACGCACTAGCAAGTAATGCAGTTTAATGAGAATTGCTGCGTGTGTTTCCCTTCTCAGGCTAAGGAAATAGGAGAAATACTTTGACAGAAAAGTTACCCTAAAGAGTTACACTGTTTAAAGGGGGAAAGTATCTCAGTGGCCAATTTTGACTTACTGGCAACCTGCAAGTGTGTTGTGTGAATTAGTTTTCCTGCGGAATTACTTAGAAGAGGAACCTCAAAATCAATTGGAAGACCGCAGTGTGTGTTCAACGAGGGCTGTTTTCGATGGGAACGCGCAGTGCCCCTCCTTAGAGCAGCCTCGGGACCCTGAGGCGCTCCCGCGACCCCCAGTTCCCGGTGCGAGGCTCTGGGCTCCCGCGGTGGCCAGCACCCCACTGCGGGGACCGCGGGCGCCCCGGGGCGCTGAGGCGCGAGCAGCTTTTATTTGCAGTCTCTTTGACTCTGCGTTTGTGGTTCTCTCCCCTTCGAGCGAGCGCCCTGCAGCGGAGCGTTAGACAAGCTCTGTCGTCTGTGGGCTCTCACCTCAGAGTCAATATTATCTCAGATGGGCACAATAGACTGGAATGAAAAGCTAATATTGAACCAATGCGGTCCCTGCCCGCGCCGCCGCGATGCCACCCTTTGTTGCGCAGCCCCGGCAAGCCGCTAGCGGCCCGGCTAAGCGGAGGGCGGCTGCGGTCTGGCCTCTGCTGGTCCCCGCTGGGGATCGAGGGGACGCTGCGCGCCCAGCGTGGAGGCCTCGGAGGCCCAGGCGGGCTTCGGCTGCAGCAGGACCGCAGAGGCTCCCTCGGGCCCCACTCACGGCCTCTCCTTCAGCCGCCAGGGGCTGGCAACGAAGCAGAGGGCTCCGCGTGGCCGCGGGGAGAGCGGGTCACACAGCGCGTCCCCAAGCCCAGACGCCAAGGCGATGCACACAGGGGAGCGGGGCCTGGTGTGGACAATTTCCAGGCTCCTGGGGCCCCAGAATGTGAGTGTGGCGGGAGCGGGGTGGGAGGAGCTGCGGGGACCAGAACCAGAGGACTGGGGGGCTGGGCCCTAGCGAGGTGCCCAAGAGGACACCTGTCATTAATGGCCTCCAGGGCCGGCCTGGGTGTGGCTGCTCCGGGAGGGGTGGGGTCTTAGCGGTCTTAGTCGGGGCACGCGGGGAGAGAGGAAGGTGGCGGTGATCAGACCCTCTGTGGGCATCTTCAAAAGTTCTCAGCCCCTGTCCACTCTTCTGTTCTCCGGCTCGGTCCGCGCCCGCCACGCAGAGCTAGGGAGGCAGGAGACGCGGGACGAAGAGCCTTGGGGTCGCCTCGCTGGCTGCGATGGGAGCTTGGGCCTCCCTCTGGTTTTCCAGCCCGCCGGCGCAGGTGCTGCTCCACGGCCACCAGCAGAGGTTTCAGGGTCGTTTTGAGTCGCCCACACTAGCAACGCGGGGCACCGAGTCTCGGCCGCCGCCCGCAGGGCTGCCCTTCCAGCCCTTCCGATCACTGTGCGCGATGCGGACACCCACGGTCCTCCAGTCCTATAACCCCCAGGCTTGAGTCCGCAGGAGGCAAATGGGGAAGAGGAAAGAGGGCGTGGGGCAGGGGCTGAGGCCGGGAAAGGGGCCAGGAGGACAATGGTGGGTGAGTGCATAGGAGGCGAGTGTCCCAGTTCCTCGAAGTGGGGCGGCCTGGACCAGCCTTGCTGCCGGCGACCTTCCGGGCGCCCCAGTCCACCTGCGGAGGACTCTTCCCTGCCTTTTCTCCTTTTCTCGTTGGCTTGAGTGCAGGCGTCTGACGACTCTGGGTGGGGAGGAGGGGCATGTGTCCCCGCTCTCCTCCTGGAGTGAGCACAGCACCCATGGCCAGGAGGTGTGTAACCGAGTTACTTTGTGTAACCTCTCTGAGTCTCAGTTTTCTTATCTGAAAGATGGGTATCATGACTCCTTCCTAAACGTATCACACCAGATTGTGAGGTTCACTGAGATAATGGGTGTGAGCTTCTTTTTTTAAACGAAAAAACTCGATACAAGTGAGAGGAATTGCTAGTGTTCTTCTAAGTCTTCCCTGAATCCTTCCCAAGTTTCAAGCAGAGCTGTGGAGTTCAAAGGAAAGCACCTCGTTTCCTTTTTTCCTCAGATGGCATGATACCCTTCTAAGCCCCAGCCCAGCCCCTGAGTCCAGAAAATGGGGGAGGTACTAACAGAAGAGAAAAATAAGTCCCTGAGAGAAGGGCTCCAGGAGGCCAGCGTTTCAGAAGCAGCTCGAAGGAGGACTGACGCTGAGAAGCCCAAGGAGCCCCTTCTATTGCCGGCGAGGACCAGATTCCAAGTTAAGAGGTCATAGGTGGAGAACAGTCCCAGACACAAAGATGCCAGAGAGCCCAGCAGAGATGTCCAAAGGTGTGCCCCCCCTCCCACTCTGGCCCCATATCAGGCCTCTAGAAGCTATGGGCGCTGGGGTGGGCGATCTTGCGGCTCCCGTAGCTCCTAAATGGACAAGCGGCTGTTGGGGCACAAGGAACGATGTGCGACACCCCCTCACCCCCGGCAGTCGCCTGAGCCAAGAGTGCCCCTGTTCCCTGCATCCTTGTGTCTGTGTGTCTGTCTGTCTCTCGCCTGTCCTTGCTTGGTCTTAGGCTTTCATGTGAAGGCAACTGAAGGAGAAGGCAACGGGGAGCCCCTTTGATTCTGCTGCCTTGCTTTCAAGAGTGACTCGGGACAGCGTATGTGTTGAGGGATCGATATGAGTGTCAACGTGGTGGAGAGAAAACCTGATGGCCGGGTCCTGCGTGTGGCGCCAGGCGTCAGTGCGGAGTTTCTACCTCTGAAACGTTGCATCTCAAAACAGATGGATCTCAGGAGAAGTCCGGAGAAGGAAGCGCCTCTGCAGCCACCCGGCGCAGCAGAGGCCAGGACCAGGGTCGAGACCCTCCCGCGAGGGCTCGGCGCTCGCAGCAGTTGTGCCAAGGGCGCCGCTCCCCGCCGCCTTCATATCACGCGGGGTTCCAGTGAAGCCCGAGCCGATCCTGCCCTGTCACCTCACCAGAGGAGCCAGGCTGCCCCGGGATGGATGGGGTCAGCGCGCTCCAGGAGGAAGGGGCGAGTCACCAAACCCCATCGCGGCGGCCCAATGGTGCGCTGTTCCGAGTGTGTGGCGGGTAATCAATTGTCACCTCCTCAAGAACCAAGGACCCCCTGGCTCGGGGCGTCGTCAGCCCGCCGCGAGGGGGCGCGAATCTCGGAGAGCCGCACCCTGCGACTCCACCCCAGGCTGGGCCCGCGCAGGCCGTCACGGGCCGCTTCCCCGAGCCACGGTGGTCGGGCCGGGGGCTCCGGGACCTCAGGCATGGAGTTGTGGCCGCATTTGCGCAGTAGCTGGCCATCTCCCTGGCACCGGTGATCACGGCCGCCTAGTCCTTAGAGCAGAATCTGTCCCGCCCCTGTCCCCCTTCCCCGCCCCGTCGGAAGGAAGCCCGACTGCTAGTGAAGCTGGAATTCGAGCGTGGATGGTGAACTCTGAAGCCGGAGCTGATGGAGGGAGGAGGGACGCATTTCCAGGTCGCCCCCTCTCCTCTGTGGCCAGGGAGTCTCTTTGGATCTCCTCCCTTTGCCCGGATGGCGGTCTCGGCGAGACCTGGGCAGTGGGGCACAACCCCAGTACTCCTCCGGCGCCGGGGCTCCGGGACTCGGCGGGTGTCGCGCCCGCGCCCGGCCCTCGCCACTAGGCGCCGCTGCGCGCACGCCGATCGGGGCTCCGGGCCGCCGCCGCACCGGCCTGGCGAGAGGCCTCTGGGGAGGACGCCAGAAAGAGATTTGTCGTAATAATTTTATAAAAATGTTTTTAAGATATTAATTCTACTTTTCGTTTTCCCGCCGACGCCCTACGCGTTCGGAGAGGCCAGGGTGACTGGGAATTACGGTGGGTTGGAGCAATTCTTAACCGGCCCGAGGCCGCCCCAGCACGGGACGCCTTTAGCGTGCCTGGGGCCAGGGGAAGGGCGCACCCTTCACTGGCGTTAACGCCTTCCGCGCCGCGCCGCGGGCGCACCGTGCGGGCTCCCGGTACCTGCTCACTGCGAGGGTCCAAACTGCGGCGACCTGGACGTGACCAAGTGCAGCGAGTGGGCTGGACCCCGCAAGGCCATGGCCTGACAATAACAAAATTGGATGAACGTTAACAGTGTGCTAAGCATTAGTTCACTCGCTCCTCTCAACAACCGTTAAGGTAGCGATATTTCCTTTTCAATGATGAGACAACCAAGGCTCAAGAAGGTGAAAGTCACACAGATAATGACCCCAGGCAGCCCCCGAGTATGTCTTCTGAGTTGCAAGAGACCATGCACCCACCCCAGATACCTCACAGGCCTAGCACGGAGCCACGGGAGGGGAGGGTAAGGCACTGCCACTTGAGCCTTTGAAGCGCAGGGGGCTTGCAGGAAACTCGGAGCAGATGGTTATCAGAGATCCCCAGGAATTCCTGCCCTTTGATGCCTCCCAGGAGCCAGGGATCCAGGCCTCTCTCAGCCCAACATCTCCCTAGGGAAGTTCGAGGCCTTTGCGGAGCACGGAGGAGCGTGGTGGGAATGTGAGACGGGCACCAGCTCATGTTTGTACAACTTTATTGTTCTGTCGCCAAAGCCCAGCAACAAGCCCTGGAAGGAGTAAGCAGTAACAACAGCAACGTCAAGGGCAGGAGTAACTTTTATTGTAGTTCATTATGTGCCAAATACCCGATCTGAGCACTTGGAGTATCTCACTGAACAATCCCAAGGGTCAAGGTACTATTATTTATTACCATTTTTGAGAAGAGAAAATAGAGATATAGAGAGGTTAGGTAACTTGCCCAAGGTCACACAGTTAAGTTGTAAATGCAAGCTTCTTTTTGGTGTGTGTGTGTTGGGGGGCAGGTTCATTAAGGTATCATTACATACAGTAAAATTCACCCTTTGTAGTGTACAGTTCTATGAGTTTTGAAAAATATATACAGTCACATAAGTACTACCACAATCGGGAAGTAGAACAGTTCTATTGCTCACCCGAAAGAAGCCATACTGTTTCCCTCCCCTGCCTCCCAGGCAGCATTGGCTGCATTTTTACATGTGACAAAATAAGGGCTGGAGAGGTTTTGGTGTTGCCCAAGGTGGTTCAGTAAGTGACAGATCAGGGATTAGAACCTTTGGATGAGTCTGCTAGTTCAGCTGCCTGCAGAGTATAGATTCCTGAGCCTACAGAGCCCAATAGGCAGCTGCATCTTGGGGAACACATGGGGTGGAGGGAGGAAGCCCTTGTTCTAAGCTGAAGCCTCAGAAATCCTCCCACCTCCCACTGCATGCACCGGTACTTAACCAAACACCCACTCCTTGGGCAGTTAAGGAACAGATGGGGGCTGCGTCCTGCAAGTCCCGAAGCCAAGAATAAAGTGACTGGCAGCAGCCCGTGGCGTCTAAGAGTTCAGGGTCCGAGTCCAGACCACAGCGCCCAGTGTCCCTGGTGTACTGCCACCGGCCAGTATGGTTAATGAGTTACTATTCTAGTTAATTCCCCCACACGTCGGGGCCAGACTGCGAAAACCTTCCTGGGCTCCTCAGGTCCTGGAGCATGAATTAACATAGATTACCCAGCTTCCTGGGCTTCCGCACTGCCCCAACTCACCGGAAACCCGTTGCTCCTTCAAGGGGGCCGGAGTGCGGCTTGGGGCCCATGGCACTTGGGGCAGAGGAACTGGCATGCCCTGCTCCCTTCAGGAAGAGGGGCACCAGACCCTGTTGCTCCTTATCTTCTCCCACCTGCTGGCTGGCCAGCCAGAGCCCCTGAGGCAAAGCAGGCCATGGGGGGGCGGGGTTTGCAAAAGTCCGGTGGCCTGCAGAGGATGCCTCCACCGGTTAGACCTTGGAGCATTCTGGTCGTCTGCTCCAGCCAAATGTCCCCATCTTGGGCAGGAAGCAGAGGAGTCCTATCTCCAGACTGTCACTTGCTCCTTTAGGACACTCTCCTAACACCAACTGGTGGAAGAGGGGAAGGGTTGAGTGAATATCGACTATATATTTCAGCGCTCACAGCTGAAAGTTTTAAGAGAGGGAGAACACCAAACACCCTTCTATATCACGCACCATGGTGGGGGGGGGTCTCACTCTATCTCCCAGACATAGACTGAATTCCCCTTGCCCTCAAGGTCAACAACTTTTATCCCCCTAGCCAAGATCAGTAATGCTAACTGTGCAGTAAACAGCCATTCTGCCCTGAAGCACTGCGGCTAGAGCCTTTAGTGGTCCCACTTTGCAACCCCAATGTCTCAGGCCCAGTTGGAGGGCCTGGCCCTCCAGTCCTCTTTCAGAGGCTCACTGGAAGGTGCCCTCTCCCATTTCCAGGATCTGGGATCCATGGCCTGCCTAAATTGGGTGTTTGTTTCCAGCTTCAGAAATTGGAGGGCTGACCCCTAGCTCCACGCCAGGCTTGCTGGCTGGGCACAGCCAAAAGGCCTCCACCTTTCAGGCTCCCTGTCAGCTTAGCAGAGGTGGGGCCTCTATACCCACAGCCTTAATTGAGGGAGGGATTTTCAAGCTGGAGACAATATTTTGGGGGACAATGGTTCAGGCCCAAGGGAGGTATGACTTCAAATGCCCCCAAGGAGCTGAATCTAATGCCCAGAATCTTTCGGCCTGGAAAAAGGAGGGGGGCAAAGCAAGGCCACTTGCAACCAACAAAGTGCCAATACCGGGCCAGGACCCCAGCCCAGAGCTGGTGTCACAGAGGTCCAAAGCCTAAAGGAGAGGCAGGTTTCTCCCACCTGTGAAGACAAAGCTGAGGCTCAAATCTGTCTGGTGTGTAAATATGTGCATCTGTGTGCCCTGGGAAGGTTGGGGGGGCAGCGAAGATGATCTCTGTTGGCTCTCCACTAATCTGTGTGGCACCCTGACAACCCCAGAAAACACCACTCCTAACTCCTCTCTTGTGTGAAGGGTTTCCCGAAAGAGGTATTTGGATACCCCTCCCCCCACAACACTATATCTGGAATAAAGTAGAGAAATGGACACAAACATAAATACACAGCAGATGAAACCAAGAGAGGAAAAGGGGTAGCTCGGGAAGCGTGGAGCGTGTCCTAAGACCCCAACCCCAGGCTGTTGGGTCTGGTGGCCTTGAAGCCTTGCTCACTGTGGACTTCACTCTTCTCCCCCTCCCTACCTACTTCTCCCGGGTCTCACGGCAACCTAGTCACCAAACACAGGCATTTCTTCCTCCTTAAGAGAAATAACTGGGCCTGGGAGTAATAGATTTAAAGGACGCTAGATTTTTTATCATTAATTGTAAACGTGCAAAATACCTGCTGGTACTTCACTTTAGAAGATTGTAATTGGCAAAAAAGAAAAAAAGAGGCGGCTGATGAATAGATAATAGATCTTTAACCACCAATAAACAGAGAGCAGCGCCAGCAGCCTGGGGGATGTGATCATAATTATGCCGCCGCGTGAGCCAATGGGGACGAGGGAACTCGGCCCTAAAATCATCCCAAAACCGAAGGCGAGCTCGAAAATGCGGACACGGCCCAGGACCGGAGACTCAATCCGCAGTCCCTAGTTGCGAGCCCAGGGTTTGCACAGCAACTCGCCCCTGGGACAACAGATGGCAGAATAATAATAGAAATAATAATAATAGCAGCAATAATAATAATGACAACACTATCCAAAATAACTGCAAAGGAACCGTAATAGTAGAGTAGCACCACACTGCGCCCTCCCCTCACCTTGGACTCCCGGTCCCACATGTTCCAGAAGGAACTGTTCTGGGGAAGGACGTGAGCACCCTCCCAGGCAGAAAAAGCGGCCGCGTGCGGGGCGAGCGCGGGCGCGAGTGGGAAGCCCACCGCTCCGGCGGGGTCGGCAGCTCCCGCCTCAACTTGCAAACGAGCGAGCCGGGGCAAGGATCGCTAACGCACCCACCCGGGGACCTGGAGGCTACGCGCCGTTAGAGGGGTGGCAGGACCCCCACCCCCACCCCAGGCTCCCTCCTCGCCTCGGAAAACGCCGGGAGTTTTGCTGAGGGTGGGGATTGGTATAACCGCACAGTACCCTCAGCCCCCGCCCGCTTACCCTCGAGGGGCTCCCGGGGCGATCCCCGTTCCCCAGACGCGAGGCTGCGGGTGGCAGCGGCGGCGGCGGAGCGCTCGGCGCGAGGAATCTGTCTGTCCGTCTGTCCTATCAGCTTGGGTGCTGCAGGCTCGGGATCCAGGGGGCCGCAGCGGAGGCGGTGCCGGCCGGGGACTCTGCAGGGACGGGGCGCCCCGGAGGGAGTGGTAGTGGTGTTGGAGGAGGAGGCAGTGGCTGAGGGGGAGGAGGTAGCGAAAGAGGAGGAGGAAGAAGAGGAGGAGGAGGAGAAGAAGGAAGAGGAGGAGGAGGAGGAGAAATAACCGGAGGCAGAGGAGGAGGCGAAAGAGGAGGAGGAGAAGCCGCAGCGGGCGCCGCGGGAGCGAGTGAGCCGGGAGCGGGGCGAGGGCGCGGAGAGGCCGGGCGGCCTGGCGGGCGGCGGGAGGCACGGCCGAGGCCGCGGCGCCGACTCCGTTCCACCTCGGCCGGGATCCAGGCCTCCGGGTTCCCAGGCGCGCGCGTCCCTCTGACGCACTTTAAAGAGTCTCCCCCCTTCCACCTCAGGGCGAGTAATAGCGACCAATCATCAAGCCATTTACCAGGCTTCGGAGGAAGCTGTTTATGTGATCCCCGCACTAATTAGGCTCATGAACTAACAAATCGTTTGCACAACTTGTGAAGAAGCGAACACTTCCATGGATTGTCCTTGGACTTAGGGCGCCCTGCCCGCCTTTTGCAGAGGAGAAAAAACTTTTTTTTTGCCTCCCCCGAGAAACTTTCCCCCCTCTCCTCCCTACCTCTAACTCCGATCCCCCCACGCCATCTCTCAAAAAAAAATATTACCCCAATCCACGCTTGCGAATTCTTCTGGAAGGATTTTCCCCCCTCTCTCCAGGTTGGGCGCGTTTGGTGCAAGATTCTCGGGATCCTTGGCTTTGCCTCTCCCTCTCCCTCCCCCCTCCTTTCCTTTTTCCTTTCCTTTCCTTTCTTTCTTCCTTTCCTCCCCCCACCCCATCCCCCGCCCCCGCCCCCACCCCCACCCCAAACAAACGAGTCCCCAATCTCTACCGTCCTCGCCGCGGGCAGCGGGCGGCGGAGGCAGCGCGCCGCGGTCGCCGGGAGCTGGGAGCCCTGGGCGCCCGCTCCTCGGCGCAGCATGTTCCAGCCGGCGCCCAAGCGCTGCTTCACCATCGAGTCGCTGGTGGCCAAGGACAGTCCCCTGCCTGCCTCTCGCTCCGAGGACCCCATCCGTCCCGCGGCGCTCAGCTACGCCAACTCCAGCCCCATAAATCCGTTCCTCAACGGCTTCCACTCGGCTGCCGCCGCCGCCGCCGGTCGGGGCGTCTACTCCAACCCGGACTTGGTGTTCGCCGAGGCGGTCTCGCACCCGCCCAACCCCGCCGTGCCAGTGCACCCTGTGCCGCCGCCGCACGCCCTGGCCGCCCACCCCCTGCCCTCCTCGCACTCGCCACACCCCCTCTTCGCCTCGCAGCAGCGGGACCCGTCCACCTTCTACCCCTGGCTCATCCACCGCTACCGATATCTGGGTCATCGCTTCCAAGGTACGTGCCACGTCGCGGGACTGCAGCGCGCCGCTCCCGCCGAATCCTTCGCTGCCCCCGGCCTGCTCCAGGTGGGCGCTTGGCAAGGCCTGCACCGAGGTTGCTCCCTCTCGCGGGCCCGCGCGCTCGGTTCGGAAACTGGGCTGCACGGGGCCGGGCGTGGCGTTGATCCCCAGTCTCCGAAGCTGCGGCCGGTTTGCAGTGCTCGCCTGCGGGCCGCTCGACCCTTTGGGAAGGGGTGCAGACGGCGAAGTTGTGCCCGAGTGCGTTCGGGTCGGGGCTGGCTGCGACAGCCTGCCCTGCGTGCCCGCCCGCCAGGGAGCCCAGAGCCCGCAGAGTCCCCGGGCTCCAGGTCCCCTCGGCGGTGCCCCCAGCCGTTCTGGCTCCGAGGGGCGCGGACAGGGCCCGGCCACCCGATTTGCCTTCGACTGTGTTCGACCCTGTTCGCCACCCACTTCACGCCCCTTCAACCCAGACCCGAGACTTCTTGGTCTTGGACCCTCTTCCAGAGGCGAGGGGACCCTCGTGCCCCCGGAGCAAAGTATGGGGGCTTATTTTTCTTTTCCTGCTTTTCTGAGACCCGGGGAGGGGCGGGCACCCGCGCGGGTGGAAAGCTCCGGGGCTCGGCGCTCTCGCCGGGAACTGCTTAGCTGGGGCGCGGAGCGGCCACGGCGGGAAGGCAGGTTCGGTCTGGTTTTTGTTTTTCTTTCTTTTCGAAGAAATGAACCGGGTCGGGAGACTGGCTGGGAGGGGAAGATGTTTGGATGTTTTCATTTCTTGCGATATTTTTGATTTGTTTGTTTTTCTCTGGGTGGGGAGTGGGAGGAAAGTTAAAACTTCAGAAAAAGGGATAGTTTGCGGATCTGAGTGGGTAAAAGATCTATCTCCGGCGGCAGCGGATCAATACTCAGCGGCTTGTCCATTCATTAACCCTTTGCGTTCCTGCCAGAGCTTAGAGTCGGGTAGATGTCGCCCCCCCTTCCCACAATTAAAAAAAACAAACCAAACAAAAACCTTTCACCCTTACTCCCCGATTGGATTTGCCTCCATTCCTGCCTGGACTATCAGTTTGTTTTTCTTTGTTTGGGTTTTCAGTGAATCGATTTCCTACTCTAACTCGTGAATCCGAAACTCTCTGGCTTGGCTCAAAAAGTTTAGGGCTCCCCTTCCTCATTCTCTGCCAGCCACGCTCTTGGTCCCCCCACCAGATCCGGAGCACCCGGGATCCTGCGGGGCCGCAGACACTCCCAGCGGTGCCTGCCGCTCGGGAGCCCCCGGGTTTCGATCCCTTCGCTCGCGTCTCTCTTCTAGTTCTCCCGAGCCGGGCAGCAGCGGGAGAAGCCGGGCACACAAGCCGGCGAGACGTCTGTCCCGGGCGGGCTGTAACGACTCGCTCGGCCTCTGTACTTTCCCGGAGGGGTAACAAGACGATTTTAAAACAAAACTCTGGATTGCAGGCCGCTGCCTCTCCACCCTGGGTCAAAGTTCCTCGAAAGGTTAGAAAGAAGAGAAAGCCATTTCTGTGGGTCGTGGGCGCCAATCCCCGGGCCGGGCTCTGCGGCTTCCTCCCCTGCCCCCGGCGCCGGGCGCGGAGGTGGCGAGGTCCGCGGCGCCAGGGCGGCTGCGGAGCCCGCCGAGGTCAGGAGCCTGAGAACTGGCGCAGCCAGGGCAGCTGCTGGTTGGGTGCCGCGCAGGTGGAGTCCTGGAGGTGCAGGCCGGGTAGCTGGGCCGGCGTCCCCTTCGTGAGCCTCGGGAGGACCACCGGCCCCAGCAGGTCGAGCGGCGCGAGCTATGCGGAGTTCCTGAGCGCTGTGCCGGGCAGCCCGGCCAGCCCGGCTCGGGAGAAGCGGGCGACTTCAGCTAGAGCGGCCCCCCTAATGGGACTTCTGCTGTGCCCCCTGCAGGGAACGACACAAGCCCTGAGAGTTTCCTTTTGCACAACGCGCTGGCCAGAAAGCCGAAGCGGATCCGAACCGCCTTCTCCCCGTCCCAGCTTCTAAGGCTGGAACACGCCTTCGAGAAGAATCACTACGTGGTGGGCGCAGAAAGGAAGCAGCTGGCACACAGCCTCAGCCTCACGGAAACTCAGGTGAGTGTGGCCCAGGCACCAGAGACCCTTCCAGGCGTGGGCCCCCACCCCAAATCTGGCACGCAGCACCGGTAAGTGCGGCGCTCTGAGAGGGCCTTTGGCGAAGGTCCTGGTAGCTGGTTCCACGCTTGGGTTCAGGATTTATGTTTCAAGGTGCCTGCCTTTGTTGGGCTCCATCAAGGGGCTGTAAGAGTCAAACCACTCCAAGTTCTGGGGGGATGTGCTGAGTTGTTTCCTCTGTCCAGCTGGACATGCCTTGTAGCTCCTGGCTAAGACATCTCCGCACTTTTGGTGAGACTTTTGGTGAGACTTTTGTGAGAGTGTGGGGATCCAGTTGGTGTCCAAGAAGAAGGATATCACAGTGGGGTGTCCAGGTGTTAGGGGCTCAAGACTGGGCAGGGCATGGTGTGGGTTAAGGGAGAGTTCTGAGCGACTGGGGGCCCATGGATCACACTGTGGGCTCCAGTTACTTCCCTTAAGGGGATGGGAGAATCAGATGGTGGAGGCCAGGCATGATGGATGCACCCTAAATTAGAGAAATAAAACTGGAAGGCAGCAGAGAGGGTCTGCCGCAGGGGACAGGCCTTCTGCGCAGCAGGGTCCCAAGGCGAACCTGGTTTGGGCTTGTCTCAGGGTGGGGAGGAGGCTCAGGGCTACAGTAGGCGCTACTGTACTTGGAGCCGCAGGACAGGGTCAAAGTTCCCAGTAAACAGTAACGTTTTCGGGGCAGATTAAGTTGTAACACTTTTTCTGGGCAGTGCAAGAAGGTCGAGGCTTTTGTTTTAAAATGTCCCCCCACCCCCAAAACTGCGGAGGGCCTCGCGGGTTTGTGCCGGGCGGCACAAGGCGCGGCTGGGCTGATTTCTCCGGGACAGCCGAGGCTGCGGTGGTCTTTGTCCGCCTCGCTGCCCACGCTGCCTGGAGTCTTTGTGTGCGTGTCAAGCCCCGAGCGCACTGACGCGCGCCTTGGGCGAGCGCCGGGGAGAAATGAACCATCCTCCCCCTCAATTAGCAAACTCAAAGCAAATTAAATTCAGCCTTGTTCCCGCTCGGCTTTTTCATGGGGCACTTTGGGGGACTGGGGCATTGGGGAGAGCAAGTCCGGGACTGGCTGGCATTCTCAAAGGAGGCGGTGGATCGGACCTCAGGGGCTTAGGGATTTGGACTGGGCCGGGCTACTGCTGTCTATATAGGACTGGCCATGTGTATGGGAGGTGCAATCACCACCATTCCCCTCACCCATACCCCAGTGCTGAGAAGCTTGGACGATGTTACTGTCTGGTCCCCGAATGGGGACCCACCACCCAGCTTTCCCAAGGGGCCATGGGATGGCAGCTGACTCCCACCTCATTGCGCCACGGACCTCTAGCAGCTGCTCTGGTGAGGCCAGGCCGCCAGCCTGGTCCTGGTGGCAAGGGATGTGACCAGTTCCGAGGTTGACTCTGGCCAGTTCTGGGGCCGGTTTGGAGGAGGGAAGAGAGGGCTCGCTCTGGTCTCCCTTCCTCATTCTCAGTTTCTCTCTTACTTCCCATCTATCCTACGATCTTTGAGAAGCTTTCACTTTTGAACTCCTTTTCCTAGCTAGAAAGGTACAGCTGGGTTGGTCCCAAGGCCTATACATTCCATTGTCCTTCCTGGCTTTCTCCAGCCCCACCTCCCTTCTGCTCACCTGTGAGAATCCCCACCAAGGAGGATGCAGCTCAGACAAACCCAGATCGTCTACCCAGGGCTCTGGCCTTGCACAGGAGGCGCTATATTTAGGAAACGCCGCCCAGACCAGCAGAAAATAGAAAGCACATTGGGCCCGGAGGGAAGCTGCAGCAGCGCAGGACTGGGTCTTTCTTGCACACGCTTGCTGAAGGGAGTTAGGGATATGTCTCCTTTAATTTTTTGTACTTATTTTTATAGGTGTTTCCCATGCTTTGGAAGGCCTTTGCTCTCAGTAGGGTATGGGTGAGTGCCCTGTGTAGGGCCAGGTGAGAAGGGGCTCAGTGCACTCTGGGCCATCGGACCCGGGGAATGGCTCCCAGGAGGGCTCAAAAGGGCAGGTAGCCAGGCCTCCTACCCAGCGTGCACTAGGGGCCCTGCTCCAAAAGGGAGGCCAAGGGGAGGCCGGAGCTTAGGGCGTCCATCTGGGGGGCTGGGCTTTTGCAGGGTCTGGGATGGGTGTCTGGGCTAGCGAGGGGAAGGGATCGAAACACTTGGTAGGAGGGCGCTGTGAAAGAACTAATGCGTCATCCGCCTCCCATCCCCAGGTAAAAGTATGGTTTCAGAACCGAAGAACAAAGTTCAAAAGGCAGAAGCTGGAGGAAGAAGGCTCAGATTCGCAACAAAAGAAAAAAGGGACGCACCATATTAACCGGTGGAGAATCGCCACCAAGCAGGCGAGTCCGGAGGAAATAGACGTGACCTCAGACGATTAAAAACACAAACCTAACCCCACAGGCACGGACAACACGAAGCAAAACAGAGACAGGGAGAGGAGAAGAAAAAGAAAGAAACCCCTACAAAACAAAAACAAACCGCACACACATTCACCGAGAAAAGGAGAGGGAATCGAGGGAGCAGCAGCGCACAGCGGAGACTTTGGGCAGCGGGGGCACAGGGTCCCGATCGGAGGCCGCACGGAGATGGCAGAGGATGGAGGCTCCTTCATCAACATGCAACCCTCGTCTAAAGAGGCAGCTGAGTGAGTGAGTGAGAGAGACAGAGAGAAGGGGGTGGGGGAAGAGAGAGAGAGAGAAGAGAGAGAGAGAGAGAGAGAGAGATCTATCCGAATGTGGCAAAGCTGAACGTGCGCTCTGACAAGGGGAGCTGTCAGTCAAACACCAAACCAGCCAGGCAAGATGATTGGCAGGTATTCCGTTTATCACAGTCCACTTAAAAAAATGATGATAATGATGATAAAAAACAAACAACCCAACCAGACACAGGACTTTTTATTTTGCACTTCGCAGTGTTTTTTCCCCCAATCTTTAAAAATAATTAAGTAATAACAAATGAAAATTTCATATCTAGCCCCATCCCACACCTGTTTCAAAATCTTGAATTGCATGTAGCAGTTTTTGGGCAAATGGCGTCTAAAGACCGAAAATGAATTGTAATTTTCTTTTCCTTTTAAAGACAGGTTCTGTGTGCTTTTCATTTTGATTTATTTTCCGAGAAATGTGCAGTCTGTAAACACTTTTTGATACCTTCTGATGTCGAAGTGATTGTGAAAGCTAAATGAAGTAGGCTCAGCGATCGGGGTCCTCTTACAGAGAAACGGGGAGCAGGACGGGGGGCTGGGGGTGGTGGGGGAGGGTGCCCACAAAAAGAGTCAGGACTTGTACTGGAAAAAAATGCTAAGTTAATTATATTTCTTGGACTTTCCCTTTCCTAACATCCTGAGGCGTAAAACCACGAAGTAAACTTCTCCTTTTAGTGGTTGGAGAAATTGGCTGAGTTCAACCATTCACTGTAATGGCCATTCCAAACTTTAAATCTATCTATTGCAAAACCCGAAGGACTGTAGTTAGCGGGATGATGTTAAGTGTGGCCAAGCACACGGCGGCAAGTTTTCAAGCACTGAGTTTCTATTCCAAGATCATAGACTTACTAAAGAGAGCGACAAATGCTTCCTTAATGTCTTCTATACCAGAATGTAAATATTTTTGTGTTTTGTGTTAATTTGTTAGAATTCTAACACACTATATACTTCCAAGAAGTATGTCAATGTCAATATTTTGTCAATAAAGATTTATCAATATGCCCTCAGAGTAGTCGTCTGGGAAAATTGAAGTGGATCTTTAAAAGTGTATCTCAATAATTTGAGTGTGGTCCTTCCCCAACTAGGCTCAAGAAACCTCAGGCTCCCCACCCACAAAAGGGCCAGACTGATGGATTCTTAGGCATTTTAAAGAAGGGTTGGAGAAGGGAGAAGATTAGGAAAACTTAAGTCCTTCAGAAAAGGGATGTGAGAAAAGTTTTTCCAACCAGACCTTTGCCCGTTGCGTGCCCTACTGAGGGAGTTTAGTTTGGACTTCAGGTTAAAAATGCTTACTTCTCTTAATCTCTGGTTATTTTTTTTAAAAAAAATCTGGATATATAGTTATGCATTGAAGAATATTCCCCCAGGATTAGGGAAAACACTTAGCAGAATCAGAATCCTGGGACTTCTAAACTTTGTTTCTGACTTCAACCCCCAAAGCACAAGTCTCTCCCCTTCCTTTCTTTCCTCTCTCCCTGGCCCCACACTGCCAAAGGTGATGGGACGAGCCCAAGGGCCTCAGCAGCCTTATAAGGCAAGCATTCTGAAAAACCTTCAACTCTTAATTTTAACATTAAAGAAAAAGTTGTAATCTTGGAGGAAACTTAGCTTTTTTCCCTCCCTCCTTCCCCCTTCTGGGGGTACGAGGTTGTTTTTGCATGCTTCATTTGCTTCTTATCCTGATAGGCTGCATTAATCAGTTTTATTTCCATTGATAGAGAAACCTCGTCTGTTCTGTTCGAGCTACAAAGCGTCCTGCGAGCTTTTGTGAAAGTGCAAATCAGTTTAAGCAATTATCATACCAGGAATATGAAGGGGAAAGAGGAGGCCTTGCCCAGTGGTCTCCTTTAATCTCTTAATCCACGGATCCAGGGGGGCTGCCTGGACATAATTTAGGACAATCTCCCCACCCTTTACACTGTGATAAGGCCAAGTTACAATGCAGGGCAAAAATACAAGCTTTGTTAACATCCTGCCTTGAAAAGTTAAGATTAGACATTCCGTGCACGTGTGGGGACTATAGGGCACTATGGAAATTTTTTCTTTCTTTTTTCCCTCCCTTCTGCAAAGTAGGATTCATTCTTGGTCTCTCTCTCTCTTCCCCCCCCATTTCTGCCTGTCTCCCCCTTTTTTTCCATCTCTGTTCCTATGTGGAACACGGGCTGCTCATAGTGCATTTTCACACACCCCTCTTGGAAAGTGCGTGTTGTGGGGGAGACTCCGCTTCAGGGAGATGCCCGGGCCAGAGGGGGTGGCCTCCGGAGACCTGGGCTTGCCCCTCGTAGGGACAGGTGCAGCCTGGGCATCCTGGAAACCCAAGTGGGGCTTTGAGCCGCTTGGGCAGGGCGGCCCTCAGTGACCGCTTGCTGTCCGGAGCACTTTGCAGACACTGCTATGGCACCGCATCCCTTTCTCTTAAACAAGTACAAGTTACCTTTTCCTTCCACCCACCTTCCCAAACTCGGAATGCCTCAAACACCGAACACAGTCCCGTTAAAATTCAGACTTGCCTTTTTAGAAAAAAATTTCCTGTCTTGATAAAAGGCTAATTTTTGCAGAAACCATATACTTCATTTTTTTTAACTACAAGAAAAGGGGGCTGGTGGTGAAGATTTTTTTTTGGTAAACGTCCTATGTAGTGTAACAGCAATAAAATCATCAGAGAATACTATTAGCTTTGAGAAAAAAAACTAAAAGCTTTATTACAAACCAAGCTTTGAAAATAGGGGGGATTAGGCGGCTGAAAGGGTCCCACAATGGTAAGAAGAAAAGGTTTCATGCTAATGAGGTTAATGCCCTTTGTATCTCAGGCCTCCACATCTTCATTACGCGCTATCTCCGGCTGCACGGAGCGGCTCAGAGAGCCGCAATCCACTCCAGCGCCCCCCTTCCCGGCCCAAAGAAGGATTTGATAGCAGCTCTGTTCAAACTAGATAATTATATCTTTTCAAGTCGGAATTAAGATAAAGAAAGTGAAGCAGAGGCGGCTCGCCTTGATCCACTGCAAACAAATTTGGCGCACTTTCCAGTCCTTCCCCCCCGCCTCAAAAAGGCAGGACAGTCAGCTTATTAGCCGCTCGTTTGCTTTATTAATTCATCTATTTAAAGTGGCAGGATTAGAGCGTCTAATGTGGACGCGGGCTGCCGTGGCGCTGAGGAATATAAATATTTGCGAGATGCCATCCCACGATGACTATCTGGGCATGGGGCGCAGGGCAGGGTGCGCGGGGCGCGTGTGCCCCGCCGCTGCATCCCCTTCGCAGCGCGCGTGCTGGGCTGGAGCCCTATGGGCAGGGGTGTGTGGGAGCCGTGCGCCCCAGGTCTGTGTGCCCCCTCGTGCCATAAAGGCAGGGCCCTATGGGCATCGCGGGTCGGGTTCTGTGTTCCTCCCGGCATAGGGCAAACTGTATGCATGTTGCCATGTGTCCTGTCTGTGACTCCGAATGCGGATGTAGGTTACAAGTTTGATCCACGTCCTGTTCCCTTGTTGATTACTCGTGGACCTTCCCTGTGCGTCCCCCTGTGCCAAGTGGATGTTCAGGAGAGGCACGGGTTCTCAGTTGGCGTTGACCTGAGAGGGTCAAACGGAATCTACAACTCATGTGTGCTGCGGCTACCTTCTCTTGCGAGGTACACATGGGTTCCGTGTGCGTTTCTCGCTCCGGATCCTGTTCCTCCGCGAAGGAGACAGAAACTCCTGGGGTGGGAGAAGCCTTGGACCTCCGGACAGTTACTTCTTCCTGGCTTTAGTTCTGGGTGTCCAGTGCTCTCAGCTCCCTCTGGCTCTGTTTCTGGCAGCCAAGCCGAGCCGGAGCGGGAGCGTTGGCCACCGCCCGGAACCTGCCGGGCCACTTTTGTGCGAGGGGCGGATTGTGCCAGCCTGAGAGCCGCGCCAAGCGGGCCGGGCAGAAAGGGGGCTCGGGCCTGCGCGCGGGTTTGGAAACCTCGGCTCCTCCCCGTCCCCGCCTCGAGTCGCAGGAAACAAAGTCCCGGACTCTCAGGCCGGTTGGGGAGGGACTCTGGCGGCTTGGAGGCCTGGCCCGGGGCCCCGCTCCGTGGCGGGGGGTTTAAGGGCTGGGCTACCCACACGTGGGCAGCTCAAATTGGTATTAGGGTAACTTAGGGTGGGGATCTGTGATTGTGTGTTGGTATAGGGTGAGTGTACTAGTCTGTGATACAGTTGTGTCTGTGGATTGTGTAGATATAATTGTGTGTCTCCGGCAGGACTTTAGTCAGTTTGTATCGGTGCTAATTGAGTGAGAGCCTGGAGAGGCCAGTGCTACTTGTGTAGATTATCAAAATGTCTGGCTGGCCTTGTGCATCTAGATTGTTTCGAGTTAGGGCAAGCGCGTGCACTTGTGGGGCTGTAGAGTGCCTACAAAGGTGTGGAAATGCAGTTTATTGATTTGTGTGCCAGGGTCTGGTCACACAGAGAGTCTGAGTTCATTTGGAGTTGTGCATCTCAGAGGATGGGGCTGGCCTCAGTGCATGTGACTCGCCGGGACATTTCTCCGTGTTTGGGTGGGAGTTCCCGTGACGGACGTCCACGCCCAGCAATAGGGCAGCATTTGTATGTCTTGGGATCTATGCGTTGTGTATTTAATGAGGAGGCTTGGGTTGTGGTGGTGTTCCCGCAGCGCACCATCAGCTCCGGAGTTTGGCAAACAACAGCTTTTTTTTTTTTTGGTAACTGTGCATTTTTCTACACCTGCCTTTATGATTCTAGCAACCAGCGCTTGATTTACTTGGGTGCCGCGTCCGAGCAGCCGCGGGCGGGGCGGCGGCGGATACCGGCCTGCAGCGTTGTTGTACGGCTTCCGAAGGCAGAGCTGCGGGGCCGCTCTGCGCGCCTCGCCCGCAGCTCCAGGCCGCGCCTGCGGCTCGGCCGCCTGATTTTTTCCCCTGACCAGCCCGTAGCAAGGGAAAAGTGGGAGTTTTGAGAACCCTCTGACCCCAGGCGTGACCCTGATCCGGGAGGCGACTTCTCCCAACCTGACCGGGTTGGGAAACTCTAGGCGGTGCCACGCTGGAAAGCGAAAGGTCCATTCATCAGCCGCGCCCCAGCGACTAATTGGCCTTTTGTTCCTTAGTGCCTGTTGCCCGGCGGGGGAGCTTGGGAGGGCCTGGGGGCTGCAAGTCGGGGTGCCCGGCGCGGACTGGGGGCCAGCGCCCGGGGCTGGGGTCCGGACAGGGCAAAGGCGCGTCGCACTCCTTGGAGGGGGCGCCAGAGCGCGCCAAAGATCACGCCCACGTGCGAAGATGCACGCCTGGAGGCTGGTCTCCAAGCTTTGGGGCCTGGTCCTCCCGGCTGCTGGAGGCCCAGGACTTTGTACCTGCCCCCACCTCACCCTCCGGAGTTCAGACCCGCCTTCCTGCCTCTCCCAAGTTTCCAGCCCAGGCGTTGGCCTTCGGGCTGGGTTGGGCTCGCGTCCCGCCGTTTCCCACCGCTCTTCATCCTTAGTGCTTCGAGTTCGTTCGCCCTGGCTCCGCCGCTTAGCCCAGAGAGACTCTGGGTTTCCTTTCCTGGCACTGTCGTGGAGTCAGCACCGTGCTTCCCTGGGTGGGGGGGGGGGGATTGAGAGAATTTTTTTGGCAGGGTAGTGAGCGGGGAGTTGCCCGACGCTTCCGGGATTAGATGGAGAAGCAGCCCAGATCTCCACCGCTCAAAATTCCACCTCCTTTTCCAAGTCAAACCTCACCTTTCTGATCCCTGTCTCCCACCCAGTGTCCAATCTCCAAATGAAGCCTCGCCATCCCCTCCCTGCCCCACACTTACTGCCCCTCTGCACACCCTCCGGAGAAGCCGGCGGGAGGGGGAGGGGGGAGAAAGCACAGGGGTAAGGTCTCCTTTTTCAGCGTAGGCACAAAGGCCAGGAAGCAGCTGAGGGGTCCTCGAGGTGCCTGGGGCCTGGGATAGGGATGGGGTTGCTTGGAAAATGATGCTAGGAGGGTCGGCTTTGCTGGCAGTGGCCTGGCTGCCGGCAACCTCCCGGATCCCTCAGCTTCAGCCTGGTCCCAGGCCGCCCCAGCTCCCATCCAGCCTCAGGCCCTATATATAGCACGGGTCTCTATAGCCCTGGCTGGACCCTGACGTCAGAAAGAACTTGATCTTGCCTGCTTCGCTCCTGCTTCTGAAACTGATCCTTGAAATGAGAGAACAGACTCTACACAATTCCCATGGCCTTGACATAAGGTACAGCGATAAATATACACCACTAATGAGCAATTACCATATAATCACCTTCCAATTAGCTCGCATAATGATGAATTAAACATTCTAGCAGGCGGGATTAGGTTTCTTACTTTGTATATTATTTAGGAAGGCTATAGCTTCTGCAAGGAACCAAATATCAAATTAGATAGGGAATTTTCACTTGGGGGTAATTATGCATTCAGGCCAGCGGCTGTGTTCTGGTCACTTGTCAATTGAGGCTTCCTGCAAGGTACTGACCGGTTCATTCGGGCCTTTATTTTTCCTTTCCCCTTCTCTCTCTTTAGGTTGCAGTTGCCTTTCCTCTTCCCTTTACCACCCTGGCCGGTGCTGGGTGCGTGGCTTGGGGGCCTGGGGGGGGGTTGTGTGGAGGGTCCCCACTCTCGTTGGGAGGATGCTGTACAGGCATCACAGCCCTCCCAGCATCTGTCCCTTGGGTCCTGCCCTCCCTGTCCTCTGGTGCCATTTCTCTCCAGCCCAGAAAGGACACCCAAGGGGTCGGCTCCACCCTGCCCGCTGCCCGTCCACTCCAGCTGGGGCAGCACCAACCGACCTCCCCAGACCCTCTTGGGACCTCAGTGTGGTATAGTCCGACTTTTACCCCCACTCTTACCCCAGGAACAGGGAGAGAAAGGGTGGGTGGAATATAGAAACCCACAACAAAACTCCACCTGCCTGCAGCCACCTCTCTTGTTTGGAAATGAATTTTGGCAAGAGATTAGTTCCTAATCTGATCTAACGCTGCTGACATTTGGGAAGAAGATGAAAATGGCAGCTCAATTTCATTCTGAAACGGGGTCACTTCGTGGGGCTCTGCTCCCCAGGGAATGTGGGTGCCCTTCCCCCCCCAAGCAGAGGCGCTGCTTGGAGCTGGAGGGGCAGGCATGGCCTGGACCGGCCACCCCCAGGTCAGCGGGTGCCCTGTGGTGGCTGCACCCCTAACTAGGCCCCCCACACCTGTTTGAATGGTGTGGGTGGAAGGAGGCTGTCTGTGCTGGGATCACTTCCTCAGTCCTCCCCTGCCTGCCTTCAGGGCACTATGTTTGGGCAGAGGTGTGTGTGTGTGGGGGGCTGGGCCCCCATCGAGGACTCTAGGCTAGAGAGCCTCTTTCTTGTACAAAGGTTTAGGAGTCACTAGACAGTGAGGTAATCAAAGCAAGGTATCCCCAAGGCCTGCTTGGGTGCTTTTCCCTGTGCTCCCTGGGCAAGTAAAAGCACACTTCAAGGCTGAGTGGTTGGCCTTGGCTGAGGCTCTGGCTTATTTAGAAGGCATGGATCTGGGAATAGCCCCTCTGGCACTTGGCTCCATGAAGCTGCAAAGTTCTGGTAGGTAGGAGCCAGGGCTTCCCTTCTCCCCCAGACACCTGCATACCCACTGTAGACTAAAGAGGCGGGTGGGCTGTGGTCTTGGTCACCTAGTAGGCCCTCAGTGCCCAGCCTCTGCCCTCAGCTGGGACTTCCCTGGAAGTGGCCTCATCCTGGGTCAGGTAAGAGAGGGCAAGTGGAGTCAGATGTTAGAGAATGTGCCTGGTCACTGGATCCTGTTCTTGAGGGATCAGGCACTTGGGAGGCCTGCCTGTGGGGTGCAGGGCCTGGGATGGGGGTAGAAGGCATCATCATCATCAGCCCAGGCTAAGGCCAAGCAGAAGAACTTGTGCTTGGATCCCCAGGAGTGAGAGTGCTAATGAAGAGAGTTCTGTGCTTGAGTTTGTCCTTGTACCTTGTGTGCTGGTGGCTGCATATGCATGAGCAGCTGTACCTGAATGTGCTTGTACAGCCTGTACCTTTGAGCATGTAGATCACATACATGTATGTGGAAGTGTGGACATGGCCATGGGGGGGGGTGGGACTGCTGGAGCCCCCACTGTGTCTTTGTGCAGCTTAGAAAAAAGTATCCCTTCTTCTGGGTGGCTGGTTGCCCTGTTCACCTGGTGAGTGAAATGTGAGCTGGATTTCAGTGAAGCACCCCTGCCCCCCATCCCCTTGGCCAGACTTCTTGCGCAGTGCACAATCTGCATTCCATAAGCTGGAACTGTGGTGGTGGGGATGTCTGTTGGGGTGTGATGTTATCAAAGGTGCCTTTATCACTGAGGATCAGCTATATTCTGAGCAGTCCCTCCTTCACTGGTGTGCAGCCCCCTTCACAGTGTGGGGTATCTGAATAGCGTCAGCCACCACCATCTGCAACCTTCAGAGTTCCTGAACGTCATGCAAAGGGCAGGTGAGCACAGGTCTGTTTGTACTTGTGAGTGGGTTGGAGTGACATTTGGCAGTGTGAGTGTGTGTGAGCATTTGTGTGTGTGTGAGTGTGTGTGTGGGGGCATAGGTGTGACCCCAGGGAGAGGGCAGGACTGCGCATGTTTGTGGGAGCTGCAGTCAGGGGTGTGGCAGGGGGGTTGCAGCTGGCTTTTCTGTCCTGGCTCCCCCAGCCTAATGTGGGCACAGCACGCTTCGGCCAAGGTGGTCTGCCTCCTGAAGGGCTCACCACCATCCCCCCCTGCTCTCTTCCACCCATGCTCTAAATGACTGCAGTCATGTGCTGTGAAAACCAGAAGTGGCATCTACTACTGTAGATCACTTCAAGTGGAAGGGCGCTGCTTTGGTGAGTAGACAATGCCATGTTTACTCAGATGTTGCTTTCTGTACTTGTTGTCTAGGGGCGGCACAGAGGGGCTTATGCAGCTTTGGGGACTTGGGGGTGGGGGTGTCATGCTAAAGTTTATGAAAAACCAGAGCACTTTAAAGGCTCCTCTTCTCTGTCCACACCCCTGGAACCCCAAAACCTGCTCTCTAAATCTTTTCATAGCTGAAAAGGAGGTTTTATTTAGAATATGCTACAGGCCAGACCTGCTTGTCAGCCTCAGGCAGGTCAAGGGCGAGAGCATGTGTGGACCTGTGTGCACACACGTGCAGTATGTGCATGGACTGACAGCATGGGTCCATCAGCTGTCTAGGTAGACCTTGGGAAGAGCAGTCTAGAGGGGTCACTTGGTTCCTGGCCCCAGGAAGGGAATAGGTGGGCCAGGAGTCTCTGAGAGCCCAGCATCCAGACAGTGTTTATCTCAGACACTCTCTCCCTGCCCTTGGCCTTGGGTCAGATGGCAAGCCAACCTGTGGGCAGGGTTGAATAGGCATCGCTGCTACAGGCACCTGCTCTGTGCCAGCATTTCACAAACATTATAGCGGTCTGTCCCCCCCCCCCCCCCCATGGATCAGGTCCTTGTCATCTGCCCTCCCTCGCTTCTCTTTCTAGGGCAGACCAGTGGGTGATAGAAGGCACTTGGGGAGGGAGAGGGCCTTGTGCTTGCTCCTTCCCGACCCCCTGACTTGCTCTCTTCTATCAGTGAAAGGGACCAAGCCAGTGGGTACGGAGTGTCACTATGAAGAGATAGGACTCAACGCAGCCCCACCCTGAGCCTGTGCCCTTCCTGCTACCTGTCTGATTGTGATTTTCACCCATGTTTCCATGTCTGTGCCTTCCCTGCTTGGGGTCAGACAGGCAGCTGTGCCGAGGAAGGGTGGCAAGTCTTTCCCCTGTGCCCCACACCTGCTCCAGGAAACTCTTCCTTCTTTCCTTATTTCTTTCCTTCCTTCCTTTCATAGTATTTATTTATTTGACTTAGAAGGATTTATTCTACAGATATACTCATTCATATGTTAAGTGACATAGGTATGAAATTAATTATTAAGTGTTGTTAGCTATAGGGAAGTATTTGAAGCAATCCAAACGTCCATTGGTAGGAGATTGGTAAAATAATTTGCCCTAGGATGAGGTGTCATGCAGTAGTTAAAAAGAATGAGGCATAATTCATGTTCTAAAATGGGAGGCTTTCTAAAATATGTAAATGTTAATTGATAAAAGCAAAACTAGTGGGCATGGAATATCATTAGTGTAAAAGAAATGCATATAAGGTGTGTGTATTTGTTGAAACTTGCTTCTAATCTCCCTAGGAGGATGCAAAAGAAACTGGTAAAAGTGGACTCCGTAGTTTTTTTTCAAATACTACAGCATGATTTCTAGTTCCTCCAGCACCTGGATGCTCCCCAGCAGATGCAACTCTATACCTCTTGAATGCTTAATGTCCCCTTTACAATGAAGTTCCCAGAATAGAGCACCAGAATCCAGGTGGTCCGCTCCAATTCCAAGTAGGACTCTCCCATCCCTTGATCTAGCCACTGTGCTTCTGTTAATACAGTCCAAGATGGCATTGGCTTTTTTGGCAACCAAGAGTTGGACAAAGTTACAGAAGCTGGACAGCCCAGCTCCCCTTCATGAAGATATTCTACAGAAGGTCCCATTGGTGGTCATGCAGCTTGGGTTTGGATGTTTCCAGTTCTGGGAAGCTTACTGTCTCCCAAAGTTGCCTTGTGTCTTCTGAAACAGTTTTGAGTTTTAGGGTTTTCCTTTAGCTCTGGAGAACAAGTCTTATCTCTCTGGAGTTTAACCTGGAGTTCAACCAGTTGTTTGAAGTACTGCCGCCTCGGCTGCTCCCTCCCCAATTGTTATGAGAAAAATGCAAAGTTATACAACAGTAGAATGAATAGTGTGATGCATTCATCTTTCATCTTCAGTAATCATGTTACGAACTGAAGTGTATCCTCCTCCCACCCAAATTCATATGTTGAAATACTAACCCCTAGGACCTCAGCATGTGACCTTATTTAAAGATAGGTCTTTATAGAGGAGATCAAGTTAAAAGGAGGTAGTTAGAGTGGGCCCTAATTCATTATGACTGGTGACCTTGCAAGAGGAGGAAGTTTGGACACATACAGGTGCAGAGGGAAGATGATGTGAAGGTCCAGGGAGAAGACGGCCATCTATAAACCCAGGCCTGGAATAGTGCTTCCATTTAGAAGGACCAACCCTGTTGACACCTTGATCTAGGCTTTCTAGCCTCCAGAACTGTGATAAAATGAATTTCTGTTGTTTAGACTATGTGGTCTGTGGCACTTGGTTACAGCAGCCCCAGCAAACTCATACAAATTATCGAGTCAAGGTCAATCTGGTTCCATCTATTCGTCTTAGGTTCTCCCCATTCCTGGCTATTTTGAAAGAAATTTCAGGCATTATATCAATTCCCCAACAACAATTTTAGGATGTATCTCTAACAGGATTCTTTTAAAAGCTTAACCACAATACCACGATTCTTTAATAATTCTGTCCACGAGGTGATGGACCATGAGGTGAGTAGACACATGTGTGGTGACTCATGTCCTATCAGCCTGGGCTCTGGGCTCTGCCCAGAATTCAGCCTCCACTCTCCCTGAACGTGAGATCCTTGTTGGAACCAGGTAGACTGGAAACTCCCGCTGTGGACCCTGGGAAGGAGGCTCTCCCCCTGGGGTCTCCTTGACCAGGTACAAGGCAGGAACACTTGTGAGGTCTGTGGGGCTCATATAACCCAATGTTCTCAGAAATTTCCAGAAACATTCCTGAAAGTAGCAAATGTTTAGTAGAACTAAAAATACATATGCAGTCCTTTTGGGGGCTGGGAGGGGTGAGGGCATGAAGAAAACCAAACCAGACCCAGATGAAAGATCTGTTATACCTGTTTGGAAACCTTGAAAATAGTAGGAAGAACTGAATGACCATGATTGAATAACATGAATGAACAAAAATCATTTTAAGAGCTTCGTTTATTGAGTGACTCTTCTGTGCCATGTACTTTTCAAGTGTTGTAGTGATTTCTCACATCAATATTATGAATTAAATGTCATAAAATTATTCCCATTTTGCAGAT
Source organism: Daubentonia madagascariensis (assembly GCA_023783475.1). NCBI lineage: Eukaryota > Metazoa > Chordata > Mammalia > Primates > Daubentoniidae > Daubentonia > Daubentonia madagascariensis. The sequence goes on from JAKFHU010002573.1 coordinate 23,819,379, forward strand.
ACGGGAATAGACCAATTGAGTTTCTTGCCCAGGGTCTCTGTGCTGGAAAGGAGCCAGGATAGTACTTGATCTGAGGTGAGTCTGACTTCAAGGCTCATCTCTCTCGTCCTCTTAAAGGAGGACATACTTGAGTGACTCCTGTGGCCCAGGATCTGAGCCGAGTGCTTCACGTGCATTATTTCCCTTCATCCTCCTAGCAACTCCATGCGGTGTGATCTGTCACCAACACCCATCTTCTGGATGAGGATACGGAGGCTCCTGAGGTGAAGTGATGGCCTCAGGTGCCCCAGGTTGGAAGTGGCAGAATTAGGACTGGAACCCATGTCTGTCTGACTCTGACATCGAGATTTTTAACCCCGAATCATTCATTTCTAACATTTTGCACTTCAACTAAATCTACTAAATCTACTTGCTGTGACTTGGAGACTTTCTGGTAACATCAGGAGACAGTGACACAGTTATGGGCCTGCATGTAACCCCACCCCACCGCAGTGTGAATCCCCAAAGGTGTGACCATGGAGGCACCCTGGATGCAGGGTGAGCCCATCAGCCAATGCTAGGGCCCTGTCCCCCACGAAGAAGGAAGTCATTTGGATGCTGGTCCCCTTCTTGAGAGAGTGAGGATTTCCTTTCCAAGAAGGTATGTGTGTGTGTTTGGGGGGAAACACGGGCACCTCCTCCTTTGCAGGAACCATGAATCTTGATGTTGCCAGTCTGGCCATACTGTGGATGTCAGGAGGGCTGCAGGGGTCTCAGGTGGAGGGCTCTGCTCTCTTACCCAGGGCCTTGGGTGCCTGTAGTTTTGCTCCTGTGTGCCCAGCACCGGTTGTCCGTGGGAGCCAGGCTCCATCGGGGCTGCTGGCCTGGGGCACCCAGGCTAGTTAGGCAGACCTGGGCAGAGCTGCTCATGCCCTAGAGCTACCTTCTCGGGGAGGGCCCGCTGGGGAGGGACCCACCAGAAGGGTTAGCCCAGCAATGTCCTCTTAGTCACCTTCTGAACACCTCAGAATGGACCTTTCTAAGGTTCCCTGTAGGCAGGTTGCTTACAGGAAGCAGCTGGGCCAGGGCTGCCTTCCTCTGTTCTAGGCTGCTGGGGTCTGTGGCCCTGGAGACCACAGCTATGAGGCTGTCGTCTCTCTGAGCAGAGCCAAGTAAGGCTCCCAGTTTCCTCTGGCGGTAGCAGCATTGTTAAGTAGTGTACAAGTAATTACACCCACGGCAGCTCAGTTGCACCCTAAGCAAATTAGGTGCTGATCTGAAGGTGTAATTAAGCAATGGTGAGTGCAATTTAGCAACTGCTATTGCCTTTCCTCACTGGTGCAGCAATCACAGGCTGAAAGCCGATTCAGAGACCTGTTGGAGGCCCATTTTGTTTCCATGACCTTGCCTGTGCTAAGCCTAGGCAAAGAGAGACCTCAAAGCTAACTTCTGTTTGATCAAAATATTGGGGGAGAACCTCTGGATGTGTCAGGGTGCTAAACATAATTAACATTCTTTAGGAATAAAATACACAATAAACCTGCTATTGTTTTTTAATTATATGTCTACTAATACAAAACAATCCCTTGGTGTTGGTGATGTGTTGATTAATTATCCCACACAGTTCCTTTTGAAAGTTAGGCAATGTGTCTCTTGACCTCGTTTTCCATTTCAAGGGAGCCAACTATCGAGTTTCCTCAAGAAACATCCTTCGTTACCTGTGCTGGAAAGGTGGAGGGAGAAATGGATATCTCTGGGTAGCGGTGGGGCCAGGATGGCCTGCAGGCTTCTGGGGGTTTTGCAGGCCTTGGGGTGAGGTTGCTGGGTGACTTTCTAGGCAGACCCAGGGGAGCCATGTCTGCAGCCTCCACGTGTGCCCCTGACAGGCAGCCCAGTGGAGAGGGGTGAGTGCTTGCCTTGCCTGGTGGGGGACAGAGCAGTGTGGCATTTGTCTGGAGTCTCTGGACCCTCCAGTCAGGATGTCCTAGTGCCTCACTGAGCAGTCTCTCCCCCTGCCACTCCCAGGGGACTACTCCTCACTGTCTACCACCCTCTCTCGTGTTTCCAAGTCCTCCCACAAACCCCCGAGAAACACGCCAAGGCCACAAGGCCTGGCCTGAGAGAGTCCACAAGGCTGCAGCAGGGAAGGGCCCAGAGCTTTGTCAGGCATGTGTGGGTAACTCTGTGGGTGCTGAGGGGAGAGGAAGAGTCCCTTCCAAGAGCCATGGAGGGGGGTATGTATGTGTGGGTGTGTATGAGTGTGTGTGTGTTTTGGGGAGATGAGTGAAGGTGAGTTTTCCTGTTGGGGTTTCCTCTCAAGTGCCTGGTCTTAGCTGTTGCTCCTGGCTGGAAGTGCCCACCTCTGAGCCCTCACTGTCCACAATTCCTCGCCTTCTTAGGGCAGGCTCCAGGCCCTCTGCCTCAACGATGCACTCTGGGGCCTCTCCCCACACAAGCCCATCCTGCTGCCCGCAATGGTTTCTCTCTCTCAGCGGGCAAACCCGGCCTCCCGGACATGCTGTGTGAGTGCGTGTGGGAGCGGCTGGTCCTGTCCTTCTCAGCTGCCCTTTGGTGCCTGGCCCCGGCACAGCCGCTCAGTCTCTCCTCCCCGCCCCACTGTCTGCTGCCCTCTCCTCCCTGTCCCCTGTCTCAGCCCTGCCTTTTTGCATCTTTCCTTCCCCATCGCTTCTGCCTGCCTCTCTGTGTCTCTCTGATTATCTGCCTTTCCTGCCTCATTACAAAAAATGTCAGAGGTGGCCCACAGGGAATACAATTATAAACTTTATTAATGATACACATGAGGTATAAACACATTACAATGTAAAAATAAAACAGTAAAAAATCAATAGGGGGAAAACATAATTTAACACAGCTGAGACCAAGGGAACGTTGGATGGTGAATGTGCTATGAGATCCTGTTACCGTCTGTGTATCAGCAGTGACAGTGGCTGTGGCCAACAGTTATCGAATGTGCTCTGTGCAAGGCTCTGAACTTTGTGCATTACCTCATTTAATCCTCTTGATAATAAACATAGGGACTCTCCCTAACCCCATTTTATAAATGAGGACATTGGGCTCAGAGTGGTTTAGAGTCTTGCCCAAGGTCACACAGCGGTAAATGACAGAGCAGGGATTCGGGCAGAGGTGCTGTGTGGCCTCTGGATAAGCAGGTCACGGGGGCAGCAGCAGTCAGGGGAGCCTTTAGAGAGCGGGATGCTGCAAGGGTAGGGAGGAGGGAGGATGGAGAGCGGGAGAAGGGCAACCTGGCCACCCCAGGGATATGGGAGGTAGTGAGGAGCCATGTGGGAGACAGGAGAGCTAACAAACCCAGCCGGAGGGGCTTGGAGGTGACATCTCCCCACCCCAAGGGCAGCCAGCAACCTGAAAGCAGAGCCCCTGGCACCCCCCACCTCCCTACAGGCGGCCTTTCCGGGAGAGGGAACACAGTCTTGTCTTAGGCATGCCTGGCTGCCTCACCAGCTGCATTGGATTTCAGGAGAACATGCTGGGGGCAGTCCCCTGGGGAGGGGCCTGTGAACACGGTTCTCTGCCCATATCCAGTCCCCTTAACTGGCCACCAACCAAAAAACTACTTACTTTCCTGAAAGCAAGTGAGTGAACAGTACACCTGTGTGGTGTCTGGCTGGGCTGAGCTGAGACAGCAGAAAAATGGGGCGGGTAGGTAGGGGTGTGGGGATGCACAGGGAAAGCCATTCATAAGGAAAGGAGAGAGTGTCTGGTCTCAAGGGGAGAGTTGAAAGGCAGGGTTTACAAGGTAGCAACATGATCACTCATGCCCCCTGTCCAGGGCATCAGTCTTAGAAAATCTCTTAGTGAGGCGAGATTAAAAATCGTACCTGAAATTAATGACTTGGGCAAGAGGAGAAGTGGCTAGGACATACATGCCCTTGGCTTTGAGACGTAGGGTTCAGATTCCCGTGATCAAATTATGGCTCATCTTAATGGACCCCCACTCACATCCAAAGAACCCGGGTTATTTAGCGAGAGGAAGCCAGCTTCCTATCCTGGTTCAGGGTGCACATCTGCGTAAAGTGGCCGCTAACCTTCCCCACTGTCTTACCTTGGCAAATTTTTCAGCTTCAGTTTCTTCATCCATGAATGAGGGTAATAATAAAACTTACAGCAGGGGGGTGCTGTAGACATGAAATGAGCCTAGCATGCAGTATGCGCTTAATAAATGCTAGGCACGACTGTAATTATTTCTGCAGATTGGGGAGCACATGGCTGCCATTGAACTCTCAAGAGTTCAACTTTCTCTTGACCATGCCCTGCTAACAGAAAGAGTCAATTTATGCAGTAGACGAGCCCTGGGCTGAAGCCAGGAGCCCTGGATTCCAGTTCCAGCTCTTTCTCTGATGGCTGCATGACTTTAGGCAAGTCCTTTTCCCCCTGTGGCCTTCAATTCTCTCACCTGGGCAGTGAATGAGTTGGACCAAAGGACCTGCTCAGCCTGATAGGTCTGTGTTGTTCCTTGAATACCTTGTATGGTGGTCCCTCCTAGGCCCTCAAGGTAGGCTTGGCAGGATTGATCCTCAGCTATAAGGAAAGATCCCAATGGGAAGGGTGATTGGGAAATCTTTCTCTCCCCTTAGCATAACTCAGCCAGTCCCCTGGCGTGTCTTCCCCCATCCTGCAGGCTTTGTTCAGAGCTGAGTGGAGATGGCTCATCCTCATGCCCCCAAGAGGCTTATGCCAGTACACACTCCCAGTGGGCATGGAGACACACTCATAATGCACACACAGCACACACATGTACACACGTGCACACACACCCATGCACAGAGCTGCTTCTATAGTCTGTGTGTAAATCTCCCTGCCCCGTCCCTGCCAAAGTGTGGTATGGTTGGTGGTCACAGAACACCTGGACCCTGGGGTAGCATTGCCAGATTTAGCAAATAAAAATATAAGATGCCCAGATAAATCTGAAAAACAGCTCCAATGGCTGCAATTCTATAATTCATTGATAAAAGCTGAATATAGGACATTTATTACAGACAGCCCTGACAGCCCATACAGAATGCAGGACACAGTAGGCAAATACAAGGTAAGTCCTTAATATGCAGGATGCCTGGCAACCCTGCCCTGGAGGCCCCCAATCAGCAATGGATTGGACTGAAAACTGGATAGCTTCTTGGCTTGGGCAACAAGCAGTTTACTGGAGATGCTCTCAGATTGGGACTTTGGAGGAAAAGGGAGAAAATAAATGAAAAAATCCGGGGTAGAGATTAGGGCTTTGCTGGAGGAGAGGGCCTGACTGCATTGTCCTCCAGAGATCTGATGCCCTTTCCTCCCTCACTGAGCAATGCCCAGCAGCCTGCTCACCCTCCATTGGCCTGCTGTTTTAGGAGCAGCTGCCTTGGTGTTGCTGCTATTCCAGGATGGGACTGACTTAGGGAAACAAAGAACAGACAGTGGGAAGGATCCAGCTCCCAACTCCCACAGGTGCCCAAGCTAGGATCAGCCTCTTTCTAAGTCTTTGCTCATCAGCCCTCTGAGTGGGCAGGGACTCTCTCCACTTGGCAGATGGAACAAATTGAGGCTCAGGGAGAGTCTGCCTGGGCCTCTAGAATGTTTGCTGTGGAACTAGAAAGAGGCCACTAGCCCCCAGCTAAGCCCCACCTGGACTGGCTTCTTCTGGCAGGTGGGGCTTGAGCCTGCCCAGGAAGGGTGGGAGCTGCAGGTGGTAGGCACCATGGTACAGGAGACTGACCGAGCTGTGTGGCAGAGCTGAGGCTTGGGGAGGTGAGATAATGCAGGTGAAATACCTTGCCCAGTGCCCGCACAGCATATGGGGGAAGATGATCATTATTGCTATGTTAATGCTTATTAAAGTGATGCTTTATCTACTTTCTTTCCAGGCACTATGCTAGGGGCCAAGGGAGTCCTCAGAGCAAGTATCTAGTGCTGCTTGTGCCCTAGGAGCTGCTGACAGTCTGGGTGAGGATCTACGCAGGCCACACAAAACGTATTGAGTGAGCAGGGCAAGTTGGTGGTAAAGCCATGTGGCTTGGCCTTAAAGTGCAGGAAGACTCTGAAGGAGGCAGCTGTGGTGGTCAGGGAAGCCTTCCTGGAGGAGGTGAGGTTCAGGCTCTGGTCCTGGCCTACTCCCAGCCCAGTCCTGCTCAGTGCCCTGGGCTTTCAGGCATGCCATACAGGTGTGTGAACTCAGCAAGTGGCCTGAGTGGTGTGCTCAAGGGCTGGACAGAGGGTCTCAGGAGAGAGAAGAGGGGTGTGAATATCCATGACCTGGCCAGAGTTTTGTAAGGCTGAGGCCCTGAGGAGAAGAGACAGGTGAGGCACAGGTGTTGGTCATCTTGTGGCCCTGGCTGAGAGGCTGCTCTGCTGAGAATATGACAGCCCCTCCATGTCCACAGCAATCCTAAGTGCCACCTTTGTCCTATTGCACAGGGATGGAAAGACCCCTCTTCTTGGCTCAGGGATTCCATCTGGTTTTTATTTTCACGTGTAGCGTTGACAAATGTTACTACAAAAACAGAAAAAGGCAAGAAAACCGTACCTCCTCCCGCACGGGACGTTTCAGTGCATTGTGTCTGTGCTGCCTGACTGATGGAACTGCACATTCCAAGCTCATTATCAGGAGTCACTTACAGAGAGAAGCTTGCGCTGGGAGGTGGCAAAGGGCCTTTAGCTTTGGTGTCAGTGAGAAACTTGGCTTCCATAGAGAAGCTGTCCACGGGGCTCACTCCCCATGCCAAGGCTGCCCTTCCACTCTGCTCAGGCTTAGAGAAGAGGCCAGCTGGGGGCCAGCCTTCCCCTTCCAATTTCCAGGTCAAGACATTTGATTATAAGAATTGGAAGAGCAAGTCCGACTCCAACTATTTGCAGATAGGGAAACTGAGGCCCAGAGAGTGGAGAGATTTGCCCAAAGTCACCCAGGGAAGGACGGTTGTAGATAAATGTGGGTTCTGGGGGCAGAAAGACAAGGCTTTGAAGCCCGCCTCTGCTCCTCGCTGGCTGCATGAGTTTGGACAGCAAATGTCCTCGTCTCGGATTACTGCAAGGAGATTAATAACAAAAATGTTTGTACTCCTTAATATTTTGAAATTAAAATAAAGATAATATATCTAAATAACCTAGCACTGTGCCTGGCAAAGACTGAGGGCTCAACTATTGTCGTTAAATCCAGACCTCCTGATGTGCAATGTGGCCCAGTAGTTCATGGTGAGATCTTTCCTCTGCCTTCACGAGTGGCCCAGCGAAAGCCAAACAGCAAAAGCAGCATGGGGACTGCGGGGCAGCTGTGCTCCGGCTCTGCTCTCCGGCCTGGGGCTAAACGGTGAGGCCTCTCAAGACTGGGCTGCAGGGAGGTAGGGCTTCAGTAGGAGGGAGATGTCTCCGTGGGCAGCAACACGTGTCACTGTCTGTCATCACCCAGCACCCAGCCGAGTTGGACTCTGGAATACCCTTTCTGAGTGAAAGAATGAGAATACATGGTGAAATGTTTGCCTTTGTTGATTTCTCCAGACCTGGGCCTGCCCTCGGATACTCTCCTGTAAGGCAGGAAGAGCATGAGTTTTGGAGCCGGCTGGCCTGTTCTTCCATCTGCAAAAGAGGTAATATTCATCTCCAGGGACTCAAGAAGAGGATGTGTGCAAAGCATTTGGTGCACAACAGTCGATCCCCAAATAGATGCTGCTAAGCCTCCTTCCACCCCCACCTGCGCAGATGAGCTCCTGCTTTGAGGTCACCTCTCCTTTCGTCACGTTCCTCAGGACCCTTTCGGACAGGCAGGAGAAGTATTACTTACGCCCATTGTGCAGGTCAGGAAGCTGAGGCCCCCAAGAGGGTCAGTGACTTGCCCAAGAAGCCATTAACGAGGCCCAGACCTCGGGCCAAACCTCCTGGCTCTCAGGCCGGTCCTCGCGCTGCTATGTGCTTCTGGTTCAGCAGGCTGACAAAAACACAGACAAAATTAAACAAGTCAGCAGTTTCCCAGCCCTTCTCCTCACCTGCCCTGGGGGAGCAGCTGAGCTTTCCTCTTCCAAGACATAAAAAGTCCCCCCTTGGGCTGAAGGCGTGTTGGGTTTCCACCATGCAGATCTGGGTCAAGCTTCATGCAGGGGTCCAGGGAAAAGGGAAGGGGTCCTTAGCTACAGGATGGGTAATGTGAGCAGGGGGCTGAGACCCCAGGATGGGGGTCCTTCTCAGGCCGGCTTCTGGGGCAGATTGCCTGTGCGTAGTTTTCTTCGGAGCGCCTCTCGCGGAGCCCTGCACAAACAGCCCTCCCCACCTGGCTCGCAGTCTTGGTGATTAGGATTTAATGAGCTGGCTGCAGAGAGCTCAGGGGCTGGGGTCAGTCTTCCAGGCCTGTGGAATGCACCTCCGCAGTGGTTGGGGCTCCGACTTTTGTGTTTTGGGCCAACCTGATCCTTGTATATCTATTTGGAACCAGCAAGTCCCCCCAGAGCACTTTATCAGGTTATTTTGAGTTAGGAGTTTAATAGACATAGAAGCCTTTAAGGAGCGAGAGTAAATGAAGTTGGCAAGGGGGAGTGTGCAGGGGAGAAAGGAGGAAATCCCAAGCTCAGTTTTGGAATAGGGCTTCATGATGTTGGTGACAGCAGGCTGCATCTTCCAGGACAGGAATTCCCCTGTGGTTTACAAAACACTTCCCCTCACACAATTCTATTTAAATCACACAACAAGCCTGAGAGGTGGAGATGGTTTGTTTGCCTTATTATCTTGGTTTTACAACCAGTGAAACTGAGGCTCAGAGAGGTGCTGGACTTGCTCAAGATCACACAGCAGGGAACAGGCAGGGCTGGGATTCCAGCCTTGGAGCTCTGCCCCCAATGTCAAACGGGGTTCCCTTTACACTTTCCATGTGCCCATCCACCAGCTTTTCTGTGCTTTGCTTTCCAATGGCTTTCATGTACAGCCTTCTTCAGGAGGCTACCTTTGAGCTACTGGAGCCACTGTGCCCAGGCAGAGGGCTGGAAGTGCCCGAGAGTTGGTGTCCCCCAGGGGCGTCTGTAGCCAAGGACTGGCTAGCATGGGAGTAGGTAAGCCCCACTCCCTTGCATCAAGCCAGGACAAACTCCAAGGTATAATTTACACTCCCCGCCCTCCACCCTGCTCCGGAGCTCTCCATGGGACTGACCCCACCTTCGGCTGGGACTTGCCCTTCTTTGTTCCTCTTCCTTCTCTGTCCTGCTCCACTCACACCCTCCCTCTGGTCTTTCCTGGGAGCACTTCCTTAGTAACTCACGTGTAAATAAATTCCCATCTCAGGGTCTGCTCTTGCCCCCGACCTGAGACAGGTGCAGAACAAGGTCGGGGTTCCAGGATCAAGACTATGAAAGGAGATGGGATCAGGGAGGGAGGGGAAGCCTCCCACCCCACCCCAATCTACCCGTGGAAGGGGGAGCCCTTACTGAAGCCTTGGCCAGCAGAGAGCTGGGGAAGAGGTCGTCTGAGAAAGTGCCGGAGTCTAATTGAGAATGAACCATGATCTCAGAGCACTGAGATCTCATCACCTCTTCTGAATGATAGGAGCGAGGGGTTGGGCAGTGGCTCCTGGCCGTGAACAGGGGCACAGATGTGCCGGGTACTGCCTTGGGTCTGAGACAGAGGTTGGTGTGCAGGACAGCTATTAGGCAATGCTCTTAGGAACAAAACCTACAAAAGAATAAGAGACGCAGGATGGGATGGAGGGAGAAGTTGGCTTGTGATGCAATTGTAGCCAAGGCCGCAGGGGATCCCACGGGCCCTCTGGAGCTGGGATGGCTCCTCAGAGGTGTCCTGAGTTGAGGAGGCTGGGTCTTTGTTCTGCTGCGTGGGCCAGTCCTTGGACACAGGCTGCCCCAGGGAGGGGTGTAAACTTGGACTAGGCAACTTTTTCTAGCTGAGGGAAAGTTCTGGAGAAGAACTCAGCTGTGAGGTATCTGGGATGTGCAGCACTGTGTTCTATGGACAACTGTTGACTGTCTGTTGGTGTCTTCCCACCTGGCATTTTCTTGTCACTGGTTCACCCAAGCTCTGGGTATATAAGTCGTAGAAAGGAAGGAAACATGCCTGCTTTCAATTCCATTTATGTCAGTGTGGATTTCCGGAGGGCTTCCTATATGCTGGGCCCTTTTAGGCACTGTGGAAGCCTGAGACATGAAAAGAAAATCTCAATTCTTGATGGCCACAGGGTATCTTAGCTTCATTTCACAGATGGCTTCCCTGGAACTGAGACGATGCTGGAGTTTTTTTTTTTTTGCAGAGTAAGGTGAGGAGTATCACAGAATACTGCCTGGAGGTGGCGGCACTGGGTCTGCTATCAGAGCATGCCAGGGGAGTGGGGTTTGCACCAATGCTACCTAGAAAGAAGCCAATCGCTCATGGTATAATTGATTTTATAAGATGTTCTGTCCTGTGAGAAGTCTGCCTAGATTAATCAGAAGTTTAATGGTTGAATGGTAACCCCCCAAGTGGAGGAGGACATTTTCTGTCTTCTCTTTTCAACTTTAGCAGTGGCCTCTGCATCTCAACAATTACATCCTCTCTGCTGTACCCTGACTTGCAGTGTTTGCCGATTTCTATGGTGTAAATATTAATACTTCCACCATGGCTGATTCAAGAGACTAACATCATATCACTGGGGGTGGACTTGGGAAGAGATGCACGCAACTGGCTCTAGGACCACTGCGAGTTACTTCTTGTGTCTCCAACATCTATTTCCAGAGTGGGATTCTAAGGGTCAGGTCTTGACTTTTACCATGTGTAGGAAGATAAGTGATTCCTTGGGTCGGGTTGGCTCTGGCTCAGTGGGTGATGTCTCGAATCCTCATACTGACAAGTTGAGGGCATGAATTTCATTGTGAAAATCAACTATTCCTGCAGAGTAGACATCTTTCACCACCTGCCCTGGGACATCACACCCACCTCCTTCCTCTGTGTCTGATGCTTGGTGGTCTGGGATCTGCCCAGGGCCCACTTCTGCTGTGATGCCATGATAACCCTTCACATGGGGAGAGCACTTTACAAAGCACTTTTCACAGCCATTTTATATAATCCTCCCAACAATCTGTGAGGTCAGCTGAATGGGTGTGATTCCCATCTCTCCACAGATAAATAACCCAAGCAAGGTTCAGGGAGGTTTAAAGACTCATTCAAGATCACACTGGTTTGTGAATGGTGGTAGAGCAGAGTGTAAACTCTATGGCCTCTAAGGCCCACTCTAGCATATTTTCTTCTGTTTTGGGCAGATTGAGCATCATCAATATTCCAGAGTACATCATAAATGAGAAGCTGGGTTAAAAGCCACATGCCTGGATTTATCCTTTTAATTTAGAAATATTAACTTTAAAAATTCTGCCAACTTATTCCCCAATTTTTTTTTCATTGTTCCCTTGTTGCTTTTCAGTAGTAGTTGGAACTCAGGAGTTTTGCGGGGAGAATTGGCACTTTTCACAGGTGATTCCATCCCTCCGGGGCCGGGTTCATCCCATCCTCAGCCTCCCTCAAACCCAAACACTGCGACTGCCCAAGTGACCATGGAGAGGTAGGCAGAGGTAATATTTCAGCCCAAGGTGTTTCAGATCAACAACTTCTTTAGTCAAGATGACAAAGTATTTATTACAGGAAATCCCTGGCAAGGACGCTCTAATGCTTCTCAAAGAGACAGTAATAAAGGCAAACTTTTGCCTGGAGCATTGGACTTCTGAGACTGAGCTGCAAATATCTGACTGAGGAGCATTAACATTCCTGCAGGAGGTGGAATCTGCTCTTCTGATTAGGAAGTTGTGAACAGTGTACACTCATCAGTGTCTGCCTTTGAGGGGAGGAAGATTTATACCCGTGCCTTCTCTTGCGATCTACTGTCCTCCCAACCCAGGGATGGAACAGCTGCTCTGTTCGACTCAACTTTCAGGAAAGAGAAACCTGCCATCTGCCAGACACACCCACCCACCTGCACACCCACACCCGTGCCTCTTTGTGGAGCCTGTTCCTGTTTTCTTCCAGCGCAGTGTCAAAATGACAATAGCTCTGATGAATGTTTCTAAAACTTGCCTGATAGGAAGTTAAAAAATACTGATTCCAAGTTTCTCCCTGACCTTTCCCCCCAATCTGATTCCATAGGTCTGAGTGTGTCTAAGAATCTATAGTCTTAACTGGACCACAGGTAATTCTTATGATTGTATAAATTTGAGAGGCAGCAGGTGTGGGCCAGATTTGCTTTTAAATGATCATTCCAGATTATTTTTCTCATACTTATAATTTGAGTTATTTAGATTTTAATGCACATGTGACCTTTATGAACACTCCATATATAGTCCCTATATCTGGATATTCACTTACATATAATAGGATGCTAAAATGACACTCACTGAGAGATTATAAAAGGATTAAAGAAGTCAGGGCAGGGGATTGGGGGATGGGTAGAAACGTGGTACATTTTCCCATGTTGCAACCCCTTCTGCTCCCCACGTCCTGCCCTGCCTGATCCCAGAAAGTGGTATTTCCTTCTCACTTCAAGCCAAGGGAGACAGGCTCAAGGGGGACCACTCAGAGTGACACATGTCCCTTAGAATGGGGGGCCTGCAAGTTCGAGCCTCCCCATGCACCAAGGGGACCTGCAGGAGACAGTTGGCCTTGGCTGGTGGGATAATGTGATCCCAACTGAGAATGTCTGAGTTCAGGGGGACCCCCGGAAGCCCAAGGGATGGGGTATCCTAAGTAGCAGGAGGAGAGATTCCTAGCAGGAGAATCTCAGAGAAACCCAGAAAAACACCCCACAAGAGAAAGAGTGAACTTTGAACATCTGCAACAGCCAGCTGTAGCTTGTGGTTACATCCTCTTCTTCACCCTCCTCTCCTCCAACCCTGGAGGCCTCTCGGGGCTTGGGGGGTGGGGAGGAGATGCACAGGCTGGGAATGGAGAGGGGCCGTCCTGTTGCCCCCTTCACTTCCGTGGGCCTTTTTGGCTAAAGCTTGCCTGAGCTGGGGGAAGGTGGGGAGTTAGTAATTGTGACTCTGGGCCTGACACTTTAATTGCTGAAATGGGACTATGCTTGGAACTGAAAGTGTTCGAAAGACTGAAAAGCTCTGGACCCTGCCCGAGATTTTACCCCCAGGACAGGGAAAGAACAACCCACAGAACTGGTTTGAAGCTGGGATGAGGAATGTTGGAGAGAGTTATTCAGTAGAATGGTTACACAACCACATTCACACTAATAGGTGAAAATCTATCTCTATCAATATGCACACGTGACACAGGTTTATATCAATATATGTACATCCGGATATAGCCATGTGTATAATAGATGTATCCTCTTTGTAAACTCCCATTTTTGAGAGTCGGTTACTGCACATGCTTTAGGCCAGGCACTTTTACATACATTAGCTTTAACCCTCAAATGAGATAGATGTCATCCCTGTTTTACAGATGATAGCACTGAGGATCAAAGACATGAAATCTTTTATACCAAGATCACTTAGTAGGTGGCAGAGCTGCAGTTCAAACCAAGATTCCCTCCCTTATCCAGACCATATCTGTGGTTCTCCTAATCTGTGTCAGCCCTGAGCTGGGTCTGCCCCTGGGGTCCTGGTCTCTCTCATGACCTCATGTGGCCTGTAGATTTGTCAATTCCTGTGTCTACATACAGAGATCTCTTTCTCTATGCACAGATTAATGTGATATGCTATTGTGATTAATTGATATGGTACTGGCCCAAGCTAAAAGATTCCCTTTCTCTAGTAGCTTGGTCAGGTCTTAGGCTGCTAACATAAAGTCACATGGCTAAAGAATTTGAAGGAGGTGACTGAGATTTTGAAGACTTAGGGGCCAAAATAATGGTGGTGGTGGGGTAAAGGGGATGTGGCATAGAGACTGAGCCTACAGCTTGATTATTTGGTAAAATAGGTCCACTCTGGCTCTGGGTGAGTTTCAGGTTAAGCAGCTCTCCCTCCTTCCTTCCCACTCTCCCTGCATGCCACCCATGTGGCCAAGAGAATTCCTTTATCCCTGTCACAGTTACCTTCTGGGACCACGCATAGCCCATTTATCCCACGTCATTTGGCACTGCTTTAGGTACTTAAATCTGGTCTCCCTGAAGCAGGCTGCAATCCCAGGGTGCTGTGCCGGGGGAGGTGGAGGAAGAGCTGGGTGCCCAGGCACGTACCTGCACACTCGCATAGGGCCCTGCACTTGATTCAAAACTCTGCTGTTGTTGTCTTAACATTCTTTGAATAACGTGCCTTGCATTTTCATCTTGCACTGGGCCTTGCAAATTTTTTAGCTGATTCTGGTGGGGGGCATCTTTGTCTGACAAACCTATGTAATTCTCCGTGGAACCCAGTACCATGCAAATTCAGCTGGAACAATGTTGTGTGTAAAATCACTGAACAGCGATGGGCCTGGGCTGCTGTGCATGGTCAATGTGGTGTGAGCAGGGTGGAGAGGTGTTGTATGTGTTCCATGGGAAGAGACGTGGTTTCCAGGGTTCTGCTCAACGACGAGAAAAAGAAATCTACTCTTAACTGGGATCTCATTCTGCAAGTTACTCTTCTCAACTAAAGGCAAGGGTCAAAATTCTCCCCAGCAATTTCTACAGGGAGGTGAACTTAGAAACAAATACCCAGAGCCAGGCATCTGGCCATAAAATTTCTAAAACAGAAAGAAGCCCTCTCCTCCCCTTGGGTAATAGGTAATTAGCAGCAGGCATTTCACTAAAAGAATGGTGGGGGGATGCAAAGCTTCCCCAGCAAAGTGATTGATAGGGAACTGGCACTTACAGTGGACTGTGAACAAGCCTTGAACGATGACAGTTAATGCTCTGCAAATCCCAAGGGTCCTGCGTACAAGGTGACTGACCAGCTGTACGGTCAGGGGCTGATTGTGAAAACAGGAACCATGCCAGGTATTTATAACAGAGGGAATGTAACACAGGGAATTGGTGACAGAGGTGATATGGAGGACAGGCCTGCTTCAGTAAGTACTGGGAGATTAGCAAGGGGAGGAAGCTACTACCCAGCAGCCTGGAGAAACAGAGGGAAGAGATGGTGTTCCTGGAGCCCAGTGTGATCTGGACTCAGCCAGGAGCTGGAGCTGTGGGGACCTGCTGCCTGAGAAGACACCCCAGGCAGAGAGGTGGAAGGAGGAGGACCCCAGCACCCCCTTTCCCCTGCCCTCCGGTCTCTTGCCCGTACCTCCCACAGTCTGACACGGGAGCCCGGGAAATGCAGCTTGTAGCATGGTCCCTGTCCCTGCTGTGATACAGAACAGGGAGAGGGTGTAGAACAGATCTGCGAGCGAACAGGTGCAGCATCCTAGCACAGCATGGTAAGGGACGCTGTGCGTAAGGAGACAAACAGAGCATCTCAAGGGTATGAGAAAGTCAGATAGGTTTATCAATAACAGTAGCATGAGCCATTTATTGGTAACTAATCATGTGACAAAGGATACTTGATTTCACAGAATCTTTTATGACGATCCTGTGAGGTAAGTGGTCTTATTCTCATTTTATACGTGAGACTGAGGCTCAGACATTGAAAAACTTGCCCCAGGTCTCAGGCACTCAGCGGGGGAGTTGGAGCTGGAGGCCAGGTCTGCATCATTCAAGGCTTTGCGTCTCACCCCCACAATGGGGCCCTTGCTCAGCTGTGCCTGGGCCACACAAAGGAAGAGGAGAGGTCGGGAATGTCAGGATTCCCTGGCAATTGTTCGTGGTTTGTGGATACAATTATATTCGAGGTAACTGAGTTGTGAAATGTCTAGAATTTTCACTTCATGAACTGGTTCAGCAAATTCTTCTCATTCTCAGGAAATTCTTTTATTGGAACCATAAAATCAGATCAGTAGTCCCTCCAGGTATTATTTTTGCCAACTACCTCAATCGGGCAAATCCCTCCTGACAGGCTAATTGAGGCTCTGGTC
The DNA here is from genome assembly GCA_023783475.1 of Daubentonia madagascariensis. NCBI lineage: Eukaryota > Metazoa > Chordata > Mammalia > Primates > Daubentoniidae > Daubentonia > Daubentonia madagascariensis. Next base: position 23,835,261 of record JAKFHU010002573.1, read on the forward strand.
CCCAAAGTGGGAACTTCTAGGGGAGCAGAACCCCTTAAACAAGGCTTTTTCTGCATTGTCTTGTTTGTTTGTTTTTAGCAATTCCAGTGGTTGTGTAGTGGGATCCCATTATCCTTTTAATCTGCATTTCCCTGATGACTGATAGTGGAGTTGAGCATCTTTTGGTGTGCTTTTTGTCCCTTTTGTCCCAAGTCAGTGTATCTTCTTTTGTGAAATGTCTGTTCAAATTTTTTGTCTATGCTCTTTTCTTTGGGTTGTTTGTCTTCTTTTTGAGTTGTAAAAGGTCTTTATATATGTACATTCTTTGTGAGATATATATACACATAGTGAATCTTTTCTTAGAGTCTGTTGCTTGCCTATTATTTTTCTTAATTGTGTCTTTTGAAGAGCAGAGGTTTTCATTTTGATGACATCCACTTTCTTATTTTTATGTGATTAGTGCTTGTGTGTGTGTGTGTCCATCTAAGGAATCTTAGCCTATCTCAAAGTCACAAAAGTCTTTCTCCTATCTTTTCTTCTAGAAATTTTTAAATTTTAACTTTCGTGTCTGGGCTTATGATCCATTTTGAGCTTATTTTTGGTGCATATTTTGAGCTAGGGGTCAAGATTCATTTTATTCTATGTAAGTATCCACTTGTTCCAGCACTATTTGTTGCAGAGACTACCCTTTCCCTGTTGAATTGGCCTGGTGCCTTTGTGAAACATCAATTGACCATTATGGGTATGTCTATTCCCAGACTCCATGTGTCTATTCTCACGCTACTACCACAGTGTCTTAACTACTGTACTTTTCTGTGGTTTTGTAAGCAAGCCATATATATATGTATACGTGTGTGTATATATGACTTACTTATGTAACTTATATAGGAAGAAATCAAGTAATGCAATTCCTTCACTTGTTCTTCATGTTCAGAATTCTTGTGGCTATTCACATTTCTTTGCATTTTCATATCAATTTGAATCATCAGCATTTCAATTTCTACAAAGAAGCCCATTGGGAGTTTTATTGGGATTGCATTAAATCTGTAGATTAATTTGAGGTGAATCAACATCTTAACAATATTGAGTCTTTCAACCTGTGAACAATGTTATTTATTTAATTTCTTTCAGAAGTTTTCAGAACATTTCTTTCAGCAATGTTTGGTTGGTTTCAATGTAGAAGTCTTAAGTCTTACGTATTTTAAAACTTCTATTTTTAAGTAGTCTGTTTCTTGACACTATTGTAAATGAAATTTAAATTGAATTTTCTAAGTGTTTCCTGCTAATAAGATTGACTTTTGTATATTAACTTTGTACCTTGTGACCTTGCTAAATGATTTTTTAGTTTTCGTAGTTGTTTTGTAGATTCTTTAAGATTTCCTGTGTAAGCAACAATGTTATCTGCAAATAGAGACCATTTTAGTTCTTTCTTTCTTAGGCTTCTCTTTCTTTTTATTGCTTTATTGCATTGGTTGGGATCTGTAGCACAGTATTGAATAGAGGTGGTGAAAGAGGTCATCCTTGCCTTTGCCTTGATCTTAGAGGGAAACTGTTCCACTGTCTCACCATTATGTGTACTGTTAACTGTAAGATTTTTCCTAGATGCCATTTATTATGTTGAGGAAATTCTCTTTTACTCCCAGTTTGCTGAGAGGTTCATTCTTTCTTTTTAAAATCATAAATAGGTGTTACATTTTCTCAAATGCTTTTTTCTGCATCTATGAGATGATTATGTGATTTTTCTCCTTTGTTCTGTTAATGTGGTGAATTCCATTCATTTTCAAATTTTAGACAAACCTTGTAATCCTACTTGGTTATACTGTATTACCCTTTTTAAATAGCACAGACTTTGATTTGTTAATATTTATTAGGAATATTTGTGTCTATGTTCATGAAGGATATTGGTCTGTTTTCTTTTCTTGTCATGTCTTTCTCTGGCTTTGTTATCCGATAATGCTGGCTTCACAGAATGAGTTAGGAAGTAATCCTTCCTTCTCAATTTTCTGAAAGAGTTTGTGCAAAATTGGTATTAATTTTTCCTTAAGAATTTGTTAGAATTTACCAATGAAGTCATCTGGGTCTGCATTTTTTTCTAAGAGGTTTTGTTTTTATAATGTCATGAATTCAATTTCTTTAATCAATGTATTAACAGACTTGATCTAGATATCAAATTTTCTCTTTGTTCTTGCATCAGTTTTGGTAAATTTTTTCTTTCCGGGAATTTTTCCATTTCATGTAGTTGTTGAATTTATAGGCACAAAGTTGTATGTAAAATTCTCTTTTACTTTTTTCTTATTTTTTAGTGTCTGTATTAATGTCCCTTCTTTCATTTTTTTTGACAATTCATGTTTTTTCCCCCATTTTTCCTTGTTCAATCTAGTTGTATAGGTTTATCAATTTTATCGATCTTTTAAATAAACTTTTCATTTCATTGATTTTTTCTATTATTTCATTGATTTCCACTCCTGTGTTTTATTTTTCCTTCCTTCTATTAGCTTCCAGTTTAATTAGCTCTTCTTTAAATTGGAAGCTTATAAATAATGGATTTGAAACATTTTTCTCTTTCTAATATAGGTACCAAAGCTATGAATTTCCCTTTTCCTACTGTTTAAGCCACATACTATACTGATTTTTATATTTTATTTTAATCATTTCAGTTTGAAATATTATTAAAATTTTTTGTTAATTTTTTTATCCATGGATAATTTAGGCATGTGTTGTTTAATTTTAAATCATTGCTAATTTTCTAGGTATCTTTTTGTTATTGATCTCTAACTTAATTTTGTTGTAGTCAGAGAACATACTCCATGTAATTTTTAATCCTTTTACATTTTGGAGACTTGTTTGATAACCTAGCACATGGTCTATCTTAGTGAATGTTCCAAGTGTCCTTGAAAAGAATGTGCATTCTGCAGTTGTTGCGTGTGGTGTTGTATAAATATCAATTAGCTCGAGTAGTTGCTAAGATTATTCAGAATTCTACAATGTTACTGGTATTTTACTCATTCTATTAATTAATGAGAGAGGAGTGTTAATTACCAGCTGTAATTGTGGATTTGTCTATTTCTCCTTTCAGTTCTGTCATCTTTTGCTTCATGTAATTTGAAGCTCTGTTATTAGGTGCATATACTTTTAGGATTATTATGTCTTGTTGACTAACTGACCCCTTTATCATTATGAAATGTCCTCTTTTATGTGTGGCAACATTCCTTGCCCTGAAGCCTAGTTTGTCTGATTTTAATATAGCCACCCTGGCTTTCTCATGGCTGTTGTTTTCATGGTGTAAGTTTCCCCATCTTTTTACTATTAATGTATCTGTGTCTTTATATTTAAAATGTGTTTCTTGAACAGAATATAGTTGAGTCTTGACATTTGTATTTAGTTTGACAGTATCTTCCTTTTAATTGGTGTGATTATTCTATCCAAATTTCATGCAATAATATATGTTTGGGTCAAGTCTGACATCATGCTATTTTTTTCTGTTTGTCTCATCTGTTTTTTTCTCTCTTATTCCTCATTTTTTCTGGTATTGAGTAATTTTTAGAATTTTATTTTATCTTCTCTATTGGCTTATTAGCTATATCTCTTTTCCTTTCTCCTTTTCTTAGTGATTGCTCAAGGATTTACAATATGCATCTTCAATTTTATCACAGTCTATCTTTGAATGATGTTATATCACCTCTGAATAGTGCGCTGATCTTGTAACCGAATACTTCCATTCTCTTTCCTGTCTTTTGTGCTTTTGTGACACATCTTACTTGTACATATATTATAAACCCCACAAGGTGGGGTCATTAGTTTTCTTTAGTCAATTAACTTTTAATAAAACTAAAAATGAGAAAACATATTTTATATTTACCCACATATTTACCATGGCTGGCACTCTTCATTCCTCTGTGGAGATCTGAATTTATGTCTGGTGTCATGTTCCTTCAGCCTACAGGAATTCCTTTCTTATTTTTTGGTAGTGCAGATCCACTGACTATAAATTTTCTTAACTTTTTTTGGGGTGGGGGCATGAAAATGTCTTTCTTTTTTCTTTTTAAAGGCTTTTTTGCTGAATATAGATTTCTAGTTTGACAGTCTATATGCCATCCATCTATCTATCTATCTAACATCTATCTATCTTACTTTTAGCACTGCAAGCTGTTATCCTATTTTCTCCTATGATACATTTTTCTTATAAGGAATCAGATGTCCTTCTTACTTTGTTCTTGTGCAAGTTTTGTTTCTCTGCTTTTAAGTTTTTCTCTTTATTTATTTGTTTTCAGTAATTTGATTATGATGTGACTTGGTGTGGTTTTCTGTGTGTTCATTCTGCTTGGGATTCATTGAGATTCTTGGATCTATGGATTAAACTTTTTGTTAAATCTAGAAAAACTTCAGCCATTATTTTTTCACATATTCCCCACTCTCCCGAATTCTAGAATTCTAGTTACATGTATGTTAGACTGTTCAATATTGTCTTGTAGGTCACTCTGTCTCTGTTCATTTTTCTCAGCCTCTTGGTGCATCAGATTGAATGGTTTCTATTAACTTGTCTTCAAGATTACTGATCTTTTCTTCTGCTGTGCATAATCGGCTGTTAAGCTCCTTCAGTGAACTTTTCATTTTATATATTATATTTTTAAAAGTTTCATTTGGTTCTTTTTATGTTTTTAATTTTTCTCCTAATTATGTTTATGTTTTCCTTTAAGTCCTTGGAACTATTTATAATAGTGGTTTTAAAGTTCTTGTCTGCTAATTCTATCATCTAGACCATTTGTGGATTTATTTTTATTGGCTTATTTTTCTCCTAGTTACTGGTGACATTTTCTTGCTTCTTTGCTTGTCTGTCTAGTGACATTTGATTGGATGCCAGACATGTGATTATTATGTTGTTGAGTGTGTGGATTTTGTTGTCTTCCTTTAAAAAGTATTGTGTTTTGTTCTTCAGGCAGTTTATTTACTTGGGGGTAATAATAGTGCAATCATTTAAAGACTTGTTTTTAAACTTTGTTAGGGTGTGTCTAGTATAGTATTTAGTTTAGGACTTGTTTAGCCCTATTCTTAAGGCATGGGATTTTTGGAGTATCTATGGAATGCTTTGGATGTTAAAGGAAGTCTATTCACTCTGGCTAGTTGGTACTTGGACATCTCCCAGTCCTGTGTGAGCTCTGGCAGTTTTTTTCATTCTGGTAATTGTTCTTTGCCTGGCCTTATGGAGTCTCATTCTCTGCCTGCACTGCTTAGTATTCAGACAAAGACTCATGAGGTCTCCATGGAGATTTGTGGGACCTTTCTCCATATGATTCCCTCTTCTCAAGTATTCTGCTTCACAAATTCCAGTGAGCTTAACCTCTCTGAACTCCAACTTCTGTTTCCTTAGCTCAGCAGGTCTACTTGCTCTGCTTGGGTTCCACCTCCTTGTGCCACAACCTAAAAAGTGCCCCCTACCCAGAGTCAGAAAGTTGGATTCATGGAAGGGCTCACCATTTTTATTTTCCTTCTTTCAAGGATCACAGTTCTATACTGCCTGTTGTCTAATATGAGAAAGTAGTTGTTTCAATCCAGTTTTCTAACAGTTTATGAAGTGAAGGCTAGTTATTCCATCATGGCCAGAAGTGGGAATCCCTTCTCTTTTAAAACATCTGTATAATATTTCATTGTGTGTTTAAATCGTAATTTATTTAACCAGTTCCTTATTGATAGCCATTTATATAGTTTACAATCTTATTCTATTGTAAACAGTTGTAGTGTAAGTCATTGCACCTAATTAATTTCATATGTGTTTGAGTATATTTGTAGAATAAATTCCAAAAGCATTAATGAGGGGTCAAATGGTATGTTCATTTTAATTTTATTATTATTATTATTATTATTTTTTGCATTCGTAATTTGATAGATGTTTTCACATTGCTGTCATGGAGTATTCTATATATATTTTCACCAACAATGTAAGTCTATGCCTCTTTTCTACACTTTTGGCAACCATTTGATCTTTACATATTTGGTGGGTAATCTTCATTTCTCTTATTATGCATAAGAGTGGCCATTTTTCATATACCTAAGAGCCATTTGTATTGTAGTTCCTTATCTGTGAAATGTCCACTCATAACTTTTTCTCTACTTTATATAATTTTTAAAAATCACACAAAGAAAATAAAAATACATACATAAATAAATGAGAGGGTTTGACTGGCTCTTTTAGGTCTCAATGTGCCCTAAAATTTTAAAGTAAAATCACTCCAGTGCAAGTCAAATCAATAAAAACAAACCAACCAACCCTAAAAAACACATACAGTTCTTGACATTTTGGAGCAGAGATCTGAATTGAGGAAGATGAATTATAACCAAGATAGGTGTAAGATTCAGTATTTGGATGAATCCAGACGCAACCCCCTAATAAGAAACCAAGGGACTGTGGTTTATTGACACATGTGAAACAGACCTAGTCAACTGCAAGAAAGCCCAGTATGAATCAAAAGTATGGGAGGAAATGCTGCCCCAGTGTTAGGCTGTGAGGATAGAAATGCTGTTGCTGGGAAGGGGAGGATTCCCCTGTGGTGGGCTGATGAAAACTCACCACTGGCTTCCATCCTTGGCTTTTGGACCTGTGAAAAGAAGTGGAAACCTGTCCAAAGAAGAGAGATCAAACTGCCGAAGAGACTTGAAACCAGGACATGTAAGAAGTGCTAGAAGGGACTGGGGATGTCTAACAGGCAGAAGGTAAGGTTCAGGGGCCCGTGAGTTGAGTCCTCTGATGAGGGAAGACCTATCCTATGGAAGAACAGGTTCTGCCTGTCACAAAGGGGGAGATCAAAGATCCACAGGTAGAGTAATCAGGGAAATAAATACCAGCTCACTCTAAGGAAGGACTATCCGATAGAGCTGTCCAAAGATGACAAATGCTTCCCCAGGAAGTGATGATTTCTCCATCATCAGAAGCATTCAAGTAGAGGCCACATCTCCTCTACAAGGAAGGGCCTCAAGTATCTTATGGCTGGTTAGACTAGTTGGCCTGCAAGATCTCTTACAATTCTGGTGTTCTCTGATTTTTATACCCTTTCTACAGATGTAGAAAATCAGGCTCCAACAGAAGGCCTTGCTGGGGATTAAATGACTGACAAGTGGTAAAGGCAGGTACAGAACTTAGGTTTTGAAAGTCATAGTGGAATTTATTCTAAACCACCTCCATCTATGTAACCTTGGGACAAGGCTAAGCAAGATACCTCCGGAAAGTTGTCAGTGAGGGGAGGTATTCTGATGGCACAGATATACCTGGAACCAAATGCAGGAGAACTGAGTTTGAATTCTGGTTCCCCCATCCTTACTGTGCCAGTCATTTAATCTTTTTCAATCTCAGCTCTCTTATATACCAAACATGGATTGCACCGTCAAGTTCACCATCTCTGCTCAACCAGCCTCTGGAACTTCCCCTTCCTCAAAACTCCTGTGGGATTTGTCATTGCACCAAGGACTGCCTCCTCTTCCTTAATGATTCTCCCACAAGTGTGTGCTCTTGTGAGGACAGGGACCATGCCTTGTCATTGCTTGCATCCCTGAAGCTTCTGATGAAGTACCTGACACTTAGCAGGTGCACCCTAAAAACTGTCCTGTTTTCTAACATCCTCCTGGAGCCTGGGGAAGCTCCATGAGCTAATGAATAGGATCTTCCTTTACATGTGTTAGGAAAAGGTAATAAATCAATAAAGGTGTTCAGCAAGACAAAAAGAAGATCAGGGCATCTGCTCTGCCCAGGTGGTTGAAATCAGCATGTTTCCTGGGGAAGTTTGGCCCAGTCACCTCAAAAGTGTTCTGCTGTTTTAACTGTTGCAAGGGGTTTAATGATAAAAATATGTCCTAGACAACAGTCTCTATCAGATACAAGGCTTAGCCCATAGCATTGTTTTCAACCTTGTCTGTAAGATGCTGGTGACATTGGATACCAGAAATGATGACAAGTGTCAAAATAGGCAAAATTGTATGCTTCTATTCTGACCAAGGTAGCCCCATGGCTTCAGGGCTTTCTCCTCTGTGGGAAGACAGAAACTTATCCCCATAGCATCTTTTTTAGCCATTTCTACTGTGGGACCTGGGCATAGAGAAGCTTCTGGGAAAGTGCTAGTGACTTGGCAGGGCAAGGCTGGCTGACCTGCTTGTTCCCTTCAGCTTTGAAATGATGGAGCTGGGGTGAAGGAAATGGGAAGGTCTGGGGGGCTGGAGTGGCAGGTTGTAGCAGATTGAAAAATTGGGCTGAATTCTTCACTTCTGGGTAATCCACACATGGCCGTGGGGTTTCATGGTGGACAGGGGGACAGAAGTCGAAGTCCCTGTTGTTTGATTTTGGGCTTGGCCAAGTGACTTGCTTTGGCCAATGGGATGTTCACAGGTGTGATGTGAGCAGAAGATGGAATGTGGTTGCGCAGTTAGACTCTCTCTCTTGTGCTTCACCGTGGCTGTGAAAAGTGTGAGCCCTGCATGGCCATTGCCCTCGGTCTAGACCTCAGAAGGAGACATGCAGAAGAGGGCAACCCCAGCCAAGCCTAGGACACAACTGAACCCCAACTGACCCACAGACCTGCAAGCAAGAAAAATGAACGTGTGTTGTAAGGCACTGAGATTTTGAGGTTGTTAGGCGGTATTGTGTGCCAATGGCTGATTACTACAGAGGTGAAAGCTGGTGTGTGTGTGGGGTCATGTTGATAGAAAGTTCCAGTTCCTTTCTGAGAATTCTAGCCAGATCTGACAGCTCTCAGCCAGCTGCTTCTTGATCTCGTAGTCTTCCCTGGTGGTCCTCAATGCTGTGCTTCTTGGAGGAGTTAATGGAATGTGGACGTAGTCAAGCCTGTTCTGAGTTAGCAAGTGTGGTAGGTTGGTGTGTTAATGGCCCCCAATAAATTATACCTCCTGTGTCAATGCCCTTGTGTGGTCCCTTCCCAGATTGACTCTGAGCTTGGCTGTGACTTGCCTTAGCCAGCAGATAGCAAATGTTTAATTCTGTCTTAGGTGCTTGTGCATTGGGCTTGTGTTCTTTTGCTGGTGGGAACTTATCTGCTTTCTTGTGAAAAAACCAAGCCAGCCTCCTTGAGGACGAGAGTCCTTGTGGAGAGAAGCCCCAGGGTCTCATCAGTCCCAGACATGTGAGTGAATCTATCCTCGGCCACCTGGTCTCAGCCAAGCCACCCAGACCAGAACTGCTGGCTAACCACAGAATTACGAGAATTAGTATGTGTTAAGCTACTGCATTTTGAGGTGGTTACTTATCTGGCAAAAGCTAATTCATACACCTGGTCAAAAGATAGTTTGGAAAATTAGTGAGGCGTCATTCAGAAATGTACACTTATTGAGACCTTATTGCATTCCAGACATTGTGCTTTGGGTTGGGCTTGAGATCTCCAGGTAGGGGACAAGTTTGGCTTTTCAAATACAGAACCAGAAGGCAGATGGCACTATAGAAGCTTTGTCTAAAGTACAGTCAGGAGGGGCCTGTGCATGGTGGATATTGGCACAGCGGAGAACAGGGCATCCAAGACAAAGAAGGGCAAGCCAAGGAAATGTTGATCACTACCAAGGCAGAGGTATGAGTTTCAGGTTCAAATTAGGCTGACTGTGAGGGCTACAGCAGGTAAAGAAGATCAAAGGGCCTAGAACTTGGGAGACACCTTCTCCAGGCAGGAAACTCTTGCTTCTTAACTGCTATAGCAGGATGATGAGACTAATCCCTGACATCTGTTGAATTCTCATGACCCTGTGAGTAGGTGGGCCAGATGTTCTTAGCTCCACTTTACCAAAGTGAGGTAGAGTGACCTGCCCAGGGCCACATGGCCACTAAGAGGCAAAGCTTGGACTCTGCTTGAGTTGAGGGCCCACTCTGTATGCCCGTCCATTGCACTGAAAATCTCCCAGGACCAGGCACTCAGCATTGGTCCCCTCATAGCCGTGGAAGATCCTAAGGATTCAGGACCTTGGGGCAAAATGGCAAGTGCTAGGCATTATTCAGGGCAAGGAATCAGGTTTCAGGGAGTTCGCTGGGTGCCAACGACCCTGGAAAGAGAGGTTGTGCAGTGAGTAGGGAAGATAGTGAACCAGTACTGACAAACCAACCTCTCTACTACCTACCCACCCAACCATCAACCAATCAGTCATCCACCCATCCACCTGTCCACCTATCCAACCACTCACCCAACCAGTCAAGTACTCATCTAACAATTAACCAACCACCCATCCATCCATCCATCCAATTAAGCAACTATCCAATCAATTAGCCATCCATATAACTAACCAACCAGCCAACCTACCAGCAGACAACCGAGCATCCAAGTATTCATTAGTTCCTACTGTGGGAGATGCATGGTACTAAGGACAAGAGATATCCCTCTTGCTGTGTCCCTGCCCATCCTCAGCCAGGTGGTGCTGGCCTCAAGAAAGAATTCTCTTGGGGCACTCACATGAGAAAAACCAGTGATCTGGGAGCATTTTGGGGGGTGAGGGGAGAGTTCAGGAAGTCTAAATTTTGCTTAGTGCGCTGAAAGGCCACTAGCTGCACCTAAGGAATCATGTGGCCCTCAGAGCACACATAGTCTGGACACTGTTTCTATGTGAGGATGTCCTCACCATTCTTTTCTGGGGCTTGCCCTCCTTGAAGCCTCTACCACCCCACAGGACTCTCTTTTTGGTGTAGAATTAACCAGATGGGGTCCAAGTGGAGGCTTGTGGGATATGGCAGAACTGGGGCACATTCTAGCAAGCATCCTAACTGGAGAATGCGGATCTCCTTAGAGAGAGGGGGATTCATGCTGTATCCTTTGTCAGGAGTGCAGCAGCAAATATTGCATAGTATGATAAAGGATCAAGTCCAGGGGTGGGGAAACTTTTCATGTTGGAAGGCTGCATTAATTTAGCTATAATCAAATAAGGCCACATTCAAGAAACTCCAACTAGATATACTTAAAAATGTATGTTACTTTGTAAAAATCTAACTATTATGTACTTAATAATTTCAGAAAATGAAAACTATTTGTTAATTTTAAAGTTAACTAACCTTTTAATGACTTTGTTGTGTCTGCTTTTTGTTGGAAAGCATTTGAATATTTGGTTACAGCATGGAGGTCCACAGTTTCAGTTGATCTTCTAGATGGGTATCAATCATTTGTGACCTTAAGGACGTCTTGCTTTGGGTTAGGTAGGAGAATGTAGATTCACAGCAATAAGTGGCTGAAAAGCAAGAAAGCATTTTTTGGGTGTGTTACCAAAGGCGTGAGTGTTCTACTGCATTTTTCCATATTTCAGTTAGATCTTTCTTAGCATCAAATGATGACTTTAAAATGTCATCTACTGAGAGCTCAATTGATTCCATCTGTAGTTCTTCAGGTGCCTTGGTGATATCAACTAGGTGAGGCTGAAGTGCTAATTTGAGTGTGATGTCGTGATTCTCAAAGTCAATGAACCTTTCATTGTGTTCTCCAATTAATAGGTCTGTAAAAGCTGAGTATTCTTTAAATGATTCGCATATATCATCTTACTCATCAATGACCTTGGCTAACTGGGGAAAATGTTCTTCCAAAATTTCCTTTAGAAGAAGAAGTGCTTTGAAAAAGGATAGCTTTTTTCAAAATGATTGGATTTTTTGCCACATATCATATATAGACTTTCCTTACAAAGTTTTACCTTACAAAGACATATTCAAGTAGTTTTGATTTGACATAATATCACACAGGAATGCTGCATTCTTATAGAAATCTTCTTTCAATAATTCACATTGATGATTCTGTTCTTCATAAAATTTATCTGTTCTCACAGAGATAAAATTTTGGCTAACACCTGTCCCTGCAATAGCTAACACACTTTAGAATGATACGGAAAACACACACTGAATACCTCATCATTCAACTTTAGCATGTTATGAAACTGATGATGCCATGTTGCATTTGCACAAATAGAGTTAACAATACTTATAACTTGTTGCAAAGTGTCACTTAAAATAGTAGCTTTAGCACAGAGATTTTGCTGATACAAGATACAATGAAGAGAAATGCAAGCATCTGGATCTGTTAATACTTTTTTTATCTGTGCAGTAAACCCTTCATGTTTTCCTGTCATGGAAGGTGCACCATCTGTACATACGGTCACAAAATTTACCAAATTCAGTCCAACTTCATGACATTTATCTTGAAAGTTGTTGAAGATATCTGTTCCCCGTGTTCTAGTCACAAGAGTGCCCAAAGTGAGTAACTCTTCAAAGCAAAGAAAATCTTCTGTTATGACCCAAATGAAGTATAAAACCTGGGCCAAATCAGTAGTATCAGTTGATTCATCCAATGCAAGTGAATAATATATGTTTTCCTTTTGAAGTATATGCAGGAACTGAGATCCCTGAGATCCCCACAACAATGGATCAACCTCTCTGTATCCCTGTCTGGAAACACTTGTTGGAGTCTACATCATGTGCAGGCCACTGGGCACTGGGGCCGAAGATGGCAGGATGTGACTCGGGAATCCCACACACTTGATTTGAGTTCTGCTCTGGCCCTTCCTGGGTGTTTGTGAGGTTTAAAATATAATGTTTTCTGAATAGTTAATGCCTTTACATGGTTCAGCACTCCGAGATGTATCTGATGATACTCTCATCAACTCTGTCCCCAGATGCCCAGCCCTCCCTGCCTGGAAGATGCCTGTGAGAAGTAACCACTATTCTTGGTGTTGTATACACTTCAGGGATTAAAATATATACATAAGCAACTGTGAATATAGATTCTTATCTTCCCCTTTTTACACAAAAGGTAATAAATTAGATGTTCTGTGATTTTTTTCACTTCAGAATATACCTTGGAGATAGTTCCATTTCTATACAGAGAGACCTGGCTTCTTTGTTTGTTTACAGTAACATGGTATTTCACTGTATGGCAGATCACGCATATATATTGTACATAGATTTGTATAATATGTATATATAAAAATATATATACACATTAAAAATATGTATTTTAATCAGTTCCCTTGAGATGGACATTTGAGTTGCTTGACTAGAAGGTTTTACCATGGCCTCATCTGTGGTAAGAGCCTCCTCTTGGCAGGCGGCCTGCAGTTGTGGCCACAGCCCCTAGAGAACCATTAGGGTAAATGGGACTAGGACCAGCCCTGGGGACAACGTCTCCACTCAGGGATACAGCCGTGAGACTCTCCCAGAGGCTGGAAACTCATGTTTTGAAGGCAGAAAAGAAGGACCTGCCTTCGTTCCACAGATGGGGAAGCTGTGCCTTTAGTGAGTCTTGGATTCCTGGGTCCACCTGGAGGCTGGTAGGTGGCAGCAGCCCATTTCAAAGCAGCTGTTCACACATACCTGTCCCTCTACAGCCCTAAGGCCTGTGATGTGCTTGGAGGGGCATGTGGAGTGGTAGATCTAAGGTGTGGGGGGGTGGTGGGTTGGTTTAGGTAAATCCTCTTATCACTAATTGGCTGTAGGATTGAGTCTGGAATTCTACCATTCCTTACTGCTAGGGTTGCAGGGCAGACGTGACCCTATTTTTCTGGCAGCTGGCCTCATAAATTCACTTCAGTCCTTGACATCTTTATGATTGGCTGATGGGGGGGTGGAGGGAACGGGAGTCCTGAACAGAGTAGGGGGTCTTGCCAAAGAGGTGTATGGGGCACAGGAGGAGGCAGTCTGTCCTTTTGCCCAAGAGTCAGCACAGTGCAGGGGAAAGTATATTATGGCAGTCACCCTGTGCTCCTGGGAAAGTGAGGGCATTTGAAGAACTAGCGGATAAACTGGCGGCGGGGATGGAGATGATGCCTCTGTTCTTGACACAGAGTTTTGGAAGGACCAGGGTCTTTGGGATCATGTGGACCTAGTTTTTAAATCCTGGCACAGCCATTTACAAGTTGTGTGGCCTCGAGAGTAAGTGACAACCTCACTAAGTGTCTATTTCTTCATCTATACAACGAGGATACTAATATTTACCTTGCAGGGTTTCATGAGAATGAAATGAAGGGTGGATGTGCACATCTGGCATAAGTAGACATTCAGTACAGACGAGCATTTTCCACCCTTCGTGCTTACACAGACAAAACACAGGGCAAGTCTTCTTTCCGTCTCTTCTTTTTCTCTGCATCTGAACCATGCTCATTTTACTTAAGTACTTCCTAATTATGATGGAAGTTGGGCAAGAAAGCTCTGGAAACTTATTTCTCTGTAGATAGAGTATGTGTGCAACAAGGAGTTGGGTGGAGAGGAGTTTAACTTCCCTAGTTCTGACCACACACATACCACATGCACCGTTACCTTTGTTTCCTCCTTGTATCTCAAATGATTTATTTTAAGGTCTGCTATAAAAGCAAGACATTGCTTAATTGTCTTGCTATAAAATATGTAAAATATTACACTATTGGGGCTCATTAGCTAAAGCAGAGATGCTCTTTAGTAATCCATAAGGTGATGCTTGTTAATGAACGCTGCAAATGATTCTCCTAACTACCTAAAGAGTAATAATAGATATGTCACCTCGAACAAACAAGTCCCAGTCCCCAGGGGGTGTGGAGACACTGGATCATAATTAGACAGAGGGGCAGAGCAGACACTTGTATTTTTGTGGCTATGGCTGTCCACGTGCTTTTCCATCAGCCCTTCCGGGTATGCAGAGGTGGAACACCACTTCTGTCTGCATCCTTGTTTTGGAAGGATTATTCCCGCTCACAGTGGAAGTGGCCACTGGGTGTTACTGGGAATCAACGTTCTGCCCCCCACGTGTGGGGCCTTTCGGGCAGAGTGGTGTTCTCAGTGGCTCTCTAAATCCCTTGAGACCAAAGCCGAAACTCATTATTATTTTACACTCCCTGGTCCTGAAATAAAGCAGAGAGTAGACTCGAGGGGCGAAGATGGGAGTATTCTTGGGCACTGGTGTGTTAAAAGCCACTCGGTTTTTAGAAAACAGTAAGGTGGTTCTTCAAAAAATTAAACATAGAATTTCCATATGATCCAGCAATTCGCTTCTGGGTATATATCCAAAAGAATTGAAAGCAAGGCCTAAAAGAGATATTTGTTCACTTATGTTTATAGCAGCATATTCACAGTAGCCAAAAGTAGAAACAACTCAAATGTCCATTGATGGATGAATGGATAAACAAAATGTGGTATGTGCATACACTGGAATGTTATTTAGCCTTAAAAATATGTGAAGTTCTGATACATGGTACCACATGGATGAATCTTGGAGACATTATGTTGAGTGAAGTAAGCCAGACAAAAAAGGGCAAACACTGTCTGATTCTACTTACATGGGGCTCCTAGAGTAGCCAAATTCATAGAGACAGAAAGTAGAACAGTGGTCACCGTGGGCAGTGGGGGAGGGGGTAGCTGGGGGACTATTATTTAATGGGCACAGAGTTTCAGTTTAGAATGATAAAAAAAGTTCTAGAGATAAGTAGTGGTAATGGTTGCACAACAATGTGAAGGGACTTAATGACACTAAACTGTACACCTAAAAAGAGTCAAAACAGTAAAGTTTATGTTATCAGTGTTTTAACACAATAAAAAAGCCATTTGGGCCTAATTTAGCTCAAACTGGTACCCTGTTGTTAGATGTGGCTAGAAACAGGGCCCCATTTTGCCCTGACTCGGAGGCTGGGACGGGCAGGTCAGGGGAGTGGGCAGGCACTGGGCTCCCTTATGGGCAGCGAACTAGGCCGGGCCAGGAACACTGGTGGTGAGGGTGGTCATCAGTCCGCTGTGGCTCAGTGTTGTGGTCTTGGGTCATTGCAGAGATGCCCCTGGGACTGGTGCTGCCGCCGTTCTTTGCTTTAGTTTTGACGGTGCCCCTGGGCGCCTTGACTATGTTGTGAGACCCTAGACAAGTGACATCTCATCTGTCGGTTCCTCTCCTTCATTTGTCAGTAGAGGGGGCTGGTGAAGAGGATCAGAGGCCCCTGAATCTCGACATTCTAGGGTGCCAAGGACACCCCTGGAGGCCTTTGAAAACTGAATGGTCACCACATCCCAGGCAGGCTCATGCAGAGCTTTGAGGTCCTTGAGGTTAAGGGTGTGAGGAAGGTACCTGGACTCTCTCCCCGGCTGGGGAGCTGGGCCAAGACAAAAAGACAAAATCATCTCTTGGCTGGGCGCGGTGGCGCACGCCTGTAATTCCAGCACTTTGGGAGGCCGAGGTAGGAGGATCACTTGAAGCCAGGAGTTTGACACCAGCCTGAGCAACATAGTGAGACCCCTGTCTCCCCCCCCCACCCCCACACACACACAGAGAAAATTCAGCTGGGCACGATGGGGTGCACCTGTAGTCCCAGCTACTTGGGAGGCTAAGGCAGGAGGATCACTTGAGCCCAGGAGTTTGAGGTTGCAATGAGTTATGATGATGCCACTACATTCTAGCCTGGGCAACAGGCAGAGCAAGACCTTATCTAAAAAAAAAAACCAACTGAACAAACAGAAAACAAGCAAACAAACAAAAACCTCTCCAGTGCTTTTTAAAGTTTCTACATGAAGTGATTAAGACCAAGGACATGGAAGACAGTGTCCAAATCCTGATTCTTCCATGTACTGTTGATTTTGCATATAACCTCTCCAAAGCATCACCTTCCTCATCTAAAAAAATGAGACTTACCTCATAGGGTCATCGTGAGAATTAAATGAGATAATGTGAACAAAATGCTTAGCATTTGCCTGAAACATGGCAGGTGATTAATAAATATCACTTACAATAGGGTCACTATTGTAATGAATAACAGGTATTGTTAATGGCACTCCTACTACTGCAAACTCTAACCTTTATTTTAATTCATGAGCTCTGAGTGCATAAAATAAGAATCTATAAAATCATACTCATGATATAAACAAACAAACAAAAAAACAAATAAATAAAAGGAGCTTTTCGTGACAGTAGCTTTCAAATGATAGATGAAGAAGGAATGACGGAATTGAACATTTGGCATCCACTACAGTGATAATTGTTTAAGGCAAGAATCATCAATGGATGCTAAAATTATGATGAGAAGCAGGATATTTACACAGTGTCGACGTCTCGCTCCATCGGATACTGAATAGTGACAGAGGGGAAAAGTACAGTACGTGGTGAAGGAACCTGACGGGTTCCATGTGAGCTAAGATCAAAGTTAATATTCCCAGGAACAGGGACAAACCAACAACATGCACCTCTCAATGTGGCACTCTGAGGACGCATAACATCCCTACTGCGGTATTCCTGCTAAAAATGCCTAACTTGAATCTGATCATGAGAAAACAGACACACTCAATTAAGGGACATCCTACAAAATAACTGCTTTTATGCTTCAACATAATCAAGACCATAAAAGACAGAAAAACTGAAGACGGTTCCAGATTCAGGCAGACTGAAGAGACATGACAAGTAAGTGGAACGTGTCATCCTGGATTGGATTCTGGACCAGGAAAAGACATTAGTGGGACAGTTGGTGAAATCTGAGTAAGATTGAATAATGCTGTTTTATCAATGTCAGTTTCCTGAGTTTGATAATTGCATTGTGGTTATGTATGAGAGTAGTCCTTGTTTTCAGGAAATATACTCTGAAATATTTAGAGATAAAAGAATGTTACTGCTCCTCCTCACTCTCAAAAGTTTCAAAAAAATTACATTTATACACACATGTGTTTGTATATATGACAGAGAAAATGATACTGCAAGGTGGTAAAATGTTAATGTTTAGGGAAGCTGGTATATGGAAGAGTTGACGGAAGTTCTTTGTATTACTCTTGCGGCTTTTTCTAAGTCTGAAACTATTCCAAAAGAAGAAGTTAAAAAAATTATGAGTATTATTTTGTGATATAATTTATTTTACCACTTGTCTTATTTAATTAAGTTATTCCTCAAGGCCTCCGTGAGAGGTTGGGAGGTAGGCGCTGTTATTTTCTCCATTTTACAGATGAGAAAGTGGAGGCTTAACAGGATTAAGAACTTGCCCAAGTCGCAGGGCTAGTAAATGTGGAGTTGAGATTTGATTACAGGTAGGTTCACTCCAGCACCTGCATGTTTCAACACTTTATAACAGATATTAATTGAGTGTCTATTAGGTGCTAAGTACTTTTTCCATAATGCTTTATTTAACTCTCACTGTAACCCTTTGCAGTAGGTTTTATCATCCTGGTTTTATGGATGGGGACATGGCTGCTCAAAGAGGTTAAAGGATGGGACAACATCCTACAGTAAGAAATGACAGATCCAGGATTTCAAGTCAGGTTCCCCTGAGGCCAATGTATGTCTTTCCACTGTGCCGTGTGCTTCCAGGCTGGGGACCATCAACAGAGTATTGTGACCCTGGCCCACATCAGGCTAGTGGGTACGTTGCTCTCCTTGCTTATGAAACAAGTATCTATCTGTCACAACCACAGGCCTGATCTCCCAGAGCAGGGGAACAAAGTGCCAGTGGCATTGCAGTGTGTGCTGTCATTTGATAGGGAGCCACACTGTCATTGTGGTTGGAAAATCCGGAGGCTCCTGGGGAAAATCCTAAAAGAATGCCATCTACATGCGGATCTGATTATGCACATCGTGATCAGCATGACTTTGTTCTTGGCTCTCGAACCATCCTTAGTGGGAGCAGGCCAGGGAGGGGGACCCTCTTCCCCCAGGAGCATTTTTCACTTGTGGCCTGTGGGACTTGGACTCAGGACTCATCAGGAGAGTCTGCAGGATTTATCCACAGCCCCCAGGCCAGCCTCTCTCTTTGAGGGGTGGCTGTGAACAGATTTTGCTTACAATTTTGGCAAGGCGGCTTGATCATGAGTTAGGTATAAAAATATTCAGGGGAAGACAATGACTCATAATTAGGGAATTAGAGGGAACACATGCGATGTAATGTGGTTTTTAGCATAAAATCCAAGTGGCCACTACGGTGTGAAAGAAACTTGATCCTTAGAAGAAGAGGCCGAGGAGGGACTTTTAATTCTTTTAAGCAAACTGTAGATGTCATTTTGTTATTTTCTTAGATTAAAAATATGTATGATGTTCATAGATGTGGGTCTTGGACTAGACAAATCACTTAGCTTCCAAAACAGAATCTCAGACTGTTAGCACTGGCTGAAGCCCATGGGTGCTGGGGCTCAGTGTCCACACCCCAGCCAAGGAAATGGAGGCTGAGGAAGCCCTATTAGTCCTAACTCCTAACCCAGTGCTCTTCACACCAAATCCTCTTCCCCTGGGCTCCCTGCTGAGGCCATCATCCCTACCTCCCATGCTGCCTGCATTCCCCAAGCTGTTTTGCATTACAGTTTCCCTACGTCAGTGATCCTTAAAGGTTTTTGATTGTAATCCACAGTAAAAAAGACATCTTACAGTGTGACCCAGTACACACACATACCCCTTCACACGTGCGCACATCCACATACTGGATCAGCAGTGGTCAAGGTCCCACAGGAAACAGAATTCTCCCAAATGGTGCAAATACAGAGATTTTCTTGCAGGGATACTTACAGAGGTGTGGGCTGGGTTAAGAAAACAAACAATGGCTATTGAGGCACCCAAAGTCTAGCAAGAGTGGGCTGAAGGGACAA
This sequence comes from Daubentonia madagascariensis, assembly GCA_023783475.1. Taxonomy (NCBI): domain Eukaryota; kingdom Metazoa; phylum Chordata; class Mammalia; order Primates; family Daubentoniidae; genus Daubentonia; species Daubentonia madagascariensis. The sequence continues at coordinate 23,854,753 of JAKFHU010002573.1, forward strand.
AATGAGGGACAGCTGCAGCTGTCATGGGGGACCCGGCAGGGTCTGGGGTCTTGGGAGGTGCAGCCTCTATCAGAGGTGTCCATGTTGAAGCCAGAAGGGAGTGGGAAGAAACAGCTTTATGATCTCAAACAGGAATACCCACTGGCCAAACCCAACCAGCAAAAAAGCCAAGGAGATGACATTTGAAGGGGTCAGCCTGCAGCAGCCCTGAGCAGTGCAGGGAAGAGTGGCAAATGGACAGTGAGTGGAGGGTAGCAGAATGGACAGCGACCAGCACATGCACACACAGACACCATTTACCCGTGGGACACCTCTGCATGAGAAAAGGGGCCCCCCTGCTGGGAAGACCCAACCCTATTAGTGCACAGCTTGGTCAAGGAGGGCAGCCTCGTGAACACTGGAAAGAAGTGCCCTTTGCTCCTGGGGATGCGGCCCTTTTTGCGGGAGTGTAGGGGATGGTGAGTGGAGGTTGGGCTGGGTTTCTGGATTGGGCTGGCACATGAAGGCCAACCGGGCAACCATTCCCCATGGCCTTGCACACACATGTGCAAAACTGAAACAAAATTTCCTGAAGCAATACTTACCCTTGCTGCTTGCATTGATTTAGTTTATTTCCACTCCACTGAAATTGCTAATCTTGACCCAACCAATGGGTGGTCAATGCAGTTTAAAAACACTGCTCCAGAATGTGGGTTGTGGAGCTTCCACAGCCAATAACCAGGTGAAGTGTTGTTTTCTGGGCCCAGGATACACTTTAGCTTGGCTCCGCTCACCCACTAGGTCCAGACTTCTCTGAGGCAGCCCAGGCTGCCTACAGGGCTGGGGGCCTGTGCAGCATTACTGTGGTTTTGGTGTCAGAAGGTTTGGGTTCAAATATTGCCTCTACCAAATGTGACATTGACTAGGTGATCCAACCTCTTTAACCCTCAGTGTCCTCATCTGTAAAATGGGATAACTACCTAACTCTTAGCTTTACAACGGTGTTAAGTTAAGCTAGATGAGGTCAGTAACACAAGCGACATGTGTACATGCTGAAAAAATATTGCAGCAGTTAGCATGACATCTCCCTCCTCTGGGAACAGTGAGAAGAGACCGTGTTTTGCAATCAGAGGTTGATAACTCAGGGGTTTCCTGGTCTTGATAGAGAGTCAGCTACTACCTTTTCCAAACCATGAAGTAAGTAGGCCAATGATCAGCTTCTACATGCCGTGGGGCACTGGGAGGATGGGTGAGGCCCCATATAGTCACTAGGCATGTACAGCGACCTCCTGTTTACCCAGAATCCAGACTGGAAAGTCTGAATACTCAAAATTTTTTTCTGCACTTTGCTTTTATGAGGGAGAGATACACACAGATAAAGGAGCTGAGAGCAGGGATTTTTGCAAGACAGCAATTTCCTGGGCAGGTTTTAGAGTGAGTACAGATTCTGCCCTGTATTTCAGTCCTTCTGCATCTACAGTCACAATAAAGCCCACTATTGTCCCACGTGCCAGCCCTGGTGTGGAACAACTCCATCACAGCCCCTAGCCACAGTCCAGCACAGCGCTGGCACAGTCTGCAGAGGTAGGGAGAACTGTCACCTGCTCTGCCCTTAATAGAGGACAGTGTGTCACCCTTTCCCTACACTTTGTCTGGCCCAGTTTGGTTTTTCAGGTCTCACCTTGGAACTCCTCTTCCAGAAGGCCTTCTGTTACCACCTTGGTCTAGGTCATTCTCGACTCTGTGTTCCCTCAGTACCCCATGCTGACATCTCCTGTAGGTAGCCCATCCCACACTTATGGAAATTCTCCTTTTGCTTATGGAACCGTTGGATGGGACTGTCTGATTTATCTAACCCCAAGCAAGGAGCTTTGCCTATGGTGAGTGCTTATCCATGCTTGGGGAATGAATGGAGTGACAAACATTCAAATAAATAGTTTTGCAGCTTGGTGCCATTTTCCCCCATTTGTGGTGTGTTGACATGTTGAAAAGGCTACTTAGTTAAATTAAAACCAAACACAAACCCAGATCAAATCCTTTCCATCCAAACTTGTCATTTTGTGTAAGGAGATCATCAGTAAAAATAACTTTTAGGGATAAAAAAAATCAGGGCACTGTGATTCCACATTTCTTTTTATTCTTAGCGTCTTATTAGCTTAGGGTTTGTGGATTCCTCCTCCCACACTGACCCCAAGGCCACTAGGATTCACTGGCTCATTCCCTTTCAGAATAAAAATAGCTTTGTTCTGATCACCAAAGTAATATATACTTATCGTAAAGATTCAAATAGTTTAGGAAAAAAAACAAGGAAGAAAGTGAAAACTATCTGTAAACCTGCTCCTGAGACATGAGAGTTGACTATGTCCTTCCAGCGTTTTCCTGTTGTATGTAAACACATATACCCATTTAAAAATGCATGTCATCATCAAATACATAGGGCTTTGTAACAGACTTGTTACTTATCACCACACTGTGGAAATGTTTACATATCAATATAGTCCTGTGTCATGTTTTCATTTTAAAAGGCTTCTTTATGTTGTATTCCTAATACAGCTAATACCTAATACCACAGAGTCCCTCATTATTAGACATGTGAGTTTTTTCTACTCCCTTTGCTATTGAAAACAACATGGCCACTTGCTTTGGACACAACTAAGACCGTGGCAACATCATACCCAAAAGTCTAGGTGGAGAATGATATTTCTTGTCCTAGAAGAGGCTTGACAAATGTGATTGGCTATTTACTCCCCCACTAAATAGACTAATTAGTGTGTAGACGGCCTTGGAGTAGAAAAGTATGTTTTCTCTTCTGCCAGGATGATAGCCAACCTTATCAGAAGGCAGGGGAAGCCTTTTGGAAGGAGGCTGGGTATTTTTTCAAGTTTGTGAGAGAAACAACAGCAGCCCTCTCTGGCTGAGTGAGTTCAGGGAGCAGACTAGTTTTCCCTGTGGCCATCATGCCCATCTTAGGGGCTGAAGCCCTCCCTCTACAAGTACACAGATGTGTGTTTTACTCTCTGGCATGACAACCTACTAGGGAAATACAGACAGAAAGCCCCAGAGAGCTTGATAAAACGACATAAACATGCCTATGTCTCGAAGTTGAGAATTAACACCAAGACCTGAAAATCTTCAATCAACCTCCTTCCTTTTCATGAAAAAGTGTTTTATTCCAATAGCCATAATCAAATGCGAAAATGTGCACCATGATACAAAGGCACTTAAATTTGTGAGCTCAAAGAAAAAAAATGCTGGTGCTGTAACTTGATTGTGTTGACAAATTAACCTAATGAGAATAGTTTCCCACTACGAATTCATTAAGCAAAAATGTGCAAAGATGGTATTTGCAGCCTGTTAACCCTTAATTGGCTCAACACTGAAAACACTTAATTGTGACGTGTGTCACCAAAATCCCTAATGTAGTTAATCGCTGTTAGACTTACAAAATTATACATTTTAAATGATGATCTTTAATTAAAAATTATTTGGGATTATCTTTAGCCCATGCTTTAAAGTGAGCAGCTTTGGTACACTTGAGAAAATGGTGGCAAAGACAATGGTATCAAGAGTGTTGCTTTTTGCTTGTAACCAAACTTCTACATATGGGAAATATGGGACTAAGAGACAGGCCATTTTGAGATAAGCTTCAAATATTTCAAAATGATATGGTGAAAAGAGACAGACAAAAACAGAGGGGAGGACCTGCCATTTGATTGCTGTGTGATCTTGGACAGATCACTTCTCTCTGGCACTCAGGTTCATGATCAGTAAAAAGTGGGGAATTGGGTGAGGTTGGATTTGGAAAATTCTGGTGCACATACCAGGAGAGAGGTGAAAAGAAATATTTTCACCTGTCTACTGGATCCCCCAAAACTCAGTTCACAATTGATAAGCTTCTCACTCACTGGGGCCGATAAGCCGGATGTGCCGTAGACTCTAAAATGTGCTATGGAAATTTACAAACAGTAAACACAACAAAAAAAGTGGGGCTCAATTAGATTTTCTTTCTGGCTCCTGACACATCTGCCTTTGGAGCACTCACAGGCACAGGCATCTAATTGCCTTCCCACTTCCTTGGTGGTCCCAGTAGGTGTGGAGGAAACTTTTCATCCTAACCAACAAGCCTCATATTGCTAAGAAAATACTTTTTCTAAGTCAAAAAAAAAAAAAAAACAATTAAATTCTGGAGCTGTGCTAATCTTCCTTACACCTTCTATATCCTGCACAATCCACTTCAGAGTTCAAATCCAAATTATAGTAGCATCTTTTGGGTCCCTAGTGAGCCATCATCACGTACACAGTTTTAATGATCTATATTCTAAGGTGGTTGAACAGTGGTCTCCCCCAAGAGACTTGGAAGTCTCTGAGGCGTGTGTTCAAAAAACACAGCTGGTGGCAGGCCTTGAAATCCCAGCGGGGTGAGTGGGGAGTGGGTGGGGGAGGGGAGGAGCCCAACTCGATGACCACGTCTACACTGACTTCTGCTGCCAATCCAGCAACATGGTGGCCCCTGGCATGAGCCACCATGAAAAGGGGGGATGTTGGGAAGAGGGTGGGTATGGAGTGGAGTAGGGCTGAAATGCCAGAAATATCAGCCAAAGGGAAATTTGGTGCTCCTTGCTCCTTGTTGTGATTATAGACTAGAATTAAAGACTGACAGGTTCTCTGAGGGACGCTCCTCTCATGGCAGGTCAAGTGAACTTCAGTTGACAGTTGCCTCCTGTGTGCAAGGCTCCATACTGGGCCCTATGGGTTCATGCTGGGAAGGAACGGAGGCTCCCATCCACTCCCTCCCCCTCCTTCTTCCACCCTCCCTCCTAGCCAAGGGGCTCAATAGAAACCAATGAGCTCTGGGGTTCCTGAGGCCTGCTCTCCATGGGGCTCTAGACTCTTCAACCTCTGCTGCGTGGGCTTGTTCTGTGCTGGATTGTCCTCCTTGTCAATGGGGTGGACTCTGTCTCTTGGACTCACTATTGTCTTGGACTGGGGTATTTTTCTGGGCCCCCTCTTGGCTGGGGCAAACACTGTGGCCATGGGTGACAGGCACCCACCTCCACTGCCTAGGTTTCCCTGAGGCTGGGTCTGTCTCCCCCGCCAGTGAGGGGGAAGATGGGACACTGCAGGACATCACTAGGGGACAAAAGTGTGGTCCTCGACCTCATGGCTTCAAGGCTGGTGGGGCAGGGTCATGATGCCCATGAACCGGACGTAGTGTGGCACAGGTCCTGGGAGGAGGCACCTTGAGGAAAGCTGGAGGGAAGGCTTTTCCAAAAATCAGGACAACCAATTTTTTTTTTTTTTGTCCCAAATGAAACTATATAATCAAGTAAAAGAAATCAAAGCTAAAGGCAGAGCTTTTCTGGTAAAAGCGAGAGATAGGAATGTTCAGAAAACATCAAAAAAATTATCAGTTACTGAATGAATACACACTTCTCTAAAAACACTCAATAAAAGATGAAGCTAATATCTACTGGCCCTCTATGCCCAGGTCTCTCTTTTTGCACCCTCCCCAGAGGTCACCATGATAACATGGTGGTGGACACTCCTCTTGACCCTTAAACCATGCTTACATACAGATCTGCGTCTACCCACACAGCACTGCCTTGTGCGTGTGTGTTACATCAAAAGTACCATAGTGTAGACCCACATGGACATGATGCATTCCTTTCAACTGCTGTATAGTATTCCACTACATGGACACGCCCCATTTTACAGAGCAGTCCCCTATTGCTGGACTCTTAGATTATTTCCTATTTTTCATGGTTACAAACAAAGCTTGCACATGTCTTTTCATACCCAGATGAGAGTTTCTTTACTGAGAAGAAGCATTTTTCTGACAGCGTGGAAATGAATCGTCATGCTAGGGATTTGGGCCAAGGAGAGCTCCTCGGTGGAGGCGGGGGCAGGATGGCGGGCTCCACAGAGGAGCTGGGCTTGTTTCAGGCTGTGGAAGGGGAACCCAGGCTTTAAACAGATGGAGAAGAGGGCAGGAGTGGCTCTGGACTGGGGAGAGCAGAGGTGTGTGGTCAAGGGCGCTGGCCTGGAGGGCACAGGAGGTCGGTGTCTGGTGCCAGGGTGGGCTGGTGTGGCTGGAAGGGCACAGCCCTGAAGGGCATGCTTTGTGGGGGTGGCAGTGGGGCCAGAGCAACTCACAAAGGTGCTTAGAGGCAGTGTTTTATAAGACACCTGAGTTTACCCCTGCCTTAAAGACACCTGGAGGAGGCTGCCTTATGCTAACACTCATCCTTGTCCCCCTGGCCCAAGGCCCTTCCCTTCTCTTGCCAACACTCTGCCACTCAGCTGTCATCCCTGTATGGCTGAAAGGAGAAGCTCGCAGCCAGCATCACCAGTCTCCCCCGGGCTTGGGAGTCGGTGGGCGAGGCCCATCCAGGTACTCACAGCAACCTCCAGAGGCTTGGAGGAGAACGGTGCACAGCAGCTCCCTCTGGGTGAGCTGGGGTGGGCCCATCTCTCGGGCTCTACGTGGAGCCTCATCCCCTCACGGTGATGCCAGTCATGGCTGTCGCCTGCTCACACCTTTGCTGTGAGACTGGCATGAAGGGACTTGGAGTGGCCCCCACACTGCCCTGGGGATGCTGAGGTTGCCCTTCCAGATTGGTGTGTGGAGTAATCACAGAAGTGTGGACTCTGGGGGGGCGATGGGAAGGCAGAGGGCATGAAGCCAGGGAGGGCTGACAGCTTTACTGAATCTCCCTTATTGTGGGTGGGGCCACCATGCCTGAAGCTTCTTCTTGTCCCAGCACGTTCCTATCAGGAGAGATCCAGGAGGTAGCTCCGGCTGGGCCTCAGCTTCCCTTTGTGCCTCAGGAATGGCTCTCCAAGCTCTTGGACATCTCCCAAAGTAGGCCTAAGAGTTTGTGCTCTCCTCCTGGGGGACAGGTTCTGAAGACCAGCAGGGAGTGGCAGTGCGGTGTGACAGCGTGCAGGAAGTCTCTTCCAACATCTGCCAGTGTCCCTGCCAAGTACCTCTCTCTTCAGGCCCCGCTGTGGTCAGCACATGCTCTGGGCTCATGGTCTGACCCTCTGTGGACTTCCGGGAGGGGATGAGGCCTGAGAATGGGACCCAGGTGGGAAAGTGGAGGGCAGTGGGGTGGCACTGTGCAGGTCCTGAGCACCAGGCTGAGGGGTCTCCACTGTTTCCTGCGAGCAGTGGAGCCACCGAAGGTCTCTTCATAAAAGCAGCAAAGTGATCTGCTGCGGAAGTGGAGGATGGATGGGGTGCGGAGGCAGAGTCCAGTTGAAAGGCGTTGGCTGTCCAGGTGTGAGGGATGAAGAGCTGAACTATGGGATAGCAGAGCAGGAGGGGGGGAAGAAAAACACGCAGGAGAAATTTTGCGTCGGAAAGACCCACCCAGTGGGACGGCATGGCCCAGCCCCTGCTGGCTGCATTTTCTTTGGGAGAGCCTTCCTAATTAAGGTGACTTTTGTCAGGTGGATGTGTAATTAAAAGAGCAGAACTTCTAACCTTTGAGGCCCTTAGCAGTCCCAGGTCAAAAATAATGGTCTGGTCCTCAGAGACAGCTAATGCCAAGGTAACCGGGAGAGAAGCTTTCCGGAAGGGCAGACTGTGCAGCGCAAGGTGCAGCCATGTCTGCCGCCAGCTGGCTGTGTACTCCAGGGCAAGGGCGCAACCTCTCTGACTCTGTGTTTCCTTATCTGTGAAAAAGCACAGTGACAGTCCCAATCATCACGTAGTGGAGTGATTCACTGGGCTGAGGTGCACAGTCTGTGTTGAACAGGGAGCCTGGCACGCAGTGAACACCTGTAAATGGCGGACAGTATTAAAGACAACCTGGCCGAGACTTTTCGCAGAGGTTCTTCATTCTCTCAGTTTTCCCTACGTGTCCCACCTGATGTCAGACCAGTCTCTGCTCTCGGGATACCCCGCAGCTTCCTTTGCCTCATCCCGTTAGCCAGCCCCCATGCATTCCCATGAGGGTCCCCCAAGGGCCTCTTGGGATGCAGGTGCTCAGAGTTCTATGGGACTGTCCCAGGACAGGTGCCATTCTGAGGTCACCACTCCATAAGGGTGTTTGGACTCACTACCTTGCCCACCTGTGAATTTCTCCCCCATTTTCCCTGGCCTTCCGGTGATATTGAAGGCAAAAAATTTTCTGGAACCTGGGGTGGGGGCAGCCATGTGCTTTCTTCTGTACTAGGAACCAGCAATTTTGTTGGTCCAACACTGGTAAGTATTTAGATAATGGCTTTGCCAAAAGCAGTGACAAAAAGGGACTTATTAGCTCTCCATTGATTAGCATATAGCTCTGAATGTGGCGCCCTTGAGTGTCCTATGTGCTCCTGCCATATTGGCTGATTCTTCCTAGCATTAATGAAGTGGGTTGATGCCAAAGGTTCAGCTGAGAATGGCAGGAATCAACCTTTGGTGTCTCTGGGATGGAGGAGCTCAGAGTGGGAAGAGGCTTGGGAGCATCCAGGGTTCAAGGAGACCAAGTTAGTCACTGTGTGAGGAAAGGTGTCTTTGTGGAAGTGGGCTGTGACCTAGGAGTTCTTGTAATGTGCCTGGTGGAAAGAGGGGAGGGTGGATGGTTTTAGGGTTTCTTCCCTTTGCCAAGAACGGAAATAAGGCAGAGCACTGAAATTTACTCAGAGACTGGTGAGGAATTCCTGGCCCAGTACTGAGCTGTCCCCATGACTTCAGATGTCTAGGGGACTTTGTTTTGGGGGGAAAGTCTGCTTCCTCAGCACATCCATTTGGATCTGTGTGTGTCCGTGGTTCTACAGTAATGTGGATAGAGGGAGGTACATCCATCTGGGGCCAAGTGCCTGTGCATCAGTGACTGGAAGATTCTGTCTTGGGAATGGAAAGGACTAGTGAGCATGACATCACATGAGTGCTCAAAAAGGAACATGCGGGGCAAGAAGCTGTACCAACCAAGTCACAGATTTCTAGCGTGGTGCGAGGAAACTGAGGATGATATTCTTTTTCTTTCTTTTTTTAAAAAATTGGTTCCGCATCCATTTTACCTTCCTGAGAAGCAATTTCCTGGAAGAAAACTGTCTCTTTCTATTCTCAGTCCATGAGGTTTGAGTGGGTTGACGTCACTATCACTCCCTGGTCCCTTCCACTCCCCCTTGGCCACGGCGAATGGTTCAGGGATGGGGCACGTGCCCAAAGCCCATCTGATGAGGGTGAATCTGGGGCTTTTTCTTGGCACTGTGGGGAATGAGGCACATTTCCTCTGCTGGAGGCTCTGCGTATTAAGCAAGCCTGAAACTATTAGCAGCCACGTGGGGGAGGCTGTCTGAAAATGAAGCAATCGCAAAGGCAAAAAGAGTTTAGAATGGAGAGAGACAGATTCTTATAATTGTTTGTATACCTAGATTCAGCCATGCTTGAAGGCCACAAAAACTATCAGTTAAATGAGCCTATAAATACCTCATTCTCCCTTTTTCATTGTGTTTATGTCCCTGGCAACCCAAAGAGTACCGGCCAGCTCAGGGTCTTAGAGGTGGACGAATCCAGTCGCCTCTACTTGGACACCTCTGTGGAGGGGGATTCTATTCCCTTTTGGATGTAGGAAGACCTAGATTTAAAACAGCTCTCTTTCTGAAGCATGGGCTGGTGTGCGTCTCTTCTGGGAAGGGATTAGTAAATGCTGCCGGTTCATCCCTGTCCTTTCTGTTAATTCTTTCTGTCACGCTCAAACTTGATCGCACTGTAAAAAGCTCTGATGGGTACCTGGGAATGCCTGACATGTAGCAACATCCTGAAATTGGTTAGCTGGCCATCTTGGAAAGGCAGGCAGCTGTGGGGAACGAGTCACTATCCCATCCCCACGCTGAAGCTGTGAGCTCATGAACAACCAAATCAGATGTCTGAAGCTACGGCACCATCAGATCACCTGCCTATTTATTTTGCCATCTTTTTTTCCTGTCCAAAGATGAATTTTATTTTTTTAAAGATAATACCCGGCTCCATCCTGGATGACTTTTTCCTTGCCTGCTTATTGGTACTTTGCGTGTAAGGCCCCCCGGGCTCTCAGGAGTGCCTGGGGGCTACAATCCCTCCAGGGGGTTGGTGGAGCAGCTGCAAAGGTTCTGCATGGAGCCAGCTGAGCTCTTCCCCAGCCTGGGCAGCACCAGTTTGTGACAAGAATATAGCGGGCACAAGGATGCAGGCTGCATTCACACAGCAGGGCAGGACACAGCAGCCCCCTCAGTTCCAAGCCCCTGTGGCTTCAGCCCAGGCAGACTGTGAGACAAGCTGAGTTTGGGGATCCCCGGCAAGGACCATGGCATTTACTGACTTACACTGCACCACATAACTAGGAAGTTCAAGGGCTAGATGCGGCTTCAGGCCCCCCCAGACCCAGGATTTAAACAATGTCACCAGGCTCCCGGTCCCCCACTTTGTCTCTGTTTTCCTTGGTGTGTCCTCGTTCTCAATACAATCCCAATTGCATCTTCCTCATGACCAGCGGTCCCAGACAGAGAGGGGCTGTCCTCTTTCACCCTCATCCACACCAATCCCTGAAAGAGACTCAGATGGGCAGGTTTGGGTCACATGCCCTCCCCAATCACGTGCTAGGGATTGAGCATAGGGTAGTCTGATTGGCCATCCCAGAGGAAGTAGGTGTGGCCCCTTGATTGACAGCCCAATCAGAATCAGGTGGAGTGGGTGAGGTAATTTTCCAAGGTCAGGACTGCAAGGCAGACCCAAATGTAAGGGAGATCTTCTACAGCCGACACGGTGGTGGGTTGCTTTCCACATGCCAACTCTACTGGATTGGTTGGCAGCCTCAGTCAGTGAATAAGAAGGTGGCGGTTGATTGGCAGGGTCCACCATGGGTGCAGGACATGGGTGTGTATTTGCTGTCTGAACTTCTAGGGAATGAAAGGCTAGAAGTTCGCACCGACTTAGTTTGGAGGAAGTTCCTAGTGGCACATCAGAAGAGCTGTTGCAGAAATGCCAGGGCGCATCATGAACATGCGCCCGGCTTCTTTCCCTCATCCCAGCTCCCTGGGGAGCATTTCCTGCCCTTTAAGGGCCTCTGCTTGGGCTGGGGGAGGAAGCCCAAGGCACTCTCGCCCGAGGACCCTTCTCTTCGCATCGTGCCGTGCAGAGGTCTTTAATTGACCCCCTCTGGGACAGGGGCTGTTCTGAGGCTAGGGGCTTCCTCCCCTTCTTCCATTCTGGACTGAGAGAAAAAACCAGAGAAGAGAATTGGGAAGAGAAGAGAGCTTTGAAGCAATTTGGATGTTTTCCTTTGAGCTGATTCTTCTCCCCACAGTCAACAGCATCATGGTCAGTGAAGGGAAGAGGGCAGTGACCTGGACACCTGGATTTAAGGGCGAGTTCTGACCCGATATATGGGGGCCCTTGGCACCTCTGGGTTTGGTTTCCCCATCCCTAAAACAAAGGGTTAGCCCTCTCCAGCCCAGACATTCTGGAGCGATGCTAGAATTAAGAATGAAATCCAATAATATCTTTTGTTTCCTTCTCATGATGGCTTCTTGCACAGGACAGGGAAAGTGGTCCTTCTATTCACACACACATATGTAACATACAGCTTTGTTTTTTTGTTTTTTTGCAAAGGTGCCTTTCAAGAACAAAGAGAACTTGGATTTAAGTGGTGCGGATACCACCACTGAACTCCATTTGCTTCTCTTTCACGGGGTGACTGTGTCACTGTCTTTGCCTTCTTCTTCAGTGACCATGAAACACGAGTTCTAGTACCAACTTTGCTGGGTGACTGTGGGCAAGTCACTTTGCTTCTCTGACCATTACACTATTCCTCTGTAAAGTGGGGGTGGGGATATTTACTTTATTGGGCTGTTGGGATGTTCGAATGTCATAAGGGCTCTGGAAACCATGAATAATTATACAGGCGACAGAGACGAGCTATTACTGAACTCTCACTCAAAACTGGCCTAAGAGTGGGCCAGAAATTCCTTTAGGCCTGTTCATACTGTGCCTGACACTTAGCAGACATGTGGCAAATATTTGTTGAATGATTGGAATCCCAGGGGCTTGTTTAAGTTGTAATGAAACTGGACACAGCGCTTGGGCTGTGCTACTTTATGTCTCAGCCTCAGGTCTCTGATAGGGCAGCTGGAGGGGAGGGTTGGGGCCAGGACACCAGGACTGTCTGGTATCTGTGTGGTGTTGGACACCTCAACCTTAATGCCAATGCCACCTACTGGCCTGGTATGGGGTCATCTGTGAGCCAAGGTGGGATGATAGACTACTAGCAGCAGGAAGGGATGGGTTGGGGGGGTTGTCTTTTTATGTTTGTATCTTAGGAAATGGAGCTGTTTTTCCTCTTTTCTTTTGGGAATAAATTACTGTGGCTTTATTGCTCTTACAGGAGTTTCTGGAAATACTGACTGAATGAATCCCAAAAACGGAATTCTTTTCCGAGTTTCCAACTCCCCCAGATTCCCGTTTAGAAGGAAAATGGAGTTGCTTCCTTGCTTCTGACAGACATCCGTTCACCCTCCAAATGGGGTAACCTCAGCATGCTCTTTGAAGTCTTTTTTTTCCAGTTGACTCCAGGAAGAAGGCTGAGCCATCCTTCCCAGACGCACAGCCACCCACTGAGGGTGGAAGAACTGTTTTGGAAGTCATGTCACCTCCTTGACCAAGATGCTCAACTCCATCAGGGCAGAGCTCGGGTGGCAGAGGCTGATTTGCCGTCCAGTCTCCTTGCCCTGTGCTATGTTCCTTGTTCCTGAGAAATACACGTCAATGTCCACCAAGTGCTCCTGCACTGATGCAGATGCATATGGCTTAAGAAGCATCCGGGATGCTATATTGTCAATTAAATTAAACAACTCCCTCCCCCACTCCCATCTTAGAAAAATGTTCTGTGCAGCCAAACATCTGTAGCCTTGGATATGTAATCTCCCTGTGTTTTGTTTTGCTCCAGACAAAATGGTGGAAAAGCCGAAATTTATGCCTTTGGAATCTGAGGCATTAACTGTTATAAATCAGCCTTCGGTGCCCAAAGGTAACAATTACTGCTCTCATTAATAGATTTCCCCAGCCTCGCTCATAAAACAACTCTGGAAATGTCTCCAGGGACAGGGTGGGGGAAGTGTGCCCGAGATCATTAACAGTCAAGTACCCTGGGTGAAGAGGGAGGCTGCATCCCTCTCCCCAGGGTCGTCACAGTGGAGGTGAGAGAAAGGAGAGACAGCACACACAGGGGTCCCCAGCAGGGCCGGGGGCTGCTTGCCTGAGCTAGACATGAGCAGGACTCCCAGGCCTGTGTGAAGCCACCAAGGCAGGGTTTACAAGCCCTGGGTCTTAAAAAGGAGGGGGAGGAAGGTCTGCATCTCTGTTACCATGTGGTGACTTCCTTCTTGTGGGAACACCAAGGCTGGATGGGATCTGGGGGTCATGGGGTCTAGTCCTTTAGTGTTCACATGGGGAAAATGGGGGCCCAGGGACTTGCCCAGGGTCACCCAGCAAGTCAGTGGCTGAGCTGGGCTCCGAGAAGGAAAACAGAGAAAGCTGGCCAGGCAGTGTTGAATGTGTTTCTCAAATGGCTTTGGACCCTTTCATCTCTCTCTGGTTGGAACCTGAACTGGCTTCAAACCCAGGCAATGCTTTCTTCTGTTCTGCAGGTGGCATAGGGGTAACAATTCTGAGGCCACTGCTGTGGCCACTCAAAATGGTAGATTATGGGACAGTGCTGTGCTGGGAGGTAGGGGCTGTTCCCCACCTGGGCATCTGTTTGTACCTGGGCGTGGGATAAACACTGGGCTGTGGGGCCAAAAGGGTAGACAGTTATTTCTGCTACTTGACAATACCCTGACCTAGTTTTTTATTTTGTTAATATTTTATTTTTGGGTGGGATTCTTATATCTCTTCTTCTGAGATACTGGTTTGTGGGAAGATTCCATATGGGATTTGGACACAGATCTCACAGGTCTCTAGGAAGGTCTTCTGGCCCTCAGGCAAAACTTGGCTCAGAGAGGCTGTCATGCTGCTCAGGACACACAGCACAGTGATGAGCAGACAGTCACCTTCACTGGTTCCTGCCTCCTTGCTCTGACCATGGTTCTTACCTTGTAGCAACTCCACCAGGCTGATCCACAGGAAAGTAAGTTACCCCTCGTTTTTGTTTTGGTTTTTTTAGTAGTGGTAAAATATATATAACATAAAACCACATTAACCATTTTTAAGTCTACAATTCAGTGGCGTTAGGTACATTCATGTTCTTGTGCAACCATTACCACCACCCATGTCCAGATGGAACTTTGGGTTTTTTCCAGCTTTTGGCTATGGTGAATAATTCTGCTGTGAACGTTGGTACACAGATATCTGTTTGAGTCTCTGATTTCAATATATGTATGTCCATATTTTTTGGAGGGGGTAGGGTATATACCTAAAAGTGGAATTCCTAGATCTATGGTAGTTCTGTGTTTGATTTTAACTTTCCAGTGGAAGGGCTGGACTGGTGTCTGATGAGACCACCCACTGCCACGTGGGGCCTTTCCTAAGTTAGGGCTGGGGGCTGTGGTTGGACAGGGAGGCCTCTAAAGCTGGCACGGGGATCCCTTGGTGGTTTAGCAACCCCTGTATCCTCCAACCCGAGTTTTACATTCAGCCCTGGGAAAGGAAATACTAGCTGGGCCCACCATGGATGGAAAGAGATTGTTTTATTCTTATAATTAAACAACAACAAAATTCCCCACCCCACGCTCATATGTGCAAACTCTAAGTTTGGTCCAAAAAGACAACTTAAGAAGTTCTACAAGATTGTGATTAAACAGATGGGCTTTGGGGCCAGTTAAAATTCTTGTTCTGTCACTTACTAGTTGGGGATCTTGGGCAAATCATTGAACCTATGATTTCATTCATATAGTTTTCACATCTATAAAATGGGGATCACAGGTTGTTGTGACAAGCCAGAGAGACGTGACATTGTATGTGAAGAGCTGTGTATAGCCTTGGGCACACAGAGAGCTCTCAGGTCACGGGGCGGGGATTTTATGCTCAGAGGTCAGTGACCACATCATAAATGAAGGTGGTAAAAGATGGCTGATTGGCAATTTGGCTCCTGCCCAGCCCGCCTGCTCTGGATTTGCAGGGCCATGGACGGCAGGTGCCCAGGCCCCGCCCTGAGCCCAGTATGTTACGCATTCACTGCCTGGCCTTCCAGGTCTCAGGACTGGCACTGCCCGTGGGGATGTCTCACGGTGGAAAACGGCCCGTGCTGGGGGGATTTATTATCTCTGGTCTCTGGTGCTTCACGGGTCACGTGATACAGCTGATCCTTAATTACACCTAATGTTAAAGGTTAGTCCACCTCTGGGATGTTTCCCAGCGTGAAGGTGCCTTCAGAAAATTGGTTCATTCATAAAACAAAGTGTTGGGTTACAGCCCCAGATGGCTTCCCCCACCCCTGGCAGAGATGTGGCTGGTGGGGGCTGCTGAGAAACGTCTCCAAGCTTGCCTCCTGACTCAGCTGAAAGATAGCAGCGTGTGCAGAGAAAGGGAGAGTTAAAAGGGCTTCAGAAGCATTGGACAGGGCCTCAGAAGGGCAGAGGTCAGTGTGAAGAAGGGGAGGCGGGGACATTTCATGGTGATGGCTCTACCTTGCTGTTCCTCCACAGCTGTCTCCCTTGCACCCCCACCACCGCTGTGCTTTGTGTGGCTAATGGAGACATTGCTGACTTGCTGAGAGGTGCTGGGGCCACTGGCTCCATCCTGGGCAATGCCCCACTGGGTCCGGAAGTTGACACAGCCAAGCCCCCGAACTCCAGGGTAGCTTTGCCACGGCCATGTTCCTCTTGCTCTAAGGATGGGTTCTTGTCAGTTCCTAACTTATTAAGTCATTCAACAAATATTTACTGGATACTCACTGTGTGCCAGGTATTATTCTAGGATCTGGGGATATATTGCAGTGACCAAAACAGGTGAAACAAGGAACAAGAACGCCTACTTCTTCAGAGCTTACATTCTAGTAGTGGGAAGTACAGACAGAAAATGAGCGAAATAAATTAGTAAAATAATAGAGATATCTAGAAGCCGGTAAGTGCTATGGAGAGAAAGAAAGCAGGGGAGGGAGAGAGGAAATACTGGCTTGGGTGTGGATGGCCATTTTTGCTAGGGCAGTCAGGGCAGGCCTTGCTGAAAAGCTGACAGTGGAGTAAAGAACAGAAGGAGGTGAGGGGATGAGCCATGAAGAAATCTGGAAGGACTGATGCTCCAGGCAGGGTGAACAGCAAGTGCAAAGGCCCTGAGGCTGTCAGATGCCAGGTGTGTTTGAACAGCAGCAAGGCGGCTGGATGGGAGAAAGCAAGGGAAAGAGTAGTAGGAGATGACATCAGGAAAAGCACAGGCCATGTGCTGGTCTCTCTAGTCCTGTGCCCAGCACTCCTGGGCCTTGACCACATGTCTGCTACAGGCTTTACAGAAAGGGTCAGTCAACTATGGCCCTCAGGCCCAATCTGCCCAGCTGCTTATTTTTGTAAATAGAGTTTGATTGGAATACAGCTACACCCATCTATTCACATATTTTTTATGGCTTCTTTCAAGTTACAAGGGCAGAGTTGAACAGTTGTGACAGTGACCAGATGGGCCAAAAAGCCAAAAATATCTACTCTCTGTCCCTTTATAGAAAAAGTTTGTTGACTCATGTTTTAGGGTATGGGCTTTGGAGTTAGACCACCTTGGTTCAAATTCCTGCTCATTTATTTTCCAAGTGACCCTGGGCAAGTTATTTAACTTCTCTTAGCTTTAGTCTCCTATCTGTAAAATGCTAATAGTATCTATCTTATAGGGTTTGTGAGCTTAAATTAAATAACTGATATAAAATGCATGTAGCACCTGATACGTCCAAATATTTTATTAGGAGGTTGTATTAGGTGTACAGTCTTGGGCTCACATGAGCAGCTTGTCGGCTTTGTTGGGTGATCTTGGAAAAAGGCTTTATTGGCCCTAGTCTCAGTTTCCCTGTCTGTTAAGTGGGGATAATTATTTATGAAACTAAAATGAGATAAAGCATATGGCTTATAGGAAGCACACATTAAAGGGAAGTTGCTGTTTTATAATCATCAACCTTACTCTCCATCATCTCCTATGTGCCAGGGCATCTGCCATTTCTCCAGGATCTGGGGGGGAAAAATCCAACATCTGTCTCTGTTTCTGTGTGCCGCTGCCATGCCACCCAGCCCCCAGCAAATACTTCAGGTGACAGTGCCTGGAAGGGAGTGGGTATTCAAAGATCTCCCTTTCCAACAGCTTGGCACCCGGCCTAAAGCCACTGCTACCTGAAAGGGTGCCAACCTGTCCAGCACATTTGAATTTACAAATTATCTCTTGTTTACTATCAGAGGATCCACAAAGCTGAAGCTTGTCACGGGTTTTTATTATGCTGCAGTAAGTACTGTTGGGGAAGGTCTGTCTTGGCAAAGCCCAATTAGTGTATTTATTTATTAGGTGGTGTCATCCGTGGTTAAGAGTAGTAAGAGGATCATGAGAGGATTTTGCCCGCTGTACCTGGTTTGAGCGTTTGCCGATTTTGGGGGTGGGGACCTCAAATGGCAAGAGTTTTGGGAGTGGGATGGAGGTCTGGGATTGGAAAACATTGACTTTGTGAGAGGACTTTGTCGTGCTCCTTGGCTCTGCTGACAATCCACTTGAGTTACGTTGCATTGGAAAAGAACAGAAGTGGTAAGAGTCCAGTGGCTGATACGCAGACGCCCGCGTGTATTTATATTTGCGGTGCCTGGGCCCTGTGTGTGGCGACACAGAGAGCTAGAAAGTTGTGGAACTGAAAATAACATATGTCTGTCTCAAGTGCCAGAGGAAATTGTAGCACTGGTGAGAAGGAGAAGGGCGCAGATTCAGAGAGGGGGAAAGAAATATGCTCCTTGTTCAACTGTGATGTTTGTACACAGCCCCTGGTTTCTCCTCACACACAATGAGCAACCGCAAAACTGACACGAAGACAAATGCAACACGGAGTTGGTTGCTTCTTTGAGAGCAGGTTGGCTTAATTGAGCTCTGGACTGGAAATGAAGTTCTGGCAGGTGGAACCTCCACCCTCCCACAGCCCCTTGCTGCGGTTCTCTGAGTTCTTTGGGATATCGTGTGTGAGAAAGAAGCTGTCAACAGGCTGCAACAGGGCAAAATGGCCATGGTAAGAAAGGACTTCCCCTTCACCACAAAACCACCCACACTTGAGAAGGATTCTAATAAAAATCTAATAAAAAACCAAGGACTTTCAGTTTTTTGAGAGCCAGAGAATTGTCTAGAATTTTTCTGTACTCGGGGACTCCCTAAGTTCACATTTCTCTTCTGGGTAAGGTGCTATTTTTAAGGCTTGGTTACCACCCTCCAACTCTAATTCCATGTGTCTGTATGTATAAATAGATGTGACTAAGCTAAAAAGGAAATAATAGGTTGAATTCACATTTCTTTGTTTTTAATCATCATGGAAGCAAGTAACTGGTTTGACTTCATTTTCCACATTTCACTTTGCTGTTTTGATGTTATCAGACATAGCCTCTAATACTCAGAGCACATTTTGTCTTTGCAAACAAAACTCAACAGAAAGAATCAGACTCTGACACCTGCCTCTGATTCTGTGATTCATTTCTCTTGGGGCACCCTTGACAACCTGGAACCCCAGCCCAGACCCCAGAACCAGCTGGAAATGTCCCACCATGGCCCTTGGCTTGAAACTACAACCACAAGTTTTTAGCCACACACTGGCCAAGCCACTTGAAACTAACTCTCCCTGCCTCAGTTTTTTCATCTGCAGAATGGACATAATATTCTCTCCATGTGCAGAGCCAGGAGAGGATGGGTATTGTTGGGGAAACACCTGGTGGGGGGTGTTAGAGGAGCTGGTGACATGAAATAGAGCCTGATGTTCACTCAGTCACTGTTTGCTGCCTCTTCTTCACTTTACAGCTAAAACATCCTCAACATCTGGTTTTCATGTTCTAATCTTCCTTCTATTCAGAGGGAAGTTTGGTTTGTGAGGAATGCTGGGCTGGAGAACCTGAGGTTGGGGGCTGACTAGTACAGCCTGAGCATCTCCTGTGGGCCGGTGCTTGCCACCAACTGCTTCACCTTGGTTCACTGGCTTAGACCTCACCACTACCTGTGAGAATGGCATTGCTGGTCCCATTTCACAGACTGGGAGACTGACAAGCAGCTGCTCCTTTAACACCAACACTTAACTATAACAACCCAGTAGTTTAAAAAATATTTTACAACCAACCAAAGAAAATTTATGCAGCTGTCTGTGGGGAAGGATGGGCAGGTGTGAAGAGCAGACATTCAAAGACTCGCATCTCAGGAGCAAAGCACCAGATCCTTGCACATCCTGGGTAGTGGGTTGAATAGCATCCCCCAAAATTCGTGTCCCTGAGAACCTCAGAATCTGACCTTCTTTGAAAATAGGGTCTTTGCACATGTAATTAGTTAAGGATCTTGACATGAAATTAGTCTGGGTTTAGGGCAAGCCCTAAATCCAACGAGTGGTATCCTTATAAAGAGAGGAAAAGACAGAGACACAGAGGGAAGGCAGCCATGGGAAGATGGAGCAATGCAGCTACAAGTCAAGAAAGCCCACGAGCTGAAGGTGGAAAAGGCAAGGAAGGATTCCCCCCTAAAAACTTTGGAGGGAGCATGGCCCTGCTGACACCTTGATTTTGGACTTCTGGCCTCCAGAACCGTGAAAGGATACAATTTCTGTTGTTTTAAGCCACCACATTTGTGGTAATTAGTTACAGCAGCCCTAGGAAACAAATACATCCTGCGGTCCTTCTGGCTAGCTGCTTACATTTGGTCACCAGAAATAAAGCCAGGCAGGAGCAAGTGCTAAACATACTTAAAGTGTTGACTGTGTAAAGGGAAAAGTTAACTCTCTTTGGTTAAACAAAACAAAATGCAGAAATTACCTTGTTCTTCCTTTGGAGCATGCCAGAGAGACAGGATCCATGCGTCTGCGGAGGAGTCAGGCAGCATGAGGTGTGGGATGGAGGAATGACATAAAATGATATGATTTATTGCTTTGTTAAGCAATATTTTCAGCCATGGATCTTGCTTTCACTCTTAAACTATTGCTGACATAACAGGCAGGCCAAGGGAATTTGATCACACAGAGACTATCTCCAGTGAAGAAAGACCAAGCATGGTTGACATTTCCACTGCGAAGGCAGGAGGCGAGCGGTTTGAAAACTCCATTATGTAAAAACTGCACAGGGTGACCAGATGACATTACTAATAATGTAGTGACATTGAGGTACGGGAAATAGTGAAGTAGGTTGGACAAGCCTTATCTCCAAGTGCCTGGTATGAGAAGTCCTTTAAACTGGGACAGCCATTGGGGGGTCTCGAACCCCAACAGGTGAGGGGGAAGTGGTGTAATTAGCATCGCTATGACACCTGAGAAGCCAGGGAAGGATCAGATGGCAAATGTGAGGCCAGATTTTGAAGAAGACAAATGATATCATAGATGAACAAGGTCCAGCCAAGAGCAAATTACAGCAGTTCATCTGGGAGATGACTACAGCAGAAACTAAAATTTTGGCAACAGTTATCCTTAAGTACCTAGCCATCCATGTGTGAGTACCTGTGTGTGTGTGTGTGTTGTATTTTTATTTTACAGAGATTAAAAAAATAATAATTATAATACTTTGTCAATACCTCCAGATAAGTCAGAAATGATAAATTTATATCCTTTATAAAGGCACCCAGATTTCTGACTTGGGGTCAAGGGTGTGGCTGGGATGACTTACACTCTGGAAGCCAGGGATCGGTCACTAGGGGGGATAGAGACAGATCTGCTAGTGTGGGGATGTTAGGGGTGCCTGGGCTCTGTCCCCACTCAGAGGAGGAGAGAACCGCATGCTTGGGTCTCTCTTTCTCTGCTGGTGTCAAGGGAACCAGCCCTCCCATCAGGCTCTCCATCTGTGTCCAAATCACAGAGGTTGATAATTATTCAAGTTGATGGAGATTAAAATGTGATTCACGATGAAGTAACAGCTCCCACACACTGGGGCAGCCAGTGTGGGCTCAGAGCTGGCTCTCCGGAGGATGAAGCCCGAATTTGACTCCTGCCTCCAGCTGTGTGGCTTTGGGCACATGGCCTAATCTCACGTGTGAGAGAAGTGGATTTTAGGACCACTAGTGGCAAGAGTGGAATGGAGTGGTCCGTGTGAAACAGGTTAGTGCTGGCACATAGTGAACCCTGAATAAATGTGAGCTGCTGTTTTCACGCAGCTGACTCCACGCTTGTCTGTGTCGAGCTACATTGTGCCCATGGATCTGCACTGCTACATGGGTGGGGGTGGTGGTAGCTGTTCCCTGTTTCATACCTGAGGATGCTGAGGCTCAGAGGACTTGAGTAACTTACCCGAGGTTTCTCACCTGGCGAGTAGCAGGGTCATGACTTGAACTCAGGACTCTGAACTTCCAACTGTTCTACTCACTGGCTTGGAGAACGATGGCAACTTGACTCTGGTCAGATGGAAGAGGCACGCAGCAGTACCCGCCCCCGTGCCTCTCAAGAGCGAGTCCGGGAAGGGCCACAACCCTGGGGAGCAGACCCGCTCAGTCCCGCAGCTTCTCTGTCTTCTGCTTGCTGGTGTCACTCTTGAACCTTAATCACCATTTGGATGTCAGTGACAAACAATGCCTATATCTCCACAACAGACACACACAGAGACATACACAGACATAGACACAGATACACACAGACATATATGCACAGACACACACAGACATACACATAGACACACATACACACAGACATAGACACAGACACACACAGACATACACATAGACACACACACACAGACACAGACAGACACAGACAGACACAGACACACGCACACACACACAAAACCACCCTCAAATGCTCTGGCTGCTCTTGCCCTTGTTTTGACAGGCTCCACATTGAGTTCTGTCGGATTCCCCGGAGCTGCGCACGTCCAGGATCGTGAGAAGATTGAAGGCGGCTTGGCGGGGCTGTCCGGTGACAAACCACCGAGGCCCAGAGCCCTGCGTCTTGGGAGGAAGGAAGCTGGCCCAGGACAGCTCCCGCATCCCCTCCTTTCTTGCGCCACCCCGCCCCTCGGTGGGTCGGTCCTGAAGCCCCCCAGAGACCCTGAGCCTCTCTCTGCTCTGATGTTTTCTGCCTGGGGTTGGAGGGTCAGGTGGTTCCCTGGGGGTGGGTAGAACATTCCAGAACTGCTCTGCTTGCCTTCACAGTCCCCTTTCTCTTTCATTTTCCTGAGTGTGGTTCTAGAATCCAGGACAGCTGTTTCCAGCTGCTGCTCCTTACTGGCTTCCTCAGGTAGGGGTGGGTAGGCTCCCACAACGAACGGTCCCACAGCGGGGCACAAGCCTTCTTCCTGCTGATGGTGGCAGGGCTGAGTACCCCGACCACCTCCCCCTGTCCTCCCATCACATGCTTGGAGGGGAGCGGTGCCTTGGGGTAGAATAAGTCATCCAAGAGGGGCCCTGGGGGTGGGGTTGGGTGTTGGTGCCAGCCAGAGGGAGCTGGCGGTGGTGAGATGCCGTGGCAGGAGCCAGCCCTGCTGCGAGTGGAGAGCCCGCCTGTGTGCAGAGGAGGGTGGAGAAGGGGGTGCGAGCGGGTGAGAGGTGAGGCTGTGAGGGGACGACAGGGCCGAAGCTGACAGTGAGTGGATTGAGGGGGAGCCAAGAGCTGGTGCTCCTTGGCTTTGTGTTTTGGGGACTGACTCCTGTAAGACTTGAGATGGATCTTGTCGGCAGCTGCTCTGGGGCACAGTGGCAGGGACACCCAACAATGGTGCTTCACTGTGTGCAACACCTGCTGGAAGTTAACAGGTCTGATCTGGCCTGTCCCCAGGACGTGGGTACACATAGGGATAGGCGAGGACTGTGGTTCCCAGCCCTGGCCACACACATCCAAATCCCCTGGGGCTGCTTTAAGGCATCCCATGCCTGCACCCCACCCCGGGTGAGCCAAATATGCAGCCAGCGTGAGGACCACTGCCAGGTTACACTTCTCGTGCTGGGTCACAGACACGTGTTTCCAGTTTAAAACCTCTCACCTTAGAGGAGATTCGACATGGCTGGTGGAAGGCTCCAATCTCAGCTTTTTGGGATATCACCTGGTGGTGTGACAGCCACTGGACCCTGCTAGGGTTGGAGTGGGGAAGCCACAGTGACCGAGGAGGATGACGGTGTGGGGGGACTTTGAGAGGATGGCAGCACTGACCATTCCCACCAAACAGGCAGGGATGGCCCAACACCTGCTCCCCGGGAACCACCGAGCCAGTTCCCATTGTCCCTGTGGCTGACACTTGGAGGGGCTATGGTCAGGGTCTCCAGGGTCTTCATCACCTGCTTCCTGAAAGGCAGGCCCTTAAAATGCCTCCACTTTAGATGGCTTTTCTAATCATGGAATCTTCCCTTTTTTCCTGTAACATAGCTGAATGCTTTTTAAATAGCAGCATCTCAATGAGTCTGGTAACAATTCTGTGCTATAGGTATTTTTACCCCCATTTTACAGACAGGAAAGCCAGAGGTTTGACAAACTGAATGATGACATATGCCAGGAAAAGGCAGAGCTGGCACCTGACCCTGTGTCTCTGGGGCAGAGTCTGTATGGGCCTGCCCTGTGCTGTGCCCCTGACCAGCTGGAGCTGGGTTGCTTGGTTTCCACATCACAAATGAACCCTTATCTGGGTGATCGTGGACAAGTCTTTTTTCTCAGAACTTCAGGGTTTTTTTTGTTGTAAAATTCTCAGAGGGCCACACTCTTTAAGGATTCTGTTAAAGCTGACATGTTAAAGATAATGGAGTTGTTTAGGTCCCAGAAGTCAAGAATTGTGACAGTATTCTCAAAATGGGATTGCTTCCTTCAAATGTGAGGGCTATAATTACTGTTTCCTTCAGATGCAGGTTCATTCTATAACAGTCACTGCCCATTTTGAAAACATTTGGGGCAGGGCAACATCTACCTTGTTTACCATTGTATATACCGTATACTGGTGTTCAGTAAAGGAGTTTTAAGGTTATGTAAACTTTTAAATATTGAAGTATAACACATATAGAGATGTGTGTAAATCACAAGTGTACAGCACAATAGAATTTTCAAAGTGAACACACACCCCTGTAACTACCCATGGGTGGTTACTCATGCAACCATCACCCAAAGGAAGACATACCAGGCACCCAACACCTCTCGCAGGCCTCCCTCATGCCCCCCTCAAGTCACTACCCCCTGATTACTAATTATGATCCTGACTTCTAACCTCATAAATTGGTTTTGCCTATTTTTGAGCTTTATTTAAACAGAATCTTGTAGTATGTGCTTATTTTTGTATTTGGCTTGTTTTTGCTCGACCTTATGTTCGTGAGATTCATCCACATTGTAGTGTGAACCTCATTACCGTATATATTCCATTGTATAGATAGAACTGAATGTATGTATCCGTTCTACTGTTGATGTATATTTAGATGGTTTCCAGTTTGGGGCTACTTAGAATAAGGCTGCAGTAAGCATTCTGGTATTTTGGAACACATACGTATACATCTTTGTTGAGTATATACCTAGAAGTAGAATTGCTTGGTTGTAAGATTATCTGTATGTTCAACTTTAAAAATTCTGCTAATTTATATTCCCATCAGCAATGTAGGAGAGAGAGTTCCAGCTGTTCCACATCCTTGCCAAGACTTGGTATTGTCTTTTTTTGTTTTTTAACCTCTTCTGGTGTGTGTGTGGTAGTATATCATTGTGATTTTAATATGCATTTCCTTGATAGTTATTTATGTTGAACACTTTTCTTAGGTATATTGGCCATTTGGACATTCTTTCTTGTGAAGTGCCTGTTTAAGTCTTTTGCCCTTTATCAAGTTACTGACAGCTTTCTTATTGAGTTCTAAGAGTTCTTTCTATATTCTGTATGAGTCTGTCAGGCTGACCTCCTCACTTTCTTCATGTTGTCTTTGTTGAACAGAAATTCTTAATTTTTTTTCTGAGTAAGTTAATTACATTTTCATAGAAGCTAATAATGATAAAAGACTGTGAATCATAATATAAATTATTTCCTTTTAAATATCATTTCTTACCTTACTTTATTTATTTATTTTTATTTTTATTTTTTCAAGACAGGGTCTTACTCTGTTGCCCAGACCAGAATGCAGTTGCATGATCACAGCTCACTGCAACCTCAAACTCCTGGGCTCAAGGGATCCTCCTGCCTCAGCCTCCTGAGTAGCTGGGAATACAGGTGTACACCACCACACCTGGCTAATTTTTAAATTTTTTGTAGAGACAGTATCTTGCTATGTTTCCCAGGCTGGTCTTGAACTCCTGGCTTCAAGCGATCCTCCCACCTTGGCCTCCCAAAGTGCTGGGACTACAGATGTGAGCTACTTCATCCAGCCAGTTTTTATTTTATTTTTTAATTGTGGAGAAATTCTTAATTTTAATGAAGTACAATTTATCAACCTTTTCCTTTATGAGTATTGCTTTTTGTGTCCTGTTAAGAAGTTTTTGCCTATCCCAAGGCTATGAGGATGTTCACTTATGTTAGCTTCATTGTTTAATGTTCGCGTTTGGGTCTATATTCCATCTGGGATCAACTTTTATGTATGGTGTGAGGTTGGGGTCACCATTACCTTCTTTTCCATATATGTATCCAATTTTTCTCTGCAGTGTACATGGACCATCTCTCCTCCGTGTATTACAGAGGCACCTCTGTTGTAAATCAAGTAACTATATATGTGAGCATCTGTTTCTGCACTCTATTCTATTGGCTCAGTAAATACTTCAGGGTGAATGATGGCTGGCCTGGGTCTTACCATGTTCCCAAGGAAGATGGAGGTGCTGGGCTTCTGCTTTCTGCAGTGACCCTGTGCTTCCTTTGCTGAATCACTTGGTTTATCTCTGTCCTTTTCTGACTTCTTCCCATAGACGCATCTAAGTGGCTGACAAAATTATTAAAATAGCAAAGCCTTACATAACATTTACTATGTGCCAGGCTCTGTTCTAAGTATGCTTTAACTCATTTAATCTGTACATAAACCCATGATGTAGTTACTATTATTACCTCCATTTTTCTGATGAGAAAACTGGGGCATCTGGGGCCACACAGGTGGTCAGTGCCAGAGCTGGAATTTGAACTCAGGAATTCTGCCTTGCAGTCCATGTCCCTTCGGCAGGACACTACACTTTCCTTTCCAATGGCAGGAAGTAGAACAGTGGAGGACAAAGTCATCCTGACCTAGAAGTAAAGACAACTGAGTTCTAATCTTGGCTTCTGCACCTACCAGCAGGGAAACTGTGGACACATTGATTAATCTCTTTGAATCAGTCTCCTCAACTGGAAAGCAAGAGAGTAAAATAATATTTGAGATTCTCTTCAGCACTGACAATTTATAATATTATCTATCTGGAAGGTTCCTAGAGAGACCACAGGCTTTTTGGAGGGAAGAAAATTGTACAACAGGGACTAGAGTTGAGGCACAGCCAGAGGAGGAGCCCAGAGACGGTGGTAAGAGTGGGGCTGGTGGGGGCTGGAACCGTGGGAGAGGGGTGCAGGAGGTGTGGGGCCCAGCTCTCCAGCCTTGTCTCTCCCCATCTGCTCACTTCTTCCTGGACCCTCGAGCCAGCCTATCATGTTACACGCTGGAGGAGGGTGATTTCTAGGTGTTAAGTTTTCTAATTGACCCCTCTTCTGGGAATTAGCTTGAGAGCGTTCTTGTCTATTCCCAGGGCCCTGGTTCCTGTGTGAGCCTTCAGGGAGGCAGGTTCTCTGCCCAGAGCTGGCTAATTGTTCACCCACCGTGTCCATTCGGTGCTCGCAAAAATCACACCAGGCTCCTCCACACGGACACCAAGGGTCTGTGGGGGGCAGTTGTGTGACCTTGGGAGCCCTCATAGCCCGAGGCTGGGGGCTGGGAACAGCCTTTTATTATTAACTCACTGACAGGGACATGGGGGGTGTGTTCAAAAATAACTTAGAAATTTCACACAAGGAATATGTGCTATTTTTAGAAAATTTTAGAGAATTTAGATAAACAAAAAGAAGAAAATTAAAAAAGCTGCCTGTAATCCCTTAATCCACAGATAACCGTGATCAACATTTTTAGAGTTAGAGCTTCTTTGGATCTCTCTCTCTGTATGTAGAATATGTATGTATAGAAATATACTTATTCATATACAATGTGTGTATACACACATATATACATTCTACTCTTCTGTAACTAGATTTTTAAATTTTACAATATATTATAGCATTTCCCATGTCACACAACATAGTTTATCACCTTTAATAGCTGCGTAACAAACCATAGGAGATGGTTTACCATGGGTGCTGTTACACACAGTGAATATCCTTGTTCATTGAACACATTTCTGATTATCTCCTAAGGAAATTTCTGAAATGAATATGTGCCAATAGTTTTTTGAAGGATACTAAAGTCCTTAATACTGTCTTCATCATTATCAATAAACATTTATATAGTACCAATAACATTAATAACTACATTTTAGTCACATGACTTATATATTACCAACACTCTGTCCACGTTATTTCATTTAGTTTTCTAGAGAGGTTCATAGCTCTTAGGTTCACTTCTTCCCATTTTATAGCTGTGAAAACTGAGGCCTTTTGAGGTTAAATGACTTGCCCCAGGTCACCCAATTGGGAAGAGCAGGGACATGAGGCAGAGCTGTGTTCCTCTCCGCCCTGCAGTGCTCTCTGCTCTCTGCAGGGTGTGTGGGGCCTGTCCAGGATGAGGCCCCTACTCAGATGGGAGACTGGTGCCTGTAAATGAGGGGGGGTTTGGCATCTGCCGAGGAGAAGCCGGATAATACACGTCTCCGACTCTATGAAGAGCAGTGGACTGGCGCTTCCGAGCAGCCTTCCTGGAACATAGCCCGGAAGGATGGGGACAGGGAGACACAGGACAGTGGAGAGATCACGCCAGGTGGAGGGCACAGCATGCGAAGGGGTGAAGTCAGGAACACTCCTCCCTCCAGCTCACAGTCCCCCGCACTGAGATCAGCTTATAGGAGGCCTTTCTAGCACCTTCTCCAGACCCTGATAGTTAATGTGCACAGTGTCTCAGAGAACTGTGGTAGTAATGGGAATTTAATTTTCTTTTAAGCAGCCATATATGTTTAAATAATTTCATTGTATAGATATAGTTTTATGATTTCTTTTTTTTCCTCAAAATGGTAATAGCCTTTTCGCCTGATTATCAGAATGATATCTATTCATTGTAAAAAATAAAATTTTACACAAAGCAGACAAACAAGACAAAAGCAGAAACTCTTCGCTCTGAAATAACTACTCCCAGGGTCTCTGTGGCCAGCTTCCAGACTCTCTCTAGGACTATAGGTGCGTGGGGGATTTTCCTTTACATTTTCACATAAAATACTCTCTTCTATTTAATATTACATGTTTTCCTCCTCAACCATCTGTCTTGGACACATTCCCCTGTCATTGTGTATGGATTCCTATCATTATTTTTATTTATTTTTGTAGAGTCTGACACAACAATTCGAAATGGTCAAAATTTTGGTGTATAAAATGTTCACTAAAGTGCACAGAAATTGGGCTTAACTCTCATTGATGAGGATCTCCTCAAAATGATATGGGCTTTGTAAGCCAGGATGGCGTAGGAACAAGGGATTTTCTGTTTATATTTTTTCTGTTTGCTTCTTTATTACGCAAATTTTCAAACTTTTAAAAGTAGAGAGAGAGTAGTATGATAAACCCTCAACTACCCATGCCTTAGAGTCAGCAGTTATCAAAACTTTGCCACATTTGTTTTGTCTACTTCTTTTCTATTTTATTTTTTTCTTTTGCTGAAATATTTTAAAGTGAATCAGTTATCTTGTCATTTTACCCTTGAACCCTTTAGTATGCTTCTCTGGAAAAGAAAATTTTTTTCTTGTGCAGCCACAATACCAGGACCGTACCTAACAAAACTGACCTTGGTGTCCTGGAGTCATCTGGTCTGTCTTCAGATTTTCCTGGTAGTCTCAAAACTGTGCTTTAAAAAATTGTTTTGTTTGAATCAGGAACCAAACAGGGAGAATACTTCTCATTGGTTGTTGTGTTTCTTCAGCTTGTACTCTAGGGCAATCCCCAAATAATAGTAACTCGCATAGTAAGATAGTATAATAATTCATGAATTTTGATTATACTTCAAGCCTTCTGGCCGTATCAGGGGGAAGTCGCAGCTTGCTGGTACTATGTTTTTAGCACCTCACTAGAGCACTTCCAATGTCTCCCTCGCTTTTTAAAAAGATTATTACTATTATTTACCATTTTCTTTCCCTCCTCCCCTCCCTTTCTCTCTCCCTTTCTTTCTTATTAAGTAAGTAGCCAGTCTACTGAATAAGGTTCAGTCTTAAACAGGCAACCTTATCGAGCTACATTTTAATAGCATTATTTTCTTTCCATTGTGGTTACTAATATAGTTTTATTTATATTTGTGGCCACTGACACTAATAATCCATTTAGGATAGTATAGATTTTCTTCTTTTAAGAAAATACATTTATTTGATTAAAACAAATGGATTAATTTAAAGAAAAACCATGGAATGAGTGACATGGAAATATAGCAACCCTTCTGGACAGTCATTTGGGAGAGGAAGAACTCCAGTCCTCTTTTGAAGGGCATTTGAAGTGTTTCCAATTTTTCCCTACTAAACACAAGCTGTAATGAATAATCTTATATGTATAACTTATGCCCCTATTTAATTTCTTAGGATACATGTTTGAGTAGTAGAATTGCTGATTTTAAAGGATATGAATATCTTAAAAAGCCATAGCTTCTTAACCAGAGTACGCTAAAATTTATTTAATGCTTTGACTCTGTTTTTATATTTTGGTGACTCAATGTTGTACTGGGAACATCAGCAATAGTGCAGTGATGGCCTCAGGCTTCCTGTACTTTTCCTGTATGTCCGCAGACTATGATGGTGGGGCTTCTGTGTCTACTTATCATGGTATTTCTGTGTCACCCTTTTCAGCTGTCCCTTCCCCTCTTCCCATCCCTTTTAATTTGTTACTTCTCAAGTACAATGAGCTGGGAAACATAAGGAAGTTTGTTCTCATTGTACTTGGATGAAGAGTAATTAGGTCCTGAGTGTGGGTCTAGTGGGACAAACGCGAGTCTGTGTAGGTCCTGTCCCTTCACCTCCCCTCCTTTTGGCTCTCTCCTGCTTCACAGCCCTGGGGTTGTTTGAAGGGTGGCAGCTGGTGGTGATAACAGGAGATGCTGCTACTTACGACAGGTAAAGTGACAGATGAGAGTACCACGGGCCCCTTGCATCCCCAAAGACACTTGTCAGGATATGATGTGGGTTTGCCTAATTGCCTCCCTCCATCCTTATAGCATTTTGATGTAGGTAGAATCAGCACTATGACCTTTGATTCGTTGAGGAGGGATTGAAGAGGTCAAGTGATTTTCCAAATGCCACAGGGCTGGCTTACGGCAGAGCTGTGACTCAAATCCGGGTCTCAATCCAGAGATTTTTGCACTCTCTCAGCTGGCTTGCTCATAGCCTGGGCCAGATGCACCTGGGGGCTTGTGAAAAGTGAGTGTCTATTGGAGGAGGGGTGCGGGGGAGGGAGATTCCTCCAACAGCAAAGAACCACATTGCTGGAGTCTTGCCTTTCCCAGAAGGGACCAGAACATGGACAAGATCCAGGGGGTCGGGGCCGAGCCCGAGAGGCAGAGTGCGTCTGTGAGGGGCAAGGCTCTCATGTGGCTTGAGATGTCCTCAGCCAAGAGGCCAGCTGGGCAGGAGTGGGGCCAAGAACGCAAAGTCCTCATTAGCTCGGCCTCCTGGCTGTGGAAGGAAGAGCAGGGCCCCGGGAGCCCCTGGGCTGGGTTTCGGAGCCTTCGTGGCCGTGGCTGTTTGCCCTGGGCCAAGAAACACCCATCTCTGAGCCTCAGTTGAGAAGAGGGGCTTGGACCTGGACCAGGGGTCTTCCAACAGCGATCCTGGGGAGACCAACCTCCCCCTCCCCCTCCCCCTCTCCAGTCACTTTGGTATTTAAAGCAGCCCTGGGTTTTCTCCCTCTCTCTCTCTCTCTCTCTCTTTTATCCCCATTAATTCTCAAGATTTAATTAGAAGGATTCTGATGCCAACATTTTTCTAAACAAGTAAACAAAATGATCTTGTGTGTTCAATTCTAACCTCCTCTTGGGTTTCACTCTTGGTTCATGGTACTTCCCCACCCCCCATTAATCAGTTCCTTGGGAGGAATCCCCGGATCCTACCCCCTCCTCCTCACCTTCACTGTGTTCTACCATCCCCCTTCCTCAGTTTCCCTTTTAGCCCCCCTGCCACCATCCTGCCTTGCACAGTGGCTGCGGCCTCCTCCGTGGCCCCTGCCTTTAGTCTCACGCCCCTTGCCTGCCCTCCACGCTTCCCTGACTACACTGCCTGCAGGACAGAGCCCAAGATGGGAGGTGTCCAGCCCTTTGGCGCCGGCCCTGTCCTATCTTTCCCTGACCCACCCACCTCTCCTCTGCGTCTAACCCCAGGGGACCGTGTTCTGATTTCTGAACACTCTGTGCTCTTTCTTGTGCTCAGACCTATGCCCAGGCTATTCTTTCTGCCTAGAATGTTCTTTCTGTCCTTTTCAGCCTGGAGCCCTTGGAGTCATCCAGGAAGACTCAGCTAAGAGAAGCTCCTGCCCCAGTGGACGAGTCACTCCTGTGTTCCTGCAGCTGCTGCCGCGCTTGAGCCCATCATTCTCCCCTGGTCTGGGTTCCATGCTAGACCCCAGGCTTCTCAGGGTCTGGGATTTTAAAGTCCACCCCAAATCCTAGGCACT
Source organism: Daubentonia madagascariensis (assembly GCA_023783475.1). Classification (NCBI taxonomy): domain Eukaryota; kingdom Metazoa; phylum Chordata; class Mammalia; order Primates; family Daubentoniidae; genus Daubentonia; species Daubentonia madagascariensis. The sequence goes on from JAKFHU010002573.1 coordinate 23,886,544, forward strand.
TAGTGTCTCTAGCAAGGCCCAGGATCAGCAAACACTTGTAGAGGGAACAAATGAGTTTCTTCCTGTAACTAGGGCCCTGTGCCAGGTACATGGAGTCTGGACCTCGCCACTTTGGTGCTGTGGACATTTAGAACCTACCATTTTGATCCCTAGAATTCTCTATCTGCATCTCTATGAACACAAACATTATTCCTAAACATCAGACTTATACAAAAACAGATACATTTACACTGAGAGATGACTCCATCGAGCCAGTTTAACTGATTGCTTTCCAACAGAACACACGTTAAATAGGTCCTGATTTTCTTTTATTTTCATCAGTATCAAGTGCTTTCTAGGTAGATTTAATTTTTTTTATTTCAATAGATTTAGAGGGTGCCAGTGTTTTTTGTTACATGGATGAATTGTATAAGGCTGAAGTCAAGGCTTTTAGTTTGCCCGTCACCAGAACAGTGTACATTGTACCCAGTAGGTAGATTTTTATCCCTCATCCCCTTCTTGCCCCCCCTTCTTCATTTTCAATGTCCATTGCACCACTTTATGACCACATTACCCCTCATTTGCTCCCATTTATTAGTGAGAACATGTGGTATTTGTTTTACCATTCCTGAGATACTTCACTTAGGGTAATGGTCTCTAGTTCCATCCAAGTTGCTGCAAAAGACATTATTTATTTCCTTTTTATGGCTGAGTAGTGCTCTGTGGTGTATATACACACATTTTTTTATCCACTCATCAGTTGATGGACACTTAGGTTGATTCTATGTCTTTGCAATTGTGAATTGTGCTGCCATAAACATTCAGGTGCAGGTGTCTTTTTTGTAAAATGACCTCTTTTCCTTTGGGTAGATACCTAGTAGTGGGTTTGCTGGATTGAATGGTAGGTCTAACTTCAATTCTTTGAGGAATCTCCATACTGTTTTCCATAGAGGTTGTACTAGTTTACATTCCCACCAGTAGCTTATAAGTGTTCCCTTTTCACCACATCTGTACCAACATCTATTAGTTTTTGACTTTTTAATAATGGTGATTCTGGCATGGGTAAGGTGGTATCTCACTGTGGTTTTAATTTGCATTTCCCTGATGATTAGCGATTTTGAGCATATTTTCATATGTTTCTTGGCCATTTGTATATCTTCTTTTGAAAAAAATCTGTTCATGTCTTTTGCCCACTTTTTGATAGGGTTATTTGTTTTTCCTTGCTGATTTGTTTGAGTTCTTTGTAGATTCTGGATGTTAGTTCTTTGATGGATGTATAGTTTGCAAATATTTTCTCCCATTCTGTAGGTTGTCTATTTACTCTGTTGATTATTTCCTTTGCTGTACAGAAACTTTTTAGTTAGATTAAGTCCCATTTATTTATTTTCATTGCTGCTGTATTTGCTTTTGGGGCCTTAGTCATAAATTCTTTGCCTAGGCTAATGTCCAGAAGAATTTTTTCTACATTTTCTTCTAAGATTTTGATGGTTTCAGGTCTTACATTTAAGACTTTAATCCATCTTGAATTAATTTTTGTATATGGTAAAAGAGAGAGATCCAGTTTCATTCTTCTGCATGTGGCTATCCAATATTCCCAGCACAATTTATTGAATAGGCCTTTCTTTCCCCAGTGTATGTTTTTGTCTGCTTTGTCAAAAATCAGTTAGTCATAGCTAAATGGCTTTCTCTCTGGTTTCTCTAATCTGTTCCACTGGTCTATGTCTCTACCTTTGTACCAGTACCATGCTGTTTCAGTTACTATAGCCTTGTAGTATAATTTGAAGCCAAGTAATATGATGCCTCCAGATTTTTCTTATGCTTAGGATTTCTTTGGCTATTCAGGCTCTCTTTTGGTTCTATATGAAGTTTAGGATTGTTTTTTCTACATCTGTAAAAAATGATGTTAGTATTTTGATGGGAATTGCACTGAATCTGTAAATCAGTTTGGGCAGTATGGACATTTTAACAATGTTGATTCTTCAAATCCATGAACATGGGATATTTTCCCATTTGTTTGTGTCATCTATAATTTCTTTCATCAGTGTTTTGTAGTTCTCCTTGAAGAGATCTTTCACCTCCTTGGTTAAGTATAACCCTAGGTATTTTTCTTTGTAGCTATTGTAAATGGTATTGAGTTCTTGATTTGACTCTCAGCCTGTTATTAGTATATAGGAATGCTACTGATTTGTGTACATTAATTTTGTAACCTGAGAATTTACTGAATTTGTTTATCAATTCTAGGAGTCTTCTGGAGGAGTCTTTAGGGTTTTCTAGATATAAGATCATATCATTGGCAAACAGGGATAGTTTGACCTCTTCTTTTCCAATTTGGACACCCTTTATTTCTTTCTCTTCCCTGACTGCTCTGGCTGGGACTTCTAGTACTATGTTGGATAGAAGTGGTGACAGTGGGCATCCTTGTCTTGTTCCAATTCTTAGGGGGAACACTTTCAACTGTTCCCCATTCTGTATGATGTTGGTTGTAGGTTTGTCAATATACGGTTTTTATTATTTTGAGGTATGTTCCTTCTATACCTAGTTTGTTGAGGGTTTTTATCATGAAGGGATTTTATTGAATGGTTTTTCTGCATCTATTGGGATGATCACATGGTTTTTATTTTTAATTCTGTTTATATGGTGAATCACATTTATTGATTTGCCTATATTGAACCATCCTTGCATCCCTGGGATGAAACCCACTTGATCATGGTGAATTATGTTTCATGTGCTTTTGGATTTGGTTTTCTAGTATTTTATTAAGGATTTTTGCATCTATGTTCATGAGGGATATTGGTCTGTAGTTTTCTCTTTTTTGTTGTTGTTGTATCCTTTCTTGGCTTTAGTATCAGGGTGATACTTTCTTCGTAGAGTAAGTTAGGGAGGATTCCCTCCTTCTCAATGTTATGAAACAGTTTCAGTAGGATAGGTGCCGGTTCTTTTTTGTAGGTCTGGTAGAATTCAACTGTGAATCCTTCTGGTCCTGGACTTTTTTTTTGTTGGGAGGTTTTTTATTACTACAATCTTGCTACTTGTTATTGGTCTGTTTGGGATTTCCATTTCTTCCTGATTGAAGCTTGGGAGGTTGTGTGTTTCCAAAAATTTATCCATTTCCTCTAGGTTTTCTAGTTCATGTGGGTAGAGGTTTTCTTAGTAGTCCCAGATGATATTTTGTATTTCTGTGGTATCAGTTATAATCTCTCCTTTACCATTTCTGATTGAGCTTAATTGAATCCTTTATCTTCTATTTCTGGATAATCTAGCTAGTAGCCTATTGATTTTGTTTATCTTTTCAAAGAACCAACTTTTTGTTTCATTGATCCTTTGTAATTTTTTTTTGTTTGTTTCCATTTCATTTAGTTCTGCTCTGATCTTTGCTATTTCTTTCCTTCTGCTAGCTTTGGGTTTGGTTTGTTCTCCTTTTTCAAGTTCCTTGAGGTGTTAATTTGTGATCTTTCTGTCTTTTTGATGTAGGCATTTAATCCTATGAACTTCCCTCTTAACACTGCTTTTACTATATCCCAGAGATTTTGGTAGCATGTGTCATTTTTGTCATTCAATTAAATTTTTTTTATTTCCATCTTGATTTCATCATTGACCCAAGGATTGTTCATCATCAGCTTGTTTAATTTCCATGTATCTGTGTAGTTTTGAGAGCTCTTCTTGGAAGTGGTTTCTAGTTTTATTCTACTGTGGTCTGAGAAGGTACATGGTGTGATTTTGATTTTTCTAAATTTGCTGAGACTTGTTTTGTGGCCTAACATATGATCTATCTTGGAAAATGTCCTATGTGCTGATGAGAAGAATATATATTTTGCAGTTTTTGGGTAGAATGTTCTGTAAATATCTGTTAAGTACATTTGTTCTTAGAGTCTTGTTTAAGTCCAGAGTTTCTTTGTTGATTTTCTTTCTCGATGATCTGTCTAGTTTTGTCAGTAGAGTGCTGAAGTTCCTGGCTGTTATGATGTTGCTGTTTATTTCTTTCCTTAGATTCTACATAGATTTTAGAGTGAAGATTTGCTTCATTGATCAGTTTTCTTCCCTTGTTAAATTTTATAAATTATAACAGTTTCTTTGTTCTTCTTTGTTCTTAGAGGCAGGGTTTCTCTCTGTTGCCCAGGCTGGAGTGCAGTGGTGTGATCACTGCTCACTGCAGCTTCAAACTCCTGCGCTCAAGGGATCCTCCTGCCTCAGCCCCCCTGAGTAGCTGGGAATATAGGCACATGCCACCACTACCTGGATAATTTATATATATATTTTTAGAGATGGGGTCTCACTATATTTCCCAGGCTGGTCTCAAACTCCTGTCCTCAAGTGATCCTCCTGCCTTGGCCTCCCAAAGTGCTGCAATTACAGGCATAAGACTCTGCATCTGGCCTCAAATCATAACAGTTTCTATTTTGAGTTTTCTATTATGGTGTTACTTCTACCAAATCCAGGTTTTCTGGAATGAATTTTGTGCTAAAAATTGTGTTCAAGATGATTTTAGTCTTCTGTTAAATCCAAATCTATAATAAATTTTAACATGTCCAATTTGAACTGTTGTCAGTTGTATTTTGTCTAGATTACTTTTATCAGTAACAGTTGATTAAAAATTAATTTCTATTTGTTTCTCAGGTAATTTATATGAAAATTGTGAGGAAAGCCCTGTTGGATATTCCAAGCTTTCTGTATTGTCTAGGAACAAATTGTAGCCAATGAGGTGAAAAGATGGATGTCAGCCTGTTCCTTCTCAGGCCCTACCATCTCTTTCTTTACTCTGATTGAGAGCAGATTTCCTTATCTCAGCAACTCAGAGAGCTGAAGTCTCTGGTAGAGGTCATGGAGCTTATGTTGAGGTCAGAATCAGGACCCAAACCCAGCTTGCATGGCTCCAAAGCCTTCACTCTTTCACTGAGCCCCTGCCCTTCCCTGAAACTGTCCTGGGTGATAACAAAGTCTTGTAGAGACCTTTGGTGGAGGGTGTCCATCAGCCACCAGGAATGAGCATGGAGCCCAGATCAACCCTGGGTCCTGAGAACCGCGGGTATAATTAAAGCTTCTTGGAAGCAGGAGATTGGCTTCTAGTCCCAGTTTTCCAAATGACTTGGGCGTGACCTTATCTAAGTCATCTGCCTCCTCTGACTCCTCATTTTCTTATTTATAGGATTCATTTATTCAACAAATATTTATTGGACACATACTATGTGCCAGGCACAGTGTTGTAGTTGTTGAGGTTACAGCTTGAGCAGAACAAAGTTCCTGACCCCATGGAGTTGACTCTGGACTGCATGGTCTCTAAATCCTCTGAGCTCAATGATCCTATGGGTGGTGGTGGGGGTTGGGGAGGAGAAGGGAGAGAAGGCATTCTGTAGGGATACAGAATCAGTTCAAGGCCAGTCCTTGACTGAAAGTAGTTTATCATTCAGCTGGGGAAGACAGCTGCCACTGTAAAACAATTGGAGAGACAAACTCCCTCTACGGACATCAGGAGCCTGCTTAATCTGGCCCCTGTTATCCTCTCTGGAGTCCTTGCAGGCCAATCTTCCCTCCGCTCACCAGCCAGGTCCTTTCCAGTCTGTCTTACTCTGGGTCCCCCAGGAGCAGCCTCAGAGATTAGTATTTTGAACGCAAGCAGTTGATTTGGAGGTGATCCCAGAAAACAGCAGTGGTGGAGTGGGGAAGGAAGACAGCACAGGAAAGGAAACCAGATGCCCCGGTGTGTCTCATTAGAGCAGGTGATTGCTGTGGCAATTGGAGCTCAACCCCAATGTAGACCTCTGGGAGACAGCGTGGAACATGCCGCTGAGGGTCCCACTCCAGAGGTGAGGAATCTGGGGTGTTTGTGCATCAGTTCCCACTGGGCATTGGCTAAGGGCTGCTTCTAGAGGCATTAACTTCCCAGCACTTCTAGCCTGTTCAAGGCACTTCCAAGAGAGAGCTCCCAGGCAGAGAGTCTTGGGTGCTTGCAGTAGAGCACCATAGCTGTGAACAGGTAAGTGCAGAGGGGACATGAGAGCATCTGCCATAAGGCCTCAGTCCCTTTGCACCTATTGTTCCCTTGCCTGGAGCAGCCTTCTCCTTGACTGAAGGACTGGCACCTTATCTTTTTACTCTCAGCCTAGAGTCTCTTCCTTAGACAGATCCTCTCTAAATTTTCACCCACTTCCCAGAACTCTCCATTGTATTTCTCGTTTATTTCTTTCATAGCACACGGCACAGTCAGAAATTAGCTTGTGTGTTTGTTTGTAGATGCTGCTGTATCTCCAGTGCCTAGAGAAGCATCTAACTCATAGCTGTACCTTGAGAACTATTTTTTCAAATGATACATGAATACACTCCCCAGGCATACTCATCTGCGTGCACATGTGCCTTGCCATCTGCCATGCTTACTACCAATAGGGGCAGTACAGACTGAGTTTGGGTTATGGGAACATGGTGATGCTGCTCTGTTTTCTGCCTATATATTTGCTCATCAGAAGTCTGAAGTCGGTATGCCCTTGTGCTTCGGGGGACACGTGGTATTGACACCCCAGCAGGGTAAGGGAGGCAATGCTCAATATGGATGAAATTGTAGAGCTTGTGAGTTCCCTGAATGATTAGATAATTTTACTTCTGATGTAAAATACAGATCCCTTCTGCCAGCCCACTTGTAGGTGTTAAACAGACAAGAGCCCAGTGAATGTCCTTGAAGATAAATTTCATGTCATCTTTTCTTGTGCAAAGAGGTTTATTCCATCCTTTCTAAAATCTGTAGGGTATCCTGCATTTATTTTTCAAAAAACTATATTTAGTTTGCTTTGAAGATGAATAAAACTGAGATGCTATTATGTTCCTTTCCTACTTTGCAGCATCCAGAAATTCCTTTGCTATTAATACTCCAGAGAAACAGATTTCTTTGATTTTTTTTTCAGTTTAGAAGATCAAAAGCTGCCAGAAATTGTTTCAAAAGAAAAATAAATCTCTGAGAAGTTGTATTTGAAATTCCAAGGGGCCAGCGCCTGTGTCCACTGTGCTTGGAGTCATGTAATGAGAGAGTTGCTTTAATCGTGGTCTTGGCCACTTTTCTGACTCCCTCTGCTCCTGGGAAGCCTACCTTAGCCTCTGCCATCTGCTTTCTTTTGTGAAATCTTAGAATATCGGGCCTAAAATTAAATTTCTTGTAAATCTGAGCAGGCAGAATCACTTTCCAAAGACAGTGGTTAAAATAAATGACTGTCAATCTCTGGCAAAACTCACTTCTTTCTTGGAGATGAGAACCAAGGTTGTAGAAAGTTTTGAATGAAGGACTCAATTTTCTGTTGGGGCCTGAACATACACACATAGATATCGCATTTATATTTCAACACCCCTATACTATCAATAAAGGGAGTGCCTGAACCAACGCCCTGTGCTGCTTCTCCCTGTGGCTCTGGGAAGGTCTCTGGCCTGAGAAAGTCCAGAGTTTAGCAGCCATCTCTCCACACTTCTCCTGTGTACTCTGAGCTTTGAAGAGGACTTTGGGGTCTTGCTGGACGGCACATTTGGTGGAAACAGAAAAGCTCAGAACCCCTATTGGTGGAGGTTGGATACCTGCTAGGGGACAGAAATCAAAGAAGGGGGAGAGTGGGCCAACATCACTTGAGAGATGCCCTGGCATTAAAAAGTAGAGACTGGGTTTGGAGAAGACAGTGATCACACAATCTCCACGACCACACTGTGGGAGCTCAATCCTGGACGTTTTCCGTGTTCCCCAACTCAGCTTCATCCTTGGATTAATTGATAAAAATGAAATGGTAAAAGTTAAAAAGTATACAATAAAACATGTTAATGGCAAAAAAAATTATAAAATAAAGACAAAGAAAAGAAGAAAAAGAATAACCCCATCTGTAATCCCACCCACCCTGAGAAAACTAATGGGAACACTTCTGTATCATTTTATACTTTGGGTGAGATATAATATAATATGACATGATATTAATATATACATATAAGCTATATGTAGAAAATTATGTCTATTTACATATACACACATTTGTACTATAAATGTATATGTATATATACTTGTTTTGATAACTAAACAAGCATATTACACATGCCTATTTTTGTGATTTGCTTTTTTATCTTGGTATATTGTAAAGATATTTCATGTCCATAAATATATATTTTTATCCACATAATTTTTAGGCTCTTGGGGGAAATACTTTTAGATTTACTGAAAAAATTGCAAAAATAGTACAGAGAGTTCTTCCCCAAGCTTCTCCTAATGTTAACATTTTGCATAACTGCAGTACAATGATCAAAACTAAAAAATTAACATTCACTAAACCACAGACTTTGTTTGAACTTTTCCGGTCTTTTCTACAAATGCCCTTTTTCTGTTCCAGGATCAATCCAGGATCCCACATTACCTAAAGTTGTCATTTCTCCTTAGTTTCCAATGTGTGACAATTCTCCAGTCTGTCCTTGTCTTTCATGACTTTGACACTTTTGAAGAGTACCAGTTGGTTATTTTGTAGAATGTCACTTCTGTCTAATGTTTTCTCTTATGATTAGATTGAGGTTATGTATTTTTGGTAAAGATACCACAATTGTCCTTCTCAGCATATTGTAAGTCAGGGGTTGTGTGATCTTGATATGTCTTTTTACTAGAATGTTAACCATGACCACTTGGTCAAAGTGATGTCTGTTGGATTTCTCCAAAGTAAGGTTATTATTTTTCCCTTTGCAATTAATAAATATCTTGCAGGAGGTACTTTGAAAGTATGCAAAGTATGGAAATACTTTGTTCATGCTCAAACCTTAGCCTGCTAATTTTAGCATCCATTGGTGGAGCTTGCTTGTGGCAATTATTGTTGTGGTGTTCTAATAGTGATTTTCTATATTACTCATTTCTTTTACATTTATTAGTTGGAATTATTCTGTCTGAAGAGCAATCCCTTCTTATTAATTAATTAATATTAGTATAGTCTCATAGATCTCTGCTCTATTCTGTGGTTAAAATCTAATTCTTCCCTTATTTATTTTGTTGCTCAGGTTGTTCCAGCTTTGACCTTTGGGAGCTTTTACAGGTTGATTCCTATGCCTTTTCAACATGCTCTCCCATTGTGTCTGGAGCACTGCCTTACTTTCTGGCACCTGGAAATGTTGCAGGCTCATTATGCATTTTCCTGACCAGTTTTGTAATTCCAATTCTCCAAGGAGCCTTAGTTCCTTTTATTGGAGAATAGTATTTAGAAACCAAGATCTGGCTATATGTTCTCATCCCTATTAGACGTCATTGCTTCTAAGGCCTTTCATCAGACAGAGCTTGGAAATACATGTATGTAAACTATTCTGTGCATGCACACGTGTATAATCTTCATTTCCTAAAAAAAAGCATGAGTTTATGTTGATACCTCTTATTCCAGTCCAACACCACACGGTTCATTCTAGTCTTCTGCCTATTTATAACTTTCTCTGACATGAAAACCTGGCTCTAAAAGTAGTTTCGGGAATAGCCAGCACTTTGCCTTGTGGGAAAAAAAATTACTAACTAAAATACAATATTTGTGTCCAGTTCTTTTGTTTTTAGCCTTAAAATATTCAGTCAACATATTGTTTTCCAGAGTAATTTGGGTTAGTTCTTTTCTTCCTCACCCTCTTCAGTGTAGTTATGTGATTCATTTGTAGCATGGTCCGCTTCATTTGTTACATTTAGTCTTCCATTTTGGGTAGCCTCCACATCCTGTTTTTTTATAAAGTTACATACAGTAAAATTGACTCTTTGTGGCATACAGTTCTATGAATTTCAACAAATTCATGGAATTATTTATCCACCACCCCAGTACCATTCAGAACAGTTCATCACACGATTATCTCATGTGGCCATTTAGAGGCAACCCTGACCCACTCTGTATTTCTGGCAACTACCAATTTATTTTCCATCTTTATAGTTGTGCATTTTCCAGAATGCCATAGAAATGGAATCATAAAATATGTAGCCTTTTGTGTCTGATTTCTTTCACTCAGCAAAGTGCATTTCAAATTCATCCATGTTGTTCTGTGAATCAATAGTTTGTTTCTTTTTGTTGCCGAGTAGTATTCCATTTTACCGATGTTCCATAGGTTGATTATCAGTTAAAGCACAATGGGTTAATTCCAGTTTTTGGTAATTATAAATAAAACTGCTTTAAATATTCATGTACAGATTTTTTTTTTGTGACCATAAATTTTTATTTCTCTTAGGTAAATGCCTAGAAGTGGGATTGTTCAGTCATGTGTCACGTGTATATTAAACTTTGTAAGAAACTGCCCAACTGTTTAGCACAGTAGCTGTCCCATTTTAAATTTCCACCAGCAATGTATGAGAGTTCCATTTTTCTGTATCCTTGCCAGAACTTGGTATTGTCAGTTTTGCATTCTCTTAAATTGTAACCATTCTAATAGACATGTAGTGCCATTTCATTGCTATTTTAATTTGCATTTCCCTAGTGACTAATGATGTTGAGTGTTTTTTGTATGCTTATTTGTCATTCATATATCTTCTTTGACTTCTTTGGTGAGGTTTTTGTTTATATCTTTTACCCATTTTTAATTGGGTTGTTTGTTTTCTTATTGTTGAGTTTTGAAGTTCTTTTCATATTCTGGATACAAGTTCTTTGTCAGAAATATGATTTGTAAATATTTTTTCTTACTCTGTGCCCTGAATGTTCATTTTCTTGCAGTGTCTTTTGCAGAGCAAAAGTTTTAAATTTTGATAATGTTCTATTTATCAGGTTTTTTTCTTGTATGGGTTGTGCTTTTGGTGTTATATTTAAGAAATATTTTTAACCCAAGGTCACAAAGATTTCCTCCTATATTTCCATCTAGAAATTTTATAGTTTTACGTTTACACTGAGGTATATAATCCATTTTGGATTAATTTTTGCGTGAAGTGTGAGGTACAGGTTGAGGTTTTTTTTTGTTGTTAGTTTTAGTATTTTTTTTTTTTTTGCATATGGACAACCACTGTTTACCAGCACCATTTGTTGAAATTTATCCTTTCTGAATTAAATTGCCTTTGCACCTTTGTCAAAAATCAGTGGACTATTTGTGTGGGTCTATTTCTGGACTTTCTAATATGTTAAATTGATCTGTGTATCTATCCTTTTGCCAATACCATGCTGTCTTGATAACTGTAGCTTTATAGTAAGTCTAAAAATTGGAGTATGATTCCTCCAACTTTGTTCTTTATCAAAATTGTTTTGGCTATTCTAGTTCTTTTTTCCATATAAATATTGGAAACAGCTTTTTGATATCTACAAAAAAGCATGTTTGGTATTTGATTGGGATTACATTGAATCTATAGACCAAACTGGGGAGAATTGACATCTTAATATTGAGTCTTAAATCCGTGAACAAATTATCTCTTTCTATGTATTTAGGTCTTTTTTATTCTTTCATCAGTATTTTATAATTGTCAGCATACAGACTCTGCATATTTTTATTTGATTACAACTAAGTATTTAATTTTGTGGTGCTATTGTAAATAGCACTGTTTTTAAAATTTTGAATTTCAACTGCTCATTTCTAGTATGTAGAAATACAATTAATTTTTGTATGTTGACTTTTTTTTAAAATCCTGCAACCTTTCATTCAAGGAGCTCTTTGGTAGATTCCTTACAATTTTCTACATCAAATATCATGTTGCTGTAAATAGACACAGTTTTATGTATTCTTTTCCAATCTGCACTTCCTTCCTTCCTTCCTTCCTTCCTCCCTTCCTCCCTTCCTTCCTCCCTTTCTCCCTTCCTTCCTTCCTTCCTTCCTTGTTTGGCCTCATTACACTGGATAGGACTTCTAGTAAGATGTCGAAGGGAGTGATGAGAGGAGACATCCTCGCCTTGGTCGTAGTCTTAGAGGAATAGCATCAGTCTTTTGGTGTTAAGGATGATGTTTGCTGCAGGTTTCTTGGTAGATGTTTTCTTTTTTTTTTCCATAGACGCCCTTCCACTCCCAATTTTCTGAGATTTTAAAACAATCATAAATGGATGTTGAATTTTTTCAAATGTTTTTTCTGCATCTATTAAGATGATCTATTAAGATGATGTTTCTTCTTAAGTTGGTCAACATGGCCATTTACATCATTTGGTTTTTGAATGTTGAATTAGCTTTGCACTCTTAGAATAAACCACACTTGGTTGTGATGTATTATGCTTTTTATAATATATATTGCTGGATTCTGTTTGCTATCATTTTGTTGAGGAATTTTTTGTCTATGTTTGTGAGGGATATTGGTCTGTAGTTTTCTTTACTTGTAATGTCTTTGTCTGGTCTTAGTATTAGGGTAATGCTGGCGTCACAAAATAAGTTGGGATGTGTTCTTTCACTATTTTTTTTCTGGAAGAGATTGTGTAGAATGGGAATTATGTCTTCCATAAGTGTTTGGTAGAATTCACCAGTGAAACCATTTGGTCCTGGGGTTTTCTCTGTTGGAAGGTGTTTGTGAATTCAATCTCATTAACAGATATAGGACTACTCAGGTTATCTATTTCTTCTTGAGTATGTTTTGGTAGTTTATGTCTTTCAAAGAAGGGTCCATTTCATCTAAGTTGTCCAATTTATAGAATTGTTTATTTTATTCCACTATTATCTTTTTATTATCAGTGGAATCTGTAGTGATGTCTCCTCTTTCATTACTGATATTGGTCAATTTATGTCTTTTCTCATTTGAACTTGGTCAACCTAGAGGTTTATCAATTTTATTGATTTTTTCAAAGAACTACCTTTTTGTTTCTCTATTATTTTTTTGTTTTCAATGTCAATAATTTCTGCTGTCATCTTTATTATTTGATTGCTTTGAGTTTACTTCATTCTTTTTTTTCTTTTTTTCCTACTTTCTTAAACTAAAGGCTTAGATTACTGACTTGAAATTTTTTTCTTTCCAAATATAAGAAATTAATGCCATAAAGTTATCTCTAAACACTGTGTTAGCTGCATCCCACAAATTTTGTTATGTTACATTTTTATTTTCTTACAGTATGAAATAATTTTTATTTTCCATTGAGATTTATTTCCTCTTTGACTTATGGATTATTTAGAAGTGTGTTGTTTACTTTCTAAATATTTCTTTGATCCAAAAAGGTCAAAGAACACCAAGCAAGATAAATACAAAATAAAGATAACACAAAACAAACAAGCAAACTACCTAAGTATATAGGGGGAGGGGAAGTCAAAGAGAAAATCCTAAAGACAGCCAGAGGAAAAAGACTTCCTACCTACAGAGAAAAAAAAGATAATATTTATAGTAGACTATTCAACTCATCAGAGAAACCAAAAGTCAGAAATTTAATTTCTAGATATTAATTTCTAAATATTTAATTTCTAAAATATTTGGTTTTCAGGATATCTCTCTGTTATTGATTTCAGGTTTAATTCTGCCATGATCTGAGAACACAGTTTATGTGATCTGCATTTAAAAAAATTTGTTAAAGATTTAATGGCCCAGAATATGGTCTATCTTGGTGCATGTGCACTTAAGGTGGCATATGCCCTTAAAACATTGTATTCTGCTATTTTTGGCTGGAATAGTCTAAAAATGTCTATTATGTCAATTTGATTGATGGTGTATTTCAGGCCTTATATAGCCTTATAATTTTATGCCTACTTTTCCATTAATTACTGAGAAAGGAGTGTTGATGTTTACAAGTAAAATTTTAGAGATTTATCTATTTCTCTTTTCAGTTCTATCCATTTTTGCTTCTGCATTTTGAAGTTCTGTTTTTAGGTGTGTACATGTTTAGGATTGTTATATCTTCTTAGAGAATTGACTTCTTTATCATTATACAATATTCCTTTTTATGTCTGATAATATTCTTTGTTCTGAAGTCCACTATGTATGATATTAATATAAGGGCTCTCGTTTATTTTGGTTAGTATTTGCATGACATATCTCTTTGCACCTTTGTTCTTTTAACCCATTTATGTCTTTATATTTATAGTGGGCTACTTGCAAACAGCATATAGTTGGGTCTTGCTTTTGTAAAAAACATTTTTTTAATTTGTATATAGATCATTCACATTTAATATGATTATTGATATGTTTGAATTAAAATCTATCATCTTATTAGCTGTTTTTTAATTTGTTCCTTTGCCTTTTTTCTCTTTTACTGCTTTCTCTTAGGTTACTTGAGCATTTTTTAATTATTTCATTGTTCTTACCTATTGACTTATTGTTTATATCATCTTAAAATGGTTTTAGTAGGTGTCCTAAGGTTTATAAATATGTATCTTTAATCAGAATCTACCTTCAAATAATATTATACCATTTTATGTATAGTATAAGGACCTCACAACAATATATTCCCAATTTCTCCCTCTAATTCATAGTGCTATGTTTGTTATATATTTTACTTTTACATGTTATAAGCACATAATATATTGCTAGTATTTTCACTTAGTTTGTCAATTATCTTTTAGAACAATTAAAAATAAGAAACAAATTTTATTTTACCTTCTCTTTTCCACTTCCAATGCTCTTCATTTCTTTGCTTAGCTCCAAGTTTCTGTTTGGCAGTGTCTTTTTTTTTTCTTTCATTTAAGAAAATTTTGTGCTGGGTATAAAATTCTGGATTGGCAGTTTTTTTCCCCAATACTTCAAAGATGTTACTTCACTGTTTTCTGACTTACACGGTTTCTCTGATGAGTTGATGAATAGTCTACTATAAATATTATCTTTTTTTCTCTGTAGGTAGGAAGTCTTTTTCCTCTGGCTGTCTTTAGGATTTTCTCTTTGACTTTCGCCTCCCCCCATATACTTAGGTAGTTTGCTTGTTTTGTGTTTTCTTGTTTTGTGTTATCTTTATTTTGTATTTATCTTGCTTGGTGTTCTTTGACCTTTTTGGACCTGCAGTTTGGTGTCTGTCATTAATTTTGGAAGTTCTTGGCCTTTATTTCTTCATACATTTCTTCTGCTTCATTCTCTCTCTCCTCTTTAAGTGTCTGAATGTGTCTGTGCCCCAGTTGAGTAAGTGCTCATGTCTTGTTTCTCTCTTCAGGCACATGTCTGTGTCCAGATTTTTGATTCGTTGGCTGTCCTATGACCTCAGCTTTCTGGTGGGTTCAAGAAATGTGGTGATCTTGTAGCTTGTCTGGTTTCTTTCTTCTTGTGAAGGGGGGAATAATGCCTTTTCCAGTTCTTTCCATCTGTGAGTAGAAACCAGGAATCTATAACAAAATTTTAACATAATTACACTATATTTCATTTTATGCATATGCTGTGCTTTGTTAGAATCATTCCCTATTATTTGGCATTTAGGTTACTTAATATTTATTTTTGTTATTATTAGTAATGAAGTCACAAACATCTTTCGACCTATATCTTTATGCTTTTAACTGAGTAGGATAAACCATTAAAAACTGAATTGTTGGGTGTGTATCTTTTGAAGGTTTTTATTAAATGTTGCCAAATTGACTTCTAGAAAAGAATGACAATTAACCCACCCCCCAGCAGAAATGAGAGTGTCCATGGATTACAGTTTTGGGACTCTGGGGAAGCTGCCTCCATGAGCATGAGAAACACCCCTCACCGCAGACCTGGCATTTGCTTGGGCATGCCTGGTCCTGACCCAGAAAGACCTTGGTGTCCATCTCTGACCAGCTCTCACCGCATAAAGCACTGTCAGAAAGGAAGCCCTGAAGTGAGGCTGGCTTAGATATTGGTAAACCCCAGCCCAGGCTGTGACTGCAACATGCTCTTCTAAGACTGATTAAGATATTGGAGGAGCATTTTGACGTTTCCTGTCTAAAGAGTTCTAAACCAATTCCAAAGCACAGACCAACCCCACTCATGCAACATTGATAGTGCAAATTGGACATGATAGAGATAAATTTCTGATCAAGGCAACTTCTAATTATTGTGCTGGCAAATAAATAATGGAAGCAATCTTTGAATTTTTTTGGCAGCTGGGGGATGTTGTGATTTGTATTTCTAATTCCAAATTAAAATATTTAATGCTTTATAAAGCAGTTGCTATTTAAACTGCCAATAATATTTAACGTGAATTTACTCACCATTTCCTATCCTCATACTGTATAATTTATAACACTAAGTCCTTTCAATACTCCAAAATGCCAGATAAACTTTTCTCATTTGCTCTTAATTTGGTCACGCAGGATAATACCAACATCTGAAGGCTCTTTAAACTGCTTTTTAAAATGCGTTCCTGTGAGCACCACCCGTGGCCCTCTGCTCCTTGTCATCATCCATAATTATTTCCAATCTAAAGCGGTCCTTAATGCACTTATTAATCTGGCATTCTCCTCAGTGTGAAGCACATTCGGCTCTATTAATTTTTAAAAACCCCCTTTTTTATAGGGGACTGCAGATGCTTGGCTATTACTGAAAAGCTATTAGAAGTTAACACCTTTCTCTCCCCGGAGACTGGCATCGTCCTAGGCCTCCAAATGCCACCCTGTTTTACATTATCAGCTGCTAAGACGAAGTATTAGAGACCTTTTTTTTTTCTTTTTTGCTTCAGAGCTGGTCATGCTATTATTAGCTAATGGCAGAATTCTGTCTGGCCTGCGGGCTGAGAGACATGGAGCCTGGGCTGAAACACACAGAGTTTCAGATATTTTGGCCCTCTCAGAGTGTGTGCCTCCAGCTCTGGAGCACAAGTAGTCCCAGGTGAGTGGGGAAGGACTGGCTCTCGGAGAGAGGGAGAGATTATGCCTCCCTCTCCTCTTGGTGGCCTCTTCCACTTAGATGATACCCAGGGCCATTCCAGGCACCATAAAAACATGAGAAAATGGCTGAGGCTGTTGTGTAGAAACAAAAACCCAGGTTTCCTGTTTTCTCTGAAACTACAACAGGGACACAAGCAAAGCGACGACTCTTGGCTTCACAAGGCCTGACCGTGCACTGGGGGCCTGGGCAAGAGAGAGGAGAGGATGCTAATAAGTGATTTGTCATGGCCCATTTCAGGATATTGGGTTTTACAGCTTGGGGCTATGCTTCCAGGTCACCTGCTGGGAAGCTTTAGGGATGGGGAGACCAAGCTCCCAGGAATGGCTGCTCCTCAGAACTGGCCACAGCCTGGAATCCCCAGTGGGGCGGGAGTTAGGGGGAGGACCATCTTGGAAGCAGAGTCTTCATTGTGTTTCCCGGGCTCTGCAAGTGACCTCAGACAGGCCTATTTGGCTACAGACCAACCAGATTAACAGAATACTTACAGTGCATAGTTGGTCTTGTGCTTTCTCTCCCGGTCCTCCTCTACATTTGTATTTGGGAAAACAGAAGGCCAGGGAACAAAGCTGGAGATGCTGAGAGAGAGAACACAGATCATACAGACTTCAGCTTTTCCTGGGAACAGCTCTACTAGGTGCAAAAACAGCCCTGGTGCTCACTGCCGAGGCTGGACTCCTGTCCATGGGTCTTTCCTCCACTTTTCTAAAGCTTGGCCATTGGCCACATCAACTTCCCCTGTGGATAATTTCCTTGGGGAATGTTCCTTTAAGACACTCAGATCTATGGTGCTTGGAAAGACATTATTATCCCCAGTTTACAAATGAGGAAACCGAGGCTCTGAAAAGTTAAATCCTGTCCTAGGTCACACTGATAGGACTAGGACTCAGCCCAGGTCTTGTTGCTGCTGTCAGGGTCTGTGCTTTTTCTACTCCAACACCCTGCCTTGAAGGCTCCTGTGGTTTAATTGGGTCCTTGGGTCTTCACCAGCTAAAATAACTAGAAAACACATCACCCTGCACAGTTTAAGTTGCTATTGCTGGTCACTGGATGGTCATCTCAACCATTAATTGATTTCCTCAAGAAGTTGTTTCAAGGTACTTTTCTAAAGGATGGATGGCAAAAATTAAAAAAAAAAATCCAAGAAAGAGTTAAGATGTGGAACAGTAGCCCAAGAATATAAATAACTCATGACAGAACTGTTCTAATATAAGGCTTCAAAACAATACTATTTTTTGTAACATTATAAAGACCATTTTGCTCACAGTTCTATTTTTTCCGGATGCCTCAAATAAATGCAGTTTGTTTTACCTCGACATGGCATTGCTTGTAATTTAAAATCCTCACTGGACTAATCTCAAAGATAGTAGATTAAATATGATGATGGTAAAAATAGCAATAAATAATACCATCAACAGTTTCCATATATTGAGTGCCCACCATGTACCATTCACATGTACATATTATTATTTTCATTTTTAGGCTCAGAGAGGTTGAGTAACTCTCCCAAGTTTCCAGAGCATAGGTTGAAAGGATCCCGGCACCTTCATTCGTTTCTGGTGCATTGTATTGTCGCAAACTTTATTATTATTTTTTTTGAAGAAAATAATAAGACAATAGCTATTAGGAAAAAACGTGCATATATCTTTGAGCCTGTAATACTCCTTGAACGAATTGAATCTACAGCAGTTTGGCGTCTGGTTTTCCTGTCCCTGGGCATACATGTAAGGATGTTTTCTCCAGCATTATTTGTAATAATTAAAAAATTGAAAACAAACTAGAAGTCCATTAAAACAAGATTGGACCAATAAATTATAGTGTTGATATGCAGCAGTCCATGACACATTAAATGTCAAAAGTACACACTAGAGTAATATTTATCATATGATCCCATTTTAGCAAAAACCAAATCAAACCAAAGCAAAGCCTTGCATATGTGTATCGGTGGTTCGACTACTGTCTGGGTGCACATGGAGGATGTTCTCCAGCTTGTTACTATGGGTGGTCAGTGGGGGTTGGAGGATTATTAAATTTTCCTTATTTATCTTTGGATAAATTTACTTGTTATAGCAAGCATAAATTACTGTGTAATAAAAAAATAGAATTAAGAAAACAAGAGGAATAAAGTCACCAGGTAAAGTCAAGGCTGAAGATATTTGGGTTCCCACTTTACAGTCAGAGGATTTTAAAAATTAGCTGTGCTCCCGTTCTGGGAAAGGTTATTCCCAAGACTAGTCATTTTGAATATGTAACAAGATTTTTCCATTTTTAAATTGATGGCTCCCAGTGTTGTGTTCTTACACTTGACTTTAGAAAAGCATTTACATGTTAACACAGCTCGGCAATAATATAATCACTGCAATAGAGAATATTCTTCAGTTATCATAGAATGGTTGTCTCTCAAATAACTTAATTTTTCCTTGTGATTTAAACAGCAGATATGGATGGCAGAATAGACAATAGATAGTGAAGCAGAGGTTTGAATAAGAAAGTTGCTCACCCAGAATGTGCTATCTTTCTAATAAAAAGTAATGCTGATTGAGTGCCTGATAATGTACTTGATTGAATAATACTTTTGAAAGGCTGCTGAATAGATTGATTTTCTAACAGACTTTGCTCAAAATCACTCATGCCTTCCCTGTCCCTCAAGGAAGCGCCTTGTTTCAAATTACTGACTAACTGAAATGACTTCTACTCTTAGAGTCTAGAAGTTGTAACAGAGGCATCAACCTCTGTTGAGAAGACCGTCTCTGGGCTCCAATGCCTCGGGTGAGACAAGAACCATGTTGAATGAAGGCTGCTCTGTGGCAATGTTAAGACTCATTCTTTGTCTTGATATTCTAGTGACTTCAATTTGGTGGCCGTCAGCAGACCCCTTCCCTCTGGGGCTCTCCCTGCAGTGATCATTATTGTAGAAGTCTTCTGATGACGGAGCTGGGACTCTCATCTACTAATTCTATCATCCGCATCATTGATTGATTTTCCTTCTCATTATGAATTGAATTTTCCTGCTTCTTTGCATGCCTAATAATTTTTGTTGGATGCCAGACATTGTGAATTTTATGTTGCTGGGTGCTTGATATTTTTGTATTCCTTTAAATATTCTTGGACTTGTTCTGGGACACAGATAAACTATTTAGAAATGATTTGCTGCTTTTGGTGCTTGTTTTCAAGCTTTATTAGGAGGGACAAGAGCAGTCTTTAGCCCAGGGATAATGATACCTCTTTCAGTACTCTACCTGGTGCCCAGTGTCTTATGAGGTGGTGCCATTCTAGCGGATGGGAGCACAAAATGTTCCTAGCTGAGTGTGAACTCTGGTGATTGTTCTGCCCAGTCCTTTCTGTGGGTTGTTTTTTCTTTGCCTTTTCTGGAGTGGTTTTCTCACATGCTCACACTCATCCGTACTCAGCTGAAGAGTCAAGGAGAACAGATCATTAGAGCTGTTTCTGTGCCACTCTCTTCTCACAGGTACCCTACTCTTCAGATTCTGGCCTCCTTGGCCTTCCCAAACTCTTCATTGTGTCTCTTCAACTCAAGCAGACTGCTGGGCTCTGTTTGGGTTTCCCCACTCTGTGCTGTTGTTTGGAAACGTTCTCCAGGCAGTAATCTGAGCAATCATAGGGCTCACCTCCTTTATTTTCCCTCTTCGGGAGAGCACACTGCCCCATGCTGCCTGTTATTCATGGTCTGAAAACTCTTTTCACATCTTGTCTGCTTTTGGTTGTTTAAGGTGAGAGGGTAAACCCAGTCCCTGTCAATTCATCATGGTTGGAAATAGAAATTTTGGAGCCAAGACTCTCAGCCTCAAAATGCCAGCTGGGCCCCGTAGTCTCAGTGGGCTTCCTCAGCATTTTCTTCTAACGCAGTGACGCAGTGTCCCTTAGTGAGCCCCTAGAGTTGGGAAGTCTGAATCAGGCCTGGGAATTTTGCTCAGGGTTTTGGTTCTAGGAAGGAGTAAGATGTCGAGAGAGGCTTTTCCAAATGATGATAAGCAAGACGGTACCTGCCATGTGCTACCCGCAAGAGTTTCTTTAAATCACAAATTGTCACCTTCCTGCTCAGAGCCCTGGAATGGTTGCCTCTTGCTTGTATGATGAGAGGCAGCATCCTGGGCCCTGCCTATATTTTCAAATTCACCTCCTGCCCCCTTCCTTCTGCCTCCAGCCATGTTGGGTTTCCTTCAGTTCGTTGACTGTGCCAACCACCTTCCTCCACGTCTGCTCCTGGGCATGTCCCCACCTCCAGTCTCAGCTGTGATGTCACTTCTCTGGACTAGCTAAGTCCTCCCTGAGGGTCTCACAGCCCTCTGGACTCTCCTCAATGGCAGACACACCAGTGTGATGACAACAGGCCTTGTCATCCATGGGTAATCGTACCTGGAAATGCACCTTACACCAAACCCACTTAGCATAGGAGCCAATATTTCATGGAAAATGGGATTTAAAGAAAATTTGATTCATACTCTTTTGAAAACTGAGACTGGAAACTATGAAAATAAATTTATTTTTATCTTATACTTACCCAATTTTAGATTCTAACTCAAACCACATATTGAAGTTTAGAATGGAGAAAGGATGAATCAGTTGTCAATAATTTCAAGGAATATAATTTTCATGACAAAATAGGAAGGTGGCATGAGATGGTTTCCCTTGTTTCTTTTTTTTTTAAATCTTTGCAACACAAACATAAAGAAAGCTGTTTATTGCAAAGAGAGTCTAGGTCTTTATGAATTTTCCTAAGGGCTTGCCTTAATCACTCGATGGTCTAGCCATTCTGTTTTGACCCTCAATTCATCATCCCTGGCAAATCCCCCTCTTTCTGTTGTTACCTGATCTAACTGTCAGAGCCTCATCCATCATTGGCTTGGCACAGGGTTTAAGCTGTTCTCTAGCATCACTCTCATAGACATGATAAAATCCTACATCTACAGTAAAGTCTTCAATTTCTTTTTGCAATTTGTTTGCATTGCAATTGCATCATGCTGTCAGATAACCAAAAAACTAGGAGAGATGAATCAAAAATGATGACAACTCTTGGGCTGTGAGAGATGCTGACATTATGTGTGTTGCTTGAGTGGAAATTGATCTTACTAGTGGTTGGTTCACTGAATATTTTGGAAATTATCATGATAATTTTTGTTTCCCTATGAAACTTCATAAATGTGGACCCTTGGCTAACAAGTGCTCAAGAGTATGTTGCCTCCCTATATACAAATATTTGTAAACTTACTTGGTTAATGTTGTTTCCCTCATGGGACATCAGCTCACAAGAGCTGGACTGCTGAACCACAGGGGCCCAGAACAGACCTGGCCCAGAGTCAGGACTTGATAAAATGTTTATTGAACAAATAAACACACTAAAGAAGAACTAGGAAGAGGGGATCCTTCTAGGGTGGTCTTGGCTCATCAAATCATTCCATTGTGAATGATCTGAGCTCTTCAGATCAGACACCTATACTTTGGTGGCAAGCATTGTGCTGATTGGTTGAAATTCTTTCATTGTTGTTCTGTGGTAGTGTTTAGTAAGATGAATGTATAAACCAGGTTACTGATCTACAGGGGAAGTTAAAGGAGAGATGCTCGTCCCCCTGAGGGCAGGAGTTTTAGAGAGAAGGAGTTTTACTCTGGGTTCAGTGTGTAAGGGTGAGGTGAGGTGTGGGTCTGTGTTAGGGGACTCAGGCTAAGCAGAGCACTGGGAGAAGGGAATGTTGCTATTTCTCACCTCCACTGAAAGATCCCCTTCCAGAGTTCTGCTTTGCTTCAACCTGGGAGGGTGGGGTGTGTGTGTGTGTGTGTGTGTGTGTTGTTAAATTCCTTGAATGGTTTTGGGAGCTTCTGGCCTATCTCTAAGAGACTTGCTTCTCAGGCCCAAGAAGATGTATATAAAGAACCAATATTTCAGCCCCAGACCATCTGTCAGAGGAAATGCATTGCTTTTGATAATTTTTTCTACTCTGGAAAATTTCTCTTAAAGTGGCTTGCTTTGGGGATATTTTAGCCCCTGGAGATTGCCTAATACTGGGCTTCTAATATTGGCCATATGAACAGCCTTCATGACTGAGGAGAGTAGCCAGGTACCCCTGAAGACACATGCTAGAAGGAGGAAATTTCTTTGATGTTTTACTGGAAAATTAATGTAAATTTTGCATTTGATTTCAAGATATACCCAAGTTTACTTTTATATAAAAATACCCCCCACAAAACAAACACCCAAGGAAAAAACCCCTTTAAGTAAAAATTATACAACTAGAAGACGTAACAAGTGGATTCTATGGGCTTTTGTACTATCAGGCAAGAATATAGGGGTTTATATACCCCAGTTTGTGAAATGACTCTTTTACGTTAATGACTGTTTTCTGGAAGAGTCATTAACACAATAAACTTCCCCCTCCACCCCCCCCCCCCCCGCAAGCTCACTCTCCGATGCAGCAGCAACATCAATCTCTGGGTCCTCCTTAGCACCAATCCCGAATTAGAAAAGCAAAATCCCTCTTGGCTAATGTACGTTCTTAACTATTTCCAGCTCCAGTTCCAGAAATACAACTTTATGAAATATCAGTTCTGTTCAGAGAGCATTTAGATGTCCGTTATGATCTTGTTCCATCATTTAAGAAAACACATATGTATTGTTCATGTATCAATTTTTCTTCTAGATGACTTTTGAAAAAAAATTGTTGGATCAGTTTCCAGAGAGGTAAAAATATGAATTTGAGGGTTCACCAAATTCTTGAGGTTCCCTGAGGTTTTTCTTCCTGTTGAGATCTGGGGGTTTTCTTTTCCAGAAGGCCTAGTACCAGCTCTGCTCTTGCATTTTCTGAAGGCTTCATATCCCAGCAGAAAGCTCTTTCTGGATTTAGATGTTGACAGTAATTTCCTTTCTTCACATGCCAGGATCAGTTACAGTTTCTTCTGATAAACTTTTTCCAACTTCATATTTTAGCCTAGAATCCAACAGGATCATTAGAAAACTGATGAAGCATTTTATATCTGTGCTCATCTGTCAGGTAGCTGAATCTGAGTTTGGCTTTGAGGCAAAAAAATCTCCAGATACTATGCTATGTCTCAGTTGGTTCATACAATTTTGCCACATTCATGAGTGTATGTTAATAAGATTTAGAATCACAGAATGAGGCAAAACTAGAAGGGAATTTCAGGGATCATTTAATTGACTCTCTTCATTTTTAGTGCAAGAAACTAGAGATCAGAAAGTTTTAGTGACTTGCCAAAGGTCACTCAATGAGTTAGAGCAGGGTCCCATTCTCCTGACTCATTCTAGGATACCACAATATGTAGTTAACTTTTGCTGCATGTCAAACTGCCCCAAATTTAGTGGCTTAAAACAACAACTACTTGTTTGAGTAACATTTCTGTAGGTCAGCCATTGGCCTGAGCTCAGCTGGGTGGTTCTTCTTGTCTATGGTGGGTTTGGCTGATCTTGGCTGGGTTTGCTCATGTGTCTACAATCAGCTGGTGTGCTGGCTGGGGCTGGCTTAATCTGAGATGGCTGGGATGACTGAGGCCCCTCCCCAAGTTATCCCTCATCTTTCCAATAGGCTAGCCCAGCCTTGCCCACATGGCAGTCAGAGGGTTCCAAGTGCAGCAAGGGAGAAATCCCTCACTGTGCAGTCTCTTTTTAAGACTCTGCTTGTGCCATGATTGCTAATGTCCTATTGGTCAAAGTAAGTCACAAGGCCAAGCCTGGAACAGAGAGAAAGACAGGATATCCTATAGGCTATCTTTTTAAGAGTCTCACTTCTAGTTACCTAGTATGACAATATTGACATACAGTCTTTGTGAATTATATCATGGACTAGCCTCTTATAATCTAATTATTTTATTTCATCTGGTGCTGGTAGATTGTAATTTATTGCATATTATTTCCTTTTGGAGTACAATCTATTATAGGTGGACGCATGAGAAAATCAAATAAAAAGCCATTTCTAGCCCCCCAGTTTATGATGGAAACTTTCTTCAAATTTCCAAAATGCTGTTAAAAAGTAAACCCAAAGGATCTGTGGATCTCCACCAATATTTATGCATCACTCTGAGGGGCAACGATAGTTCTACCCTTCATGTTTTAAGGCCATTATAAGGTTTGTACATGAAGCCCTTCCTTTATTCCATTTGACTCTGATAACATTCCTGTGGAGTAGTCAGGCATGAGTTATTTGCCCCATTTTACAGACTGGGAAACTGAGCCTCAGAGAGATTCTCACTCCCCCTTGGGAATTCCCATGGGGCTGCACATGTAGATGCCTTTGTCAGTTTCCTCTTCCCCCAAGTCTGTTCTTACATCTTTGGGGACCTGTGGGGAACCCCTCCCCCCAAAAAAAACCAACCCCAGCTCTCTGTCAGTTCTATAACCGCTCTTCATTCTCAAGGTTGGAGGACCATTCTGCCTCTGCCACTCTGGGCAGAGGGCTCCTGCGTTTTCTTTACTGAGAGGAGCCAGGCTGCAAGTGTGAGTTCCTGGCCTCCTGCTCTGCTCTTGGTGTGCCTCGGTCTGTCTGAGTGTCATCCCCTCATCCTCTGGGGTCCTCCTCCTCCACTTCCTTCTCCCCTGAGTTTAGTTCTTCACTGGGCTCCTGGTTCCATCCTTCTCAGTCTTGGGGTCAGGAAGACTCCATGGAGGAGGTGGCGTTGTAAGCTGAGCCTCAAGGATGAGTAGGGTCAGCCTGGTGAGAGGCACTGGCAATTGTTTAAAGCATTTTCTAGACAAGAGGGAACAGCAGCAACCAGGATGAGAAGTGTATGTGAGTTGTTATGACTGGAGGGTAGAGTATGTGTGTTAGGGGCAGGAAAAAGGGAAAAGATGGGAAGATAGGCCCTTCTCTCTACTGGCCCCACCAGAGTTTGATTCTACCTCAAGAGAAAATCACTGTATGGTGGGATGAACACCCAGAGAAGTGTCCATCTTGCTAGTCAGAGTCCATAGTTAATGGCTACCTGGTGCTTTCCCCACCAAGGAGCCCATATGCTTTAGTGCTCTTGGAAAGCCTGGAGTGGTGCTATAAGGACTGGCACATACCCCCATGATACATACCTGAATGCAGGTCGTGAGGATGCCATGCTCTGCACAGTCAGCATCTCCTCCATCAGCTCTCAGGGCCTGGAAAAGTTGTGCTTCCTCCAGCTCTTCTTGGGTTGCTTTGCTTTAGTCTGGTGGATATCATGCATGGTTAGACTGTAATTGATTTCAGTTCCCTTTTTTCTTTGGCTGCCAGGAAGCTCAAGGATGAGTGTTTTCCTAACATATTTTAAAAAGTAAAAAGCACTCTATTGATTTTTGTAAATATACATATAAAATAATTAAAAATTTTTAACAATGCAACTATGTATGAAAAAAAGTATAAAAATCACTCCAAATAGTACCATTTGGTGAATATATTCCAGATATAATTTTCTCTGTGTGTGTGAAGAAATATATATCGTGATCTAGATATATTTGCCATATATATCAATATCCTTGAATGGACTTTCATACATCTGTTTATCTACTTATCTACATCTATCTCTGTAACTCTCTCCATTTCTCTCTCTCTCTTGCTCTCTACCTATCTATAAATAAATAGATGATTGTATGGAAGTCCATTCATGAAAAAGGGATCATATGAATTATGCATATTATTTTTAATATAAAGCCTTAAATTTGATTCTACTTGTATTTAAAAGAAAAAGAAAGAAGCTAAAGGAAAGTGAAAGGAATGGTTGAACTTGAAACAAAAGGTTTTTTTTAAAGGAGACATTCTTTTCTGAAAGATCTGAGGTTAAGAAAAGAGATTAAGGAGAAAACATTGAAACTGGAGTAATGATGTTTTTCTAGCTGTGTGGCTCCCAGCCACCTCCCAGCCATGAGAGATGAAGACACAAGCACGCTCACACCTCCCACGCCCTTCCTTGAGGACTTTTAATACGTTCACAGTTCACACAATGGTTTACTATTAATTCTATGTTTAAATAGATTCCATTGTCACCATTGGCCATTTTAGCACACCTTCTCCACCTCCGAGTTCTCAATTTTGATTTATCTCTTAATTGGCTAGATTTCACTGCCAAGTAGCTTTGTCCAGAAGATACTATATTCCCCGAATTCTTTAAGTGTCTGTCTTGTAATTCTTTTCGTGTCTGAGAATGTCTGCGTGGTGCCTTTCTACCTGACACGCACCTGGGCTGGCTGGGGTGCTCTTGGATTCCCTTCTTTTCCTTTTGAATGGGATGTTCTTGCTCTGCTGTTTCAGACATGGGATGTCGCCTTAGGCCGAGGGCAGCCTAGCCCTCTCTTTCCTCGATGGCCATTTGCTTTCCGTGCCTGTATTCTTGAGAAATTGTTATGTCTTCGTTGTAGTTAAATTACTTAATTAGAACATATCATAGTGTTGAAAATACTGAATGAAACTGTTTTTTCTGGAACATTTTGCATTGTGGATTCAGTTCTTCCTTCTTCTCAGACAGTGCTGGGTTATATCATTTGATTCTTTTCCATTCAATACTTTTTCCATTTCTTTTGTGCCTTCTTGATTCCAGTGACACTAATTTTCTCATGCTGGATTCTCTTTGCTCTGATTTCTTTGTTTTTTTCATCTATTTCTTGTGATTATCCAGGCCTTTCTTCTAAGGCAGTAATTTGATTTTCAGCTGTACCTGCGCTGTTCTTACTGGTTTAATTAAGTTGTTTATTTTTAAATACTGTTCAGTCCACAATTTATTTTCTTTGGTTTGCAATCTCCATTTTCCTCTCATTCTGCCATTTTCTCATTCTCCTCATCATTTTATTATGAAAAGTTTCAAAGATACAGAAAAGTTGAAAGAATTTATGGTGGATACCCATATGCCCACCACCCACATTCCACAATTCAAATTTTACTCTACTTGCTTCATCATGTATCTGTTAATCAATTATCCCTTCCATCCATCTATCCATCATGTTGTTGTTTTGCTGGGTTTCAAATGCAAGTGTTGACACTGGTACACATCCCTCTAAATACTTCAGCACGAATATCAGTAATTAGAGTTTCACATTTATTTGCAATTATTTTTTCCTTTGATGTAAAATTTGCACACAGTGAAGTTCACAAATCTTAAGTGTGCCATTTGCTAAGTTTTTCCCAAAAATTTATTATGAAAAAATTTCAAATGTATAGCAAAATTAAAAGAACTTTACAGCAAATAATCACATATGTATTACCTAGATTTCTCCATTAACATTGAAATGTACTTGCTTTATTATGCATCTACCACATATTTTCTTTTGAGGTCAAATTTACATACAATTAAATGTAAAAATCTTAGGTGTACCTTTGATAAATTTTAACAAATACATACACCGTGTACTCCAAACCACTGTCAAGGTATAGAACATTACCTCAGATAACTCCCTTGTGCTCCTACTCAGCCAGTCTCCTGCCCCTACCCTGCCCCTGAGGTAATCACTGTTCTGATTTTTTTCTATCACAGATTAGTTTTGCTCACCCTAGAACGTTGCATAAATAAAATCATATCGTATGCACTCTTTTGCATAAGGCTTTTTTCACACAGCATGATGTGTTTGAGATTCATCTTTATTGTTGCCTTCATCAGTAATTTGTTCCTTTTTATTGCTTAGTGGTTTCCCATTGTATGAAGGTGTCGCTGTTTGTTCGTTCAGTCTCTTGCGGATGGACAACCTAGGATGCTTCCAGGTTTTGACTACTATATGTAGAGCTGCTAGGAGCATTCTCGGGCAAGGATGTTTTCATTTCTCCTGGACAAATACCTACGATTGGAATTGTTGGGTCGTAGGGTAGGTGTATGTTTAGTTTTATAAGATACTGCCAGAACTTTTCCGAAATTGTAGGTTCTAGTTGAACTATTTGAAGGTTCTAGTTGTCCTATATCCTTGGCAACATTTGATGTTGTCAGTCTTTTTAATTTTAACCCACCTGGTGGGCGTATAGTGGTCATTTTGGGCTCTTTTTAAACATTGGATTCGTGTTCTTATTGCATTTTTCTTTAGCTAATGCACTTGTAAAGGACTTTCTCCTGTAGTCTAGTTAATATTTCTTCCATGGTACTGTCATGTCTGTCTTTTGCCTGCTATATTTCTTTTCCCTTCCGGGAGGTGTGCCCATCAACTGGACATTCTCAGCTACGTAGTTGCTGCAGTGTTTCTTTTCATGCCATTTGTGTTTGAGCAGCTCCCTCTAGACATTTATTTTGATCTAATATTTTGATCTAATGGAGTGCCGTTGGCTTCTTGACTTCCTTTCCATTGTGCTTGAGGGTGGTTTAATTTTTTTCCCTTGGCTACATTATTTTTTGAACGCAGGTTTATTGAGGTATGATTTACATACAGTAAAATTCATCCTTTCCCAGGCGTACAGTTCTATGAACGTTGGCAAGTGTATGCAGTTGTATAACTCCACCACAATCAAGATAGTCACTATTTCCGTTATTCCAGAAACTTCCCTCATGCGCCTTTGTAGACAATCTTCCCCCCAACTCCCAAGCCCTGGTAACATCTGCTCTGTTTCCTGTCCCTATAATTTTGCTTTTTCCAGAATGTTACATAAATACAATCATATAGCATGTAACCTTTTGAGTCTGTACCTTTCACTTAGAATAATGCTTTTGAGATTCATCCACGGTGTTGTGTGAATCTAGTTTGTTCTTTTTATTGCTAAGTATTAATCCATTATGAGGATGTACCACAATGTGTTTATCCGCTTTCCCATTGATGAACATTTGAGTTATTTCCACTTTTGGGTGATTATAAATAAAGCTTCTATAAACATCCACATGCTGGCTTTTTGTGGGTGTTCATATCTTTGCAATATTTTGAGGACTGGCGTTTCATGCTGTAGTCACGTATTTTTGTTTTGAGTAGTTCCAATAAAGCAGTTCCGTGTTAGACTTCCACTTCTGGAATTTTGCTTAATATCCTCTCTTGGGCTCATCACACCCAGCTGGGGGGATATACCATTCCCATGGGGCGTTCCTGGTTTTTGGATTGTTTCCCCAGATTACCATGTGACCTCACTTCTCTCGGAGCCAGTCAGGGCCCTGCTCATGGCCCCATTTTCCCTGTTTTTCCCAGCAACATTCTCTACTCTCGCCAGTCAACGCTGAGAAAGCTGTGGCTTCCCTTTTGCTTGGCTTCACTCCAGATCTGAGGGTATTTGTGGGAATGGCTGAGATTTTGTAGACGCCCCCCTCCCAAAATGGCTTCTGGGGGGTTGAGAGTGGGGTTGGCCACCTTGAGGCATTGAATGATTTTGCTCTGCTCCGTAATTTTTCTTCTCTTCCGTTCACTGACACTTTTGTGGCTTTGTGCTGAGTCTTTTTCCCTTTTTTCCAGTTTGTTTTTTAAAATTAATTCCTTTAGCTATTTGGGGAGGGAGGTTCTAGATGCAGCTTCCACCAGCCATCCTAACTCAAAAATCTCTGCATACCGTTAAAAACTGTACGGACCTTTTCAACTTGCATTTTGATGTCTTAACTTTTCCTCTAGCCTCATCCTGCTATTCTTGTGTGATTTTCCTTTCTTCAGATTTCTTTATCTATTTTAAAACTTTATTGTGCTATATGCGTATTTACAAGCTGTCTCAAATACTTTTTGGAATGTAGTGGGATATAAATAAATCCATAAGATTACAAAAATCAGGATTAGTCAAGGGCTACCTAAGACCTTCAGGATGTGGTAGCTGCTGATAGCCTAGCATTTTGGATCTCAAGGCATTGGCAAGGACTTCTGGTTGAGTTTACTGGTGACTTCAGTAAGTTAACCAGTGTTGGTCTTCAGAGAACAGAGTTTCATTTTATAGCAGCTTAAAGAGTGCTGAGTAGGAGTCACAAAATCAAATACCTCCAGGCAGGTACTACTAATTGGTGAAACAGTCAGGTAGAAGGCAATAGGGAGTGGTGGGGACTGGGGCAAACCAGAGATCACCTATCCTGTCTAATGGTGGATGCTTCTTCTCCACTTCAATATGTAGGCAGACATATGGGCTAATCTTACCAGAAGGTTTAGAGGGGCCAGATATGAAGCAATTGGTGAGACACCAGTTTTTAACACTCACCCACCCCACTTCACCACGATATGCTACCTTCAGATGAAATCTTAGATGGAAATCCAGTACCTATAAGAGTAAAGGGGGGGCAGCTCAGTTGGTTTGAGTGTGGCACCATGAAGAGGTGACCCCAGAGGCCCCTTCTCAAAGCCCCATGGCTCTGAAGAACAGTTTGGAGACTTTCAGACTAGATCATGGGCAAGGTCCTTCCTCCCTGCCCTGATCTCCTCTTGTGCCTTACATACCCATGAGAAGTCACTCACAACTTCTCAGCCCCGGACACTGTGGCTTTATACATAACACACTGAACCTGCACAAAGTTTAGGACATGTGTATGCTCTACAAATTTAAAAATTATTTTCAGAGAATGTGCTTTTGCCCAATAGATATATACCTCTGAGTGTGTGTATATCCATGTGTGAGAATGTTTGTGTGTCTGTATGTTTGTGTGTGTCTATGTGAGTGTGAACATGAGAAGGGGAATATAATCACGCCTCGGGTATTTATAGTTCCATGGGGAAGGCCTAGTTGCTCTTGTAGGGAATGTTTCGAGTTAGCGATATTCTAGAACAGGGGTCAGCAAACTTCTGCTTATGGGTCGAATTCAGCCTGCAGCCTGTATTTGTACAGCATATGAGCCAAGAATGGTTTCTACATTTTTAAAAGATGGTTTCAAAAAAGCTTAAAATACAACGCCTAAAATATTTACTATCTGGCTCTTTACTGAAAATGTACCGGATATTCTGGAATAACTTATATTCTCATTTAGTCTGAACCAACCACAGACAAGCCTGTAAATATGCATTCTGTGTAGGAGATGTATGCACGTGCCATTTTTCCTGTTCTAGAAAGGGGTTGCTTTGGGTTTGCCCACTACTTCTCCCACAGTGTGAGGCAGTCCTGGGCTGGAGCAGCCACAGCTGAACCCATGCAAAGCCCGAGGCCAGATGAGCTGCTCAAATGTCCACACGTCTCTCTCCAGGCCTGGTCCCCTAGGAGCTGGATTCTCCAAATGAATGAACTGCTGCCTCGGCCGTGTTTGGGAATCTGGGGCCTCTAGCTGCCCAGTGGCAGCCATATCATCCCTTTGCATGTGCAATTTCCCAGAGCAGTGAGGACTTGGCTCAACTTTTGAGCTCAGATGGTCCAGTTCTCTTTGAGCCCAGGTGGGTCCCATGGATACTCCTTGGGGTAAGTAAGAGGCCTCTGCTGCTGCCTCCACATCTAAAGCTCTGGGGCGGGGTGGGAGGTGATCTTGGGAGCCATTCCAGAAGCCAGCCAGCCTGTGGGTCCCCTGCGTGCACCCAGGATGCTGGCTTTAGCTTTTGTTCATGGTATCTGGAGGGCACAGCTCCCCTCCCTACTCTGGAGGAAGCTATTTACATCATGGTTGGTAGCTCTAGCTAATGGCTATCCTTCTGAATCCTAGTGGGCAAAATTCTGCCCCTCAGATTGCAGCTCTGGACAGCTATTCTTGGGGGCTACTGGGAGCCCACCCTTGGGCTGAGGATGAGAACACTCCAGTGGCACCGCATCCAAATCTGGCTTCAGCCCCAGCTCCCACTGTAATCTTGGCATGGCACATTCCTTCTGTGGGACTTAGTTTCCCCATTTGGAAAGGTGAAAGGTGGACTAGATCTCTTCTTTTCAAACTGGGATCCTCAAACCAGTGGACAAATCCTCTACGATTAAAGAAAATTCTATTTTTGTTTGACTGATAATTCAAAAATGGATGTAAATATTTTTTGGCTTGTCTGGCTCCGGTCACCTTATACCAGGGCATGGCCATAAGATTTTAGTCCCCAAGTTTTCTTTGTGTCATGACGATGCTGGGTCAGTTAGAACTAGGCGCTTTAATCCACACAGGCTAATGAGGGGAAGCACAGATGTGGCTGAGGGAGCATCTGGGCTCACGGAAGGCCCGTGGTGGCATGGCTCTCTGTGTGCCTGAGAGTGTTTGCGGTAGTTAGAAGAGAGAACTGAGTGGGGGTACTGAGTCATCAGACAGCCCTGCGCCTTGCTAAAGGCACACACATCTGCACCCTGGCAGGCCGCCCGTGCTTGCAGAGCAACGCCTCTTCAGCAAATACGTCACCACTTGCACTACTTGCATGCTGTTAATTTTAATGTTAATGTTTTTGTCATTTTGTGGGCATTGAATCCAAGAATATTTTTTGGTTTTCTAGTTAAGTAAGAACTAAATGCCTAAGATGATTATACCTAATTACATGTGTGTGTATGTGTCTATTTAAATAACATTATAATAAAATAATTTAAGACAAAGTCAGGGGCCTGTGGACATGTATTTCCCTTTCACAGCGACGTGCACATTACCTAAGAATCAATGGTCTAAAACAGAGGCCATAAAGGGCCAGAGAGTAAAGAGGGTTTGCGAGTCACATAGTCTCTGTTGCAACTACTCACCTCTAAAGGAGTAGTGCAAAAGTAGCCACAGATAACACGTAAACGAATGCTCAGCTGTGTTCTTATAAAACTTTATTTACAAAAACAGGCAATGGCCTGAATGTGGCCTACAGGACATAGTTTTCATCCCTTCTGTAAAAGATTGTTGCAACATCTTCCTTCTCTGATACTTGGCAAAGTGGTCTTAGTGAGGTGACAGGTTTTCTTGACTACTCTCCCCAGAGTCTCCTGCTTCTACTGTATAAACGCCCAGGATGACTCAAAGATGAGTTTCTGACTGCCTGAGTGAGGAGGTGAGGTTGTCCCTTGATGCTGGAAGGTTCTTTGCTTTGGCCATGGGTTCTTACTCCACCTTAGGATCCCAGAGTTAGCTGGGATTTCTTTGTGTCTCTCCTGGTGACCACCTCTGCACCCTGTGGGGGGTCATCCCTGCTCCCCTGGCACACATACCTTGCCGACATTTGTAGGCTGTTATTGAAATACTCTTGCAGCCCAGCCTTATGAAGCTGGGCCCTTTTATCTTTCTTTATAAATCACCCTCTCCCTCCACTTAATCCCGCCTGGCCTGCTTCTCTGAATGCCCTCCAATTTGTCTCTGGTGAGCTGGTTCTGAGCACCACTAGCTGCAGGCAGCCAGGTGTGGCCTTACTGAGGCTTCAGGGAAAGGGAAGGGTCCCTTTTCCATCTGCTGGGGAAGGGGCTTTGGCTGAAAATTCCCACATCTTTGCTCTGCTGAACAGAGCCTAAGTTGTTTGTTTACTCAACAGTCACTCAACAATTATTTATTGATCTTTGCACTAAGTGCCAGGCAGTGAAGACAATGGCTGTGTCACTGCAGTCTTGGGGCTAACACGGAAGGGGTGAAAAAATGCCCAAAATAGTTACATACTTTAGAAGTGCTATGGAGGAAACCAACAGAGTTTGAGCTGGACAATGGTGGGGTAGAGAGCACAAGGACAGCTGCTCAGGGTGGCTGAGAAGGCCCTGAGGAGGTGACATCTGTGCCTGGGCCTAAAAGATGAGAAGGAGCCAACCATGAGCACAGTGGAGCAAGAAACATCCCAGACAGAGGAAGAGCATGTGCAAAGTTCCTGTGGTGGCAAGGGGCTGCTATACTTGATGGTGTGAAGGGCAGGAAGGAGAGTGTCTGCTCAGAGATCTGCCTGGGAGTTGCAGGGCTCTTAGGGAAGATGGGCTCAGCAGCATCCTCGGTGGTGCAGTGAAGGCAATAGCACATGCAGATGTGACAAGCTTCATCATCATCATTGTAATGGCTTCTACCTAATGGCAAGGGCTGCATGCTTGACATTTTATTAAATTCATTGTGTTTAATACTCAGGGCAACACTTTGAAGGAGTTATACCCTCCCCTGAATTTTACAGATGAAGAAACTGAGGTTCAGAGAGGTTAAGTAATTTACCCAGTGTCACACAGCTAGTAAGTAATAGAGCTGGGATTCTAATCTAGGCCAGTTGGACTCAAAGCCCCTGCTTCATTCTCTCTTTGATTCAAAATTCTTCTATTACGTTGTGAAATAACTAAAGTCTCCTGCTCATTCACTCACTCCCTATGCAAGATGCAGGCAATACAGAGACAAAATGACACAATCTTTGCTCTTGAGCTCATGATTTAGTGGGGAAGACAGAGGGACAGGCAACAGCCATACCATGGAATAAGTGCTATGCGTGGTGTTAGCATAGGGGTCTGTAGGCAGGAAGGCTTCCTGGAGCTGAGTCTTGAGGGGGGAAAGATGGGAGTAGGAAAGGTGTTTGAGGCAGAGGGAACAGCATACACAATGGCTCAGAGGCACAAAAGCATCTGCTGTGCTTGGTAGTGGTCTTCACATCATTTGACCTGGTTGGAGCCCTGGCTTTGGGAAGACTGATGAGAGTATCTTTGGGGAGGTTGGTTTAGGGTATGCTAGGTTATGAAGGACTGTGTTCCCATGCCACATTTATCTTGTGATTGAATCCAGAGAAAACCACTGAAGGTACTGAATATGGGAGGCTGGAGCAGACTGCCTGGGTCCACACTCCACCTCTGCTGTTCACTGGCGGGCAGGACGGCCATCTCCCAGTGGGGTGGAGAAGTGGCCTAGAACTCAAGTGAGCTAAAAGGGGGACTAGGTGGGGGTGGGAGAGGATTGAAGCCCCCCAGGGGCTTGGAAATGTGAACCTCCTGATTTTTGGGGCTCTGAGGGCCATTTTTAACAGGATGGGCCTTGAAGACTCAAGGAACCAAAGACTTATCTGAGACCAAAGTCCTTCACTTCTCCCTTGACAGACTCCAAATGCATCTGGGACAGTCCAAGGTCCCAGTAGGTGGCTGAGAAAAGTCAGAGTTGAAGTGGGGTGGGAGGGAGAGGCTATTTATTACACATACCTTCTGCACACCGAGTACTGCTCTGAGCGCTTTACACAAACCACCACATTTGCTGTGAGGAAGCTGCTATTGTGGCTGTCTTATTAATGAAAAGACAGACTCAGAGAGGTGAGGCAGCTGGCCTAAGGTCACACAGTTGATCCGCGGCAGAGTGCAGCCTCTCTGACTTGAAAGCCTGTTCTTTTTCCACTTCACTGTTAGTTTTTTCCACGTCGTCTATAGCTTCCCCCAGTGGCTGACTCTTTCCACCACAGCCCTGTGACTTCCAGGGCCTGACACATAATAGGGGCTTATTTGCACATGCAACTCAGCTTCCTGTTCTTGTACGCATTTGCACCTCTGACAGTGGGTGAAAACTGGAGCTTTAACACAGCTTTGCCAGCTGCCTGGCTTAGCGAGAGGGCCTAGAATCTGTGGATTATTATTGGTATTATTTTAAGTTTAAACTCAATGGCTGAGGGCTTTGCATTGAGTCCCTGAAGTTGGACACCGTCAACATCTCCCTCTCCTGGGCTTGAAAGCGAGAAAGAGATACTATTCCCTGTGTAGATTCGAATGCATGAGGAACTGCCAGAAAATGTCCTCCAGCTGTGGGGCAGTCCAGAGGGGACGGCCTGTGAGTTCTGGTGGCCTGTGCGGGAGGAACGAGTCCCCCCTGCCGAGCCTCCCGGCCCTGCTTTCCCAGCTCAGCTGAGGCGCATGGGAGCCGGGAGCCCCAGGAGCACCGGGAGCTGAGCTGCAAACGTCCGGCTGGCCCGGCCCCTCTCAGCACGTGTGATGCATTAGGTCAGACGGCTCCCCGGGGAATCCCTTCCCATCATCTCCTCCGCGGCAGTTCAGAGGTGGCGCAGAAGATGAAAATGAGCACGTTTGCAGGTCACACGCCTGTTGGACTGGGGCCTTTTTGGCTGGGGTGTGGGGAAGAAGGTGACATTTGAGGTCTGAGTGAGGAGCGAGGTGAGCCCAGGCCGACCAGGCCCTCGTGGCTGCAGAGCAGGGTTTGCAGAGGCCGGACGAGGCGGGTGCAGCCGGGCTGCTGGGGAGGCAGTCGGTAGCCTGTCTGCCGGCAGCCACACTCCCAGGCCTGAGCAAGCTTTCTGGGTGCTCGGTGCAGATCTGTGCTTCGGGAGGCCAGGACAGCCAATACCAAGCCACTGGGGACCCAGAAACAAACTGTGGCATCTGGAGTTTGGTGGGGATGGGGGGGTTGGGCACAGATGAGCCCCCCATCGCACACTCCATCCTGCCTGGGGTGCCTGGGCCTTCCCTGGTGTTAGAGACCACAGGGCCCTGGGAAACACATCCCAGCAGGGGCCTCCACTCATGCCCGACCCCACGCTGGGTGCTGGGCTGGGTTTCCCCGTGGTGACTCATTCATTCATTCACATAAAAACATGTATTAACTGCCATTCTATGCTAAATGCTCAGGAAACAGCCAAAAGAGTTCCAGTCACTACCCTTGCATACCTACGTACAAAATAATCAGCTAGTTATAGCAGATGTTTTTGTTAGGAAATTTAGGGTCATTCCCAAATTTGAGAACCCCACTTCCGTAGCAGACAATATCCCTTACATAGTGCAGACAATTCACTGGACCCTTCCAACCCTCAATGAGTCCAGAAATGCAGTACTAAGTGTGTTTTCAGAATTATAAATCCCCCCAACTCTCCCTCCAGGTTTCCTCCCCAGTGGGGTGAGGTGCGTCCTGCGGCTGCAGCCCCGGGACACGCCAGAGAACACCGGCTCGGCTGAGATGTGAGTGCTGGGTGGTAGGCTAGGCGTCCTCCATGCATGGGCACTGTCCTCACACTTTGGCCAGGGGTCATGTGGTAAAACAACAAGAGTTTGCTGATGGCTCCACACAGCCGCTGTAAAAGCCCTGGCTTTTCAGGTCTCTTGGAAGAGGTCAGTCTAGTTTTCTGTTGAGTCCCTGGCATCACCGTTCTGCACCCTTCCCCTACCCTGGAAGCTGCCCTTAGGGCTACAGGCTGTCCTCTGCCCTCTCCCTTGGGAAATCTCTCATCTAGGAAAGATCGTGGAGAGGGACAGAAGTCAGTACGTGGAATCACACCCACCTGACTCCATGCCACTGGGAGCCTGTGGAGTTGGCTCTCTGGGCTGTGTTGGCACTCTGGACGGTGTCAGAGCTCTGGGCTGTGTTGGAGCTCTGGGCTGTGTTGGAGCTCTGAGCTGTTTGTCCGGTGGCACCTGTGCCTCTGAACTTCCCATCCCACCGCAGGGGAGAGGAAGGCGCTATGGCTTTGACAGGCTCTGAAAGCTTCCTTACCCTTACTACGAATCCTGTGAGTATGGTCAGGCTGCAACCTCCCATGGTCGCCAGGAGACTTGGCATGCTGTCAGGGGTATCCGGGGGTCCAGGAGGCAGGGCCAGAGGGTGGAGTGAATGACCCTCAGAGCAGGAGTTCTGTGGGGCCTCCATGTGAAGCGGGCCTTGGCTAAAGTACATTCCCAAACTGTTGCCTCGGAAGGTTTGATAAGGAGGGAAATTTAAGATACTACCTGGTTAGACTTCAGTGTTTTCTAGATGAGGAAACAGGCAAAGGATGCAAGCCACTGGCCAAGGCCACACAGGGAGTGTAGAGGCAGGGTCAGGCAGGTGCCCCCCAGTGCCCCCACTGCTGCTCTATCCTCCTGTGTCTCCAACTCAGGCTTTGAGACCATACCCACCTCGGGTGGGTCCCAAACTGAACCCCATGATGTCACGTTCTTCCACGTCTTCATGGCGTCGCATGTGCTGTCTCCCTCCCTGGAGCTCCATATGCTGCGCCATCTTCCACCTCGGCCCAGGGGTTGGCCCTCGGGAAGCTACCCCACCCTCCTGCCCCCACTCAGCAGGACTGTGTGCTCCTGCTCACTGCTCCTGGGCCCTGTGTCCCTGTGCCAGGGCCATTGCACTTCCTTGTCTCAGGGGCCACGTTGCCCCTACAGGTCACAAATGCCTCACCCGCCTTGTGTCCCCCAGAGCCCAGTGTAGTGCCTGACACACAGTAGGTCCTCAGCAGCTGTTTGTTGACTGACTGAAAGAATGAAAAGCTCATTTTGATCATTCTTCATCTACACAGGTCTCTTTCTCACCCTCAGCGGTGGTGAGCACGGGGTTGGGGGTGTTGGGAGGGGGGCAGTTTTAGCCGCAGTCATTGGGACATGTGAGGATGACTTGGCCCTGGGCAATGTAACCAACCCACCACTTATTGGTGCTCACCTGCACCACGGGCTTCCCTTGACTCATCTGTTGTCTTTGACTCTGCAACCAGCAGTTTGCTAGAAATGATTATTGGCAGGTGCTGCACTGGCCATTTTGCCATATTGGTGCTAATTATCAGTCCTGCCTCCTACCATTTGGGGAAGCTTTTACAACTTCCCACTCGACCATGTAGAAACTGAAGCTCTGAGACATGAATCAGCCCTAGTGGCAAATAGCAAGCCCAGGACCCAAGCTCAGGGTCCCCAGCTGCAAAGCCCGTGCTCTCCCGGCTCACCCCACAGCCCAGGACAATTCCCTAAAGCCAGGTTGCCAAAAAGCCTTTCAGCCCAATGACTTAGTTCCTGCACAACCAATTCCTTGACTCACTCATTTGCCAAATTCCTGAGGAATTTCCCAAGATATTTTTTCCCTCTTCCCCTATATCAGACCCTGCCCTTGCCTCTGAAGGCAAAATGGCTGTAGCCAATTGTCCTAGACCTAGAGACAGAGGAGGCAGAAGAAGAGACTCAGACATCAAACCCTCCTGAATAATTCTGCAGGTCACTCAGCAGATCCTGGACTGTTCAGTGAGTTGGTGGGTTGAAGAACTAGTCGTTTGGTGAATCTGGTGGTGGGAGGTGTCTATTCCAGACTGCCTGTCCCTCAGGGGCCGGGTGCAGCCCCTGGGGCAGCCTGGGCTGGGAGCCTGTCTTGATGGGGGCAAGTGCAGAAGCGGGGGAGGGCCCTAGTCTCCCAACACTTCTTGTCCCGGGTTCTGGTGGTTCTCCTGAGTGGGCTCCAGGGGGGTGATCTTTGTAGGAGGGAAGGGAGCCTGCTGGCCCCCGCCGGCGCTGTCCCTGGGCAGAGCCCCTGGAGACAGCCCTTGAGGGCCCGGACGCTCGCAGCACCCCCACATCCAGAGCCCCACAAAGGAGGATGATGGTGGCACCAGCTGTTGGGGCTGGAGAGGGTGGGAGGGCCCCAGACCTCATTCTCCTTTTGCCCAACTCAGTCTAGGCTGGGTTCCTCTGGCCCTGCTTGGTAACGCTGGACATCTAGTTCTTGCATCCTTGGGGAGGACTGTGGAGAAAAGACAGAAGGAAACCTTATTAAAGTGGACCAAAAGCTGTAGTGGTTACCAAATAGCTTTTAATATATCTTGCCACGTTTTGATGATCTAAGTATAAATGAATGAAAAGTACATGGGTTGCATTTTCTCTCAATTACGCATGATTTTAAAAATTGAGAGTAGTGCCAGCAAAAAGGCATTTTGGGCTTTATCAGAACCCAACATGGGAGAAACTGCTGGAGACATTCAACCTGTCCCACCTGCTCTCCAGCTTCAGCCGTCCTTTCCTTCTTTCGGTCCCTCGCATAGTTCCTCCGGGCACAGGGCTTTTGCACGAGCAGTTTCCTCTGCCCGGGACACTCCCCACTCCCCCCGGCCCAGTCACTCTTATCCAAGCTTTGGATCTTGTCCTACTGTCACTTCCATGGGAAGCCTTCATTGGTCTCTGGGAGGACAGGATCACAATGATCTCACTCACCTTTAGCTTCCAGGGCCTGGCACGACATAGACACTCAGGAAATGTTCTCTTTGAATGAAGGAGAAAGGATCAATCTGCAGTTTGGGACCCTTTGGTCAGAGGCGCAGAGTGTCAGGTTATGATTTCTGAGCTCTCCTGGCCCTGACACCAGTTTGCTCTGTGATCTCAGAGAAATGACTTCACCTCTCTGGCCTTACCTCCCCTGCCCAATGGGGAGTGGACTTGACTCGAGGCTGCTAGCTGGGCCACTCTCTCACACGTGCAGAGCCTGCTGGGCCGGCCCCTGGTGCCTGCCATGTCTGCCTGCAGGTCACATGTTTAATTCATTTAAATTCCAAGTGCTTCCAGGGCAGGATCTGTTTCACATTTGAGGGGAGCTGGGGCCAGACAGGTGCCCTTAGGAGAGCCCTGCTTGATGGGGGTCACTCATGGGCCTTGGCCTCTTGGCTTCTGGGCTTGAGGAGGATGCATCTACCTAGGTTCCAGGAGTGCAAGTCTCAAGATGGCTACAGGCAGGGCTCTCTCCAAGCGGCCCACACCCGCTTGTCCAAAAGAGCCAAGGTGGCCAGTGTGACCCCCCCAAAGTGTCCACATGTCCACTTCCTGTTGGGTCACCAGGCCCTTCAGCTGTGATGACCATCCATGGGAAGGTCCAGAGGGACACGTGTACCAAAAGAGGGCTGGCTTCATCTCCACGGAGAGGGCAAGCTTCTTGAACCTTGGGGTCACCCCCAGAGGAGAAAGCGAGGTGCTGTCACTGCAAACCAGCATGCTCAGACCTGATGCCTCTCTCCCGCCCTCTCTGTGGCTGTCTGCTCGCACCTTTTCTCCAGGCAAATGCCAAGCTTGTTAGAACCCTCATTTACATTTCATTAGGAGGTGTCAGGCTGGGTGTTAAAGAACAGAGCTGTTCCATCCCTGAATCCAGAGTTTTCGGGGCAGCACTCAGCAATGATTCCCCAGCAACCCCTTCAGTGGACCTACCTCCCCTTCCCAAAGCAGAGCCAGAACGATCTGAACCAAAATGTGAGCCTCTGTTTACTGAGCCCTGTGGTGGGCCAGGTTCAGCGCTAGGCCGTTTGCTCATTCTCAGCACAAATCTGAAAAGCAGGTGTTATCTCCATTTTGCAGGTGAGAAAGCCAAAACCCAGAGAGGTCAAGTGACTCATCCAAGGCTACACAGCTAGGAAATGACAGAGCTGGGTTGTTTCAAACCCAGGTCAGCCTCCCTCCGAAGTTCATGTCCTTTCTATTTCTCCAAGCCAACACCCATCTACCAAGGGGAAGGGAGCTTAGGTGTGATACTTACCTGTACCAAAGGATCTTAGTGTGGATCTCTTTAAAATGAGACGTGGCTGGGTGTGGGGGCTCAAGCCCGTAATCCTAGCCCGCTGGGAGGCTGAGGTGGGAGGATCGCTTGAGGCCAGAAGTTTGAGACCAGCCTGAGAGAGAGTGAGACACCGTCTCTATGAAAAATAGAAAAATTAGCCAGGCGTGGTGGCACAAGCCTGTAGTCCCAGCTATGTGGGAGGCTGAGAGAGAAGGATCTCCCAGGTGTTTGAGGTTACTGAGCTATGATGACGCCCCTGCACTCTAGCCCAGGCAGTAGAGTGAGACCTGTCTCAAAAATAAATAAATAAAATAAAAAATTAAAAAAATAAAATGAGATGTAAGATAGAGAGAAGGACAGACAGACAGACAGACACACTGTGCGTGTGCACGTGTGTGTTTAGGAGAAGGTCCCACAGTCTTCATCAACTTCTTAATGTCCCAAAGACCATGATCATCTGCTGCTCCATCCTCTTTAGATTTCTTTGGAGAAAACTACAGAACGCAAGGGTGGGGTTTCTCTGTCCGTTATGAGACACCATGTGAAATTCTCAGCTGAACTAAGCTACTGTCTTGGAACACAGGCAGCAGCTAACGACATTTTGTAGAACACGGAGACCTCTGATTCATGCTTTCGAGAGGGAAAATGCCACACTACTCACCTTCTAGCCTGGCCCTTAGAGCATGAACAGTTTGGAATCTCGTGGAGCAGACACAGCCTGTGGCTCATCTCAAAGACAGGGACAGGTGGGGCTCAGGGGAGAGTGGGAAAATCCCATTAGTTGCTCTTTATTCCTGGGGACTTGCCGGGACCTAGCAGCGAGCTGTCTTTAAAGAACAGTGGCCCACGTCCCCACCCATCCTTGAAAGCCAGTTCCTCCTCAGGTTCTTAACAATTGATGTTTTATCACATGTCCACACGCAAAATGTGTTTCAGCATTTTTCATTAGATTTCCAAGGCTCAGACTGATGAGGGCGAGGTAAGAGCCAGACACGGGGTGTGAAAGACAAAGGTTTAGTAATGAGTTCGAAATTTACAAAACACAGAAGCAAATATGGCTTCAATACACGACGTGACCCTTTATAAGGCTGGAAATTACTCTTCAAACATCATTCTGGCCTGACTTCAGAGTCGAGTGGATGCTGGGATACCACAGATTGACTTTGAGAAGTGGGTTGGTATTGCAGGAATTTTTTAATTTCCTGTAACTCACAACAATTTTCTCCCAGCGAGACTTAGACTCACTCCCGCGATGGTGCACTGACTGCGTTTGCTGAGCGATCCGCTGCCTGAACCGGCTCAAGGAGAAAAGGAAAACAGGAGGAAGAGAGGGCACAAATGGTATTACCTTGAAAAACAAATTATTAAAAGTTTTGCAAAATATTTCCAGGTAAAGGAGGGACCTGTTGCTTAAAAAAAAAAAAAGTTTCCAGGTAAACAAGGGACTTGCTACTTATGTGTTTTAAAAAGTGAAATTAAAATAGCATCACTTACACTTCTGAACTGAAAAGAATTTGGGAAAAGCAGATTATTATTAATTATTTTTAATAGCTTCTTAATTAGCCCTTCAAACAAGTTTTTCAAAATCCCAAAAGGTGTCTAATTTGCATGACATGTTTTTACTTTTCTGTGCATTTCATTAGCAGCACTTTTTTTTTAAACCTAACAGCAAGACGGTGTTACACACTTTCAGAAGGTGGACAAAAAAAAAAAAAAAAGAACTCATATAATTGCTCCAAAAAAGTCCTGCATTTCTTCTCCCGTCTCAGTAATGTCTTGACTGTATCATCTCGGGGCTCTCGTTAGAGCTTATCTGTCTTTCAGAAATCACTAAACAAATCTGTTAGAGTAAAACCACTATGTAGAGGATACCCACTGGATGGGACCCACTGGGGCAAGGATTTACTAGGCAGACGACCCCGTGTTCTTCCCAACAGCAAATCCATTGCAATAATGGGCTTCGGATCTATCAGTGGGCGAACAGCAGGTCAGGAGGAGCCCGATGTGTGGACACCGAGCAAGCCACACACGGCTGCCT
This sequence comes from Daubentonia madagascariensis, assembly GCA_023783475.1. NCBI lineage: Eukaryota > Metazoa > Chordata > Mammalia > Primates > Daubentoniidae > Daubentonia > Daubentonia madagascariensis. Next base: position 23,930,154 of record JAKFHU010002573.1, read on the forward strand.
TTTACAATGTGTGAAGCCAGGCAGAAAAGCAGCACATTTGACTGAGAACAGAGAAGAGCGGCCGGAATCAGCTTTCCCTTTGCTCCCGCTTCCGGGGGGATTCATGGCTGGGAATCTGGAGGCGACACTTGGCAGCCAAGGGCGTGGGGCCAAACGAAGGGCCCGGAACCTGGAAAGAGAGGAGGGGGAGCTAATTAATGCTTTGCCCTGCCTGCCCTTCGCCTCCTCCCTACCCCCAGCTGCCAACAACCACAATAATAACTAGCAACATTATCTAGTCTAGCTTACCATGCGCTAGGTCTTGTGCTAAATGCTTTACCAGAATTTTCTCCCCTTTATCCTGGCAGCAAAATAAGCCCTATTATCAGCCCCATTTAACAGATAATAGCTATTTAATAGCTAACTTTTATTGAGCACTTACTATGTGGCAGGCCCTGTACTTTATGTGTATTAATTCAATTAATCATCACAGCACTCATTGGCCTTGGTACAATTTTTGTCCCCATTTTATGAATGAGGAAAAGAGGAGGCACAGAGAAGTTAAGTAACTTGCCTTGGTCACACAGCTGGTGATCAGCAGAGATGGGATTTGAACCCAGGCCAAGTGAGACCATCTATTATCATCCTTCAGGGCCCATTCTAGTTGCCTCTTTCCTCCAGAAAGCCTTCCCTGACTTTCTCAAAGATCTGCATTTCTTATCCTTCCTTGACCATGGTTCATTATTTGTGCTGTCTTCTGAAATTATAAGCCCCCAGAGCGCAGGAGCCATGTCCTTTCTCCCTGTATTCTCGGCATTACCCAGCCCAATGCCTGGCACGTAGTAGGTACTCGAGACATATTTGTTGACTGAAACATGTGATCAAAAAGCAGCTTTTGTTTGAACTCGGGTATTGTTAGGAGATAAGGGTCCAGTATTGCTTATTAGATTTCAAGGTGATTTCTCTTTTTTTTTCCTTACCTACTAATGGAAAATTCTCTTCCGAAGTCACACTCATTAGCACTTAGAGGCTGTTGTGGCAAAATCTTTCCAAAATAGTCCCAAGTTTATTTATGGAAGGGAAAGAAGCTAGGCCAGGGACAACAGTATTAAGGCTTGGCATGCAGGAAAGTTTGAAATATGGGGAAGAGCAGCCTCCTGGGGCAAGGGTGGGAAACTGCCGGGCCCCAGAGGGCTCGGGGAGATTTTGTGTTTAGAGAGAGAGCAGTAAGGAGGGCAGAAAGGGAATGCACCACAGCTATGTGGAAATGATGTGGCATGGGTTTATCTTTTTGACAGACCTAGTTTCCAGCAACACGGAACTAATCAGTGGTAGTAAACGACTTGTAATTGGCACCTCTTTTATTATCAGACACTTAGATCAAGGGAACATCTCTCTCCAATTGGAACAGGGGCTCAGTAACATTGATGCTGGGCTCTGCTGTAGGAAAAAAGTTCTGTTTTCCTCTGGGTTCTCTCTCTGTTCGTGTAATTTCACTACATGCACGTCTAAGTTCATTATCCTGTTTTAATTCTTCCAACAACCTTCGAAGTAGATTTGATTCCCATTTTACAGATGAAGAATCTGAGACTTAGAAGGCATCAGTCAAGAGACCCAAAGTCACACGGCAAGCTGGGATTTGAGTCTGGGACTTTCTGATGCAAGAACTCATTGACCTAATGACATTGCTGTTGCTTTCTGCCTGCCTGTACCATCCTTTCTTTAGAAAGGACCACTGATGGCTGGGCAGGAAGGGATGCTGGAAGCTTCTGGGTGGATCTAAAAGATGTCACAAAGTCCCCAATTAGCCTATCCACTTCTGCGCCTATCATGTGATTGGCATTTTATTGCCAAAGAGATGCCTTTGGGTTAAAATATTGTCCACATACGTTTCTTGCTAAAAGACCCAATAGAAGTGCCCTGGTCTTGATGGAAGATGATATTAAGAAGCCCAAAAGAGGGGACAATAAAATCTACCTGATAGATTTTATTACCTGGTGGGATAATTGTGACACTGAAATGAAACACAGAACGTAGAGGTCTGGCCCAGTGCCATCAGCACCACCATCCTCACCATCATTATTGGTAGCTCTGTGAGGTGCTGTGGAGACTCAATGTCCGTTTTCATTCCCCCTGCGTTTGCCCCATTCTGAGTCTCTCGGGTGATAGCAGCTGGCTTGTGGGAGGAGGGCTGGCGGCCTCAGTGTTGGGCTCCTACATGGAAAGTGGAGTGGGGTACCCAAAACCCAGCCTGCTGATCTAGGAGTCCTGGAAACACAGTGAGATGCCCCCTTGGGATTTGGAAGGGTGGCCCATGGCAAGGGGAGGGGCTGCAGGCCCTTCTGGATTCAGGATGTAGGTAGACGCTTCTAATGTTTACCTCTGTCTGGTTTGTCCTCCCTTCTGAGCACACAAGAGGGTTACATTTCCTGGGCCTCTGCTGTTTGGTGGATTATGTGAATCATTTTAGCCAATAAATTGTGGATGGAAATGATGCATTTGGGTCTTCCCAGCTGAAGCATTTAATTGCCAACATAGCTACTATTCTTCTGCTGTTTCAGCAAAATCCCTGAACATCGTGTTGAGACACTAAAGCCCAGAGAGGTTGGGGACATGGCTAAGCTCACACAGCTCATTAGAGGCAGAACCAGGGAAAGATGTTCAAGGCTACTCTTGACATCAGTCCTGCTGAGGATAAGAGAGCCTGAGCCTTGGGCTGGCAGGTGCCTTGGAGGTGAGAGCAGGAGAGCTGGGTCCAAATCCACGACTGTGTGGGGTTGGGCAGGTTACTACCTCATCTCCCTGAGCCTCGATGTCCTCATCTGTGAAATGGGCAATGAGTAGTCCTACCTCGGAGGGTCATTTGGGTTGTTATAAAGACTAAATGAAATAATGCACATGAAGAGTTCAGCACAGTTGAACAGCTCTCGGTGGGTACTACTATTAGCATCACTATTATCACGCAGAGTTAACACTCTCTTCTGAAGGAACTCTCAGGAGTAAGAATTTTAGCCCACAGGTGGGTCCTCTGTGGGGCCAGCCACCGGGGGAATGGTGGCTTTGCCATCTGGAAGCTCCTGTTTCCCCACCTTTCTTCCCCTGCCTGTTAAAATGCCTTCCCCACCCTGACAAAACTGCTTCTTGGGAAAAGACTCAGCCCCAGGTGGAGAAACCCTACCCGGCAGCTCATCCCTATGTGCTTTTTACAAATGAGACACTAAAGCCCAGAGAGGTTGGGGACATGGCTAAGCTCACACAGCTCATTAGAGGCAGAACCAACTGGACCTTCAGAGTAAATTGGAGCCACTGTGCCCCTTCTCACCAGGCAATTCATCTTGTCTAGGGGCAGAAATACCACGTGTTCTACTATAAAGCAGTGGTTCTTGATCAGGGACAATTTTTCCCCCCAGGGGACACTGGGCAACATCTGGGGCATTTTTGGTAGTCACAACTGGGGGTTGGGGTGCTACTGACATTTAGAGGGTCGAGACCAGGGATGCTGGTAAACACCCTGCAACACTCAGGACAGTCCCCCATAAGGAATTATCTGAACTGAAATGTCAGCAGTGCCAAGCTTGGGAAATACTGTGCTAAAGGAATTTCAGAGATCAGAAGGAGAAATTAGTTTGGGGGTTCAGAAGCAACCATTCTACTCCCCCTAGGTGATGCCACAGAATAATAACAGCAGCCAACACCAAGAAATCTATTTTACAAAGGCCAAGGACTTTCACAAGCATTGTATTATTTACGTCTCATGATGGGAGAAAGTAAACGTGATTATTCCATTGTATAAACGTGGAAACAGAGTATGTGAGAGTGGGTAGTATCTGCACAAGGCCACACAGGCAGGAAGCAGGCGCTGAGCTGATGACTGCAATGGCCTTGTCTTCGATACTTCAGCTTCTCCCCATCCTAGAGCCGGGCCCTTAGTGAGACAGAGCAGCTACCTGCTGCAATGCTGGAGTCTGGGGAAGGAAGGACCGCTGACCATTTAGAAGAGAGACAACTTCCCAGCTATCTAAAATAAATTATGCAGTAAATTCCACTTGGCTGAGTCTCACTGATCAAAGTAAAGGATCATCAGGAAAAACAAATCCTGGGTCTTGGGAACCACCTCAGGGTGAGTGTGAAATTTTAACCAAAAGCGTTCGGCTAGGGAGGTCTGCAGCAGTGAGCGAGAGCTGTACCGTATACTGCTGACACTGTCCAACAGGTTTGTGGGCTCTGGGGAGATGCAGCATCTGCTCCGAATACAGAGACAATGTTGAGTTTCTCTTCCAGGAGTAAACAGTCTTCTTGCTTCCTGTTCCCAGTCACTTGCAGGGGCATGGGTAGCTAGCTGGCTTTTAGGCAGAAGTGGAGACTGGACCCTAAGCTGCTACCTCTCAGCTCTTGGCACTGAGGCCACCACACTGGGAAAGGCTGAGGCTGGCTCAGCCTCCTCATGGTGAGGCCTGCAGGGGCAAAGGTTCAATCCTATGTCACCTACTTCTCACCTTCGTCTGCACACTTGCCAAAGTGCTTTTACACACATGCTAATTAACTTTCCATGTAATCATAACCAGTCTCTATTCTTATGATCGTTGTGTATGGAGTCATTATTTATTGAACATCTACTATGTTCTGCAGATTCAATGGTGAGCAAACCACACGGGGCCCTGGGACTCACAGAGCTTGTCATTTGAGATGGGGAGGTAGGGGTGGATATATAACCAATACATCAGACCAAAATGTGACACATGCAACAATGACATCACAGAAGATTGATCTATTGGTGATCAGGGCAGCAGGGAAGCCTTCCAGGAGGAAGAGACATCGAGCTAGCATTTAAAGGAGGGCTAGCAGTTTGTCAGGTGGAGGAACTTTTTCTGCTCTTAGAACCTCCTCATTTAAACCCTTTCCTTGGGGTTCTCAGCACACAGAACTGGTAACTACTGGCGGGGTGGTTTCCTTGGGTTGAGAAGATGAGCTAAGGGTTCCTGTAATTTCTCCTGGAGGCCTGGCTTGGAGTGGGGGCAGGTATGCCAGCAAAGGTAGTACTGTTCATTTCATCCACCAGCAAGCATGAATAAACTGCGCACCTACGGTGCCCCACACCATGCCAGGCCTTGGGTAAGCCTCAGTGCTCACGGAGCTCCAGTGTAGCTGGGGACACAGACCCAAGAATGAGCTTAACCCAGAGAGGTGGCACCACCATTGTCTACATGGGCACTTTTCCTGCTCTTTACTACTTGTGTATCATACAAGGCATGCACGTTTATCGAGGAATGAAAACATCAGGACGTTGTGGGGCAGGTATAGTGTAAATGCTGTTCTCTGAGCCTGGATCACTCTGCCCACTACATGGCCTAGTTACCTATTCTCTAGTTCAGTTCAAAAGTTCTCTCTTTAGGGAAGCTTTCCAAGTCCCCTGGCTCTATCCCAGGCCCTCTGCCTGGCCTCATGGCACATAATTACATACTTGTGTGATTACTGATTAATGTCTGCTTCCCTCACTAATCTGCAAGGTTCTCAAGGGCAGGGGCCATTTCTGTTTTTGCATCCCCAGGGATGCCTGACGTATAGTAAGTAGGTGCTTAGCAAATGTTTGCCGGATGAACAAATAATATTAATACATAGTCACTGTTGCTGTGACCACAGTGAGAATGTCTTGAGTGGTTCATCCTCCTTCTCCTTAAAGGAACCATTCAATGTATTCTTCGATTCCTCTTGCCTTTAAATCCCCAAAATATCCCACAGGGCTGATTTGAATAGCCCTGATCTTCAGATGAGGAAATCAAGGCTCACTGCAGGCTCAGCATGTGGTTGGGGGGTGTGCAGCTGGGCTGTGATATGACTTCCCTGTGGTCCATGTGTTCTGTGCTTGGGCTGTACATTAGAATCACCCGTGGACTTTTGGGAACTACCAGTGCCTGGGGCCAATCCCCAGAGATTCTGATTCAGTTGCTGGGGGTAGACCCTGGCATCAGTATTGTTAATAGGATCCCCAGCTGATTTCAACGTGCAGCTGGGGAGGAGAACACAGATCTGGCAACAGCCAGAGAACCAGAGGGCTAGACCTTGTGGGGCACCAGAAGCCCAGAGTGGGGCAGACCGCACTGAAGGTCACACAGCAATTGGGAGGCCTAGCCTGGGCCAGCCTCCAGGCCCTGCGAGAATGCCCAGGAGGCCATTTCCCTGTGCAGGGCCAACCTTATCTCTAGTCCCCTCCACTCCTCCACCCCAGAGCAGGGTGCCTTTCAGACAGAGATGAGGGGGCTGCTTCTCAGGCCGAGCCTCAGAGCCCTGCACCAATCTGATGGTAGCCTGGTGGTGGTGGGGGGGGAGGGGTGAGAGGGGAGGGTGCAGCTGGTGCTTCCCCTGGGCTCACAGAAACCCTCTCCTCTCCCTTCCCCTCTGTTCCCCCTTTGCTGGAGTGTGGCAGCATCGTGCGTGGCTCCCACTGGGCCTGGGACTGCTTAGGGGCAGGAGGTTGTCTCCTGCCAGCCCCAGGCCTGGACCAGAGTTTCTGGAGCCTCCCCTCCGTTGGGGGTGGGTGGGGGGGCAAGCCACACCCTGCAGCCCCGAAGCAAGGACAGGCCTCCGGCGGCCTCAGTTGTCACCTGCATACCCATTCCTGGGAGGATTAGCACACTCCCGCCCATTCGGGGCTCCATGATGGATGTGGGGAAGCAACCAAATGTCCCTCATTAATCACCAGCTCCAGCTGGCTCCCCGCTTGATGGTTTTCAGCTGACTTGAAAAAGACCCAATTAGATCAAAACATTTTGACAATTTATCTTATGGCGTGAGCAGGTCCAGATCGAGGCTATGATTTCACCATCCGCGAGGGAGGAAGGAATCGGGGCGTGGGTCACACACGAAGCTGGGGGGATGAGGGGGTGTCCCCCAGCAGTGTGCTATGAAAGCAAAGTGCAGCCCCCACCAGTGGCCACTGACCCTGTCAATTCCCACCTGTTACAGGACGATGAGTGTCCTTTGGTTGGGGCGGGAAGGACCGGGGGTGGGGGAGTCTGGGGTGGGATGAAGAAAATGGACAACCAGAAAGGACCAGATATTCCAGCCAGCTTGGCATGCGGCTGTTGAATAAGAAGCAGATTTAGAAGTCAAGATGTGGCTGAGGGGAGGCCCATTCCAACTCGTGCAGCAGCAGCCTGGAAGCGAACAGCCCTGGTTTCCTGGTGATTCCGGTTTCCAGGAGATGGCTGGGCAGATCCCAGTGATCCCACACTCTCCTTGCAGGGTTGGGAACTGGGAACATGCCAGGGGCCCCAGCAAAGCCCATCCTTGGTGGGCGGTGGTTTCCATGAGTCCACAGCTCTTGGTTCTTAAGGACCAGGGATTGTTTGGCTGTCACCTTGACAGTCCAAGTGGGCAGCTTGGCAGCCTCTGGGGAAGAGCCCCCGGCAGACAGATCACCAACCACCACCTTAGGTGCGCTACCTCCCTGCCTCTCCTATGCATCTCCAAGATGCCTCAGGACTGAAAAAGCAAATTAGAGCGTCTCTCCCAACAACTTCATTTCCCTCGCCCCCAGGCTAAACACGAGTGGTGCTGGCGCACCGGTGAGGAAACCAGTCTTGCTTCTTTTGGCAGGAATCCTAACTCAGGCCTGCCAGGCTGGGGAGGGGCTTGGGTGCCTGCCTGCTGCTGCCCTTCGTGGTTACCCCTGGGCTCGGGCTCTGGGGGTGCGGGGTGAGGTGTGGCGCTGCCTGCTGTGCCCCTGGAAGGGCTGGAGGAGCAGCCTCAAGGAGATGGCTCCCCCAGGGAGCTGCTCACCTGTAGGCCCCTCACTCATGTCCCCCAGCCCATGTACACGCAGCAGATGCACATCCCCAACACCTGCACAACAGCCGCACTCCCTGTTTTGTCGTGTGTAAGAATGTGCACGCGCACTCTCACCACTGTGTACCCTGACACTTCTCTCCCGACCCCCTTTCCATTTTGTTCTTTTGGGAGCTTGTTTCTTTCTTGTCTCTTTCTAGCTGGAGTCTGTTTCCCTTCCCGGGGTTCAACCCCTCCTTGGGCTTTTGTACCCTTCCTCAGCCCAGCTCTGAGCTTGACGGTCTTTCTCTCGAATGTTCTCCCTCAGGAACCCAGGTACTTGCTGGCACTCATGAAGGATCCGTCCAGCACGCTGGCAGGAGTGTAGGACGCATGTTCAAGGACCTATGGGTCTGGTTCTTGCTTTGGGTTGAACAAGCCTCTCATCTTTGGAAAATGGCTATGGTCCTTGGGGAACGCCAGCTTGCATGATCACCAAGGACTCTTCCAGAGCCATTAGCCTGTGAGCCTTAGGTGTTGCTGAGATGCTACTTGTGCCCACTTGACACCATCTGCAGCACTACCTTATCAGATTTGGGTTGATGTGTTACTCAGAACTCTCTTATTTGCAAATGACAGAAACCCAACTCAAATAGGCTTAAGGAAAAAAATACATCCGTTGGCGCAGGCAACTCGGAGGATGAGGGAGATTGCTTCTGGGAATTTGGATGGTTGCTGGCTTCTCTCTCCACATTTCCGTGGGTGTTTCTGTGTTGCCCTGTGCTCTCAGATGCCTCTGTGGCTGCCAGCAGCTCAGAGACATACCCCAAGGTTCATCATCTTAGGAAGGAAAGCTATTACCCCTCTCCTCCTGGTTTGGGAAAAATGAAGTTCTCTCACTTGCTCATCTCGAGCCATATGCCATCCCCGGGACCAGTCACAGTTTCTAGGTGGCACTCTACTGTGATTGGCCCACTCTGGGTATGATCCTGCTGCCATGGCTCTAGTGGCAGGAGCCTTCCTTATCAGGACCCTGACGGAGGAACAGTGGGGGAAGGAGACCACAGGTGTCCATTGCGATTGGCCTCTACCCTCTCCCAGGACACGGGCAATGAAAGCAGTTAGTAGTCTGTGGCCTCCTTGGCACAATTGTCTCAGTTTGCAAGCTCCTTGGCACAGCTTCTGCTCTAGGGCCCCTGCTTCAGGCCCTTAAAAGAAGTATCCCTCCATGCTGAGGGGCTGGAGGGGCTGTTCTTGGGGAACACCCAGGAGGGAGCAAGATGGCGCCCTGTTTACAAAATTCAGCCTCAAGGGCTGACCTCCGCCTCTGAGCTTGTCAAGTATCACATCCTAATCTAGTCTAGTTCAGGGTTCTGCTGGCCACAGAACTCCCCTCCCTCCTTTTTTGATCTCTGTGTGCCCTCATTGGCAGAGAAATGTGGATGCTGGCGTTTCTGTGTTGGTCAGGATGGTAGGTAGTCCACATTAAACCCACCTCAGCAACATGGACCCCTTGCCCCTCCAGCCCTCCAGGATCCTGACAGGGGAACTGCAGTTGAGTCAATTAGTGCTGGGAAATTGTTTCAAGTCTTTGGACAAGGGATACTCCATCATTTGACCCTCTTTTCCCAAAGGATTTTGATGGCACTACTGGGTGAGTTGGCTTGGGCAGACTACTGACTATTTGGATTAATAGCAATCACACAAATAACAATAATCATATGTTATAATGATGTATGGTGATAATAATGGCAAATCCTACCACTTTTAAGCATTTCCTATGTGCCAGACACTATATTCATCCCTCTTTACACATGTCATTGAGAACTTCCACTAGTCCTATGAGCATTCCTTTTGCCAGATAAGGAATCCAAGGCTCAGAGAGGTTTAGAAATTCTTCCAAGGTCACTCAGCTAGCCCAGAATTCTAATCCAGGCTTTTGTGATTCCAAAGCCTCTGCTCTTGACCACTGCACCACATATTTCAGAGTCAAAAAATGGAAACAACCCAAATGTCCATCAACAGGGGAGTGACGATATGGGATATTCAAACCGGATATTAGGCAGCTGCTTAAGAACGGTGTGTGCCTGCATGTCCTGATATGCAATGATTTCTGAGACAATGCTTAAGTGAGAAAAAGTAAGTTGCACAGGTAAGAATAGAACAGTTTCATTTATTTACTCTCCAACTACAAAACAGGACTGTAGAGCTCTATGCATTCATGTACATGCAGAGAAAAAGGCCTAAGAGAATCCGCACAACACTGCTAACATTGCAGAGGGGGGTGAATCTGGGTGGGGGCCAAGGTTTCTTTGGCTTGATCTGTATTTCTAGGACATGTTAGATGAACTTGGCTTCCTGCATTCCCTGTAAAAACTTGTGTCATGGCTACAGCAGGAGTTCAAGGAATCTGACTGCCTGGGTTAATCTTAGCTCTGCCACTTACAAGCTGTGTGACCTCAGGAAAGTTACTTAATCTTTGTTTCCACATCTGTAAAATGAGAATAACTACCACCACCACTACAACTAGTACTACAATAATGATAATAATAATAATAATAAATATCTCATAGGGTTAATTCAGGGTTTCCCTACTATAGCACTACTGACATTTTATGCTGGTTCATTCTTTGTCGTGGGGTGCTGTCCTACCCATTGCTGCATGTTTGGGAGCATCCCTAGCTTCTACCTACTAGATGTCAATAGCACCCCTCTCCCCAATCACGGCAATAAAAATGTCCCCTGGGGAGCAAATCATCCCAGTTGAGACCCACGAGGTTAATGTGAGGGTAAAATGAGTTCATCCACGTAAAGTGCCTAGCACAAGGTAAGCCCTGGATACATGTTAGCTCCCATCAATTCAAGGGTAGAAGAAGACAAGTGGGCTGAGTCTTTCTCTGTCCAGTCAAGCAGGGGTGTAGTGCTTGGTGCAGGGGAAGAATTCAGGGCTGGAAGTTGGGGGACATGGGGTCTGCTTCTGTACCTGCCTCTCAGTATTGGGGCACTTTGGGTAGCTGGATCACGGCTTGGGGCCTCAATTTCCTTTTCTGTGAAATATGGGGGCCTGGCCAGGGGCTACATGCTGCCATTCAGACCACAGACAGCTGCCAGGTCCCCAAGGAGCCCTCGTCGAACTCTCAGAGCCAGAGGGTGGCGGTAGATCAGCCCCCGCCAGCTTCCCTTGGCAGCCGTCTGAGCTGCGGCTCGGCCTGGCTGGGAATGCTTCTCAGATGCGGCCCCCTTCTGCCCTCCACAACTGGGGAGCAGATGCGGTCGTTTGTGGCTGCTGCCCAGACACAGGTGGTACCACCTGCCACAAACGCCTTCATTCTTGATCGTCCTACAATCACTTTTGGCCCCGAAACAATTTGCTAGGTGAAGGGAGAGCAGGGCCTGGAGGGAAAGCAGGAAAAAAGGGAGGGAGGTGGAGGTGGCGAGGGGTTAGGAGTGGCCTTTGAAGTTTGCAGCCATCTTATAGAAAACATCTTCAGTCATTCCCCATTTGGATGATGTCAGGAGAGCACATTACCATCCCGAGATCAAATGCAACAGCAAGAATCACTTGTTGCTCACGAGGCTACAGTCGTATATCAAGGATTCTAGGCACATGCAATTCGTAACTTTTCCCAAAACAGATTGATATTTTCCTCTTCCACTTTCTGGGAAGGAGACATCTGACTTTGCTTCAAGTGCAGTTTTGGAGCTGATGGCACAACTCCGTTTCTTCTCTCCTTTGTGTTCACTTGGTGATAGGCAGTTTGCTGTTAGCCATGCAATGAAAAAGAAAATCCAAATCACTCTCTTCAGCTCTCCAGAATTTGGCCCAAACAATAAATAGAGTGGCAGGCGTTGTTTGTATTTTTATTCTCTTGCTTATATATTCTTGTCTTTTCCTTTTATTTTTTGGTTAGTTGGGGCCTATGGTGTCTTCCCAGGGCAGATGTAATTAATATCCAGAACAACCAATAAAATTGGGAGACAAGGATTTTCTCCTGATTTTTTTCCCCTTTAGAACTGCACCTTGTCAGAGCTGGAAGACCTCTTCTGAATCACCAGGGTCAACCCTTTTACAGACGAGGAAATTGAAGTCTAGAGAGGAAAAGTGATTGCCCAAAGCCACATGGCCTCGATTTTGAGCAATTTGTTTACCCTCCCTGGGTGCCACTTTCCTTATCTGTGAACAGAGAATGTAGAGACCTCTCTTAGCTCCTTTGAGGGAGCACCAGGAAGACATAAGACAGTGGAAGTCCTTTTAGCGATTGTGTTATCCGAAGGCAGGGTCCTCTTACACTCCCTGTTAGCAATGCTAGGAGCTGGGTTGAAGGGCTGAAATCTGACTAGATTTATCTCCTTGTCTCTTCTGTTTTCTGCATCTCTTCTGTATTTTACTAATCTGAGCTAAATGCGCAGGATCTGAACTTTGAGCAAAGGTAGATTTCTGAGAGTCTTTTGCAAGGCAGGTCTCTGAAGCGCTCCTGTGCCCAGTGGAACGAGGCGGTGGACAATTCAGAGGCAGATCACAGTCCCCTGGAACCAGTTTGGGGAAGAGAACAGGCCAGTGCTGACCTCGCTCTGAAGCCTGCTGTCATGGAATGTCTGCACCCATACCCTCGTAGAAAGGGATGGATCATTAACGCCCATGCCCCTTAGTCATACCCATGTATAATATTTGTAGCTTCTCTTGAGGGCAGCCTAGCAACTCCAGGCAGCATAGGTCAGTGGTTTGTGTGGTTTGTGCAGTTTGTGTGGTTTGTGTAGCTGTATGCCCGGGTTCAAACCCCAGCACTATCATAGCACTAACTGTGTCAACTTGGCCAAGCTCTTCAGCCTTTCTGAGCCTTAGATTTTAACAAAATCATGCAGGCGATTCTCAAATGGATGGCCAAGGAACGTGTCCTTTTCTCTCACCCAAAAACCTGCCCCCCTCCCCTAATTCTTTCCAGGTTAAATAATCACTTGGCTTTTCAAAGCCAGGAATTACTTGGGATATTCTAAGCACGGGGCATTTCTCCAGAACTGTACATGAGACCAAAAAACTCTTGCTTTGCTATGAGTTCATCATGTTGGGCTTTAGGAGATTAAATTCCTTTTTAAATTTTTTAAAGTGAAGGCTGATACTTCTCTCTCATCTCCATCTTTGCTGTTGATAGCCAGACACCCAGGAAAAGCGTGCAAACACAGTAACCCACGGCTCGTCACCAAAGATATTTATCACTTCTCAACACCATGTGTGGCTCCTAGACAAGATACCCAAATGGACCTAGATGGGGCACTTTTTCCTTTTTGCTCAAAGTGAAAAATTTCTAAGCAATATCTGAAGTCAGGATGGTGGTGACTCAGATTTTCCAGTATTTAAGCCCAGATCCACATGTCCGAACCTCTAAGACTCTATGTGATCCGTGAGTTCAATTTGGTGTTTGAGTTCCAAAGCTCACCTTTTTGGCACCTCCCAAATTCTTCTATGGCAGGTGGTTCCCAATGTCTCGCTTAAGAGCTACCTCAGTAAGGACCGTGGTGGGAACTCTAAGCAAGAATGTGAGGGCTAAGCTCTTTTTCCAATATGCCAGCAAGTAGCTGTACAATCCCAGGCAAATCTTCTTACCTCTCTACATTGCAGTCTGGTTATTTGAAAGAGAATCAGTAATTTTCAAACATTTTTTTTAAAAAAAGAACCCTTGGTCAAACAAAATCTTAAATGGAGACTTAGTGTGGGACAGATGAAAGCCAGGCTGATTTGGTGGAGGCAAGGTGGGGGCCCCCGGTTCCGACCTGCTGTCTTCCCTTCTAACTGCGGAAGCCCATAAGGTCACTTTAGGAACCCTAAATGCTCCATGGAACACAGTTTGAAAACCACTGAACTAGATAAGCCCTTTTATTTCTGATGCTCTATGAAGCTACGGTAAGATGGCTGGGTTGGGGATGTGGGGTGTTATGGGCTGAATTGTGTCTCCCCAAAATCCACATGTTGAAGTCCTAACTCCCAGTACTACAGAATGTGACTGTATTTGGAGAAAGGGTCTTAAAGAGGTAATTAAATTAAAATGAGGTCATTAGAGTGGGCTGTAATCCAGTTATCACTGGTGTCCTTACAAGAAGAGGAGATTAGGACACAGACACTCACAAAGGGAAAACCATGTGAAGACACAGGGAGAAGGCAGCTATCTATGAGCCAAGGAGAGAGCTCTCAGAAGACACCAACCCTGTGACACCTTGATCTTGGACTTCTAGGATTCTAGACTGTGAGCAAACAAATTTCTGTTGTTTAAGCCCCCCAGTCTGTAGTACTTTGTTATGGCAGCCTTAGCAAACTAACACATGGAGGGACAGTTTCCCATACAGGTCACCATTTTAAGGAACTCTATTTATCCCAATGTAAAACCACTAGATGATTGTGTGTTTCCTCTCAGAGGGTCTAAACCCATGCTTTTTATAGGGGAGGTTCCCCTGGTCTCCCAAGGAATATGTCCCTGTCCTTGGGAGGATGAGAGGCATGTTCTTGAGCTTGGCTCTGTCTGGTAGGCGGTCTCGGTTAGTGGGCATCCACAGACCTCTTGCTGATGGAGATGGTGGTCAGAGCCTTGGGAAGTCCTTCCACTGGTTCTTGGTCTGTGCAAGTCTGGCCGTAGGAACATTTAAGACCTGCTGGGACCAGAATCCAAGTTTCTTTTTCTCCTGATCAAATTGTCCCAAAGTAATAATAGTCATCAGTGGTGGAGCTGTGTGAAACTAGCAATTTTCACTTCATAGGAATTTGTATGGGAAAATAACAGTTTTTCACCTTTGGAAACTGCTATTTGGTTTCACGAAAAATTCAAGGTGAAAGGAAATGTAGGTGAACATTTTCAATTTTTCATGAGCTGGATTCTGGCAGAGGTGGCAGCTTTCTTCATTCTTGTTTAATGGTAGGAGGGGCTGCCGTGGTGCGGGACTGGGAAAGAAATAGAGGGTGGTGGGAGATGGAAGGGTGCACAGAGGCCAGGTGGCGTCCGTGCAAGGGTGGCTCTGGGGATGGGGTGGGACGAGGGTAGCACCAAGCTCTGGGTGAGCAGAGAGGGACATAGGACTGTGGGACAAATCTCTGTCTTCTTTGATGTCTTGCCATGGGTTGTCTGGGAAAGGGTTAAGTTTGCTTATCACCTATTTTATGAAGGTGCCTACATTTAACTGTCAGTAATTGGCCATATGTATCTGGGTCACACCTCCTTGGAGTTTTTAAATGGGGGGGTTTCTTCGTTCAGCCATTTACCAAGTTTTTCTTTTCTATCTTGTGTGCCATCACGATAGAGGCTGCAGGAGTGTATGCGTGTTGGGGGAAAGATGATGACCAGGCTGAGGGACAATGGCAGAATAAGAAGATATCACATGTTTACACTTGAGGAATTGGCAGTCTGATAGGACAGCCATAATTCCTGCTCAGGAAACATCTGGAAAACAGTGGTGGAACAGGCAAAGATACAGGTCCAAGTGCAAGGCTTGGCCCAAAAAGAAAAAAAAAAAAAACTTAATGCCTACTGAATTTGTCAGTATAACTCAAGAGGCTGAAAAATGTAATTCTTCTCCTGAGAAACTGTCTGAGGGAAATAATCAGAAATGTGGTCAAGAACTTCAGCACCAAGATCTTCCCTGCAGACACATTTATAACAGCCCCAAATTGAGTGCCAGCCTAAGCTCTAACAAGAAGGATTGGTTCAATAAATGACGGTCTAGCTCAGAGGCTAGCAAACTATGGCCCTTGGGCCAAATACAGGTCTCCATCAGTTTTTGTAAATAAAGTTTTACTGGAACAGGGCCACGCCCATTCCTGGATGTATTGTCTGTATACTTTGGCAGAGTTGGGTAGTTGCCGTAGGAACCATGGCAGAGTTGGGTAGTTGCCGTAGGAACCATACATCCCACTAAGCCTAAAATATTTACTATCTGGCCCTTTAACTCAATGTTTTCTGGCCTCTGGTTGAACCATATAAAAAATGCTAGGTAAACATTAAAAATGATAAAAAGGATTTTTTATTGTCATGGAAGAATGCATATGGCATAATGACCAATAAAAAAGTAGGATATGAAATTTTATTATTAATGATAATTGCATTTGTTAAGTGCATATGAATTTTTAGTCACTGTCAATGTGCGTTTATAAGGCCTTCTTAAGAGCAAGGGAAAATGCATATGGTATAATGCCATGCAGAAAAAGGAGGATATAAGATGCTGGTATTAGTAATAATTATATGTATTAGCACATCACTTCATGTATCATTTCATTGAGTCTTCAAGACACTCCACGTGGAAGCTACTATTAACGTGTGTTTACAGATTAAAAAATAGAGACAAAGAAAGAGGTGAAGTAATTTGCTTTACAGACCTACCTGGTAAGTGAAGGAGCCAGAATTCAAAGACAGAGAGTCTGCTTCCACACAGGGAAAGACCTGGAAGGAAACAGGGCAGACTATTAGCAGCGGCTGTGTGTGGGTAGTGTGGGAGGAGAGCTCTGTCACTTAGGGTTGTCTTTGGCTCAGAGTGACTGAGAACTGGGAAAATAGGGGCTTAAGCAAGTGAGGTGCTTGTTTTCTCACATTCCAAGAAGTCTGGGGGAGGCAGCCAGGGCTGGATCGGAGGCTCTGTGACCCCAGCGGGGACCTGGCCTCCACCTGAGCCTGTGAGTCTTGTCCCCAGGCTTTGGGGGAAGGGCAAAGGGCTAACGGTGTAAATGGCTGAGCGGTCCCTTTATCAAAGTTCCAACCAGCAACTTTCACGTAGGTCTCACTGGCCAGAATGATCACCCATCATTGCAAGGGTGGCCGGGAAGTGAAGTCTTCCAGCCGGGCATGTTGCAACCCTGAACTCAATCAGGATTTTGTTAGGAAGGAAGGAAGAAAGAATGGATAACTAGAAGGCAACTTGCTGTGTCTGCCACATGGATGGTTGCTAATTTATCCTTTATTCCTTCCTGAATTTTCCAAAATCAAACAAAGGCTTGCTGAGTCTGAAGGCACCAGGATTAAGAAAAAATGGGAAAATGAGCAACGGAGAGAGCGGGTAAACCGGGGAGGCTCCCAGGGCGGATACACTTCGATTGTCAGGGTGTCTGCTGAAGGGACAGGCCTCCCGCTTCCCGTGACAGCCTCAAGACTTCTGGGGTGTGGAAGAGAAGCTCCAGACTTTCTGCCCTATTGGCTTCTCCCATACTGTGCAGGAATGGGAGCCGCTGGGCAGGGCTGCAGCACGTGGACTCAGAACCATCGAGGCCCCACTGATAGGGCCACGAGGTCAGGAGGCCACTCTGGCAAAGGTGACCTTGGCTTCTGTACTGGGTAGGTTTGTGTCCCCTCAAAAGATATGTTCAAGTCCTAACCCCTGGTACCTGTGAATGTGATCTTATTTGGAAAAGGGTCTTTGCAGATTTAATCAAGTTAAGTGAGGTCATACTGGATTAGGGTGGCCCTAATGCAATGATTGGTGTCCGTATAAGAAGAGAGAAATTTGGACACAGACACATAAGACACAGGAAAGAAGACCATGTGAAAATGGAAGCACAGATTGTAGTCGAATCTTCTACCAGGCAAGGGACACCAAGGATCGCCAGCAACCACCAGAAACTAGGAGAGAGGCATGCAGCAGTTCTCCGTCCGGGCCTCCAGAAGGAACCAACCCTGCTGACACCTTGATTTTGAGCTTCTGGCCTCCAGAACTGCGAGAGAATAAACTTCCATTGTTTTAAGCCACTAAGTGTGTGGCAATTTGCTACAGCAGCCCCAGGGGAATGAGTGCAGCTCCCTCCTGGGAGGATTGACAAAATCTGGTCTTCTTGTGTGTCCTGCACACGGGGGTCAGCAGCAGTGTGTTGTGTTCTACCCCAGGGGCCATGCCCTTCCCCACTGAAGCCAAAAGGGACACAGAGGTGGCCTTTCAGCCTCCACGAAGGCCACTGCCCCGGGCCAGAGGCACACACAGTTCTTGACTTAGGGTTAGAGCAGCTTCATGAGCCTAATTCTCTTAATCACTCTGCAGCTCCTCCAACACCTCCATCAGCACCACCTCCAAATCCCCCTTGCAAACAGAACAGTCTGCATCCAGGTAGCAAGGGAGGCTCCAAGCTCCAAGCTGATACAATTTTGGGTAAGAATACAAAATTACAAATACACAACCATGTGCAGGGCCTTGGAATGGATGAGTTCAGGAGGGGCCCTCCAGGGGAAGCTTCTGGATATGTGTGAACTCAATGTTTGTTTTTCACGTGCACCTTCAAGGCAGCATCTCAGCCTTCTTCCTACCAGACTTTGGAAACCCTGCCCTGCAAACCCTTCTGTGCTGAGGCATCGATGCGTGCTATCAGACCCTTTCTAGGGGGCAGGTGTTGGGGAAGCAAGAGTGGCGGGGGGTGGGGAGAGGGTGGGAGAGCCCAGAGGTTGCTGGCTTTCTGAGGGGATTAGAAGCCTGGCTCTTATACCAGCTGCAAGATTTAGTATTCCCATCTGTCAAATGGGAACAATGGCCAAAGAAAGAGCAGAGGTGGGGACCCTGGCACACAGCCTGACAACTGTAGGTGCTAAATAAATCTTCATTCCCTTCCACTTCCCTTCCTTGGAGGGGTCAAGAGTGGAGGGCCTGAACGTCAAGATCAGTGTCACTAACCACAAACACGACATAGTTCCCAAAAGGTTGGCCTCACTTATGGGCCCTGAATTTCTTTTCTTCCCCAAAGCGCCACACAATCCAGGTTCTCCACTCACTCCGACTCGGCTCTGAAATCTTGTTTGTCAAGATTCATCTTCAGGAGGGAAAGGAAGCTTCACGTTCGGTATTAAATTGCTGCATGCCCCTTGGAAAACCACACTCTTCTTATGTTTATTGGGCGAGGCTGCCACCAGCCACGTGGCCTCCAGGCTGCCGCCGGCGCGTGAACCAGGCTTCCTCTGCTGGGAAGGAAAACTTCAGATTTTTTCAGATTGGCTGAGCCTCTCATTCATGCAGAAAATGAGGCATGATATCAAAAGCACATGGGCTCAGAGGTATTAGGCGGCCTTTATGGGCCTGTCAAATCCCATCCTGGGGGCGGAACTTCCTTTACCTGATATCTGTAGTAACGTTCTGCTGATTATCGTTCCTGGGGCCTGGGGCCTGACGCTTCTCCTGGATGCAGTAACAATTCCCTCTCTAAGTGGGTCCTGGAAGCCAGCCTCTTTTTTGGGGGGCATTTGCTGGATATGGAGGCTTCTAATGCCAGAGTCCACTCCGATGCTAAGTCATTACCCAAGTGTATAAAAATCCCTCCAAGCTGGGATACATGAAGAGTGTCCTCCCTGCTACTGATGGGGTGACCCCCTCCAGTCCTCCTGCTCCTGGGCAAAGCCCTCAAAATGGCCCCTGCAGATGGATGTGGATGCAAGGATGAGTTTCGGGCTGTATTCCATGGCTGGCTTCTCCGCATGGAACACACAGGTCCCATGCCCCCTCCCCCGCAGCACACATTGCATTGAGATAGAATGGCCATTGGTAATTGTAGCAACTGTTTCCATCAGAGCCCCACTAACCTTATCAACAAAAACGCTGAATCTGGTGGGGAATGTGTGCATGGATGGGATTTGCCTGGTGTTTCTCTGGGGTGGGGTCTGAACTGCTTTCTCCTCTTTATATAGAACTTGGTCCAAAAGTGAGGACTTTAAAGACCCCAAATGCTCACCAGGGAGATGTCTGTACCCATGGCACCAGGCTGCTGTGAAAGGCAGTCCACTGCCCAGAGGAAGGGTGTAATTTCTAATACACACCAAGGTGACATAGGGCTAGCTGTGGTCCGGGGTGGCACCCTAAGATGTTGGCATGAAGGATGTTAACAGAGTAAACCCCAACACATAAATTAAAGTAGCACTTCTCCTTGCAAAGCTTTTCTTGTCAGCAGCAAGCAAAGGACACATCACTAATTACCTTTGCTACCATTCCTAACCCAGCTACAATCTCTGGAGCTCCTACCAATGTGCCAGGAATATATGTGCTCTTTATATATGTGGCTTTCTAGTTCTCATACAGGTATTTCCACCCCCTTTTTCCAAACAAAAAATTTGAGGCTGTGTAACTTGCCTAAGCACACAACTTTCCAGTGTTGGAGCCAGGATTTGAATTCATGACTGCCTGACTCCAAGGCCAACTTGTTAGGGGCTTTGGGTTGGCAAGTTTCCACGGTCCCTGGAACATGAATAGCTCACAGAGGATGGGTCCATGTTTTAAAAAAGACACATATATATTCAAATTATGAAGCATAACTTACATACGGAAAATACATAAAACATTTATAGATAAATGAATTATTGTAAAGTACACACCCATATAATTTACACTTAGGTCAAGAAATAGAGCATTGCCAGCACCTGAGAAGCCCCCTAGGGCCCCTCTATCAGCACCACAGCCCCCTGTTCTGATTCTTACAGAAACCACTTCCTTGCTTTTCTTTATTATTTTGTCACTTAAGCAAGTATCTCTAAGCAGCACAGTTTCACTTTGCCTGTTTTTGAACTTTACGTAACTGGAATCTTATAGTACGGATTCAGCCATGTCTGGTTTCTTTCATTCAACAATGCATTTGTGAGATGCATGCAGATTGTCAGGTTTGGCAGTAGTTTGTTTATTTTCATTTAAGTGCAGCTTTTTATTATATGACTATTCTATCATTTATTTATCTGTTCTTCTATGGGTGGACCTTTGGGTTGTTCCAGCTCAGGGCTATTATGAATACTACTGCTCTGAACGTTGTTGTACATGTTCCTGAGTCTCTGTTGAGTATATACCTAGGAGCAAAATCTCAGGGTCCTAAAATGTGCACACCTTCAACTTTAGTAGATACTTGACCAAATGTTTACAAAAGTCATTGTACCAATTTCCACTCGCACCAGCAAAGTGGGACAGTTCTAGCCACTCCTCATCTTCGCTAATATTCTGTGCCATCAATCTTTGTGACTTTAGCCATTTTGATAGGTGTGTAGTGATGCTCCATTGTGATTTCAGACACATCTTCTGACTATATTTCTTCTGGTGAAGCACAAATCCTTTTTCTACAAGTGGAGAGGACTCCATGATATTGAGGAGGCTTATTGCGGAACTTACCAGTTGGCCAGCGTCTGGGCATTTTGTACACACCACCGCTGTCTAAACGCAGAAGTAGGCAACTGTTGAGGAGTTCCTGGGCTGAGCTCTCTGCAACTCGCCAAGAGTGGCCTTGAGAAGTTGGCTGATGGGAAATCCATGTGGGTGTTTGGGCTCCAAGATCGTCAAGTCTTGTGCACCTGGGCATGGACGACAGCCCTGCTTCTCGGTGGCCCTCTGCCTGCCCTCCGTCCTCTTCCCAGCTGTTGCTGTTGCTTATCACCCGAGACCCCATGGGACTGCTACTGGCCAATGCTGACATTTTCTGGCCATCATTCTAGGCCTCAGTTTCCTCAATTGGAAAGAGGGGCTGTTGGGAAGGTTGAATGAGATGATATGTGCAAACCCTGGGCATGTACCTGGCACAGAATAGGTGCTGAGACTTGGGTGTGGCAAGGGAGGTGCCTAGGGTGCAAAATTTAAGGGGGCACTCCCCCTCAGATGCCGAGTCTGCACTGGCAAGACCCTGTGAATGAGTGCCTCCTTAAATTTCGGCTTTAGGCAACTTGATCCCTTCTTCCTAGTCCCAGCCCTGCTGGTTGGACCCTGGTGCTGCTCTGTCCTCTGCCTCACCCCTTCCAGCTCCCGAATAGCCACTCCAGCCAGTGCTGTCCAAATTACTCATTGTGAAACTTCAGGGGACTCTAAACCCAATTTGCTGGATATTTTACACAACACTTACAAAAAACAAAACAGAATAGAAAATATTAAAGTTCATCTTACATAATAACTGGTTTCAGTTTTACATATGTATATATGTGCTAGGTCATAGTATAAAATGCATTTCTTGATGTGGGTCACAGTTAAAAAGAAGCTTTAAAAACTGCTGCTCTGTCAACTCTGTCCCATCGATGGTGCTGAGAACACCACCCACTTTGTCCTCCGCCCCCTTCATCTGCCAAGCTAGTCCTGCCCCTTAGGTATCCCAGACTGAGTGTCCTGCCCCTCTGAACCTGTCCTGTCTCCCCCAAGCAGAGGCCAGCTCCTGCTTCTCTGTGTCCCTGCCACATCTCACACATGGCATGCCAGTGAAGCATCCACGGTGGAGCCAGACTGCCTGGGTTCAAATCCCAGCCTGCCTCTTACATGGTGTATGGCTTGGGGCAAAGCACATGTGCGCTCTATGCCTCAGTTTCCCCCATTTGTAAAATGAGGATAACAACACCTTCATGGATGGACTGATGTAAGAATCAAATGAGTTAACCTATGAGCAGTGCCCTGGCCAGCCCCTAGTTAGTTCTCAGGGAGTGCTAGCATGGTTTTATTTACAGCCCAGGCACTGGCATTGGGTCATTTCTTTGCCCTTCCATGATTGTTTCCCTGTTGAACTGTCCGGGGCTGTGGCTCGTTGAAGGGAGCGTGTGCATCTGGGTAGTGTTTGCAGCTCTGGTTCCAGGCCCCAGGCCCCTAAGTGTAGCCCAGGCTTCCGCCTCCCCACTTTGAGTTTCCTCCATCCAGGACACATCGGGGAACTCAAGGTTTGTCTCACGTCTGCTTCTCCAGCAATGTCCACTGGCATTTGCTTTTTATCCTTGGGACCTCTATGTACCTTGATCATGGTCACTGCCTTGGACTCTTGGGCCATGAGCCTTTGGCAAGTTGAAGGGCCCTGGGAACCTGTGGGGGATGAGGGAGAGGCAAGAACAACACAAGCTTTTAAGGCCCTTTATCTCTGTCCCTGCAACTTTGTCACTTGTCACTGCACAGCTGGGTCAGATTTTATTGGAGGGATGGGAGTAACTAACAGGAATTACAACACAGGAATGGGAAGAGGCAAAACTGCCCATTTCATGGGAATCCCACTGCTATGGTGAGAATAATTGTCCCTTCCAAAAATCCTGTTGAAATTGAATGCCCAATGTGGCAGTATGGAGAGGCGGGGCCTTTAAGGGGTGATCCACTTGTGGATTGATGGATTAAAAGATTAATGGTTTAATGGATTAATGGGTTATCATGGGAGTGGGACTGGTGGCTTTATAAGAAGAGGAAGGGAGACCTGAGCTAGCACGCTTAGCCCCCTCTCTGTGTGACACCTTGCACCACCTTCGGACTCTGCTGAGAGTCTCCACCAGTAAAAAGGCCTCACTAGATGTGACCCCTCGACCTTAGATATTTCAACTTCCATAACTGTAAGAAATAAATTCCTTTTCTTTACAAATTACCCCATTTCAGGTACTCAGTTATAAGCAACAAGAAAATGAACTAAGACACCCACAAACTCCAAAACAAAGCACAAAGATGAGATAAACTATCCATGGCACTGTGAGTTCCTAGCCGTGGTGCCCTGGCCTTGGGTCTTTCCTTTCCTGAGAGCCTGCCTCCTCCTTGGCCCATCGGGACCCAATCTCTATCCCACATTGGGGAAGCGCTGTACTCTGCTCAGAGGGCTTGGCCTTGTCCTGGAATTCATCTGCCTGCTTTCCCCAGTCAATCTGTGAGCTTCAGTAATTCCTGTGGCTCATTCTCACAGGCCGAGTGATTGGAGAAGACCGGCAAAAGGTGTGTGCATGTGCGTGTGTGTGCGTGTGTGTGTTTGGGAGAAGACCAGAGGGGACTGAGCACGACAGTTTGTAGTGGGGTTGGCCACACCAAGCCAGCTCTTTTTCCGGATCTCTCATCCTTTGGGGAGAATAGAGAAGAAGGTTCTCTCCCCAGTCATCCAGTGGGCAACCAGTGAAGCAACATACACACAAACCACAAATGAAAGCAAACATTCAAATACACGCACAAGTGCAACAACCAATAGACACACACACACCACACCTATATGTTTACATACACAATACCCATACACGCACACAAACCCATACACACATGTAACCACATATGCACACAAATATGTGAAACATAAGTAAACATGGACACACTCATACATGTACCTCTGTCACTGACACATAATAATTCTCAAAGATCAAACAGTCTAGAACATACTAAGGAATAGAGACATTTTTCTAAATGCAACCTTACCTTCACAGACCCCAGCCCTCCATGGGAAAAGCCTTTAGAGTATTAATGAAGGTGATTTTGGTTTTCCTTTTTTTAAAAAAAAAAAAAGGGTTTTGAAAAAATTTTATTTAATTTTAATTGACAAATAGTAATTGTATATATTTACAGGGTACAATTTGATATTATGATGCATGCATACATTGGAGAATGATTAAATCAGGGTAATTACCATATCTATCACTGCATATACTTACCATTCCTTTGTGGTGAGAACATTTAAAATCTATTCTTTTAGCAATTTTGAAATATACATTATCATTAACTTTAGTCACCACACTGCAATAGATCACTAGGACTTATTCCTCCTGTGTAAATTTTAACCCTTGTTTGGCCACGATCCATGTGCATAAGGAACTAGGGCCCATTTCAGAGCTGTCTACCCACTTATGGCTCCACAAAGAACAGAAAGAAATTTTAAAATTAACTTTCATCTGCCTCTCAGGACAACTCACTCCTAAGCAGAACATTCTCCTGAGGGTGGAAAGGAGGGAGGCAACGTGAGGATTTATGATCCTCCTGTAGAGGCAAAGCCCTGGGGTTCTTTCTTCAATTACATAGATAGTCATTAAAGCTTAGATGAATAAATGGGCAAATAAATCATATTGCAGAGGCTTTGGAATCCGACAGACATGGGCTTGAATCCTTCCTTTGTATTTGTGTGAACTTGGGCAGGTCACTTAATCTTCGTGAGCCTAAGTTCTCTTATCTGTAAAATGGACATCACAATACTGCATTCATTAAAGACAAAGCTATAGTAACAAAACAAAGAGACTCCAAATATGGCGGCTCAAAACTATATGTCTATTTCCCTCTCATGTATCAGCCTTGGGAGAATAGCCAAGGTTGATGGGGAAGTTCTGTTCATGTGATCATTGTAGGACCCAGGTTCCTTCCATCTTGTTGCTCTGCCTCCTCTATGGTATTGTCCTCGTGTGCATGGTCAAAACCAAGTGATTGCCATTGTTTGTGCAGGAATGGGAAAGAGAGAGTGAGCAGAGTAAGGGGCTCGCCTTTGGAGTTGAAAATGACCCAAAAGTTGCACACCTAACTTGCAATGACATCCCATTGATCTGAATGTAGTCACATGGCCAGACTAGCTGCAAAGGAGCCTGGGAAATGTAGTCAAGCTGGGCAGCCATGAGTTCAGCTACAATTCTCTTTCTATGGAAGAAGGAGAGATTGCTCTTTGGTGGATATCATAAATAGTGACATCAGATAGCCGTAATGAGAACTAAGTCATGTATAATGTGCAAAGCATAGGATCTGATACACAGCCTGAACTTGAGAAATGGGAGCTATTATTTAATAATTTCAAAGGAATTCTTTTAGGATGAATGTTATAATAATATAATCAGAGCACACGTTTTCTTGGGTCTTTAGTGGGGCAGAGGGGTATGGAAAAAGTAAAAGGGCTCAGCCACAAATGTTTGGACAAGACTCAGGGAGTATATAGCTTAGAAGGCAAAAGCCTCTTGTAGGATGTGACACCTGCTCCAGGTACATCACAAGGTGGAGTCTTGGAGGAAGCACTGGCTCTCTAGAGGTGTCCCTCAGATGAGCCTTAGTATATAAGGATTTTGCAATGGCAGGAGGCTGTCATGACAAACATCAGGCAACCTGTGACTTGGCTGTCATGCCACCAATAGGTTCTACTTGTCACCTTCAGGAAGAAGTTTTCAGGAGCTGGGGAGAGAAAGCTAGCAGGACATTCAAGCACTCCTGGTATACCTGTGTTTGGTATTACCTCTGGCCAAATCACCTCACCTTTTCTGATTTTCATTTTCGTCCATGTACAAAATGGGGACCCAAAAACACTTACCCTACAGGGTAGTTATGAGGTGAAGCAAGATAATGGGTATGCTGCAAGCTCTGAAGGGCTCTACAGATGTGAGGAATTAGGGTAATTAACTAAAAGTGGGGGAAATCCATCACCATCAGTCAGCTGCATCTCCCAGCCCCTCTGGGGCTCATGTGGTGGGTGGGTGGAGCCCTCGTACCTGTCCAAGAGAAATGCCTTCCTGTCCCCTTGGGAGTGGCAATGAAGCTGTCAGTCTTAATCAGAACTTCCTTTCTGGAAGCCGCTTCCTTCATGTCACAAACTTGGCACAGTTCAAACCTCTGCTTCAAGAGTTATTTTCTTTGGGTTTTGCAAATCCTCTTTTACCCAGAGGAGACAGAAGGCTCCACATTTCTTTCCACCTGGGAATCACCACAGTTCTAAGGCTATTCTTGTTTCCCTGTTAAAGATATATTTGTGTGTCTACACCCCTCAATTTTCCCATCTAACTTTTATTAAAGTTAATTGGCATCACAAGATTAAGGGAGGCAGCAAGAGACAAAGAAAGCAGTACCAAATTCTGCCTAGCCAGGTTGCTGGGAAAGTGATGGGCTTCTGGGGGAACAATACCAAGTCTGAGTCCCAGGCCTATGGCCTTGCTTCAGATGTCTCTGCAGAGTGGGCTTCGAAAATGCACTTTGCTCCTGATGTTTATTGCAGCACTATTCAAAATAGCCAAAGTGTGAAATAAACCTAGATGTCCAACAACAGATGAGTGGATAAAGAAAATGTGGTATGTATACACAATGGACTATTATTCATCCATAAAAAAGAATAAAATCCTGTCATTTGCAGGAGTGTGGATAGAACTGGAGGACATTATGTTAAGGGAAATAAGCCACACACAGAATGACAAATACCGCATGTCCTCACTTATACATGGAAGCTAAAAAAAGTTGTTCTCATGTTCTCTAATTTAAACTAGCCCAAAAGATATTTTCACCTCTTTCTTACTGGAAATAGCTAATACATATTGCAGTCAGACAGCAACTATTCATTGGGCATCTCATGGCTTATCTGTGGGTTGGGGACTGGACTGCACTTGGGTTCTTACAGCAGCTCTAGAAAAGGTTTGGCTACTTGCATTTGACCGATGAGAAAGCTGGACTCAGAGAGGTTTCATGATTTTCCTGAGATTGCACGAACAGTAGAGATCAGAGTGTGTGTTTAAGCCCCCTTCTATCTGGCTCCACAACCAGGACACCAGGGTGAAAGTGGGGTGGGAAGGGAAGACTTCTGGTATTAGTTCACCCTTAGCTGATGCCACTTTACTGGGCAACCTGTCTTTGGGCTGGCTGGACCTCTGGGGTCCATCCTGTCCAGGGCTAACATTTTTGGGGTCTGTGAAAGCCTGGTTCAGGCAGTTCTGGTTCAGCCTCTCCTTATTCTGCACCAGGACGTGGGCTCTCTGGCACAGAATCAGAACTCTTAACCCTTGGTACAGAGCCATTAACATTAAACATCAAATATTTTAGTTCTGTTAGTATCTAAATGAAATACACAGTGATAAAGGTAATCTCAATTAATATAGAATAGGCTAATTTTTCATCACACATCTATAAATGGTCATATGCACAGATTACACAGGCATTCACAGAGAATACAATGGCCAAAAGTGTATGAAAACATGTCAATTCACTAGAATCGGGAACCAATAACAAAACATAATTCATTCTAGAAGCAAATAAGTTGTATATCTTTATGGTAGGATGGGGAATGTTATTTCTATTTTCGTCGGTTAATCACACCACTGGAGGGAATGGCAGGATGTAATATTCCCAACCACATTAGCACTCATCTGTAACCTGATACACGGAGACACTGATCACTGTATGAAACAGCAAAAACACTGGAAATAAGTTAAATGTCAGCAGTTAGTGTCTAGGACATAGTAAGTACATGATAAATGTTAGTTATTCTTTTTTAAATGAAATACTGGCAAAGAGGCCTTTATCTGTTTGAATTTTTTGCAACAAGAATTAGTAATGTATTATTTATGTAACTAAAACCTTTTAAATAAAAAGAAGACAAATTGTTGTGCATATGTGTGTGCTGGAGGCATAATCTGTATTCAGTCTATACATAATGTTTGGTACACAAATGAAGACAGAGATTTCTTGCAAAATTTTTGCTCACCTTCCATCCCTTTGAAGGCCTAAAACCCATGAGTTATAAACCTTTAAATAAAGCAAATACCACTGCTTTGTTGGCCAAGTTTCTAAAAATTAGTGTAACCCAAATATAAATCAGGCCCTATGTGGCCCAGTTCATGTAGGGTCATATTCAAAGAAGCATAGCCCATCAGCCAAAACTAACTTAAAAAGGAATTTCAGAAACACACAAAAGCATTAAGGGAGAGCCACTGAATAACCTCAGCAATACTTCTAAAAATACTCCTTTCTCTTCTTCCCCAATTCTCCCCAAACCACAGTTGCCTTAGAGTCTTCCACATTCTGACCTCTCTGTACCCCACTACCCCCTAAAACTCTGACTGATAACTAGGTTTTCTCTTTTCCTGACCTCTTCTCCCCCCACCAAGTTCTTTAAGATCTGTATCAATTTAATCTCTCTGGGTTCTTTTTATATTAAGTTTTACTTCCCCAATTCCTGAATTTAGCACACACGCAAAAGCCCAGAGATCAACTCAAGAAGAAAGATTTCTCCCAACTCCCCACTCCACTATTTCTCTAACAATTCTCCTGAATGTGCACCACAGAAAGCCCAGGGAAAGCCTTGGAGCACGTGCGTGTTAGCAGTGTTGGTCCCTGTCACACTAGATTCATCAAGAAATCAGTTTAATTAAGCCTGAGTGTTAACAGACCTCCTGTTTTTAAAACAAGCCGCTGCTACTATAAAAGGTTCCCTTTCTCTGGGCACATAATCCTATTTTAACATTGAGCTATTGCCCATGAAACCTTCCTGCGTTAGGCTGATTATCAAGTAAATCATGTCCCACTTAGCAAGGAAAGGGCGGTCGGGGGGTGAAAAGTCAGAACAACCTCCTTTTTAAAAATTTTAGTTTGCTTTTCAAAATTTCTTTATATATTTATTTATTTAACATTTATTTTCTGGATTCTAAGCTGAAGGATATACATATGTTACCTCATTCCCTCTTTGCTACTCCACTATGAAGTAGTAATTATTTCCATTTTTCAGAGGCATAACCTGAGATTTAGGGAAGTCAAATAAAAACTCATTTAAAGTTACTCAGCTCGTAAGTGGCAGAGCATCTCTGATCTTCTCACGGCAGTAGCTCTTTTGCTGGACTAGGAAACAGTACAGCAAAGCTCAGCTCCTCTGTTCACTGTCTGTATGAGACTGAGAAAGTCTCCTAATGTCTCTAAGCCATAGTTTTGTCATCTGCAGAGAAGGCTGTAAATACCTGAGAGGATTTTTGTGGAAATTAAACTCAATTACAGATGTGAAAGTATTTAGCTCAGCACTTGATACCCTGTAGGGATACTCTAAGCCCTACAGTGTATGGGTTCATTTTTGCAGGAGGAAAACCATGACCAGCATGACTGTGGCTGACTTTGTAGATTAGCTCCTCACTCCGCATCACAACTCCCTTGCAGCTTATCTTTGCATATTAGAGATGCTATGGAGCTAAGAACAAAACAAATCAAAGCCACACTTCCCAGATTCTCTTGCAGCTAGAGATCTGCATATGATCTGAACTCTGCCAAATGCAAATCTTGTAAGTGAAACGAGCGAGAGACGTTTGCCACGCACAGGAAGCTCAGATGTGCCGGCCGGTGGGGTGCAGGCTTCTGTGTTAGAGGTGGCTATGGTGGAGTCTGTAGAGTCCATTTCTCAGTATCACAGGTTCTGATGAGTGAGCCATAGAGACCATGGGTTTTACAGTACAACTGTCCCATGGTGTGGGTTGGTATTTCCCCTAGCGAAGTGACCCTTTGGCTATGACATTTCTTATAGCATTTGAATCTGGTTCTTTAGATCTCCTAGAGATTCTGTGAGCTATGTAATCCTCCTTAATAAATCCCTTTCTGCTTAAATGGACTAGTGTAGATGCTGTTGTCCAAAACTAATATTCAAAGACTAACACAGCATCACCCAGGATTATGGAAGTGGAAATGTCAACCTTTAGTGTTCAAGATGTCTGTTGGCATATGGCCAGCATTCTAAACTAATATATTTTAAAATATACAATATATTTCCAGGTTGCAGTATCAATAGGCAACAAATAGAAGATTGATGGGGAACAGAGGTCACTTTTGAATTTTCTCTTGATTTTTGATTTTATGAATTATTTTAACTGTCTGGGGTAATTTCAAACTATTTAAGTCATTAAATATAAAACGTCTGATTTAGAATCAAAAGTGTAGTTTATTATATCTCAAACAAGAAGCAGTACAATTAATCAAAGTATGCACCTAAACGATCGACACAGTTTTGCCATCTTCACGGTAGCTGGTTTATGCCAGCAGCAGAGAAGCCTGGAGAGCAAGTGGCGATGAAATCACAAAAGTCGTTTTCCACAGCTTGTTGAGAACTGAATATTTTTCTTTGCAAGAAGTGGTCCAAAGCCTGGAAGAAGTGGCAGTCAGTTAGTGCAAGTTCTGGTGAATATGGTGGATGACAGAGAGTCTCCAAGTCCAGCCTCTATAGTTTGAGCAGCGTTGTTTGTGCGACGTGTGGTCGAGTGTTGTCTTGCAAGAGGATTAGCCTGTCTCTAGTGATCAATCTTGGCTGCTTAATCGCAGGGATCCTCATCATTTCATCCAGTTGGTTGCAGTAGACACCCACTGTAATTGAATGCCCAGGTTTCATGAAGCTGTAGTGGATAATACCAGTGCTGGACCACCAAACTGCCACCATTAGCTTTTTTGATAAATATTCAGTTTGGGACTGTGTTTCGGCACTTCATCTTTATCCAACCACTGTGCCGAATGCTTGCAATTGTCAAAAATGGTCCACTTTTCATCAAATGTAACAATATGGTGTAGAAATGGTTCACCTTTATGTCGTGACAGCAAAGAAAGGCAAGCTTCGAGATGATTTCTCTTCTGACGCTCCTTTAATTAATGCAGACCCATCTATCCAGCTTCTTTACCTTGCCCATTTGTTTCAAATGGTCCAGTATTGTTGGAATAGTAATGTCAAACCTTGCTGCTAATTCATGCGTAGGTTGAGGTGGATTCACTTCCACTACAGCTTTCAGTTCATCATTATCCACCTTGGTCTCAAGTCGCCCATGTGGCTCATTTTCAAGATGAAAATCACCAGAATGGAACTTCTCAAACCATCGACGAACTGTATGTGCATTAGCAACATCCTTCCCAGACACTTTGTTGACATTTCGAGCTGTCTGCACAGGATTGGTTCCACAACAGAACCCATATTTGAAAATAACACAAATTTTTGACTTATCCACGGTTTCACAAAAATTGCTCTTAAAAAAACTTCAAAAGGTAATTACAAGCCAGACCATGAATTTAAAATCATGAGGATTATCTTCACAATAAAAATACAACAAGAATTGTCAAAATGAAATGTCAGAGATATCAACTGTCAAACTTAGTACTTAAGGAAATTGGACATTTCATACTTAATAACCTAAATACTAGTACTGATGTACCAGATGTTGACTGAAAAGGTAACAGGGACATTTTAAAATTTAAAACCCAAGTTATAATTCTGCAAAACAGTGAAGGAAATTTCCACATCCCAAAACAGCAAACTGCATCTGTGTTTAACAAGTGGTATGGTTCTGATTACTAGTTAGATGGAAAACTAAAATGTAATATTTGGACAAGATTAATAGGGATTCTGTATGACAATGAGATAGGGCAGGACATCTCATAGCAAGCTAGAGGGAGAATAGAATAGGCAGTCAAAAAGCCCCAGATCCTAGATCTTCCACACCCGGTATGACCCTGGACAAGTTAAGGACAGAATATCTACGTGGCCCACTTTACTTTGTGGTGCAGACTAAATGAGACAGTATGTGGGAAAGGATCCACCACATAATAAATATCCAACTCATGATGGATCCATTTTCTTGTCTTCCCCTTACTTTTTTATGTAAACAGAGAGGTATGAGACCCCCAGTTGCTACACTTCTGAAAAATTGTATATGAATCGAATTTTGGAATATGAAGTCAGACTTGACATGTCAGGGAGACTCTCTATGGACTTACTGTGAACTTTTTGCACAAAACAAAACTTCTTTTGTGATATGGGCAGCTCTTCATGTACTTTCTTGAAGCTTTCGAAGTTTGGATTTTTGCCTGAAGATTTATATTTTAAGTAAGGACAGGGCATACTTCTCTCACAAGCTTCAAGATAGGGATGGCCTTAGGAATGTCCATTAGCTAGTTAGTCACCCTAAATGGGCTTGGAGACATCAGAATCTGAGGGTGAGGAAGCCAGATGGATGAAATGAGAGCCAAACCCAACATCTGCTCCTTGGTTGCCACTTTATACAAATCTGCTTTACTTATGTAGGCACCTGTGAGCAACAGGTAAAAACCTGCCAAGGTGTTGATGTGTGTCTCTGAAACCCTCCACCTCCCTTCCACTTCACCTATTCTGTCTTCTGCAGTTCTTGGTCCTCCGTTTAGATCTCTACCTGCACACTAGATGGTCACCTCCACCACTGGTTAACTCTGGTGATCAGTTTTCAGCATGTCCTCCATTCTGACCTGCCACTGCTTTGGGGTAAGATACCATCACTGCTTTCTGGCTCCATGCAGTAGACTAGAATGAGACCAGACTCACTCCAGACACATTCTGCCTTGGTTTTGGGATATGCTGGGGAAGGACATTGGACTCTTTCTCTAAAGTGCCGTGTGCTAGAGACCCCTGCTTTTCCTACAATGTGCAATTTCCCCTACCTACCATAAAGACTACATTTACAAGACTACATTTACTGCAAGCCTCCCTTGCAGTTAGGTGTGACCACTTGACTAAGTTCTGATCTTTAAGATGTCAGAGGGTTTTCTGGTTTTCCTTAGAAGGAATATCTTTTTCCCTCCTGTACCCCCCACCCTTTCCTCTTTTCCTCTGGCCAGAGCTGAAGATGTGATGGCTGGAGCTGTGGCAGCCATCTGAGACCACGTGGTGGAAGCCAGTGTTGGGAATGACAGAGCAACAAGTTATGTGAAGCCTGGGATTCTGATGATCATGGTGCTGCTATTCCAGTCCTGGAGTGCTGACTTGTGGACTTCATTTATATGAAAGAGAAATACATTTCTTTCCTATTTAGGTCACTATTGTTTCTCGTTGCTAACAGTTGAACTTAATCCTGATTGGCATATAGGCATGTCATAAAGTAAAAGACCACAAGACCAGAAGTCTGAAGCGGGATTTTATCCACTATCCATCATTCATCTTGAGAGTTGCAGCTCTCACCTAGCCCTCTGCTTTCCTGCCTATAACAGGGGCAGAAAAATGGTTCTGAATTTATTTTGAGTTATAGAACTCTTAAGAATGTTGATTAAAGCTGTGGGTCATCACCTTAAAAAATCTGAACATACAAAGCTTTGAAGACAATATCAGGAGATTTCTGGAGGCCTCTGAAGCTAGTCAATGAGCTCCTTACTGGTCTAAGCACCTGGAGATAGGAACCGTGATTTGAGAAGATCATTCAGCTTTAGGATTAGATCAACACTCTCATTTTTTGGTTTTAGATTATTGTTTTAAAATACCTTTCAATTTCCTTCACATATGAACAGAATCAAAATGCGTCTGAAAAAAAAACTCAACCCCAAATCTCCCAACAAGTACATTTCTGGATATATGTGATTGTGTGTGTATGTGTGTGGGTGCGTGTATATGTGTGTGTATAAATAAAATATATCCATATATTAAAATACATATGTAAATACATATTAAAACTATATAAGTGTGTATAATACATATATATACACATACATATACATGTATACATGTTTATATATACACATATACACATAATATGTATACATAGACAATATAAAAATTGTGTACATATAGTTACAGGTTTTTTTGGCTTCAAGGAATTCAGATAAGTATTTGGTAAGCAGGAGAACTTCTCTGTGTTTGTGAGTCTGGAAAGGGTCCCTGTGACTGTGTTAGTCCCAATTCTGAAATCTTGAGGTTGACTCCCACTTGGTACCTCTCTGGCTAAGCCAGGAGGCCACAGAGCAAATGGATTGCACATGCTGAGGGGCCCCTTGAATAAAGCCATCACTTTGGGTCTGGGGTGTCTGGAGGAACCAGCAAGAGAAATTTAGCTCTGCAGCAGGCTGCACTACATTTCTTCCTTAGGTAAACAGAGCTAAGTCCTCGCCATTGTCCCTACAAGATATTTCTAACAGCACTGCTATTAAGTGAACTCTGTTGGTAAATAGAGAAAGAAAGAGAGAAGGTCAAGGGTAGGTGACTTGGATGACCACATTTTGCCACTTAGGGGTTACCCAGATTTTGCAAAATTCTGTCTGCCCTGTTTAGTTAGCTGTTTCTACACTGGAACAAACAGACCTTTAAAAAAAAATAAAGCTGAGAAAGAAGCTTGGCTGTATTCTTAGGCCCGAGTTTTCCACGGGTTAGGTTAGCTATAAATTAACCAGCCTGCAAAATATATAAATAAATGAATTTCTTTGTTCAAGCTATCTCCAGTAGGGCTCTGGTTGCTTGTTATGAAGCCTGGTGGCCGTTCCAGTGCCCAGTGCTTTTATAAATACTAATGAGTGACATATTGAGAAAAATTGTACCCACAAAAGCAAAGTCTTCTTCCATGCAAATCAGGCCTCAATTCCCCACAGATAAGGATCTTTTTGATAGAACACATGCAAAATCTCCAGCTCTTAATTCTTTCATTAGTATTCCAGGCAGATGGCTGCCAAATAACAGAGAAAACTGTCTGAATTGCTGTGTCTGAAACCTAATATTGATTTGTTTAATAGTGTCAGGAAGTCAAAATTCACAAATCTCCTGTCGATTGTTTATGAGGCAGTTAGCAGAGAATTGGTTGCCCCTGCTTAATTAATAACTCATTACTGAAATTTGATTATATGCTTGAATGCTTTAAATGGGTTCTAACACAGCATCTGCAAAGTGGCGTAGCGACAAGGTAAGGTGGCTCGGAAAGCTTCCCTGTTTAGACTTGTGCCATCAGAATTTCCCCACGGTCATACGACATAGGCCTTCTTTTGACTTTCTTGCCGGGGTCAACCTCTCTGGTGTTAGAATGTTGGTTTATAAGGTGTTTTGGGGTCCCATGAACTGAAGAGAGGGTGGGTCTGAAATTTGGGCTGGAGACATTTCTAAAAAACACACTGCACATGGACATAATTTATTGGTCACTTGATCGGAAGAGACATATCTGTGGTATTATCTGTGGGTGCACAAACTCTGAAGGTAGGAGCTGACGGCAAGGATTATCTGGTGAGAAGATTGAAAACATTCTATTCCTTAAGTGTTGCTGTTTCAAAAAATAAAAATTCAGTGTGGTCAGTCGCTCCCTGTGTGGACAGACTGGCAGGATCAAAACCGAGGAGGTCCGGGCATCATCTGACCTTACACTCTGAGGCTGGGGGGTCTGTGGGAGGTGCAGCTCCATACAGCCCAGGGCCAGGGCCGGGCAGGGAAAGTTATGGTAACATCAGAGGATAAGGACGTCTCTGCTATATCTCCAAATTAAAATACTAATGTCTTTGCGAGATAACACATGTGAACGGCTGGGCCTGGGCTCGCTTGGAAGGGCAGCTCTCCACAGATCTGGCATGCGGGCACTGCCCCTCCTGACCTGCTGGTAGCCCCTCAGCCCTGCTACTCATCCACCAGACAACTGGCTTTCACCAGGGCCCGACTCTGGCCAAGACTGGTCCGAGTGACTCTGAGTCTTCCTCTACTTTTGTTTTAGGTGCACCAGGAAGAGAGAACAGAGGGGAGGGGATTCATAGCTGTGCCCCTGTTCTGTATCCTGCCAGCTGCTACGGCAGGGATAGGATGGGCGGAAGCACAGGCAGATGAATGAATGAGTGAGCTTCCCCACTGCAGCATGGCCCTCGAGTGGATAATGGGGTAGTGTTCCCAGTCTAGCCCAGAAGAAGATTTTTAGGTCACAGGGGATTAAGACTGTTGACTTAGTAGCCATACCAGGGGCCGGCAGACACTGATGGAATAATTGGAGCGCATCCCGAAGGCTGCCGCAGTGATGTTATTGGCAAAATAGGACTTACTGGGCTAGCCTGTGACCTGGCCACCACCAGAGGATTATTGCATCATTTTAGAACGTTGTTATTCTGGAAAAAATGAAAGAGTACATTCCAAATTCCAAACTGCTGCCTCACAAGTGACCTTTTGGAAGCCAACCCTTTGTCATTGAGGCTGCCTGATCATAGGCTCACGCAGTGGGGGGCATAAAGGCCCCGTCTCCAGGCAGTCAGGCCAAGCATGTCCAGGAAGGCCGAGCCCTGTGGCCAGCCTCCTGAAGGAGCTCGCAGTCTGATTGCTGGTAAGAAGGTAAGGAGCAGCTTCGGGCAGTACACAATAAGGCCCCAAGTGAAGGGATTCACAATACAGCCATGAGATTTCAGACGGAGGAGAGGTCACTGCCAGCTGCTCCAGCCAGGGAAGGCTCCTGGGAGCTGGGACCAGAATGGGGCCTTGAAGTGTAGGTCAAATTTCATGGGGTGGGGGGTGGTGGAGCATTCCAGGCAGGCACAGGAGTGGGCTGGTCAAAGGTAGGTTTCAGGGACAGCGACTGGCCAGGTCGGCTGGAAAGGAGCGTAATATGACCGGCCCGTCTCCTGCCTGGGGTCTTAATTGAACCAGTCAAGCTTTCAAAATGAACAGTTGATCATTTGATTAAGAAGGGCCTTTGACTCTTTCAGGACCCACAGAGACTGATTTTTATCAAAGTGGATCAGAAAGGTTTGCGCGGAGGAATGCTGCCCAGAGTCGGGAGGGAGCTTTCTTGCTGTCCTAGGGGCCAGCCTGAACTGCTCGTTCGCAACGGAGTGTCCCTCCGTTGGGTGGGCGTTCAGGGCGGAGCCGGAAATTGAGTCACCACCCAGTTTAGGGTGGCTGAGTCCTGTGGCAACACTCACTCCTGCCGGCGACAGGAACTTTATCAAGCCCTGCTTCAAAGGTAAAACCTGGAGTTGTCCTCCCTGCACCCTCCAATCAGGAGTGTCTCCAAACACATGGCTCCCACTTCACTTAACCAGCTCCAGTGCCAGGAGAGTCTGCTGCTGCTGTCTGCCATGAAGTCGATTTGTCAAAGTGCTATTAAGGACTTTCGGTTATACAAAAGAAAAAAAGAAAAAAATAGAGTCAACTCCTTTTTTTAACTCTAATTTATTATGCTTGATTACGCAGCTGGAATGGGAAGGTAGCTGCTGTTTGTAGTTAAATAACTCCTCACAATTTCTTAAAGAAATGATCTTCAAAGCTTTAACGGGTCAGTGGCTCAAGTACAAAGGAAAGATTGATTTTCATCCTCCCACCCTTTGTTCCCAGAGTTTAAAACAGACACGTTTGGGTAAATTAGTTTGTCTATGTTATTAATGGAAGAAGTTATTAAACTCCCATAAATATACAGTGGTATCTCGCTTAAAAAGCCACATTTGTTTTAAGGAAAAAGAGTAAGAAAGAAAATGTGGGAAAAAAGCCCAGAAGGTCTATTGGTTATTATTATTTCATTTCTAGATGTGACTTTGCATCTGTGAGCTGGGGAAAGGGCTGGCTCTAGATGTCCCCCAAGTGGTGGGACAGACACCCAAGGAAGGAGACCCCCCCACACACACATTAAAAAATCCCCGTGTCTGATGAAACACATTTGGAGGCTGGATTATAGCAGGAGTGGGGGGTGCACGTGGGTGGGAGGGTGCAGGAAAGATATTCTTTCCACCGCAGACGGGATGACCAAGAACTCTTCAGCTTTTAAACCTGGTGGACATTTGATGGCTGAGGGTAACAGGTTTTCTCTGCTCAGGGGGCCATTCTGGGAGAGGATCAAAAAGGACTCACCCGAGTGAGGGAAGCAGCCCTCAACCCACATCCTGGGACAGCATGTGAGGGAAACATATCGGCAGGACCCACCCTTGGGGGGCCACACCAAAATAGCTGGGGGTTCGGGACTCCAGTGTGCTTATACAGGTAATTCTCCAACTATGTGTAGCACTTTACCGTTTAGAAACCCCTGAGTTCAGTATTTCCTTTGAACCCCACAGTGACCCTGGAAGTTAGGCTGAACAAGCCTCGTGATCCTGATTTTGAAGATGTAGAAAGGCAAATGCAAAGCACTTTTTCTTTTTTGCCCTTGAGTAGAAAAGTAGAATACAAGCAAGCATTTGGAAAGTAGGGAAAAGTGAAAGAGGAACACTAAAATCAGTGCCAGACGACATTTAGCGTTTGGGGTTTTTCCTTTTTGGACTTTTCTCGGTGACCACACCCACTCGTGCTCACGTGCGCACACACGCACATACGTACTCACTGAGCACTCGGTGTGCTAGGGACTATCATGAGTGCTTTTTACATACAAATTCAGTTATTCCTCAAAACAACTGTGCTAGGTAGGTACAATTAGTACCTGTATATTACAGAAAACAGAGGCATAGAATGGTTTTGACTTTCAGGGCACACAGGTAGTGGGGTAACAGTGGGTAAGGTTTGAATTCAGAGGGACCAATTGGCTCCAGAACCTGTCCTGTGTTCCTCACCACTGTGCATTCGGCCTTTTTATACATATGTGGATTTATTTAATATAGATGAAATCATATCATATCTACAATATTGAATCCTGCCTTTTAAAAATGTAGTATTGCCTCATGAGCATCTCTGATGCCATTACAATTCTTCTAAAGTGATTTGCAGTGGGCGCACCAGCGGACTGAGAAGTTTCGGCTGGAGTTAACTGCCTTGCATGGGTCCCATAACCCAGGACTGGGACCGGGTCCATTGGCTCAGAGTTCAGCACTCTCCCCACTGCACACTGTCAAGATGGTCATAAAACAGAACAGACAAAAAGTGTGAATCCACAAGTAGCCAGGATGTACTCTCAGATTTGACAATAGCCCAGGGATCTGTATAGCTGTGGGCTGGTGCCATTTTTCTTGTTATCCTAGTTGTTCTCATTTTAAATTCTGTGTGAGAAATTAATTTTTCAGCTCAAGACTGGGAAGACCTCTGTGTCCCCTGAGAAGTAGATATGCTTCCTTCCTTTTCTCCTTCATAACTATTTTTCCCTTTTGCCACCAGGAAGCTCAGTATTAAATATGAAGCTAAACTAAAGCAACTATGTGGTCTCTTATGACCTGCACATCCTTTTTTTGCTTTCCTTAGTCTTGATGGCCTAGTCTCATTTACATTTTCTCAGGTTCTATTTTATGTTTACATGTTGCCATGACAGATGTTACCAGGTCTCCTCGATCCTTGAGGAGCAGCCACCCTCATCTGCTCAGGGCTAGCAGCTTCATACTGTAGGGAGAGCTGAGAAAAATATTCTTGAGCACTCAGTTTTGTTCCCTGTGTCACTGTTTATAAAGATTTTGAACAGCCATAATCCTAATTAATCACCTCCCAGGCATGTTAGAGGAAAGAATGATCATACTCAGCCCCTGAAGAAACTGAAGGCTTGGAATAGAAGTGCTTAGCTAAGGTCACACCCAAGCTCCTCTTCATTCCTTGGGATTCCTCTGAAAAGTACCGTGATGCCTCAGTGCAGAAATGGGAATTCCTTTCTTCTCCCCTCTCCTATTCTTGCTCTTCCCTTGTGTGTTGGAGAGTCCCAAAATGTACTGAGATGATTGGTGTTATTACTGAGCAATATTTTGATATTTTGAAATCCAAAAATTGGTTTTAATAAATTATAGTGAGTGAAAGTGGTTTTCCTTTTAAAATAGTAATGTGATATGCTCTTTTAAAATAAATGTATTAAAGTTATAACAAAAAAAGCAAATCAATTTAAAGTAAAATATTGAGTCTATAATAGAAGGGTAGGTATGCCAATACCACCAAACAGGTGAGATGGCTGTTTCCTGCTTCTGGTCTTTCTTCCTGCCACCCCCAGCCTTATTCTCAGCTTACTACCAATTAAGAACTGCATTTACATATACAGAAGCAGGTCTCACAGAGAAGACTCCAGAAGGCCAAAATGCTCTCAAGAGCCAAAGGAATGAATCCCTAATATAAAAATTACAGGCCAGCAGTGAGGAAGCTTCCTTATGTCTAAAAGGCAATCCACCCTCCAAATCAAATATCCAAGGATGGAGTGGTATCAGGAAACCCAGGTTAAGTTCCTCTTTGCCACCATGGCAAGCCAGTTCATCTCTCTGCATCTCTATTTGTTCATCTGTAAAATGGGGGATGCTACCTTTATGGTTAAGCTAAAGTTAAGGTTATTTCCTCCAGGATTGCTCAGGCATGATTCACCCAAAGTTACAATGTTCCTCTCCTTTCTTCTTCTCAGTAGGCCCAGCCAAACAAATTAATTCACCCTTAGGTGACCTGTGGGTGCAAAGGGCCAAGAAAAATTAGCTCTGTGAGGTGCTCCAGGCTCTATAAACACATTGGATGCCCATGGTGAGGGGTCACTCAGTCTGCTCCTCTCTGGGATGAAGTGGGATGAAATATGTTAGGTCTGGCAAATAAGTAAGAGCTTCCTAGAGTGCTGTGTATAGAAGAATTCTGAGTTTATTTATCAGTTCCAGGAGACTCGTGGTGGAATCTTTGGGGTTTTCTAGATATAAGATCATATCATTAGCAAAGAGCAATACTTTGACCCTCTCTTTCCTGATTTGGACACTCTTTGTTTCTTTCTTTTGCCTGATTGCTCTGGCTAGGACTTCCAGCACTTTGTTGAATAGAAGTTGGGACAATAGGCATCCTTGTCTTGTTCCAGTTCTTAGTAGGAATGCTTTCAACTTTTCCCCATTCAGTATGATGTTGGCTGTGGGTTTGTCATATATGGCTTCTATAATTCTGAGATATGTTCCTTCTATGCCTAGTTTGTTGAGGATTTTTATCATGAAAGTGTGCTGGATTTTGTTGAATGCTTCTTCTGCATCTATTGAGATGATCATATGGTTTTTGTTTATGTGGTGAATCACATTTATTGATTTACATATGTTGAACCATCCTTGCACCCCTGGGATGAACCCCACTTGGTCCTGGTGGATTATTTTTTCGATGTCCTATTGAATTTGGTTTGCTAGTATTTTATTGAGGATTTTTGCATCTATATTCATAAGGGATATTGGTCTGTAGTTTTCTCTTTTGTTGTGTCCTTTCCTGGCTTTGGTATCAAGATGACACTGGCTTTGTAGAATGAGTTGGGGAGGATTCCCTCCTTCTTAATATTATGGAATAATTTCTGTATTATGGTACCAGGTCTTCTTAGTAAGTCTGATAGAATTTGGCTGTGAATCCATCCGGTCCAGGGCTTTTTTTTAAAGTACTGTTATGATCTCACTGTTCATTATTGATCTGTTCAAGAGTTCTAGTTCTTCCTGGTTGAGTCTTGGGAGGTTGTGTGTTTCCAGGAACTTATCCATTTCCTCTAGGTTCTCTCATTTATGTGTGTATAGATTTACATAGTATTCATGGATGATGTTTTATATTTCTGTGGTATCAGTTGTAATGTCACCTTTTTCATTTCTGATTGAGCTTATTTGGGTCCTTTCTCTTCTGTTCTTGGTTAATCTAGCAAGAAGTCTGTCAATTTTTCTTATCTTTTCAAAGAACAAACTTTTTGTTTCATTAATCCTTTGTAATGTTTTTTTCTTTTCCAATTCACTTAGTTCTCCTCTGACCTTCATTATTTCTTTTCTTTTGTTGGCTTTGGCTTTGGTTTGTTCTTCCTTTTCTAGTTCCTTGAGGTGTGATATTAGGTTATTAATTTGTGATCTTTCTGTCTTTTGGATGTAGGCATTTAAGGCTATGAATTTTCCCCTGAGGAATGCTTTTGCTGTGTCCCACAGATTTTGATAGCTTGTGTCCCCTTTGTCATTCAGTTCAAAGAATTTTTTGATTTCCATCTTAATTTTATTCTTGACCCAATAATTGTTCAGCAGCAGGTTGTTTAATTCCCATGACTTTATATAGGTTTGAGCATTTCTCTTGTGATTGATTTCTAAATAAATTCAGCAAAGTCTCAGGATATAAAATCAATGTTCATAAATCAGTAGCATTTCTATATATCAGCAACAGTCAAGCCGAGAGTCAAATCAAAGACTCAATACCATTTATAATAGCTACATAGAAAATAAAATACCTAGGAATGTACTTAACAAAGGAGGTGAAAGATCTCTACAAGGAGAACTATGGAACTCTGAGGAAAGAAATCACAGAGGATACAAATAAATAGAAAAACATATCATACTCATGGATAGGTAGAATCAACACTGTTAAAATGTCCATGCTACCCAAAGTGATTTACAAATTCAGTGCACTCCCCATCAAATTACCAGCATTATATTTCACAGATCTAGAAAAAATAATTCTATGCTTCACTTAGAACCAGAAAAGAGCCTGAATAGCCAAAGCAATCTTAAGCAAAAAGACCAAATCTGGAGGCATCACATTACCAGACTTCAAACTATACTACAAGGCTACTGTAACCTAAACAGCATGGCATTGGTACAAAAATAGAGACATAGACCAATAGAATAGAACAGAGAGCCCAGACACAAAACCATCTACCTACAACCAACTGATCTTCAACAAAGTAGACAACAACATACACTGGGGAAAAGAAGCCCTATTCAATAAATGGTGCTGGGAAAATTGGATAGCTACATGCAGAAGAATGATATACTTATACACTGTTAGTGGGACTGTAAATTAGTACAACCTCTATGGAAAACAGGATGGAGATTCCTCAAAGAACTAAAAGTAGACCTACCATTTGATCCAGCAATCCCACTATTGGGTATCTACCCAAAAGAAAAGAAGACTTTTCATCAAAAAGACACCTGCACTCATATGTTTATTGCAGCACAATTCACAATTGCAAAGATGTGGAATCAACTCAAGTGCCCATCAATTCATGAGTGGATAAAATGTGGTATATGTATACCATGGAGTACTACTCAGCCATAAAAAAGATGAATTAATACCGTTTGTGACAATCTGGATGGAACTGGAGACCATTCTCCTAAGTGAAGTATCTCGTGAATGGAGACACAAACACCACAGGTACTCACTATCAGATTAGAACCAACCAATGACCACACATGTGCACAGAAGGAAGTAAAACTCAGTGGAAATCAACTGGGGGAAAGGGAGAGGAGGCGAGGAGCAAAAACTACCTAATGGGTACAATGAACATTACTTAGGTGATGGGCACACCTGTAGCCAGGACTCAAGCATTACAAAAGAGATCCATGTAACCTGAAACATTTATACCCCCTTAATATTTTGAAATTTTAAAAAAGAAGAAGAATTCTTTACTTCAGCAATGCTTATGTCTATATTTATATTTAATTAATATTTTAATTATTTAGATGTGTTAATAATTTTAATGTTAAAATAATTAGGTGTGTTCAATAGCACTGTAGGATGACTATAGGCAACAATAATATATAGTTTCAAATAGCTAGAAGGATATTGAATGTTCCTAACACAAAGAAATGACAAACGTCTGATGATGAATAT
The DNA here is from genome assembly GCA_023783475.1 of Daubentonia madagascariensis. Classification (NCBI taxonomy): domain Eukaryota; kingdom Metazoa; phylum Chordata; class Mammalia; order Primates; family Daubentoniidae; genus Daubentonia; species Daubentonia madagascariensis. The sequence goes on from JAKFHU010002573.1 coordinate 23,973,472, forward strand.
GTCAATTACCCTGACCTGATCACTATATGTATCAAAACATTGTATACCTCATAAATATGTACAATTATTATATGTCAATTAAGAAAGAAAAACATAATCAGGTGTATATCACAGAACATTGGTGCTAGATATTTTCCATGTTTCACGTCATTGAAATGGAACCTATTGCTCAACTTCCATACACTAAATCCTCATACACATTTTCAGGAATGCAGTAGGGGACTCCCTGTGTCATTTAACCTCTCTATACCTCATCTGCAAAATGTGGCAGGTAAGAGTGCCTCCATAATAGGAAAGGTGTGAAGATTAAATGAATTAATGCATGCTAGAGTAATTAGAAGAGTGCTTGGCACATACTGAGTGCCCATAAAGTAAGATATTCCTTTTTTTAATTCTCTGCCAACACCCTTTTTTATTCTTTTGTCACTTTTGTAGCTTTCCATTAATGAGCTCTTTCCAATCACAGGACTCTTTTCCTTCTTTACTGTATCCCTTCAAGTCTTGCTTGCACATAGTAGGTGACTAAGACCTACTAATTGAATGAATACAGAGTTTAAAATGTTTAGGAATCCCAGGAACTCATCTTTATACTGCAAAACCATAAAACCCAAAGCATGAGTGATGGGCCATTTCACTGAGGCCCTGTGGAGGCTATTGGAATCGCCCAGCTTGGCCGTAACCCAGCTGCTAGCATCCCACTTCCAGCTGTGTGGAATGTGCTCTGGGCTCTACAGCATTCACTGTTCCAGATGTGAGGCCTGATAGGATTTCCACTGCGAGTTCCACTTGGGCTTGGGAAGGCCTGGAATCAATGGATCCACTGGGAAAGCTGAAAATGAGTTGGTGAGTCTCATTCAGCCCTGCTGGCTGCTGATGGATTTGAGAGGTGAACATTTTCCTCTGGATGCCTGGCTATGAAAGGGAAAAGAAAAACAAGAATCTCAGTGGATGTGGGAGGTTTTGTGGTTTGGTCCAAAATCAGAACCAAAAGTGAGAACTAATCTCATGTCCAATAGCCACAGATTTAGACTTTTTTTAAATGAAAATTCTCATCTGTCAGTTGTTTAATGAGCAGAGAAAGAGGTTTCATGGTGCTCGGGTGGTGACAGGAGGAGCTTTATTGAATGTTGCCAGGTCCATGCATTTTGAGGTCTCTAGCAGAAGCTCATACACAGCCCTAAAGAAAGAGCTGATTAAAGGAGGAGAAAGAGTAGGCCAGATAATGAGAAAAAACATCTGGCTTGGGAAGGGTGCTTTGGTTAGTGTTTGCTGTGAAACAAACCACCTCCAAATACAGGGGCTTAAACAACCCCCATCTATTGATGATTCAAGGGGTTGGCAAATTAGGCTGGGCTCAGCCTGGCAGTTCTTCTTTTCTAAGAAAGCTTCCTCAAGCGTCCATGGTCCGCTGCAGGTCAGGTAGGTGGCTTTTATTCTGGAGGTTGGCTGGCTATTAGCTGGGCAGTGGGGACAAATGGGCCATTGATCTCACATTACCCAGCAGGCTAGCCTGTGCTTGTTTGGATGGTGGCAGCAGGACTCAGAAAGAGAGAGAGAGACAGAGACAGAGACAGAGAGAGAGAGCATGAAATGCCTCTTGTGACCTAGGCTCAGAATTGGCACGTTGCTTTTGTCACATTTTACCGGCTAAAGCAAGTCACAAGGCCAACCTAGATTCAGAAATACATTCTGTAAAAATACACTCTGCCTCTTGAGGGAAGGAGCTGCAAAGTCATATTGCAAATGGGCATGAATATGGGACTAGGTGGAAAATTGGGCCCATTTTGCAAACTATTGCAGACTAATCAACAGCTGTTGTTAGAAGAGTGAAGGACATAAGGAAACCAACCACGTTGAGCACAAGGGGCATTGCTGAGGATTTGGAAATTCCACTTAGCTTCCCAGCTGCCTGCCGGGAGCAGAGACGAGCCCGTGTGTATGGGATGGTGAATGGGGTGAGGTTCACATCCTGACCTACCACTGACTAGCCACATGGCTCTGGGGGAGTGAGCGAATCCATCTTAGCCTTAATTTTCCCATCTGTGAAATGGGATCCCAGTTCCTACCTCATAGGGTTATCGTGAGGATTAAAGAGGCAATGAATGTGGCATATGGTGGGCACTGTAAAAGCAGCTGGAATAATGAGTAATATATGCTATCAATCAAGTAGCAAATAACACCTTATATGATGAAAGGTAATGAATAATAGTGAGTAATTAGAATTTATCCCTGGCAAATGAGCCTAGAATTTCCTATCCTGGAAGGCAAAATGGCATCCCAGGCTTATACCAGCAAATCTGCCATTTCCACGATATAATTACCAATTCAGTTGTCAGAACTGGCCACTAGCCACTTACGGCATCCACCGCCTCAGACAACTCCCAGGGCTCTCTTGGGTCTGGGTGACTCACTCAGCCCCGGGGCTGACCCTGGCCCTGCACAAACATCCATGTGCAGTCAGGAGAGGTCTTATGAGGAAGCCAGGCAGCTTCTTCCTGGGCTTGGGAAAACCTTTCCGGTTGTGTTTTTTGACTCCCATGTGCTGGTATCTCTGGGCAGGGAAATATCAAGAGAAACACCAGAGAATTATGCAGAGTTCTAGACCAATAATCCTGAAAACAGTCTATATCTGCACTGTTCAATATGGTAGGCACTAGCCACATGTGGCTACTGAGCATGTGCAATGCAGCTAGTATAACCAAGAACTAACTCTTTAATTTGAATTATTTATACAGCCACATGTAGCTAGTGGTTGCCCTACTGGATAGCACAGTTCTAGATGATTGAGCCTTTGAAGAAAAGAGGTCTCAGGGGGTGCTGAGCCATGTGGCCATCACTCCTTCATGGTCTGGGGACACTGCCTCAGGGCTGTATGGGAGGGAGCCAGAGCAGGGCTGGGCATGGATCTGCTGGGCACCAAGGCCTTGGTAGAGTCTTCAGTGTTGTTGCCTTGTTTCTTCCTCCCTGTTCCTAAGCAGGGCTGAGGAAAGAGGAAAGCTTGTGACTTTGGAGAAATCCAGAAGAAGCCAGTATAGATTCAGCTTCTCTGCCTCCTCGCCCTGTTCTGAGTGGCACGACCACTTGTAAGTTCCAGAAAGGCCCCCGGCTCTGCATGCTTCCTCATTCTTTCTTGTGCCAAGGAAAGCAGACCTCACCTGTCCTGTCCAGGAGACAGGAGAGGACCTCACAAGCAGGGGAGAAGGTGCCTTCCCGCCTGGATGGTTGCTTTTGAACAAAAGGCGGCACATGGTCCAATGTGGATCTTGAGGTCATTAAGATAGCACAAGCATCTGTGGGTGCACACACCTGCGTGAACACACACGCGCGTGGGCACACACACACACACACACCCCCCGTTCGTGAAGGAGCTTGCTTCTGGAGTGTTGGAACAAGATGCCTTGGTCTGGAAAAACTGGAGGTTTTGCTCTTGCTTTAATCGGGTTCAAAAAGATGATGAACCAAATCTGCCTGGGGATTTGCTTTTGAAACTTGCATTGGAATTTATTTCAGCACCTTCCCCAAGTCGAAGCAGAATGCTGCTTGTGGGACCGATCGTGGACTTTGCCTAGACATTTTTTTTTTTCTCCAATTGCCTTTCAATTCCAGCAGCAATAAATGGCCCAAAACAATCACAGTCTTTGTGTGTAAACCAGATGACAAAGGCCACTGTCTGCCCACCTCACCAGGCCCTCAATCCCCTGACATTTCTTAAAGTTGGGACTCTATTGCAGGCCAACCATATCCTTTAAAGGATAGACTCTTTCTGGATCCTTTGATTCATTGACTGCAGTGGATAGCAGCGACTCCAGCCCAGGCTATTTGCAGTGGCACGGGCGAGATTAGTTTTCTGCTATTGCCATAATTTACAAGGCTCACATAACCATGTAACGACTTGGTGATTACATGGAAAATATCGTATAAATACATAGTAATTACAAGTTCATGCAGATTACTTGGTACATACATTTGAAGTTATCCAGTAGTTCAAAGATTAATTATCCTGTAACTGACAGTATTTAAATCATCTTTTCTCGTATACGAATACATTGAGGCCGACTTCAAGGCTGGCGAGGATGGGGACGCAATGAGTGTGATCTGAAAAGAAAAAATGAAATTTGACAGGCATGGATTATTTAAAACATGCATATGTGAGCTGAACAGCCACTACACTTTGATGCAAATCGTAGAGGCGAGAGCCGGGGATGGTCTATAGAAAGAGGTGCTGAACAAAGTAAGGATTTCCTGCTGGCGACTTGAAATTTAAACAAATAATCATTTAAATGGCGGCCCGGCATTACGTTCCGAGTTGTGTGCATTAATGTCAACATCTGGTACCAACATTTTGACAATTCTGTTAAAATGCCCCAGCATTCCCTATCTAACACCTGTTAGCTCTAATTTTCTTTCCTGAGAAGCACACCAGTAGACAGGGTAGATTCCAAATCATTTATCACTTTTAAAGTGCTTCCATATGCGTGTTGGACCCAGCCTGGCCCAAGGCAAACGTTTTCTGAATGCATTAAAATTCAGGACTATTTTTTTTAAGTGTAGACACCAATGTTTCATTGAATTCATGTCTGGTAATTATTAGCTTAAATTATGGCTCACACATGACTTGACAAAGTGGACCGTGAATTAAAACACACACACGTACACACACACCACACATACACACACACCCCAGAACTCTTCAGTAGATGCACCCAACTCGCATGTTGCACGTTATTGAGATGTCAGTCAGTAATCATTAGGCAAACACTCTTCATCCAGGGAACTGCTAAGAGGCCCAGGCGTCCCAAGAGACGATCTAAAAATGTCAAAAATGTTACAGTATAAATGAATGACACCAAAAAGAGAACATGTGTTAGAGATGCAAGCAATTAGTTAAGATATTACAAGTTTCAACTCCTGAGCAAAACAGGCAACAAAAACTTCCTCTTGACAAAGGCTGCAGATAAGATCAAGTCCATTCCCAGACAGTGTGATCTCCCTGAACTGGAGTAAGCCCCCAGCAGGCTGGGAGGGAGGGATGATCAAGGGGGACTTTGGGGTGTGTAGGGTGTGCGTCCCCAGGGTAGGTCCTGCCTTGCCTGGAAATGACCGGTTTGACTGCGGGGCTCCCGAAGTGAAGTCTGAAGTGAAGGAAGACATCCTGCGCCCCATGGACTAGCTCAAGAAGTTGGCTGCTTGCTGCTGGCTGGGGCTTCTGAATGAAATTTAGAAGGCAGAATGAAATCGTATTGCTGTTTTCAAAGGGAAGGAGGTAGCCGCAAAAGGCAGCGGGGGTGGGGACAGTATATGGGTAAATATTCACTCATTGCTTTTCAGAGGAGATTTTTAAAATTAAGTATTGTACATTGTTTATTCTCTGCCCCTCCATTTCTCTCACGCGTTCTATACATTTAGACACACACACACACACACACACACACAAACATATGGACAAGACGTTTTAGGAAAAGAAAAGGGAGAAACCCTCTACATACATATACACACAGAAAATATGTTTTCAGCAAAAATACATATGATGTGCACTTGGGATAAGGATTTAGATGGGTCTCTTAGAAACACAAGGGAATACTGAGAACACAAGAAAGATGAAAACCTGAGTTCACCAACTCTAAATGTAAAAAAATCTGCAGACAGTTAAAAATGTCCGTCCCTGCACACACGCACACCTACACTTTCACACTTCCTCTGTTTACTAAATAACATTTCAGCACAGTTTTCATCTTATAAGGAAAGTGTTTGAAACTTGGAATAAGTGCACTTAATTAAAGGAAGGCTTGAAAATGTGCACTAATCTGATATGACTAATAGCAAAGTGCATGAAATTGCTAATTAGAATTTCATTAAAGGTGCTGCTTTATCAGACTGTGAATATCACAACCTTTAAAATTCTTTCAGGAGAGCTTAATTCCTTTTCAAACAGAAATATTCTTTAAAGACATTTGATTTGTTCTGAAGGAATTCATGGCTTAGGCTGGAACTTAGAATGTTGCCGATATTCCAGGAGATGACACCAAAATAGGAATAAAGATCGGGGACTGTGTTTCCTCTGCCTAATGAATCCTCTCCTCCCCCACTTCTATGGATTATTGTTCAAAAACCCAGCCATGAAAAATGGAATTGAGTCCTTGGTTTGTTCCACATGTAATTTGTTTTTCTGCTGAAGCCAAATGTTTATTCTCTTCTAGAAGAGTAAAGAACAAATTACTTAAAAAATTTAAAAGTCACTAAACATTTAAATTTTCACAAGCATTTAAAAATATAGAGGGGAGCAGACAAAATTTTTTTCTTAAAAAAAAGCCATTCATTAAAAAAAAAAATCAGCCAGTACTTCTTTCTTTAAAAAAATAAACCTCTTAAAATACGAGTCACATTTCAATCATAAAATTTCACTTTTTAAAATTGGGATTGTCCAATGTTAACAATAGCAAATCCATTTTTACTCCTTCTCTGACTTGTTTTCTTGGGTTATACGGTTTTCTGATTTCACATTTTAATGACTCCCTGAACTAAATCTGGATCTCAGTTTGCTTTTTACCAATCAGATTTTTAAAATTCTGCCATTTTATTCCTGTCTTTTCAATCTCATTTTCAGCCACTTCTATTTATTTTCATATGCAAAAGTCGCTATAGCGTGTTACTCTCTCTGCATGCAACTTCCAATGTTACTAACTGTATTTTTGTATTTTCTGTTTTTCCTGGTTGTTGAAAGGTTCTTACAATTAGTCACTGGGTTCTTCTTAATACTCAAGCTTGATTGAACACTTACAGTGTGTTACTAAAAAGCCATTAACGTTCATGGAAACTACCGCTCACTCAAAGCATCAGTTTACTTTTACAGAAGTTGTTAAAAAACTAGCCCTGCTCTAAATTTGCTGAAAACACCAGTTAACAGTGATGTCATTTTGCAGAATTGAATATTTTAAATACATGTTAAAACCTTGGTTTAAAAGCTAATCAGTCATATTTACATGGCCCCCATATCTGAAAGGGAGGAAAATGAGAACAGAAGTAACTTTATTTGAGAAACAGTGTGATTTCTTCGGACATTTAAACAAATCTCAAGTGGGTTAATTACAGTTTGCTCTGATTTTAACTCTAGCAAGAGGAATTTTCATGGCATTTAGATAATTTATCAACTGGGCTAGGTAACAGATAAAAGATTGCGTTTTCCTTTCCAACATTTGGGAGGTACATTTGTACAATAAGTGCAACGATTTTAAAAAATCGGTCTAGACTTAAATGAATGAAAATTATGCTCGTTAACTGTAATGTCTGGAGTCCAAGGTGGGGTGTCAGTCTTGCCAATCCGTGAGCCACCGTAGTCAAAGCTGCTAATTCGAATGTTTTAAGTTTCAAATTGAGAAATATTGTTCTAATATGGCAACAATAGGGCTGTTGTCCTTTCAAGCGCTCGGCGATTACAGACTCCTTACAGCTCCTTACAGTTTATGCAAAACAAATGGCAGGTAATTGTGATTTAATTCTTTTCAAGTAAATTACAGTGAGTGCGTGACACAAAGCCGTGGCGGACCCTCCTTTCTCTGTCAATAGTTGAATTAACGATGGCAGGAGTAAAAACAGCAATTGTGCACAACAGCCCTCCCCGGGTCCCCCACCTCCACCAAGGGGGAACCTGCCAATCAGGCCGCGCCACCCCCAGGCTGGGAAGCCTCCGGCCGCCGACGTTCCGGGATGGAACGTTCGGGTGTCACCACGGGAGGTCACCGAGCCCGGGGCTCGCTCCGAGCCAAGGTCTCTGCTGGGGTCAGCGTCTGCGCGCCACGGCCCGGGCGCCCACCGCGTGGGCACGCGGGCGCCAGGGGCTTACGGCGCTGGAGACGCGCGGCCGAGTAGACGGCGCAGAGGGTTCCCGGTGCCGGGTGCTGATCCGCGGCGCCTGGATAATAGGTTATTCGGCAACTTTCACCCCGCGAGACTCCCGGAGGGCTCCCGCAGGCGGCGGCGCGGCCGAGCGACGGATGCGAGGCCCTTCTGCGCGGCGCGGGGGCCGTGCTCCGCGCGTCCCTGGGCGCGCCTGGGGTCCGAGGCCGGAGCCCTGCGCCGCTCCGCGCCCCGAAGCCCGCGAAGCCCGGATCCGAGGAGAGATGCCGGGGTCTGGGAGAGGCTTGAGGGCCCGGCGGGGAAGGCGGGGGTGTCCTGTGGCTGAGAGGTGCGCATGCCTAGTGTCCGGCCCCCGCTCACCGCGGGCAGCCTGGAGCGCAGGAAGGGGCCACTAAACCGCGGTGGGACCTGACCACGTCTCATTGTACTTGCAACGAAATCCAAACTCCTTCCTGAGGCCTACGGAGGCTGTGTTCTCTGGCTTTTGCCGGGGCATCTGCTCCTATGGGCTCTGGATTTGGAATGCCGGAGTTGAAATTCGGCCTGCCCTGTCCTTAATGAGTGACTTTGAGCAAGTTACTTAACCTCTCTAGTCTCTCAACGGGAAGTGGGGTTAATAATGGAGTCCTACCTTCATGGGCATTTAATGAATTACCCATAGAGTGCTTAGAATGGGGCCTGGCACAACGTAAAGTACCCAGTAAATGTTAGCAGGGCTCACTGTGCTTCAGCCATATCCATCTTTTCCATTTTCTTGGACCTCCCCCATACATGCCCCTGCCTCAGGGCCTTTGCACTTTCAGGCAGAGCTCTTCCTCTGCTCCTGTCATAGCTTCTGCTTCAGGCCTCAGCTAATCTGTCACCTCTGTGAGGTCTTCATGACCACCCAAATCCCACCATCACTGTCATAAAGCTGTTTTCTTCCTAATATTCCTGCTGATCTAAAATAGTGGTTTTCACTATTTGCTTAGTGTTTATTGTCAGTCTTCTCCCCAAAATGTAAGTTCCATGAGAATGGGGACCTGGTTTTCTTGTTCTCTGCACGTCCCCAGCACCTTGACCAGTGCCTAGTAGGTGCTCAATAAATACTGTGGAATGAACAGATGGAGTCACTTCCTCTCTGACCTGCACACCAAAGTGGTTGAACTGCATTGTCTCTAAGTGCCAAAGTATGTTCCTCAAGGCTATAAGTTAAATCATTGACATGAAAATTATATTTTCAAAATTAAAAAAAATACTTTTCTAAAGAAATCTTGGTTCCCAAGAAGGGTGCCTTGCAACAAGAGACTTTTCTTGATGCCACCATCTTTCTACCCTGACAAGTTCTGACCATGGGCTGGAGCCAAGTCCTGTGAACTCTCCCCATAGCTCCCTGATCCTGAGGCTGGGGCCTGAGAGGTGGGAGGGGGCTTTTGGAATTTCCTCCCTAGTTGAAAGCCATGCTGGCTCTAGGCCACCCTGGCCCTAGGGACCCTGTAGACCTCCACCCCACAGCACAGCAATGCTTGTTTTATCTGCCCTTGAACGCCCCCCCCCAACCCCCAGTGACTCCATCACTTGGCCTTTGTCCTTAACCTTCTTGGTCAGAGCTTCAGAGCTTTACTGTTCCTTTGATTGCCCCTATTTGGCATTAGTCACAGATTCACACCTGCTTTTCCTCTGCCCCAGAGCCAGCTGCTTTAGGCTGGCTCCAGCTGGGCCTGCCAGACCGCCTGAAGGAGCCTGCAGGGCTGAGAGGGGCTGGGTGGGGCTGCCTCAGCGGCTTAACTCACGTTGGGGAGATGAGTCAGCTGGCCAGGGTCATTGCATCTTGGAGCCCTGGCTGGAGCCAGGGACAGAGTATTTCTGAAAGGCCTGGCCTGGCTTCTCATCTCGTGCTATTTATTTACTCAGTGAGATCATTATAAACAGTGAGTGTCTGGGGCACGGTGACCATCCTTGGTGACAACCACTGTCTCAGGGTCCTATCTGTGGGAGAGAATTTGGAGAGGATCTCTGAGAAGTATAAAAATTCATTCATGTATCCAAATGCAGTTGCTTAGCACCATTGGGCACAGTGGTGGGTGCCAGGGACATAGATACAAGAATAGCTAACACTTGCTTAGCACTTCCCATGTGCCAGGAACTGTCCTAGGTGCTTTATGTGTGTCACATTGCTTCACATAATACTCGTGTCTCTGTCAAATAGGTTCTTTTATTGTCCCCTTTGTATAGGAGGAAACTGAGGAGAAGAGAACCAGAGCTTTCAACGATCACATGGCCAGGAAGTGAGGAGGTCTGGGCGTGGAGTCAGAGTCTGCGCTCCTAACCACTGCACTGCACTGTCCCTCTGTCTTAGTCTCCAAAACAGATAGGGCGCAGCCTCAGCCCTCTGGGGGCACAGAACATCAGAAGCAGAGAAGGTAGGTGGGAGGGTATAGTTCCCTGTAGAGGGGATCAGTAGCAACACGCAATGGCTCTTACTACACACCAGGCCCTGTCCTAACTGCTTTGCATGTATTATTAGCTCTTGAAATCTTCACAGCAACCCTAGGTGGTAGGGAGTAACATCAACCCCATTTTACAGATGAGACAGAGGGGTCCAGAAGCTTGCCCACAGTCTCAGGACTAGTAAGTGGCAGACCTGGGACATGAACGCAGAGACCCTTCCTCCAGGGCCTGTGTAAGGCCTCTGCCTGAGGGTCGTGGTGCCCACGTGCCAGTCCGCAGGCAGCTTGGAGGTCGCTGAGTCCCTGATTGCTTAGGTTTACCAAAACCACCCTGTGCTTGGAGCCCGAGGACCTGGCTTGGAGCCCCAGTGTGGCTTCTCCCCAAGTGAAACCTTGGGGAGCCTCCATTTCCTTGTCTGTAAAGTGAAGGTAATGAGGTCGTCTCTACTCCGGGGATAAAGTAGAGCTCTGTAAAGTGCAAACTGCTGACCTCAGAAACACTCCTCCACGGCTCTGGTCTATGCTGGGCACCGTGGGGTGGGGCCAGGTGACTGACCTACCTCAGAGTTCACGCATGCCCTCTAATTCAGGACGCATGCCCTCTAATTCAGGACCATGGCCCATGGGAAAGGAAGAGGTGATCATTTTAATTGCAAAACAGGTGTAAGTGAGGTGTCTTACTTGATGATGCAGATGATTAGAGAATTAAGTCTGCTACTTTTTTTGGTTTTTTTTTTGTCTTTTTCTAAAAGGATTGTATTCAAAGGGCACCGGGCCAACACTTAGAGATGGCTGCACGCCAGCCCTGGTGCTGGCCCCGTTGGGCCCTCCTGAAGCCCTATCAGGTGAGACTGACACTGCACCCATTTTACAGGCCAAGAAACTGAGACGCAAAAGAACCAGGGCTAATGATTGGGGGGCTGGGCTCTGAACTGAGTGCGGCAGGCTCCAGTGTTGGCGTCGTTGCGGCAGCGCCACAGGTCCCCATGCACACCTGGCACGTGGGACTGCCCGTCTTCATTTCTGGTTCAGAACTTTTGGCTTTTGCCACACTGTTGTCCTGAGTGACTCCTCCCCGCAGCCTCAGTGCTTTCACAGCTTTCACTCCTTATTCTTGGGGGATCACCACCCACACAATACCTCTGTGGAGTGTCTGGGGGCCAATTCTACACCCCCCCACCTGTCCGTCAGCTTGCTGCTTTTGTGTTAAGGGCGTGTGGTCAACACAGTGGCCTTATGCAAGGTGCGAGGCCAGGGGAAGTGCTCTTCCATCCGCAGGGGCTTACTGCGTGCCTGGACCTCACCCCATGTGCGTAAAACCTCGGAGGCGTGGCGTGTGTATTACAGACGGTGTAGCCTTGCTTCCCTTCCATGTTCACATCACACCTGCTTGTGGCCCCAGTAGCTGAATTTATTCTGGCTTAAATGACAGAGTGGTCACAGATAGTAAAAATACTACCTTCCTGAAGCCACTGGGTGAATTGAATGAGGTTGTGAAGGGATGCCAGCTGCCCGTGGGCTTGCAGCGCCACCCTTAATGGGCTGATGGGCCCTGGCGTGGTGCGTCCAGGTGACTGGTGGCTTTACTGGTGTGCCAACGTGCCCTTGAAAGGATTCCTGCCCTCAGACCCTGACTTCCGAGGGGGCGAGCCTGGGCCGCGTGGCGGGGCATGCAGATGAGGGAGACGTGCTCTCTGCTTGCCTGGAACTCGTGGGTGAGCGAGAGTAGCTCCTTGCTCACTGAGGAGTTAGCATGGGAGTGAGTCATCACCGCAGGTCCCGTTCCCCCCTTACTAGCTGTGGGGCCTTGGGCAAGTTATATAACTTCTCTATGCCTCAGTTTGCTCATCCACAAAGGTGAGCTAATAGCTGGATGTATCTCATAGGGTTATTGCGCGGAGTCCATTATGCAACACATGGAAAAGCATTGTGAATGGTGGCTGCCACAGCATAAGCAGGCAATAAGTGTTCTCTGTCCCCAAAATACAAGTTTGAAGTTATCTTCTCTGTTCACATTTGCCTTTCCACTCAAAATGCATGACATACACAAGTCGCCAAATGCAATGCCTTTAGAGCTATATGTTGACAAGAGGGGAGCCTGAAGGTTCTGCTTCCATCACTCACTGCTGTGTGATCCTGAGTAAGTGACTTAGTTTTCTGTGTTTCAGTTTCCTTATATACAAAATGGGTATAAAATAAAATATCTGTTGCTGATGGTGAAGTTTAAATGAATAATGTAAGACAAATGGTCCTTATTCTTCAACCCCCTTCCCTTTTTAACATTTTTCCCTGTACAAGCCCTTTTGAAAGACTGTGCAGTACGTTCTCCAAGCCTGTCTTCCCTCCTGGGTGCGCAGGAAGACTACATTTCCCAACCGCCTTTGGGGTCAGAGCCCCATGTGACTGAGTTCTGGCCAATGGGCTGTGGGCAGGAGTAATGGATGCCACCTCCAGGCCTGGCCCCTAAAATTTCCTGTAAGATTCTTCATGCTTCTTTTCTCCTCTATCTGGCAACTGCCTGTCAGTGCTCAGGGTGACCTTGGGAGCCACATGTTGAAGACGGTGGAGCCCCTGCTGGCAGAACCCTGCCCTTCGTTGCCTGCTCTGTGCGGGCCTGCTTGGACTGTGATATCTTGTATTAAACTATTAAGCTGCGCAGGGTATTTGTTACTGCAGCTAGTCGTGAGCGCATCCTGACATACACTGAATTTTATAGAATCTCTACCTAGTGTACACACATACTGACATGCGTTCAAGATTTTGCACGTATTTTAGTGTCTTCCTAGCCCCGGTCCCCTTAGGACCTTACTGCCTTAAAGAACAAGACCCAGGAGTTATTAGTGGTGGTGAGACAATTTCTGAGAGCAAAGCAACTTCCTGGCTCAGGGCCTCCCTGCAGCGGAGAGGTTCTGAGGACAGCCCCTCACCTAAGGGATTTTAGTGACAACATTGCCTCTCAGGACACAGGTCTCCTACAAAGACCTTGCTAATCATACACTGTCCTCCAGGCGCAGTTGCCAGAGGGCTGGCCCTCAGCCTCGTGGCATCCCTACTAGCTTGGACGAACCACAGGTCACGGCATCCTCCCGGCCAAGCTCCTGACACTCTGTGGCAGGGCGCCCCCCCCCCCATTCAGCGCTGCCCTTTTTCTGCCCGGGTGAGATGGGCGCCTTCCGTGCTGCCCGCCCCCCTTCAATCCAGTGCCCTGTGGAGGCTGGGGCTGTGGGGCTGTGCTCTGTCATCCCCCTTTCGAGTCCCAGCCTGCTGCAGGGTTGGGGCGTAGCAGCCGTTGCTTGTTTTGCGTGGATTTGTTGATTTCAGGTGTCGGGGACCGTCCTGCTGGTGTTCTGAAAAAAATAAAAATCCTCAGCTTGGGTGAAGTTCATATTAATAGACAATAATAATGACTTTAATATATTGAATGTTCTGTTCTAGGCCCTTCTCTTGTTTCATTAAATTCCCCCACCCTACTCCCGTGAGGTGAGTTTTGAACAGCCCATGTCCCAGGTGAGGAAGAGGAAGGGCAAACATGCCAGGCCCAGGGGCCCAGAGCTGAGTGGGTGGATTAGAGCCTCCAGCTCAGGCCAATCTGGTGGTAATAGCAGCCTGAGTTTCCTGGGCCCTTAACCATGTGCTGGGAGCAAGGTGTAGTCAGTACTTTAGATGAAATATTTTATTTAATTTTGATAATTTCCTTACGAAATGAGGACTGCTATCATTGCCATTTTAAGATGAGAAAATCAATGCTTAGAGAGGTTAACTCTTTCTCCCAAGTTTTCGCGGTTAAAAGAGATGGAGCCCAGATCCCAATTTGAAGCCCCCTTGTTTTAGAGCTTATACTTTCACTCCCTGTAATGCCTCCTTCTGCCACTCAGAAACTGCAGTGAGGACCAGGTAAGTGCTCTTCCAGGGCCAGTGACTTTTGGGTGGGGACGACCCTATAGTCAAGTTGAATCACCCTGCTTGAGTTAATACCTCCTGTGTGCACACTCAGGTCCTAAGCCCTGTGATGGTGCAAGGGAGGCCCGACTGTCCCAAGACACTGACATTGCAGCAGAGAAGAGGGCTGTGTACCTCCACCTGCAGCCCAAATAAGTTGGTGCCATGGCAAGGTGGATGCTGCCAACCTCAGAGGAGAATGAGGCCGCACGGGTAGGGGCAGAGATGGCTTTACCCAGAAAGTGGAATTGAAATGCACCTTTCCTATTTGGATTTGAATCCCAGCTCTGCCACTTGCTAGCTGAGTGACCTTGGGGAACTTACCTAACCTCTCTGAGTCTCAGTTTTGCCATCTACAAAATGGAGATAATAAAGGTACCTACCTTATAGGATTATTATGAGAATTAAATAAATTAACATATAAAGTGTGTAGAACATAGTACACCATACATTATATACTCATTTATTCTTTGTTATTATCAAGGACTTGTAGAATTCCAATAGGTGAAGAAGGGGGGCCTAAGGCACCGAATGAATGCCACAAACAGCTCTTCAGAGTTGAGAAAACATGAAATGTGCTTTGAGAATAACAAGTTTCTTGGTCTGGCTGGTTCATATGGGAACAATAGAAGATGAGGCTAGAAAGAGAGGTGGGGCCAGGTTGAGTTGTATATACTTAACTCAGCAGGCAATGGGGAGCCTTTGAAGGTTTTTGAGCAGGGGAGTATCATGGCCAAAGCTGGGTTTTAGAAAGATTCCTCTGGCTGCAGAGTGTAGGATAGAAGGGAATGGTGATCATGGGAGAAACCCAGTGGAAAACTGTTGTCATTGGCCAGGGGAGAGGATGGTGGCAACTGGCAGGGCAAGGAGGGTATGAATTGGCACTCATGGGGGAGGGAGGCCCTCTGGAGCTCGGCAGCCTGTAAAGATTGTGCTGCGTGGGGCATGTGCTACACACACCCTTGGCCAAAGGCAGGCATGGCAGTGCTGCCCATCCCAGGTCCCAGGGAGTGGCTGGCACCCACTGCAGGGCTTTCTCTTTGCAGGCTCAGGCCTGGAGTGTGGTCCCTCTGGCCATCACGTCAGCAGAGATATTTTTGTGCCAAAAAGAGACAAAAGAAAGGCCTGGAAGTGGGGGACCAGCCTTCTTTTGGTCCTGAGAACCCAGGACACCGGGTATCCACAGGATGAAAAAGCTCTGCAATGATCCAAAAACTGGTTCCAGAAGCCTAGCTTGGAAAGGAAGAGGGAGGCAGGCCCCTTTTGGGTTTTCATCTAGGTTTTTGAAAAGCAAAACAGACTGGGGAGAGCCGCCTGTCTGAGGCATGTTTTATCTTAACCTTTCCATGTAATCCTGAAAGCCCACCTAATCAATTGAAGATCATAAAATATTAGACTTAATGCTGCAAAGTGCTGCTTTTTAATTCACATAACAAGCTCCTAAATAATTCACATAGCAAACAGACCCTGCAAGTCAATGGTGGGAGGCTGCTTGGATCAGCAGGAGAGTGTCAACACATGCCACATTTCTCGGATCGACTCCATTTCAAGAACCCTATTAAGTTAATTGCCGGTTTCTGACAGCAGAGAGCATGCTGGGAGCACAGCAAGCTTTATTAGCCTCCGTGGCATCTGGAGGCCTCAGCCATTTTGCCCCTACTTGCAGGCACTGGGAGCGGCATGGAAAAAAGTAAATCAAATTATGAGACAATAAATGCTTTTGGCAACACATGGGCATCAGATTCATTGGCGAATCTAAAAGCATTCGAGTGTCAATTGTAATTCTGTTAAATTTTTTACGGCAACACCATCTACATGTTGCAAAAGTCTCATAGGATGTCAGGAAGCGGTTACATCATTTGGCGCTGTGTGGCTGATGCAGGTAGACGTAATGCAAGCGAGGGACCCTACCTCCTAATGAAGCTACTGGGCAAGAGAGTGTCTAAATAGAATGGCAATTGAGGTGAACTTTTAGAGAGGCCCTCAATGATTCCAAAGGGTCAAACATTCAGGTTTGTAAGCAGGTCTGCCTGGGTTTGGAAGCGCAGTGGAGACATGTGCGGGGTTCTAGAGGTGGTCAGAGAGGGGCAGGGAAGGGCAGATGTGTGAGGTCAAGGTCCCCAGCCTTCTGCCGTGGAGAAGATGCTCCCCTTGGGAGGTTCCCAAGCAGAACAGGCATCAGGGCATTGTCTCCATGGTTACCTGCTCTCCCTTTAGTGGCCCTGGTATGCCTTGAGTATAGGGTGGGATGGGGGCATTGAGGCAGCTTGGAGATCTACCAGCAGGTGTAGGCTCTGATCTCTCCAACACCCACCTTTGACCCATGAGAAAACTCAGGAGGACAGCAGCCGATGGCAGCTGGTTCTAGGACAGAATTCTGCTCTGATACCTGGCCCGGCATCTTCCCATACTTTGCTGTTTTCTTTCAGGCCTCAAGATTATGGTGCAGTGGTGACAACCAAGATTAGATCTAGATTATAATCCTGGCTCAACCATTTGCTGTCTGTGTGACCTTAATTTAAGCAAACAATATAACCTCACTGTCCCTCGACCTCATTGACAGGTTGGGGATGGGATTGCTTACCTGGTGGGATTCTTAGGGAGAGAGTTAAATTAAATGACGTATGTTAAATACCTAGTTCAGGACCTAAAGTGTGGTAGCCAAGCACTCAGTATAATTTCCTTCCCATCATCTATGTGGGGGACTTTCAGATGAGCAAATTTATTTGTGTTTCTAGATGATTCTGTTAGAAACCAACAGTCGTCCAATGGTTTGCACATCTGAATTTTTACATCAAATTTCATGAAGTGAGACAAACTACTCTCTTAAATCTCCTCTTGCCCCAGTCCTTAGATCTAGCCTTAGTGTCTGCAGAAATGACACTTCTTTCTGAATCAGACCCTTGATACGGTAGGAATACAAGAGGAAAGAAAATCTGAGAATGACTGGCAGGCGGGAGGAGGCTGGGGACGAAACTGAAACTGACAGTAGCTAAAAGTGAGAGCAGGTGGATGGACCGTTTTGATCCTGGATCTCCAGGCTCCTGTATTCATGGAATTGCTGCACTTTGATGCTGGAAGGAGCCTCAGGGATGGAGCCTGGCATCCTCATTTCATGGGTGGCACAGATGGGGAAACTGAGGCTCAGAAGAGGAGGTATCTTGCCTGAAGTCACACAGATAGTTAGTGGCAAAGCCAGTGACAGGAGCTGACAGACAGGAGTCTCCGCCCTCCTGGTCCTGTCCTCTTTCCAGTTGTCAGACAACTGGGGACAGACCTTCATGGCACTTGAGCTGATTCCACCTTGCCTGGAAGAAACAGAGCACTGCCATCTGGCCAAAGCATTGCTATCTCCTGCATTTACAGAGAGGATGTGCCATTGCCCCAAGACCTCTCTCTGAAAATAATTATGTCAATTCATAGCTAATCTGTAATAATAACAGCTATCATTTTTAAGGGCTGACTTCTAGGCACTTGATTTACGTTATCCATGTAGCCCTTTGAAATAGGCACTGTGATTCCCATTTTACAGAGGAGAAAACTGAGGCTTAAGTGGCTTTAGGCTTTAGGCTTTAGGGTTAAGTGGCTTTTGCCCAAAGTCGCACAGTTGGTAAGAGTCTGATGTGGGACTTTAACCTGAGTTCATTTTGACTTATATCCCTTTCCTGTGGCACCTCTCTCCCTTAGATTTTGGGCTTAGGCTGCAAGGAATGGAGGTTTCTAGAAGGTGAAATAGAGAGAGATGGATCACTCAGCTGGGGTCTAGCATCAGCCAAGATTGATAGGAACTAGGCAGAAGGTGCCATCAGACCCTCATCCTGAACCATGACATTCTATCCTCTTCTACCCTATCCCCCACAGTGTCTCTTGCCAAGAATGGGCAGGAGCCCAGAGCTCCTCTTTTATGCAACCACCAGCCTCCAGTGACTAAGTGTGTATATTAGCATTAGGTTACCTGCACATAAAAGAAATCCCAAATAACCGTGGCTTAAATGCATAAAGGCTTCCCCTCTGATGTTAAAGAAGTCCTTGGTAGGCTGGTGTGGTGGCTTCACAATCATCTGAGGCCTGGGCTCTCTCTCTCCTCTTGCTCTGCCTTTCCCAACATGTGGCTTCTCTCCTCAGTGTTTCCAGATGCTTGCTGCAGCTCCAGCCATCACGTCCACATCCTAGGCAGTGGGAAGGGCCCAGAAGGTAAAGCAAAAAGGGATTTCTCCAGTTGTCTTTTCTCCCTTTTAAAGAACCTTCCCAGACAGAAGTCCCAGTCTACTAGTTTCTCTTGTTTCATTGGCCAGAACTTAATCATATGGCCACACCTGGCTGTGGGAGGGGCCGGGCAGTAGCGTCTTTGACTGCGCACCTCTCTGCCTCGGGAATACAGGCGCTCTCAAGGGAGCAAGGATGGGAGAATGGGGCCTGAGGAAGCTGCTGGGGAAGCTGCGGGCAGGCTCTGTGACATGTGATTCTGTGTCACCTCTCCCTCTTGCCAAAGTGCTGGTGACAGAAAATGGTGGCATTTTGAATTAGAGAAAACTCAGGTTTGATGAGAGTTTTGTGACACACTTTGAGATAATTAGAAATGCCCTGTGATGCCACGAGCTCGGGGGTGGAACCACCGTGCTTTCTGGGGCCGCCTGTTCCACAGAAGGCAAAAATGATGCAATCGCCAGTAACTCACACTGTCAGTGGCTTTCACGCCACGTCTCCTCTTTCAAAATGTGGGTAAGTTTTGCTTCTCTGTATTTTTTCTCCTGTTCATGGCATGTTTATCCTGCGGGTCTTCCGAGGCTGATGGGAGGATGGGTTTCCTGTCCTGAGGGCTTTTCTGACGATTATTGAGCTATAGACACAAACACAGATGTCACGGAGCCAGCACCGCCCACACACCTGTCCATGTGCCAGGTAATGTCATCCTCACTGCAGCCTCACAGGCAGAGGGACTATGGTCCCATTTTACAAGTGAAAATGGAGGCTCAGAAAGGTTTAGCAACTTGCCCAAGATCACACAGCTGGTAAATGCCAGAGCTAGAGGCTGAGCTTCCCACCACACCGCACGGCCCCTCAGCACATCCCCAGTCTTCACCCTCACCCGCCATGGCCCACGGTGGTCCCTCGTGACAACAGGGGCGTTACTGAGACCTCCAAGGCTGTGCTTTCTTCTAACGCCCTTTCTTGTCTCTGCCTCCTTCTTGTTTCTTGTCCACTCTGGCCCCTCCTCTAATCTTGGAAAGGCTCCTGCAAAGCTGCAGCCCATCCCTTGGCCTCCTCTGTGGGCTCCGCCACTCACGCCTGCTTTCCAGACCCCGCCGTGCTCCTGCGTCCACCCTCCCTCCCAGCCACCCAACTCCCATGGGCAGCTGGACGTGACGTCTCTGGGCAAATCGTGGTGCTCAAGCTGTGACCCATGTTACCTGCTGGCCTAGGACCAAGGTCTGTAAATAGGAGCAAAGCACGGGCTGTCCCCATCCCCTGCACCCATCCCGCCTCGGTGAGCAAAGCCACAGAATCTGAGGACAAACCCGGACAGCCCTGTTCCCTCAGCCCCGAGAGGCGGGAAGAATCGTGTGCGTGCAGCTGCCTCCCAGCACCTCCCAGCACCTCCCAGGTTCTGACATACATAATCTAAATATATACTTTGAAAATTGAAAAGTGCTCACATATAGAATGTGGCTGTGGGGAGCGAATGCTCTCTTTGAACATGTCTCTTTAAAGACAAAATTTGCAAAGTGTTTTCCTGCCCTTGAGGAGACACTTGAACATGGCAGCAGATGTAAAATGGAAATTGAAGTGTCTTTCCCAGGCCACCGTACACGTATAAAACAGGCACAATCTATTCTAAGCACTCATTAATAGCTGGTCTCTGAGGGCCCCGGCAGCAGCCGGAGGATTTTACTCATTAAAAAGGTGGCGAGGTAGAGTTTTGTGCCTTCCCCGCTTGTCGCTGCCTGATCCTGGTGCTCAGCGTCGCCAGCAGGCGTCAAATGAACGCCCCTAGACGGCTGGCGTGAAAGCGTCGCCCACTCATTGATGGGGCGAGAAGCCCTTGCTGCTTGTCGAGTAGCTTTGTCTCTCTTCCTAGGTGGGCCCGGAACGGCATTATCTCAAGACAAATGCAGGGAGAAGAGAGCTTTGGCTTGTCAGCTCATAACAGATCATCGGCGATTCTTAGCACAGCTTCGTGTCCTCTCGGCTCCGCAAACCATGCAGAGCCACCAGGCTTGGTCTTTGTGGGGATGCCTGGGGTCCTCAGGCAGGTCTGGAAGGGACCAGACTCTTGGAGGATTTTGCATCGCGACACTGCCCACGTGCATGAGGGCCACTGGCTTATTTTAGAAGAAAGGAGTCTCTGGTCACTTTTTTACCCCCATTTTTGTTTATTCTCTGTTTTGATTCTCCCATTGCTAGGATCAGTGTTTTGTGATTGGAGTGACATTATCTTGTCCCCATAGTTGCATTTGCGAAGGCTCTGGGCAGTTCCACCAGGCACCCTCCCTAAAACCTCCAGGGAGAGGCCTCACTGGCCTGCGTGCTTCTGCGTCTCCTGCATGCCAAGTTCTTCCTGCTCTAGACTTCTGCTGTTGCTTTCCTTGACTTTGGCATCCTCCTCCTCTTCCCATGGCCAGCTCAGATGCCACCTCCTCTGAGAGGCCATTCCAGTAGCCCCTCCCCACTATTTGCTGTCGCAT
The DNA here is from genome assembly GCA_023783475.1 of Daubentonia madagascariensis. Lineage (NCBI taxonomy): Eukaryota > Metazoa > Chordata > Mammalia > Primates > Daubentoniidae > Daubentonia > Daubentonia madagascariensis. The sequence goes on from JAKFHU010002573.1 coordinate 23,994,380, forward strand.
TAGTACAATTTGGAATGATCTTGTTTACTCCGCAGCTTCCTAGTTTATTGCGGTCTCCCCACACTACAAGGTTAGGCCCTTGAGGGCATGGACTTTCTTTGCCTTGTTCATCTGTTTCCGCAATGGTTAGCACAGTGCCTGGCCCCCAAAGGTGCTCCATTTATTGTATGGCCAACAAACAAAGGAATGAATGAGGGGTTCTCTGATCCCAAAGCCCTGGCTCTTCGTCACTCCACTAAGAACAGCCCTTTGGAGATTGTTTTCATTTGTGAACCTCAGTTGCTCCTGGGCTGCAGCCCCCAGCTCCCCAGGTGTTCCTGCAGAAATGCTGCGGGCCGCCCTACAGAGCACACTAGGTCGGGGTCACCACAAGGGCACAGAGCCAAGATTAGGACAAGAAGAAGGCCATGGCACAGAGTTTCCTGTATGGAATGTTTTCATGACACAATATCAATACTATGTTAAGAAATTAGCTTATCTATTTTTACCCCTCATTAGCAGGTATAAAATGTATTGTTTATGAAATGCTAATAATAAATTGGATTGTTTAAATTAAACTGATCTTCAAAATAATTAAGCTCAATATTAAAGAAGTATGTTCAGTGTTGGAGGTGGGAAGACAGGGTGACCATTCTCCAATTATTATTATTTTTTTACACAAAAGACATCTGACTTACCCCTGAAAGGGCTTGAGTTGGCCTGCAGAGGTGTATCCATTTCAGCAGCAAACGCAGGGGAAATAAGGCAGCAAAATAGCTTCAAGTGAGGACTCGTGACACAACACTTGTGCCATTGAAAGGCTGTGAGCTATGCACTTGGCTCTGAGTTTCTGAGAAGCCAAAGCAGAGAGAGAAAGAAAAAGCCATTATGAAGTTCTCAGGAGGTGCAAGGTCTTGAGCTTTGACAAGAAGAAAAACCAGGAAGGAAAATTGGGGATACCTTTGACTCTTTTTTAAAAAGAACATCAAAAAACTCCTTAAAAGATCAAAGAAGTATCACTTATGGTCACTTATGTCACTCAAGGTACCCATCCTGGTGCTGAAATGTCCTTCTGCAGTGACTTAAAAATTCCTGGCAGGTGTGTCATGATGCTCTGATGGCCCAGGGCCAACTGGGCTCAAAATCCACCCAGGCATCTATCTGAAGACTCATCACGACTGCACCTCCTTCCTGGGGAGATGATTATACTACCAGGTGAATGGAGGATCTAAGAGCAGGTTGTGAGTAAGGTGCAGGAGGGCAGCGGTCTGGGGCCATGGGACTGGGTGAGGTTGGAGGGTGAGGGTCGGGCGATGCTGAGAACCAGCCTGTGCTGATTTCACAAGCATGGCATAGTGCTGGTTGGAAGCTGTGGATGGCCGGTGGGATGAAGGTCCACTTGTGCCACTACTGAGCCATGCCCAGATGTGACCCTCATCTCTCTTGTGCGTCAGGCACCCAGAAGCGTGTCTGGGCCACAGAGTCCTTGGACACCCCAGTGTCTTGGCAACAAGCTTAAAGTCTCGTCCTTCCCTGAAAGCACACTGCATGTCCATCCTTGCTTTGTCAACACCTGATGGACACTTGAAAAAAGTTCCTGAATGAGTGAAGAAATTAAAGATTGAACAAGTAAGTGCCATGATTATCATGCTCCAAATCCCATCCTTCCTTCAGGGCCTGTTCAGGGCCACTTCCTCCAGGAAGCCCTCCCTGAATTCTTCTTCCCTTCCTTCCTCGGGACTCTTGTAGTGCTGAGTGTGCAACCAACATGGAAATGCTTCCTAGATGTGGGAATAGGTGCTTCTGTCTCATGTTTTCTGTTGTTCCTTATTCCGGCTAGACAACAAACTCCTTTCTTCACCAAGCATGCATTCAGTGCTCACCATCTGCCCTGTGCTGTGCTGGGCCCAAGGGATTCAAAAGCAAACCAGACAGACATGGAGCCTATAGTCTAGTGCAGGGGCTGGGGAATTACTGCCCATGGGCCACATCTGGCCTGACTCTTGTTTTTGTAAATAAAGTTTTATTGAAACAGCCACACTGTTTGTTTACACATCATCTATGGCTGTTTTCAAGCTGCAGTGGCAGAGGTGAGTTGTCAAGACTGATCATATGGTCCACAAAGCCTAAAATGTTTCTTATCTGATCCTTTACAGAAAAGTTTGCTGACCCTAGTCTAGTGGGGAAGGCAAGCTAGGGGTAGATCACTACAGCTATGACTCGTGCCATGAGGGAAGGGAACTGGGTGATATGTTTCAGACTAGCAGCGTGGGGATTTGTGTGTTACTGCAGATAGGTGCGCAGGGAGGGCCGCTGTCATGGAAACATTATGTGAGCTGAGACATGAAGAATGAGCAGGTCACCGTGTGCACATCCAGGGAAGAGTATTCCTGGTGGAGGGAACAGCATGTGCAAAGGCCCATTGGTGTGTTGGAGAAATGGAGAAAAGCTTGTGTGTCTGGGATCCAACGTTGGAGAGGTAGACAGGAGCTAGAGCAGTGGTTCCTGAGGGGGGTGATATTGCCCTCTGAAGTTCATGGGGATATTTGGGGGGCAGTGGGGGAGGAGGGCACCTGAGTAGGTGCCAGGGATGCAAGGCTTCAAGCAGTGTGTACAACAGTCCCGCGCAACAGTGGACTGGCCTGGGTCCTGCATGACTTTAGGGTGTCCTGATGGGTATTCGTGTAGGTAAAAGGCCTATTAATAAAAATCTGAGACTGGACTTAACAGTCATTCATATAACAGAAAGTAATTGTAGCATGGTTTCAAGTATACATTGAATTGTCTGGGAATGCAACTACTGTGTAAATTAAGGGAAGATTGCACTGTGGTTTGTTAGGAACGCTCCCAAGCGGTGTTCACCATGTTGGGAAAATCATGTCACCCATGGTAACATCACTCTTGGTATATGAATCTCCAAAACAACACGATTGTTGTCAGTCCGTATTCATAGCTGTGGCATTCGCTGTGATTTTACACCCAAATGCAAGCACCTGACTACTTTCTCGTGTTCACTAATGAAGTCGTGACGGACTGTTGCAACGCATATTGCTTTGTTACACGTTACTTCATTTTTTCTTTTTATATTATAGTTAAAGCATTATATTGATTAAAACATCTTGTGTGTAGAGAAGTTATATTCTCTCTGAATTTTGGTTCAGGGTATCAAAGGAACATTACAAAATATTGCCTAATAGTAGCACCAAGGCTGGATCCTAAAGTTTTGTATAGATCTTGATAAAGAGTTTGGATTTTACTCTAAGAAGAGTGAAGAGCCGAGGCAAGATTTGCAGAAGAGCGATGGGTTCTTTCGGGCACGGGTGACGATTACACCTCCTCGTTTTCTCTGTGATTCCTGTTCCTCTCCCTCCGGCACCTGGCACAAAGCTGGGTGCCAGGCAGGCATTCTGTAAATTAAAGTGCTACCAGCCAGAACAACCTCAGTGGATGAGCTAAGGAGGTCACTTCCCCTCCTTTGCAAAAATGAGATCACTGAGGCCCAGAGGGGTTAAATTCTTTGCCTGGGCTAGGTAATATCTGGTAAGTGATATCTAATAAATAATGAGGTGTATCTGTGTGTGTTTGGGTAGGGGGTGCTCCCTCTTTTAATTGCCCTTGACAGCAGTCAGTCCTATTTCTTTCTGGTTCTTGCTGATCTATCTTCCAACCTTCAGCCACTTGCCCAGCCCAGCCCTGCTCACGGGAACTCCCACCTGGCTCCTGTTACACGACCAACACCACAGGCATCACTGAGTCCCAGGAGCCAGCCTCTTTACCTTTAGACCCCAGGCCAGGATCTAAGAATATCTCAGAGTATTCCCGAACACCTACAACAGGTGTGCCTGCAAATTACCTGGTCCCAGTGGTGGGGAGCAGGAGAGGAAAGGGCATCATTTTTCTAAAAGCATTACACACTTAATTTGCAAAGTTACATCACACAATTGTGCACAGGTCAACTCTCTGGGAGCTTATTTCAAAAACAGAGTCAGGTCAAGGATGCCAAGTGTGTCCTTTGCGGAGAAGGCAGGGGAGGCTGTGGAGGACTGTGCCTGTTAGATGCTTTCCACCTGCAAAGCCAACACTCTCCTCCCCTTTCGGGGATGAGAAATGATGGACATTCCCGGGGCCCCTTCTCTGTACGTGCCCCGCACCTGCACAGATATCATGGCATTTCTTTCCAAGACCAACCCTTCGAGGTGTGCATTAACAACATCCTCGTCTTACAGGTGTGAAAGCTGAGGCCTGATGAGGTCACGTGTCTTCTGCTCCCCTTACACACCACGTGACACGAGGCAGAGCTTGAGCTTGGACTCAGGTCTCCAGACACCTAATCTCGTGGTTTTTCCACAATACAGTGCAGTGAGAGGTGTGAACAGGTGATGTGTATAGGGTACACATACAGGCACATACACGTCTCGCTATACTTTTTACAAAATTCTTATTAGATGGGCCTGGGTTCTTTATTTTATGAGAGTGACCGAAAAAGCTATGGAACCCCTGCGAGATTATAGCCCAGAGTAGATAAAGAACTATTCACAGAAGAAGTTGAATGGGAAGTGGTAAACATGAATGATTCCACTCTACAGCCTCATTGAGGCCAGCTCATTCAATTGACAAAATAGTTTTCTTGAACAACTGTTGCTAATATAAGGGTTTTTGAAAATTAACTTGAGGGTAGTTTTGCATGCAGAAGAGACAATTTAGAAGTTTATTTGGTTTCTAAAATTAATCTTAGAATACATTATAGTTACAAAGATAAAACCTTATTCCTTATGTTCTTAAATTCTGCTTATAAATTATATTATTCTACTGATTCTCTTATTAATTTTTTATTGTGGTGAAATATATATATAACAAAATTTACCATTTTAATATTACAATTTTTAACTGTATAATACAGTGGTATTTAGTACACTCACACTGCTATTCATATATATACTTTTTTAAAAACATAAGAAACCTCTTCTGAAAATCCTAGCAAAGAACAATTGGATCAAAGGCTTTTGGGAGAAAAAACAGCCCCACACGCCCCCTCTGTCCACTTCGCAGGGTCCAGAGAGCGCTTGTATGTGCATCAGCTTGTCCAAGAGGATGTGCCCTTCTGGCAGATTTCATCAGTTCCTGAGACTTCACTGTTTGCTACCACTGAGGGATCCTCTCAAATCCAAGCTGTGTCTTCCTCCCTGTATTTTTCAAAGCAATGTTTTCCCAGCCAGATTTATAATACATTTTCAAAAACCCTTCACATAATCACAAACCCAAGAAACTTCCACTCCTCTGAGGTTTAATTAGGAAAAACTGTCTTTCTGGTACTTCCAAGAGCCTTGCTCTAAATTTCTCAGAGGAAAGGGAAGGTTCACAGTGGATGAGTGGGAGCAAGCGGAACCTGTGAACAGCCTCCCCCCGTCCCCCTCCCAGTGCTTCCCCTGCAACAGAGAGAAAGCTGCGTTGTAGGTCATTGATATCACATTGTGAGCGTGCCCTGTATCATTACGACCCAGAAAATGGGGACGATTGGAAGGCAGGATAACACATTAGCGATAGATAATGGAGTCTAAATAAACAAAATCAGCTTTCTTCTATGTCTCCAGACCAAAGCTTGTCTATAAATACCCTAATGACGCCCAACCAGCCAATTACTCGTTCCTTGGAAGAGCCCCTTATTAATGGCATTGCAGTGAGGGAAAAACATTAATTATTGGACACAGTGGGATCTTTTACATTCTGTCTGGTCCGGACAGCACCAATTAATGCAACAATTATTATCAACGACCGCAGCAGCATACTGAGTGCTGCCGCCCCAGGCTGGCTGGCTGGAGTGGGAAGAATGTGTTCGCTGGGGGAACATCACCCACATCCTTTTATGGAGCCTGCTTCCTCATCCCTGTGGAAGCTGCTGGAAGGAAGCAGAGGGAAGCCAGAGTGTGTTGGTTTTTCTTTTTAAGCCTGAGGAGGACAGTGCTCCTTGGGTGCTAAGTTGGGGAAAGAAGAAGGAATCAGGCACTGGTCTGTTGCAATGAGTTGCTAAGTGAAGCCGGGCAGAAGATCAGAGAGGCCACCTCCAGAGCTTGGAACACCTGCCTTGGCCCCTGCCCACTCCTCCAATCTCTCCCCCTCACTCACCACACTCCAGCCCTACCACTTGTCCCAGCTCTTCCAATTCAGCTGTGCTCTGTCCTGCCCCAGGACATTTGCACAAGCCATTTCTCATGTCTTAAAGGTCTTCCCCTGCCTTTGCAAGTGTGGCTCCTTTCTGAACTCAATATAAAGGTTATCTTCATAGGGAGGACTTTCTTGAGACTGAACCCAAAAATATACCTTTCCCTCAATATTAGTCACTTCTTGTTCTATTTTTTGTACAGCATCTGTCACAAATCATATTTAACTGATAAATCTTACTATTTTATTAATGTCTGTCTCCCTTATAAGAATGCAAGCTCCATAAGGACAGAGACTTTGTCTTTTTCTCTAGCATGTATCTGAATGTCTTGCATTCAGTAGGTGCTTAATAAATCCTTGGTGAGCAAATGAATAGATCCATGCCTTGTGTAGAAACAAACTATACTTAGGTCTCCATGCCAGGTGTCACACAGACTAAACCAGCTATTTTCCTGCAGAAATTCCACAGAAAAACCTCCCCCAAAACTGTTCTATTAATAGCAATAACATCTCTATGTCGACTCTATTTTTGCATTTTAAAAGTGATGAACATGCTTGAAGGCCCTTTGACAAGCTGTCCTGTAAAATATTGGCCTCTACTATTACTTACATCATAGCACTTTATTTGAGCTGGCTAAAAATGAATTTGCTTTGCCCAAGGTATAAAATAGTTGCAGGAATGCTTTTATTTTTCCCTTCTTGGTGACAGGAGAGGATTTCTTCTGGGAGGCATTAATTACACAGCACTTTGGAAAATTGGTTCGGTAAAGGCTGGGAGAATTCTCCAGGGCCTTGGCCAGAGCTCTGAGAAGTGGGTATGCCCATGTGGCCCTTCTGGAGAAAGCTCCCCAGGCTGTTGCCACTAGAAGCTGCCGTTTGGGGTGTTAAAACAGCTCAGACATGTTGTTCAGAGTCACAGCCAAGTCTGGGAATCTTACTCAACCTTGCAGAACCACAGCCACTCTCCAGAGTCCAGCCTTGTGCATTCTTGACCGAGGTAATACTCTCTTGAGGTTTTCTAACCAAAGTGGAACGATGGAAGCTTGAAGGCAGCCATGGGGGACCCCTCAGCCTAGCAACACTGTGCAGATGTGGCCAGGCAAGCATTATCATCCTGGTCCTCCTTACTAACCATCTTCAGGGAATATGCCAACCCGAACATACTTAGAAATGACAGGGACACTCAGGGCGCATCCGTCAGGATTGTTTTTGCTTCCTTCTCCTGGAAGTGGCAATGAGCTCAACCTGCAATGATCTCACCCAATCTGCACACCACATTTGGTCTTGACCATGCATTTGGGCTGAAGTGTGGACTGCCCAGCTTCTAGAGGCAGATAGGGTCTGCAACATTCCCACACCCTGCCCGGTGCCTAGCTTGGTGATGCCAGCTTGGCAGAGTTCAGTAGAAGTTTGTTTCAATGACACGTTGTTGTATTGTCCTTATAAAAAGTCTATCCATGCCCAATAGACCAGCCTGTGCAGGAACCACCAACTATTCAGCCTTGTATCTCCAGGTCCTGGCACGGGGCCATGAAATACTAAAAGAGTGTTTCAAACTTCAGAATGAGTGAATGTGTTGCCCTTAAGTGGAGTTGCTGCAGGGGCATTTCAAAGGTGGCAGTCCTTGCCAAAGAAGGACTTCCTTTCCCTTTCCCCAAAGAAGCAGAATTTGGGGTTACTGTGGGCTTCTGGGTGCACAGAATGGAAATAAGAATGAGGTGTCATCGTGAGATGGTTGGAGACAGGGAGGCTGACAGACCTGGGTTCGAATCCTGACTCTGCCACCCACTGGCAGGGGGACATGGGACACATGACTGAATCTTTTCGTGCCATAGTTCCTTTGTGTGTAAGATAGAAAGAAAGGTCAGAGTTTCATGATGTCGTTGGGTTGTTACATGGGGTAATGGGAGCTAAGCATTTTCCCAGGCCCTGAGGATACAGGCTGGCTCTGTCCCAGACAATTTCTTGAGGATGAACCCTCAGTAATCCTGGACATGCTGACCCGACGTGGAGACCGACCATTTGAAGAATGAAAGAGACTATGAGGGACGTGGAATTTAGGCTGCTCGGAAAGGTGCCCAGGAAGGTGTTGTGTGTGTGTTTCACACGTCGCTGTGGCGCCCAGGATTGCGCTGGAGAACCATTGTCATCTTTAACTCTACCAATGCCTGCAGCCACAGAGAAATGCCCGTGTCGGGAGCATCGGGGTCAGGAATCATGGGCTGCGATCCACAGGGTCTCCTGTTAGGACTTTACATGGGGTCTCATATTTGAAACTACTGCTTGTTTTCACTGTTTGTGGCATCTCAATATGTTTGACATTTCTTTATGAATAGATATTGACGAGGGTCTCTCCTTGTCATCAGCTGCTCAAGAGGACGACTGTCTCTTTGAGATCCCCCATAACCCCCCAAGTGAATATTGTGTGTGCCATGTAGTCTCTGTCTTAAGTTTGGCCATCCTAAATATATTTTCTAAATTTTGAGAAAATCAATAAAGTCATTTCATGTAACGTGGAGACAAACGGGCACAAAGGTATTTTATGGAGATTGGCCATGTTGGGCTTCCGATTGGCGCCAGTTATTTTTCTTTGCTTCTAATTTATCCTTTCTGGCGTTCACTCCTTCCTCTCTTCTCCTGCTTCATGGTCCACTCTCCCTCAAGTGCATAGTGATTCTTGATTTCCTGGAAAGTTGAAGAATATGGCAGTTACTTAAAAATTATAAAATTCTATACCATATGGTGCAGTGTCTTTACCAGTGATTTCCATTATTATTCAAGACAAAAGACTTTTCTTTTGAATAGAGAATATAATTCATTTACAAAACAATAGTATAAGTCCCACCTAAATGCCCAACCCTCTGCTGGGCAGTCAGCAATCCCACGCCACAAGTGGATGGACAGATGGAAAGCAACGATCTGGTTTTCTAGGGGTTTTATTGACATATAACAGTTAAGGAGTAAAACTCTTTAAGAGCCTGCTTACTTCTCTTTACTCTCAGTTTCCATCTGACTATACTTCCATCAGGTCCCAGAGCTTGCTATCGCGTGACATTCTGTGCCACATTCAGTGTCTTCCTCAAGGCTGGTGCCTGCACGTGAATCTTACATAATTGGGGTCCCTCACATAATATGTGCACCTTACCTAATTTTTCTACCCATGTACCTTATTTAATTGGACACCAGGACCCTTTGAGCTGTCTAATGACATCATATGGCTTTTATTCATTTCTGCCTATTTGCTTACTTGCCGATTTCTAACCTTGCTGTAGACCTTGATGAGGAAAGTCAATGCTGAGCAGGGACCAACCGAGTGTGTTCAAGCAACACATAAAATATGGAATGAAAATATAAAGTCTGGGACTGAAGACCATCTCCACTGAGTGCCAACGACACTTTCCTGTGAAGCTGGAGAAGAATTCTGGGCTCTGAATGGCCTTGGGACAGGGACAGGCAGCGGCAGGCAAGACCTGGTGCAGAGAGTGGCTGAGAAAATAGCTCAAAGACAGACTGGGCTGGCCACGTGGCCCAGGGCAAGTTATCTAAGTTTGGGGGGGACTCTGTTTTCTCATCTATAAAAAAGGAGCCAAAATTAGCCCCTCTCTTGTAGGGCTGTGCTGGGCTTCAAGGAGATCACTCATGAGACGTGCTCAGCATGGTGCTGGGCTCAGAGAGGACACTCCATAAACAAAGGATAAATGCTTTTCTGTTAACTAAACCCACTTAAGGATGGCACGGGCTTCCTTGGGGATGGGATGGTGAGTTCCCTGCCGCTGGAAGTGTTTAAGAGGAGGCAAAAGGATTCTCAGTTTCATGTGCAGAGGCATCACCTGGGGATACTGTTAAAATTCAGATTCTGATTCAAACAGGTCCTGGGTGGGGCCTGAGATTCTGCATTTCTAACAAGTCCAGATAATGCCGATGCTACCAATGCCAATTGACCACAGTTGAGTATCAGGGAGCTGGCTGATTCCTTGGAGGGGATGTTGAAGAGGGTCTGTGATAATCCATCAGATGGAGCAATGTGTTAGACCTTCGTTGTCCTATGCAGTGGCCACTAGCTGCAGGTGGCATTAAGCTAATTGAGTCCAAATCGAGACGTTCTATGAGTATGAAATACACAAACGGTATAACAATAAGAATGTAAAATATCCCAATAATTTTCATAATGATTACATTGAAATATTATGAAATAATATTTTGGTTACATGAAGCTAAATAAAATATTAAAACAAATTTCATCTGTTTGTTTTGACTGTTTTTCTTGTTTCTTTTTTTGCTGTGGTCACTAGGAAACTTACAGTGACCTAGATAACTGACATTCCATTTCTGTTGGACAGTGCTGAGCTAGGTCCTCTTCCGGTCCCTTCTGAACATGAGCATCCTGTGCAAACTCTAAGCCGCTGTCCTTGCCTGTCCATGTGGGCATCCCCTGGGGAATGTCTGTGGCTTGTTCCCGTGCCACAGCTAAAGGCTGCAAGCAGAGAGGGAGGGACAGAGGCATGAGGCTCTCTCTAGCCTCCTGTTTGCCTGGGGCAGGGGTGGAGGGTGAGGATGGAGTTTGTGTGTTGGTCTCTGCTTCTCTTCCTTCCTCCTTCTCTCTCAGAAGTAACAGGAGACAAAAGGCTGTGTCACCATAGGGATAATCAATTTTCACCTTGAACCTGCCTTTCTAGGAGAAGGCAAACTTTGTCTTCAGCACAGAGCTCCCCACTGAAAGGAATGGAATTTACACATCAAGTTAAAGGTGTGTTTTACACCCAAAATGAAGATGGCTGTGGGCAGGTGGTCCTTTGGGGGTTGAGCGTTTAGGAACCCAGGACACAGAAGCCCTGGCAATGCCCACGGATACAGTGCTGTCTCCTGGAAGGTCTCCCGGTGAAGCAGGCTGGAATTTACCTGAGGGTCTGGGGAACAGACCTGTCGTCCTGCAAACCATGGGACAGTCAGAGCCAGGGATCGAAGTGGTACAGGCAGTTGCTAATTCAAGCCCCAGACCTGCAGGCTTTCAACACCATCTCTAATCTCTGTTACCCAGGTCCATCTCCACTTTCGTTGCAATGCATGTTTATGCAATGCATGCTTTTCGCTTGCATATAAGTGAAACTGGAAACTGAACATAATCTGTTAATGTCATCTCTACTGTTTCCATTTTCCCTTGTTTGTCCATAATGACAACTGGATACGAGGTTCTGATTTTTGGTGAGTAATAGGCTGATAACCTTCTCCTATGACTTTGTGTGAGACCCTGCACATTGAGTGGTTAGGAGCCTGAATTCAGTCCCTGCTCCCTCCTAGATGGGTGACCTCAGGTAAGTGATACAAGCTGTTTGTGCCTTGGATTCCTTATCTGTAAAATGGTGATGATAATAACAAAATCCACCTCCACGGAGTTGTGAGAATTAATGAGTTAACAGGGTAAAGGGCCAAGAATAGTTCTGGGCACATGGGAAGGCTGAACACGTGCTGGCTGTTGTTCTGAGCTAACAAGGGCTCCCTGAATGGCAGTCTCTTTTTTTGGCTGGCAAATTACTCAGAAAACCCCTCAAACTGCACATTGAGTACGAGTCAGGTCCTGTGTGGTGATGATGTAATATACCTATTTTTGGCAGACTTGGCAATTCAGGGAGTGACCCATTTTCCTGCACTTCATGGAGGTCATTGCAATGGGTTTCATCAACCAGCAGGCTTGGAAACGAGCCACAGGGTTAGAACGAGCTTTTCCTGCCCCTCTGGACCGCTTTCACCGCTCTGCAGCTTGTGTCAGGGTCAGGGAGTTCCTGTGATGACATTGTGTTCAGAATGACGGCAATGGAGACAAGTGGAGTGGCAGACCACACATTCTTCACTCGACTCCTCAAGGGACATTGGCTACATCACTGGAGGGTGTGGGAGGGTTTTTGTTTGCTTTGTCTTTTGACTTGGTAAAGGAAAGCTTGAGTTTCTAGGTGTACGTAGAAACTTTGGAAGATTTACGACAACGACACAGTGTTATGAAGCTCCTGCTCTGGAGAGGCCCCCAGCTCCCAACAGAGGGTAGCAAGGCTCCCATGCACCTCCAAGACGAGGATTAGGGCTGTGTAGTTGGGCACCCTTGTCTTCGAGAATTTCTTAAGGAGTCTGAACTTGTACACTGAGAAGACATTCTCAGAGGATTTCTGTACCACCAATCCAGTTGGAGTGGGAGGCTCTATACAGTAAGTACAGAGAATCTGGGGGTTCCAGCCCTTTTTGGAATGAGGCTGAGTATGAATAAAAACATATAGATAGACATCTAACTAATTAACTAACTGACCCACTATAAATTGAGTTGCCAGTGCTGGTAGCTAATAAATCAATCAATGGGTCAAATCAAATAAGGTCAATGCTAAGAGCCCAGATTTGGGGCCAGATGTTCCCGGACTCAAGTCTTGCTCCACTGGTCTTGGCTGTGTGCTCTTAACCCAGTCACTCAACTGCTCTGAGCCCCAGCGTGCATGTCTGTGCAATGGAAGATGATGCCAGCCTTGCAGGGCTGTCAGAGCAAGTGGCCAGGAGGCAGCCCAGCCCTCCTGACCTGCCTGGTCCCACCTGGCCCTCAGCTCCCTGGTTCTTCCTCCTCATTCTCCATCTTTCGACTTAACTGTCACCTCCTCACAGAGACCTTCCCTGACCACCCACATAACGTACCATGCCTTCTCCTCCCACCTCTAATTACTTCCCATCGCTTTCCCCAGTCTGATTCCTTCCCAGCATGTGGCACTGTCTGTGATTTTCTTGTTTGTTTCTGTTTGTTTGTTGTTCTTTCTTGTGTTGGCTTCTGGCTGTCTCTGGCCATGAGACTGAGGTCACTGAAGGCAGGGGCATGATGGTTGTTATTTAGGGAACAAGAGTGCTTTGAACAGGGCCTGGCTTACAGCAGGTGGCTCAAATGTTTGAATGAATCTCTTCCATAACCAGGGCAAGCTTCTGCACCTGGGAATCCTCGGCTTTCTTATCTTTAAGGAAAAGCCACTTTAAAGGGCTGCAGTAGGATTAACTGAGATATGGTGTGGAGTTCACTGAGTAAGGGAAGTAAGTGACACAGAGTGGGCATGGAATCAGTAGTGTTAATATCATGAGATGGCACGTGGAGCAGTGGGTGTATTTGTATGCCCTCATTCTCTGCTCTTCTCTCTGTAGAGTTTATATTCCCTTTTGCAAATACAATTTACACAGAATGCAAAGTTTGGAATAACAAAAGAGAAAAGGAAAAGCAAGAGTTTTCAATTTCTTAATTTATGATACAAAACCAATGATTTCATTTATAATGTCAGTGGAAGCAGCCAGTGGGTGAGTACACACATTAACGTGCAAACTGCCCCAGTGAGTCAGTCTAGATGGGAAAGTTAGTATCTTTGGACTTATCAGCATCTTTCATCAGAAAAAAGATCACAATTCCCTTCCTCTGTGAGGTTATGTAAGGACATTTCTTTGTGAAATAATCTCCCTTAAAAAGAAGTGGTGTTCCCTCATCAATAAGAACTATGGGACATAGTGGGTTGCTCTTTTTACCTTGAGTCGCAGGAAGCTCAAAATTAAGTTCAACATATAATAATAATATTAGCTTTCAAGATGCAAAGCAGTAGCTCTTAGTAACTCTCCTACTTATTTTTATGTTTTGAAAAAAAGCAGGATTTCAGTAAATAAGTGGCATTTTGGATATGTAATTTTCTTACAAAAATCCTGTGGCTGAGTTTTTGGGATAGAAAAGCAACACTGATAATTCCTAATTTTTGCTGTGGCACTTGCTGAGAACATCTCTATGACTCTGAGCATGTCCTCTCTGGGTCTGGTCTGCAATTTCCTCAGCTATGAGAGGAGGAGTTTGGACTCAGGAGGGTCTTTCCGGACACTTGTAGATAGAAAACGCTTTCATTCTCTCAGTGACCTGATGAGCACGAAGCCTTCTCTTTTCATGCGAGCTTCTTCTCAATGCATTAAAGCAGGGATTTTTTTTTTCCGGATTTCTACTTTAAGCAACATTATCCTTTGTCCAAAATAAAACTGATGGGGAACCCAAGGCCATGAAGCAGATCATTGCAAGCTCCTGTGGTTGAAGTGAGGGGTGGGGCTGTGGACCTAGAATTTCTACCTCTCCCTCTCCTCCTTTCTGCGGTCCCCAGGGCACCTCTGAGGCATCTCTAGAGTTCCAAAGAACAGTTTGAAACCACAGTATTGTAGGTTGCTCAACATCTGCTGAATTAAATTCACTTTCTAAAATCTACCTGCCCCAAACCAAACCTGGATTGTGAACTTCTCAAGAGCAAGTAGTACCCGGCACCTGTTGAAAACATAAATGTGTGTTCAATGAATGGATGAGCTGAAGAGTTTGTTTTTATTTCAGGGATCAGTCCTGTCCAGTCCTCGAGCATGCCTACCTGCAGTTATTCATCATCTTGTAAGGCGACAGGGTCCACGACTGCTCGGGGAGTACAGAGCTTGTGCTTGAGTTGCCTTCGTCCCAGGATGATTTGTGACTTCTCAGGTGGAACTGCTGATGATATAATTAGCATTTCAAAACTTTGCCATTGAAAATTTAATTTCTTTTGAACATTAGGGTATATTAAACAGTAGCTTGAGTATTAAATTTGTGCTTTATGGGAGTTGGGGAGGAGGAGGGGAAGTAGGAGGGGAGAATTTCCCAAAACCATATGAGAGAGGGACGGAAATCATTGTTGAGTTTCTGCTGGGAAAACTACTTTTTTCCCCCAATTGAAATATTGCTTTACAGCATTGGCAGACTTACAGAAGTGAAATGAAAAACAAATCCCACAAAAATCCTGGAGTACCATAAAAATAATGAATAAAGTAGTACAAAATGCTTTGATTTCAGTAATACTTTTCAATAAAGTTGGTGCATTCCAAATAGATTGTGTTTATCTTGAAGGAGGCCCTCTGCACTGTGAGTTAAGAGTTTATAACAGCTTTTTGGTGATCTTGGTTGTAATATGATAATAAAAAATACTCATGTAGTGAAAAGGGCATCGGCTTTGAAAGTGGGCTGACCTGGGTTCAAATCTCTCCTTTCTTTTATATTCCCTGGGCCTCTTTAAGTAAGTGGCCACCCTCTCTGAGTTTCTTTACCTATAAAAATACAAAGAGTAATACCAACCTCAGTGGGTTGCTGTGAAGTTTACATGGCGAAGGTGAGTGGAAGGTGTTGGTAGAGGGTATAGACACCAACGCCAAGCTTGTCTGGGTAAAGACAGTGATTCTGCATTTGTGTCCAGAGTTCAGCAAGACATCTCTAGGATTACACAAGGCCCAATATTCCAACAGCACAGGAAACTGGCTGTTTTCCCTGGTTTCCCTTTTTCTTATCCTGACTTTTTTCTGATTAAAAAACAAATAAATATTTACTGGAGAAAGTTTGAAAATTAAAAATGGAGGTTAAGAAAGAAAATAAAAATCACCCACAAAAAAAAGATGAGTATGTTTTTCTATATGTATAAGTATACACTTTTCCTTTATTCAATTTCTAATTCCTTCCAAGAAAACAGGTTTATTCATTGAGATTGTCAAATGTATTAGAATAAGTTTGTACACACTAGTCTCTTCTTATAATTTCTTAAAATATTATTTTTATTAGTACAAGAGTGATTCATATTCATTGTTAAACATTTAGAAAAAGTGAAGGCACAAGAAGAAGAAATGAAAATATTTTCCATCATCTCATTACACAAAAATAGTCACTGCTGACATTTAGTTGTGTTCCTTCCAATTTTTTTCTCAGTTAGTATATGCATACATTTAAGTAAAAAACTTAAACTGGAACCGTCTTGAATCATCAATATTGTAGACCACTTCTTTTTTGCCAAGTATTATATTGAGAATACTTTCCTGTATCATTAATTTTCCTTCTCTGTCATGATTTTTAATGGTTGACGTTATTTCATTGCTATATATAATAGTTTATTTTGTTAATTCCTTATTATTAGGTAGATTTCAGTGTCTTTTATCATAGACAATTTTACAGTGAACATCCTAGTAGCTAAATCCATACTACATTGATGATCGATTCTTTAAAATAAATTTCTGGAAGCTGACTTTCTAGTGGACTTAACATGCACATTTTTAGGTCTTTTGCCAACTTGCCCTCTAGTAAGTTTATACCAATTTATACTTCCACTAGTATTACATAAAAGTACCTGCTTCCTTCTACCCTTATGGTTATTATACTGATGATATAAGTCAAAAAAGGAAAACTTTGCTAATTTGACAAAAAAATTATATCATATTGTAATTTTCATTTTTAATTAGTAGTGTATTTCTTCTATTTTGAATTGTCTGTCCATATCTTTTACATATTGCTTTTCATACTAGCTTGTTCTGGTAAAACAAACATACAGGAAGTGAATAAAATGTACTAATTAAGAGTACAGATCAACTACTCTTTTGACAATTGTATACATCTGTGTAAACAACACCCAGATTAAGAGACAAAATATTTCTAACATTCTAGAAGAGAATAAAACCTCCATTGGTCTATTTTTCTGTCTTTGTACTACTACCGCATTCAAAAAAATCATATAACTAGAAATGAATCTAACAAAAGATGGGCAACACCTGTACTCTGAAAACTACAACTCATTATTGGAAGAAATTTAAAAAGACATAAGTAAATGGAAGGATGTACAGTGTTCATGGATTGGAAGACTATATTGTAAAGATGTCAATACTCCCAAATTCATTCACAGATTAAATGCCACCCCAAACAAATTCTAGCAATCTTTCATCTGTGGGGTCAACAAGCTGATTCTAAAATTCATAAGGAAATTCAAGGGTCAAAAAAGCCAAGGCAATCTTGAAGAAGAAATATAAAAGTGAATGACTTACACTATCAGAAATCAAGACTCACAAATCTATAGTAATTTATACAAAGGGTAAAAGGGTATTAAGGTATTCAAGTCAAAAAGACTTAAATAAGCACTTCAAAAAGATTATATTCAAATGGCCAATAAACATAGAATAGTTCTAAACCTTATTAGTCATCAGGGAAGTACAAATGACAACCACAATGTGATACAATTAAACACTTACCAGAATTACGGAAGTTAAAGACAGACACATCAAGCATTGGAGGGAAATAGAGCAACTGGAACCCCCAGATACTGTTGATGGGAATGTAAATTGGTTCAATAACTTTAGAAACCTTAGAAAACTTCTTAGCAGTATCTATTAATTTTAAACTTATGTCTACCTACGATGCAGCAATTTCACTTTTAGGTATGTACCCAGCAGAAATGCATATACATGTTCACCAAAAACATACATAATGATGCTCACCGTAGTGCTATTTGAAGACAATGTACATTAATGGAATGTCCACCAGCAGTAGAATTGATAAATTGTAGTTTAGTTGTGCAATGGAATACTGTATGGCAAGGAGCATGAACAAACCATACGTACAATGCAAAAACACAATGTTCAAAAAAAAAGCCAAATACAAAAGACTGTACATGGTATGGTTCCATCTATACACAGTTCAAAAATGGGCTAAACTAACCTATGGTGTTTGAAGTCAGGATAATAATAACTCTTTGGGATAGGTTATGGCTGTAGGGGCATGAGGTGGGTTCTAGGCTGATGATCATATTCTGTTTCTTAACTAGGTGCTAATCATATGGGCATCTTCTTTTTGGAAATTTATTGAGCTGCACATTTATTCATGTACTTTTAGTATTGTATATATTTCTTAATTTTATTCAAGAAGAAAAGCAATAAAATCCTCAATGGCTAGTGCCATATTATCTTTTTGCTTTGTGTTGCTCAAGGGAATCCTGAGGCCAGTCAAGCCTTCCTTTCTTGGGTAGAATTATAGAGTTTTCCCTTACCTAAAACTAAAATATAATTACCAGAGTATTACTCCATGTTGGCTATTTTAATTAGTACTACTCGATCTTCAGGGAACCCTTTGGATCTAAAGACTTATTATTATTATTATTATTTTTAGTTTTATAAAGTTTTCTTCTATTACTTGTTAGATTTTTGTATCTCCCGTCTTTTTTGCTATCTTCATTGACTTTCCCAATAAATAAAAACTGAATCTATTCAATCATGTTTTAAAACTCTTTTCTGTTAAAATATTCATATCCTTGCTCTGGGGAAATTTCTTGACCTTATTTTGTAGCTCATCGATTTAAAATTTTACAAGTATTCAAGCTGCTATTCTTTGCTTTCAAGTCAGCAATTGTGCTTCTCATGGTTTTATAAACTTTCCTGATCTCAGATGTTCTTTTAAAATTATTATCTGCTCTTTATATGGTGCTGAGGATACAAATTAGGCAATTTCTAAAGTCTTCTCCTGCTTCTTGCAGTAGCAGTGTCTTCGGAAAGCATTTTCTCTGATTCATCAGAGTGGTCCTCTCCTTTTGCACATTAGGACCTTTTCCACTCTCGTGTCTTTTCTCCCTTTGCACATCCTTATTGAGAAGCTCAGAAATGGAAGCTGAGATGAGATCTGTTTATTCAATACATCTTTACTGATGTCTTTGCCAGTCATGCTTCTACGTGCGGAAGACAGAGTAGTGAGCCCTCTAGACACCATCCCTGTTGCCATGGTTCTCATGCTCAGAGAAGGCTGATATTGAACGAGTGATTGCAGGCACAGCGAACGCTGGAAAGAAAAGAGGGGGATCTTACAACAGAGGAATTTAACCTGGTCTAGGTGGATGGTACATGAAGTATTCTGGAAAGACTCCCTGAGGAGGTGATGCTTTAAGATAAAATCCAAAAATGAATAGCAAAAGTGGGAGGTGAAGGAAAAGGACTCCTGTGTACAAAGGGGCTCAATAGCTGGTGTGGTTTCCTGAGCTATGCTATGGGGTTTGATCCTTCCTACATTTTCATGTAAATGTATGTGTCACACACACACTCCAAGGTAAGCAATTCGTGGGATAGGATGCTGTCCTGACACTGAAATTATTAGCTGTATGAGATCATGAGTACAATTTGAAACCCTCTCTCATCATCAGTTGTCAAAGACCTCTGAGCGTGGCCAATAGCACATGTTATAACAGTGGCCAGAACTCCAGCTCCTCTCCAACCAGATGGGAGGCCGGGGACCCTGACATCTTGACAGGTGTCATCCTCCAGCATTGTGTAGCTTGCTATGAGGGGATATACGCTCTCCCTGGGAGCTATGGTTGGGGGAAGTTTCTAGGGCGCTTTGAACGTGCAAAGTACAGAATGAACAGTTGAGAAATAGGTTTGTGATTGAGCTGGGCCATACTATGGATTAAGTAGGGTGCTATGGGCTAGCTTGAGAGCCTCAAAACCATGCATAATACATTTCTTTTGGAAAATAGATTCTGTGGTCCAGACAAACCTTGGGAAGGCAGCACACTTGGAACCTGGACACTTAAAGGAGGAATGGTTTTCATCCTGAAAATCTAGTTTTCATGTACTATGTGAAAGACCATACACAAAAATATTATATGAGGATGATGAGATCGTGGATAGTTTTCTTCCACTGTTTTCCAGACAGATGGTCCTAAATTATGTTTAGAATTCAAATATAAGAAACATTAGCTTCAGCACTGAGGCATGATTACTTTCAGTTTGTTTAAGCCCCTTTTAGGCCAGAGAAGCTTTTCCAGTTGCCTGAGCTAGCTCCTCCTGTTTCTGTGGGAAATGCCAGCATTCCCAGGGGGAAGGACTGACATGTGCTCAAGCAGTAAGATGAAGACACATTCTAGAGTTGGCAACAGAGGAAATATCTTCACTGGCCTCTTCTGGAGAGCTGATGGAAGGAGAGCTGGTGGAAATGTGAGTTTTGATCTTTGCAAATACCAGTTATGAAAAACGTTAGCTTCCAGTCATAGGTAGGAAACTCACTATCCAACTTGCTGGACCTGAAGTGGCGTCCTAAAGAATACACATGTCCCACAACTCAGTCAGTACTGAAGAATAGCCCATCTGCGTTGCTAGGATCAGCAGAAAGAGCAGCCCTTTCTGCTGCCATTCCCCAGGCAAACGTTGCTGGGAGAGTCAGCACATGGGAAAGGGAGAAATTAAAAATCACCACATCTGATGCCTGTATCCTCAGTCTACCTATTGGTTCATTTTGCAGGTAGTTTGCCTTGGAGAGCTCTCCAGGAAATTCCATTGCCTAAAGGTAGACAGGACGTGGGGGCACCACTGAGATACAACGACCAAAATGGGGCTTCATTTCCAGGTGCTTTAAGAGACTTAGCCAAAATGAGCAGCCACGTGAGATGGTGGGTTTGTAGAACCTCTATTGCCTATCAGTCTGGAAACCAAAGTCACATTCTGAGGATAATCTGGCCCTTTTGTCAGCTCTCCCAGGCTAACCTCTAAATAGAAGGAAGATGATCCTCCTTTCAGGAATGTGCTGTAGTCAGGGGCCCCCAGTTTTCAGAGGAGGATCTTAGTGTATCTTCTCTTTGCTCATCTGATGGTTTAAGGCACCTATTGTGGACCCAACCGGCAACCTATAACAGCAGGTACCTGACAGGGAATAAAAGCTCAAGCTTATTGTCATTCATGGCCAAAAGTTATGCTGAGGGACATAATAGAGCAAACAGTCTGACAAGTGTGCAATTCGTCCTTGAGACCCTAAAACATCCTAAGACAATGCTGTCAAATGGAACATTCTGGTGAAATATTTCTATATCTCTGCACCATCCAATACAATAGCCACTAGCCACATGTGACTATTGCACACCTGAAATGTGGCTAGTGTGACTGAGAAATGTAATTTTAATTTTATTTAATTTAAATTAATTTAAATAGCCACAGTAGCTAGTGGCTACTGTATTGCAGAGCACAGCTCTAAAATCTACTCCTAAATTAAGGCAGATCCATACATATCCTTGAGGAATATCACTACAAAAACCACATGAAATTCATTACTGGAATTGGTTGATGGTGTTCATTATATCACACCTAGAACTTTCTATGAGGATTCATGGGGCAATTCTTTTTGGTTTTAAGATTGGGAATAACTGAGCTTTACTTTGGCTGATTTTTACTTCAAGGGTGTTGGGATTAGTTTATCATCATATTCTCTGTTATCAGTTGATGGAAAATTCAGATACAAATCTGAGACCCCCTTTTGCAACTCTGGAGGGCTCTCCAGCACCCATTTTATGTTTTCACTTTGTTCTTGACTCAGTCTTACTTTCTCTCTAAGTGGAGGGACAAGAAAGGTTGTCTAAAAGTCACTCTGAATACTCATCTCAGATTGTCTAGCAGTGAGCTGGCAGAGAGTGGGCACTCCCCAAATTTCCCACCTCCAGTGGGAGGGCTTTTACCAGCTTAACTAATCACAGCTGCTCCTCCATCCAAGGGGGCTGCAATTGCCCACAGGTCCCGCAGCCTCCAAGTGCTGGGATGGGCATGTCCCAGCAATTGCTATAAGCAGTTGAAATTTAAGCTCAGTCATGTACATAGTCTGTGTGTCCCCAGGCTCTACACGACCATTCCCATGCTTCCATGGTAAGAAGACAGACCACCCTCACCCGGAACACAGACCCGCTGTGTGTTCAGCAGCCGTGCCCAGGTCCAGCACTCTCCTAGATGGAATAACGAGAGCAGAGGAGACTGAACCTCTCTTTGTTGATCCTCAGTTTATAAACACCCCCTTTCTTTATCCCATATGGCATGATGTTGCGGTATTTGCTTTATCCCTGCACTATAGCTCACTTCATTTTCTTATTTAATCAAATTATTTTATCTTGTTGTAGTGTATCCAATTTTGCAAGTTGCATTAAAACTCTTTAGGAAAGAAGGCAACAAGGTACCATTTAAGTTAATAAAAATAAATAAAGCATGGCAGAATGGGCTCCCCCTCCCCTGCCCACCAACACCTCACTCCAGGGAACAAGGGAGACTCCCTCTGTTCACTGAGGGGCAAGTGACAACTCTTCATAGTCTAGGAATCAGCCCCAAATCCCCACCAACCCACAGACTCTCTGTAGTGGATTATATTGCTTGAATCAGAAGTAAAGAACTAATAGAATATTCTTTGGGCTTCTGAATTTGTTCCTGCCTGCCCATGGGATGGGATGAGGTCTCCCACCTCTTCTCTGGTTGGCCATCTTTCTCACCAGCTCCAATTATTATTTCCATCAGAAGCTTGCCATTTAGGAAATATTTAATAAATGCTGGCTCTTATGATTATTTCTTGTTGTGCTTTGTCCATTTCAGCGTCTCTCATAGGAGAAACCATTCCAGGACTTGGAAACCTCCTTTTCTACCCAAATCTCAGAGGCCAGGATGTGGGTGCCTCTGACAACATGTAATCACACTGTGATTATTTAGCCTCAAATGAAAAATAAAAGACTTTCCATGTCTTCCCATCCTCTCTAAGAATTTCTACCTCCCAGTCAAAGGAGGAACTGTTTAGAAAAATCAGGCCAAGATTACCCCAGACAGAAAATATGTTTTGAGTCTAGTGAAGGCCTTTTGCTGAGTGACATTAATTATACTCGTTTAGGTTTGACATTATTAATTAACCTTCTCAGCTGTTTATATTGTAGCCTCTTATTAAAACAATATGATTAAAACAAATAATTAAAGAATATTACTACCACCTTAAATATGTACATCATTTTAAGCTTACAAAGGGCTTCTATCTACAATCTCATTGGAAATGCACACTGACTCTATGAAGTTAATATGGTAAGACTTACTCTTTTTTGTTTTTTTATTGTGACAAAATATACATAACACAAAATTTGTAATTTTTACCATTTTTAAGTGTACAATTCAGTAGTGTTAAGTAAATTCACAATGTTGTGCAACCATCACCACTATTCGTTTCCAGAACTTTTTCATCATCCTAAACAGAAACTCTGTACTCATTAAATAATAACTCTACATCCCCCTGCCCTCCAGACCCTGACAACCTCAAATATACTTTCTGTCTCTATGAATTTGACTGTTCTGGGTACCTCACAGAAATGGAATCATATGATAATTGTCCTTTGGGGTCTGGCTGCTTTCACTTGCATAATGTCTTCAAGATTCATCCATGTTGTAGCCTATGTCAGAATTTCCTTCCTTTTTAAGGCTGAATAATGTGTCAAAACACCTCATTTTGTTTAGCCATTCATGTGTTGACGGACGTTTGGGTTTTTTCCCTACTTTTTGGCTCTTATGAATAGTGCTGCTATGAACATTGGTAAGTCTTATTCTTACTTGACAAATGTTAAGGGATCCACCTTCCACATGGAAGTAGAGCAGTGGTTCCCAACCCTGACTGCAAGTAAGAATGTCTTGGGAAGTTAAACAAACAGACAAAAAAGCATACCTGGGCACCACTCCGGACCAACAGCATGTCAGATTCTCTGGAGGTGTTGCTTGGGTGGGGCAGTTTAACAAAATTCCCCAGGGGAGTCTTCTGTGCAGACAGAATGGGAGGCCACGGAGCCCACAGCAACAGGCCCCCCCCAGCTGGGCGCTCAGGATCATTTGTGGTCTTTCTCCTTTGGGTCTCCCCTTTCTTTACTAAAGCTGCCTCTCACGATCAGTAGGTCAACGTGGATCCTCTGTACAGCGTTTTAATTCATAATTTGGAGCAGGACAAAAAACCCCCAAAATTTTAAACCCAAAATTCAAGCTTGAAAAAAAAAAAAAAGCATGTTCTTAATACCAGAAAGCCAAATGCTGGTTTGTTGGCTAAATATATGGATCCATTTGTTTCTTGCATTTTAATTACCTCGTTTTAATAGCACACCACAATACAAACAATTGGGCGGGTTAATTCAGCCCTATTTAAGAAGTCTTGTTCTGTACGCCAAAGCTTGTTGTTCTGTCTAGTTAAATGCTCATGCATTAAAATGCTAATAATTAAACTGTTACGATTGACTAATGAACTCTGCTAGCGATAAATGATGGTCTTGTTAGATTCACTGCGCAGCCAGCCTCCCTTTGTACTGAGAAAGTTAAAGGTTAAAGCACTCTTGAAACCAGTGAGTGGATCTAGAAGCAATTACAATTTTTCCTTGAAACTAATAGTTACTACAATAATGTTTCAATTCCAACCCAGTAAAAGTAAAAAGAATAAAAGGGGAGAGAGAGGATGACTCTGAGCTCTATTCATGGAGAAGGATGTGGAGCTTTCTTTAGCCCACAAGGCAGATGGCGTGTTATTCAGACGAAAGCCTACTTAGTTACAAACATCCTTCTTGGAACCTCGTCTCCCGAGAATGCAGACTGAAATGGTGATTTTTTTCAGGACGCAGCAGCAGGTGACCCAAGCTTCATGGTACTATTTGGAGCACAATGGTTAAGCAATGCAGGAAATTTCTCCCCAATGCTCTGTGTGATTTTGGGGAAGTGGCTTAATCTCTCTGGATCTCAATTTTCTCGTTTTCAAAAGCAGGATAATAATAAGGGCTCTCTATGGAGAACATTTGCTTTGTCCTACTGTACAGCCAGTTCCCATTCTTTCAGTAATAGCCTCCAATTTTCCATGTAGAAGTAAGCATTGCTCCTTGGCTCTCAGTTCCCAGGGTTTGGTGGGAATTGAGCAGTGTCCAGGGGAGCATGGGACCCAGGCCTGGCCAATCAGAGGATCACATCTCTCTGGCCACAAATGGGCCTGATCAGAACCAGTCAGAGCAAATTCTGGGGCTCTGGCCAGAGCAATCTAGAAAGACACGTTTCCTTTGCAGTGGACTTGATCCTAGAAGGATGTCAGCCTAGGGCAGCTGAGCCTACTACGTGAAGAAGGCCTTCCTGTCACAGACAAAACAGAGCTGAGGTGAAGAGGCAGATTCCTGAGGTGCTGGGTCCAGCTTTACTTGGGAACTTTTCAGTGACATGAACCCAGATTTCCCTTTTATTCTCCCCACAAGCCAGTTTGAGTTGAGTTTCTGTTGCTGGCCACCGACAGAGTAGCTCAGAGGGTGGTCGTGAGCATTAAGTGAGTCAATGCATTTATTGTTCTATAGAAGGGTAATTGGTAGATACTTAATAAGTGGTAATGGGTATAATTAAAGAGAAACCAGGAAATTGACCATCATGCCAGTGTTACTATACTCCCTTCCCCCGTGCCTTTACACAGATCAGGTGTGTCAACGATGCAAACTGACCAAATTCACCAATGAAGATAAAACCTCGTGCAGGGGCTAGTGGTGGAAAACCCTGTAGGCGCTCAGGGCCTTCCCTTCCTGAGGACCCCGTACCCTTTCCCAAATATCCAGGTTTTTCTGGAGGAAGCAATAGATGAGTCTGCTGAGAAAATCAACCCAGATCATGAACTCAGTTTATTTGCAATACGCCTCAGCCTTTCTGATTGACCTTTGGACTCAAACTTAACAGTGGCCACACTTAACCAACCAACCAGGCTCCAAGGATTGGGTTACAGCCTGACTTTGGAAAGTTTATGCAGAGGGAAAAGCTTAGGGTCTCAAATCACAATACTTAAGTAGGTCACTGACTCTCCCTGAGACTCATCTCTACAATGAGGATAAAAATCCTTATTGTCACATCAGGGATGTTGCGAGAATTAGAACAACTATAGGAAAGAATAGTAATTAGCTACTTATACGAAGGCGCTCCAGTTTCTAGCGAGTTTTCACGTCTACCTTTGTGTTTTAGAAAAGGCACGGTGTGAATCAAAAGCATGATACAAAAAATATTAATATAAGGTGAGTATTATATTCCCTTAAATTCTTTTTTGCTAATTCCATGTATTTCTTGTCTCCCTAATGAGTTCATTCTTTTGATAAATATTTGTTGACATCTGCTATGTGTGTGAACCTATGCTGGGTGCTGGGGATACAATCATGGCAGAACACGTGTGGTCTCAGCTCTTTTGGAGTTTATAGTATAGTGGGGTGCTGACCAATCAAACTGCCGCGATAAATGTATAGTCACAAAGGTGATTAGTCTTGTGATGGGAAAGAATGGGCAGCGTGAGAGAGTAAGAGGGCAGATCTGTGTTTGAGTAGTTGTGGAGGGGAGAGCAGCTAGAGCTCTCTGAGGGTGGAAGATTTGGCCTGGGACGTGCAGAATGAATGAAAGTCAGGGCCACGAGTGGGCGGCAGATGGGACAGCAGGCACAGGGACCTGAGGCAGAAAGAGGAGCCAGGCTCTGGGAGCTCCTGAGGACAGAGCTCAGGCCTTCTGCTTCTTTATACACTGTGTCATGTTCCACCACATCCCCACTCACCCCAACATCCAGGGCTCCTGGCACAGCGCGAGGCACAAAGCTGGCATGTCAGGGAGAATAATGTGGTGGTCCTTAGGACTATTCACCTGCAATCACATTGCATCCCTTTTAATCACCAAGTTGAGATGCTTTTCCCTCCCTGATGAAGTTGGGCATGAACAAATGATTTGCTTGGCCAATGGGATGTGGCCAGAAATGATATGGGTTATTTCATGGCAGAAGCCTGGCGTCGGATTTACCAAGTTTCCCTCTCCCTGCCACCGACTGGGTAAGTTCCCAAGTGCAGGCTCTGTTGGTCTGGGTCCCCAAGGGAGAGGAACACAGAATAGAAACCCCCCAACCCAGACAGGCATGAAGTATGAGCTAGAAATAAACATCTGTTGTGCTTAGCCACTGAGATTTTGTTGTGTTTTGTTCTGACAGCATTGTACAAATTATAACATCCTATACAAATTAAAATATTATAACGATAATGATTAAAATGGACAGTTATGAGTGCTCCCTAAGAGGCAAGAGTGAGGATGTGGGGAAGTAAAACAGGGAAGCAGCCAGCACGAAGGTGTGTTACCAAGGTCGCTGCTGTAGGCCATCAGGGCTCAACTGCCTGAACCTCAGGGAAGGCTGCAGACTGCCTGACAGGATTTTCTGGCCAAACGACAGAACACCAGAGCACTTATCCACAGGCTCCATCCTCTGTTGCTCCAGGGTTGCCGCAGCTGGGCTTACTCTCCCACAATTCCACATGGCACTTGCAGGTGGGCTTAATGGGATGCCCTGATTTGGGAGAAGGTTCTAAAGTGGAGAAGGCGGAGACACACAGCATGCCCTTGAGATGGGCCCTTGCCAGCATGCAGAGACCTGCCTACTGCTTTTGATGACAGCAGAGATAGAGTTGGAGACCGCCTGGGAGCTGTGACACAGGACATTGGCAGCATCTGCCACCATCAGTTTGCTGTGTTACCACCCCTCCTCCCAGTTTGCATTTTGAGAAGAGCCTGGGGGTGAGTCACACAGCACTGAGGATGCAGACCAGAGAAGTCCGAGGAAGGAGCTACTTCAGGCACTAACGGAGGTCAGTTCTGATGCCACCTCCTCCAAGTAGCCCCCCGGGATTCCCTCTGCTGAAATATTCTTGTCCTCTTCTGAACTTCCCTCTGAATTCTCTTTCCGTCCCCAGATAGAGCTACCTGCTCTGCCCATGACTGCCCATGAACTTCCCGTACTAGGTCGTCATATAGTTGAAGGCAGAACTCACCAGACCATCTTTGTGGCCCCACTATGCCCAGCACAGTACTTGAACACAGACAACACCTGACAGTTACATTTTTTGAGTGAAAGGACAGATGCATTTTAACTGGCACCAGTGGAACTATCCAGTTTTCTTTTTCTTTTTTGTTTTGCAAAGATCATTGACCATTAATAATACAAACAGTAAATATTTGTCAAGTTCTTACTGGTTTGTGTTAGACAGTGTTTTCACAGTCATCACGCCCATTCCACTGATGACAAAACTAAGGCCAAGGAGGTAAAATAACTATCCCAAGGTTGCACAGCTGGGAAGTGGCAGAATAAGGATTTGAACCAAGGGTGCTGACTCCATGCTCAGTGTCCTTCCCTCTCTGTCAGGCTGCGTCATGAAGGAGCCAGAAGACAAGATGCTCAATTGATTTTAAGGCCCCCAACAGCTCTGTTCAAGTCTCTAGAGCAATGGTCCCCAACCTTTTTGGCACCAGGGAATGGTTTCATGGAAGACAATTTTTCTGTGGACCAGGGGGGATGGTTTCGGGATGATTCAAGCGCATTACATTTATTGTGCAGTCAAACCTCTCTGTTAATGATAATCTGTCTTTGCAGCCAGCATCATCGCCTCAGCTCCACCTCAGATCATCAGGCATTAGATTCTCGTAAGGAGTGTGCCACCTAGATCCCTCCCATGTGCAGTTTACAGTAGGGTTAGTGCGCCTATGAGAATCTAATGCCACCGCTGATCTGACAGGAGGTGGGGCTTATGTGGTGATGTGAGCAATAGGGAGCAGCCATAAATACAAATGAAGCTTTGCTCGCTTGCTTGCTTACCCTCCGCTCACCTCCTGCTGTGTGGCCCAGTTCCTAACAAGCCATGGACTGATACTGGTCCATGGCCCGGGGTTGGGGACCGCAGCTCTTGAGAACTCGACTGGCACCATTTGGCTGTTCTAGTCTCAATTTTGTTTTGTGACCCCACCAGTCACATGACAGCATGTGACATCCTGTCTGCTCTGGGAGGCGTGACCAACAGCTGGCAGCCCATGTCCTCCTGAGAAACCCAGGTTCCTGCTCAGAACCCCTTCCTGGGGAGACACAGGCAGAGTGAGACATGGGGAGCAAGGCCCACTCAGCATGAAACTCTACGGAGGGACAGTTTGTGTCTGTGAACGATTCCTCCTCACGACCCAATCTCAGCTCGGTCCTCACTTCCTTGACGTGGGCTCCCCTTCCCCCCACTAGATCAGGCCAAAGCCTTTTGTTAACGTCTTTGCTGACACCGAGTACTTCTCCTTTGTGGCTTTTGACACAATTGCAATTTTACATAGTTTTTCATGACTCTTTAATTCATAGTCTCCTTCAGAAAACTAAAAACACCATGAGGTCAGGAACCATGTCTGTTTTTCCATCCATCCACCCATCCATCCACCCATCCATCCATCTACCCATCCATCCACCCATCCATCCATCCACCCATCCATCCACCCATCATCCTCCCACCCATCCATCCATCCATCCACCCATTGATCCACTCATCTATCCACTATCCCACATCCCCATATCCCACATCCACCCATCATCCACCCATCCATCCACCCATCCCCATTCCACCATCATCACCTCCCACCACACCCATCCATCCATCCACCCATATCCACCATCATCTCACCCATCCCTCCATCCACCCATATCACCATCATCCACCTCATCCATCCCAGTCACACACCATCATCCAACCATCCACCCATGATCCACCTCATCATCCACCCATCCATCCACCCATCATCACACCATCATCCATCCACCATGACACTACATCTATCCACATCCACCATCATCCACCATCACCCATCATCCATATCCACCCATCACCTCATCTCACCTCCATCCATCCACATCCACTATATCACCATCATCCATCACCATCATCCACCCATCATCCCACATCATCCATCCATCCACCAGACCATATTATCCACCATCTCATCCACATATCACAACATCATACATATCACCACGCTGTCCAACTATCATAACAGACAATATTATACAGTGGTTAAATGATAAAAATCCACATATGACAATGTTTCATACAAATCAATTAGACCTGTTATGCATAAATAAGTTTGAGTGACTATAGATTGTACCAGCAAGTACCTGGCAGGTAGTGGGTAGTCAATGAGTATTAGGTAGATGACTGCACAAATGGATGAAAAGGTGTTGTCACTGGGTGGTCTGGGGTGGGCTGGAGGCTGAGAGCAGCGTTGCTCCCATCTAGAGGAGGTGGGCTTTGGGAGTGGGATGGCCTCACCCTGACATCTGCCCGCTGCCCATGAGGGACATTCTGGAAAAGATGAGACTGGTTTAGGTGGCACCTAGATGACTCCCTGTGTCTCCTGAAACCCCTTCACCACCAGCGCCACTTCCTCACTGGCATGGAGGACAGCAAAGTCTGATCCTGGATTGATGTCCTGGCCCAAAGCCGCAATGCGAAGGTCGGGGCCCTGGGGTGAGGCTTAAACCTGGGCAACTGCAGAAATTCCTCTTCCTGGATCTACTTGAGTGTAGCCAAAGTCCAACTGGAAGCCAGAATAGAAGTTAATAAGAAAGCCACCCTGTGTACTTAATGATGTTTTAAAATCAATTATGAAAGTCTCCTTGATCATTTGTTAACATCTTGCAACCTTTACAAATTAATTTTATTAAAACAAAGAGAACTCTCACAGCCTGTTAACTCCATAAATGTGTTTTAAATTTGTTTCTGAACACAACAATAAGCAGTGTGTGTGTGCATGTGCACGCACACACAACTCAACATCACCACTCAGAGACAAGCCACTCTGCATTTGAATGGCGCCCACCTGCCCACTCAAAGAAATGCTGTTTTCAATGTCAGTGCCAGTGCCTGCCCAGTGTGTCTGACCCTCCTGAGCCAGCAGGGAGGGGCCTGTGGATATGCCAGCCGGCTCAGGGGCAGCTGTTCCGGTGGGGCAGAATTCGTGTCTGAGGATGAGGCGAGCAGTGACCATGAAAAAGAGACCATGTGAATGTGGCCATCCTAAACCCCAGAAGGCAAAGAGACCCAGGAATCAGACTTGTGAGGCCTTGCTAAGGAGGGACACGGAGGCAGTCCCAAATGCCAGGCTATCTGGAGAATCTGGCAGTGGTCCTGTGGACAGTGAAGTGCTGTTTTCTTTTAAGCCAGCAACGTGGGAACAGATCCATAGGAGGGGGCTTTGCAAGACCCACGAAATGAACTGCTCAGCCATTTCCACATCGGTCAACTCCATTCTTGACCTCTGGTGTAGGCACCCTGTTCGGGGAATGATGCAGAAATCCTGGAAAGAGACCAGAGGACGATGACAATCACGTGTAAGGGTTGCAAAGAAGAATCAAAGGAGCTAGAAGTATTTTGCGCTTTGTGGGAGGGAAGAGGGGGAGGGCCAAGAAGTGGAGGGATGGAGAAAGACTTAGTAAGTTACCACTCTCGTGTATGCAGAGGGTTTTTATAAGGATGTGGCCCACCAGACTCATTTCCATAGATAATAAAGGTGGGCTTATTTTATTTTATTTTATAGTTGTGAAGCAGGAGGAAATTAAGTCAGACCTGAGGAAGGCAGTCTTGAAGTAAAGATTATTTATCATGGCCATAATCCTCTGACCGAGGTTGTAGAATCTGTCCCTTCCTGAAAACCCTTAAGAATCTTTCTCTGAGTAGTAAGAAAGGTCTGCGCCTTCACTGCAGACCAGAGACAGTCTGATCTGACAATGAATAAAAATGAAAACTCCTCTCTTCTTGTTTCCTATCTTATATTTCTACATAATCACATTTCTCCTACTCCAATACAGCTATACTAAATTTTTACTTTTATTTATTTATTTTTATTTATTTCAATAGATTTAGGGGGCACAAAAATTTTTTTTTGTTACATGGATGAATTTTATAGTGGTGAAGTCTGGGCTTTTAGTGTACCCATCACCTCAGTAGTGTACATTGTACCCAACAGGTAACTTTTCATCCCTCACCCCCTCGCCAACCTCCCCCTTCTGAATCTCCAATGCCTATTATGACACTCTGTATGACCACATGTACCCGTAGCTTAGCTCCCACTCATAAGTGACAATAGGTCGTATTTGTTTTTCTGTTCCTGAAGATACTTCACTTAGGATAATGGCCTCCAGTTCCATCCAAGTTGCTGCAAAACACATGATTTCATTCCTTTTATGGCTCAGTAGTATTCCACAGTGTATGTGTGTGTATACACACACACACACACACCACATTTTCTTTGTCCACTCATCAGCTGATGGGCACGTGGGTTGATTCCATTTCTTTGCAATTATGAACTGTGCTGTGATAAACATACGAGTGCAGGTGTCTTTTTGATGAAATGACTTCTTTTGCTTTGGGTAGACACCCAGTTGTGGGACTACTGGATTGAATGGCAGGTCTACTTTTAGTTCTTTGAGGAATCTCCGTACTGTTTTCCACAGAGGTTGTACTAATTTACATTCCCACCAACAGTGCATAAGTGTTCCCTTTCCACCGCATCCTCGCCAATATCTTTTTTTTTTTTTTTGACTTTTTAGTAATGGCCATTCTGACAGGGGTAGGGTGCTATCTCATTGTGGTTTTAATTTGCAGTACCCTGATGATTGGTGATGTTGAGCATTTTTTCATGTTTGTTGGTCACTTGTGTATCTTCTTTTGAAAAATGTCTGTTCATGTTTTTTAATGGGGTTGTTTTTTTCTTGCTGATTTTTTTGAGTTTCTTATAGATTCTGGATATTAGTCCTTTGTCGGATGTACACTTTGCAAGTATTTTCTTCCATTCTGTAGGCTGTCTATCTACTCTGTTGGTTATTTCTTTTGCTGTGCAGAAACTTTTTAGTTTAAGTAAGTCCCATTTATTTATCTTTGTTTTTGTTATATTTGCTTTTGGGGTCTTAGTCATAAATTCTTTGCCTAGGCCCACGTTAAGAATAGTTTTTCCTAGGTTTTCTCCTAGAATTTTGGTGGTTTCAGGTCTTACATTTATGTCTTTAATCCATCTTGAGTTAATTTCTGTATATGGTGATAAATTTTTACTTTTAAATAAAGTTTTTTTTCTGACTACATGCTTATTGCAGGTAATTTGGAAAAAACAGAAAAGTATAAAGCAAAAGAAAAAAATTGAGATAATCGCTCTTCAAGTTTTTTCCTAATCTTTCTTTTTTGGACACAGATATTAATATATAGATTTTTTCTGTATAAAGGCTTGTACCTTGATTTTTAAAAACTTAATCCCATTGCAAAATCATTTTTCTCATGTCGTTATAAAAACTTCAGACCTTTTCAACATCAAATTACGTGTTTTTCTATTTATGTTTACGACTGAAATACTATACAAAGTAATGCAAAATTGAAATATTTCAGAACTACATAATAGGAAAAAGTGAAGGCACCACCCCTCCCATAAGCCCACCCCCAGAGATAATGGCTGTGGATCGTTTGGGCACATTCCACTGTCCAAAACATTTTTCATGGCTGTGTAATTTCCTTCAAGTGGCTGGACCACACTTTATTTATGTCCCTACCCCACTGTTGAGCCTTTACGATTTTAGTTTTTCACTGAATTTCTGGTCCTCTTCATCTTCACCTACTCACTGTTTATTTATTCACTTATTAGGTAACTGTTGAGCAGTACCCTGTGCACTGTTCTAGGTAATGAGAATACAGCAGGGAACAAAACAGACAAAAGCCCACGACCTTAGGGGAGCTTCCAATTCAGTAAAGGGAAAATAGATCATAACCAAGTAAGACACATGGCGTGTCAGATGGTGGCATGTGCCATGGAGGACACTTGGCAGGGAAGTGGGCAGAGAGTGGTGGTGGGGCTGGATAAGGGCTGCCCTGTGCATTCCTGGGCCTGAGCAGAGCCCCAAGTCCTGACCTCAGCTGAGGACCACGGCGGATCTACTCACAGCCTTGTGATGGCCACACATCTCTCTGGGACAACAGTTAGGGACGCCTTATGCCTGACCACAACCTTTCTCTTTTCCCGTTTCTATCAGAGTTAGTCTGGAGAATTTTACTTCACATTTTTCCTCCTGCATGAAAACTTCCCGTGAACTCAGACTAACGCGAGCCCTTCATTTTGCCCATTTTCTCGCCTGCTCCTCGTGTATCCCAGTTATAACCACCCAGGCTGACTGGCAGAGACCAAAACCCCCACAAGGTGAGCTGAGTCGCTCACTCAGAACCCTGATTCTGCCTCCTCAGAAAATGGCACCTGAGACTGGGCCTTCCAGAGCCCCAAGACTTGGGCATGCCAGCAGCGTGGTTCCAGGTGGCCAGAGTGGGGGAAATGGGCCGTGCTTGGCTTTGTTGAGCCATCAAAGGTCCCCAAAGGGCATATTGCCTTCCCTGGGTCTGCATGAAGAATGCATTTCCACCAGCACCACATCCGGGCCTCACCTCGCCCTGACAAGAGACACCCGCAGCCCCTCACCCGGGCTACCCGAGGCGGGTCCCAGCTGCCTGGCCTGGGATCATGAGAAAGCGTCCAGCTTGGGCCTTCCCCACATGCAAGGACAGCCGGCAGCTCAGAAGGCCACCTGTTTGGGCAACAGAGAATTACTTGATGCTTCACTTAAAATCACCAGAGAATAAGCACATTGGAGCATTAAAAATTTTGTCAGTTTGATACTTTTCAGAATGCCTCTCCCCTTCAAAAATTGTTTTTTGAAGCATTAAATGAGAGAAGGCAAAGATGCATGAAGAAAAAGCTGACCATCTCCGTCACCCCCCGCACCCTCTCCTTAAGTATCCAGCGCTGGACGGGTGTGAGGCCTCCCACATGGCTCTAACATATGTACACATACTTAGGAATTTCTTTTTTTTCATGGAGAAGGAATCCTACCTTGTAAATTTCTCTGAATCTATCTTGCTTTGTGTACTTGATGGCCCTAAGTCAATGAATCTGAGTCTACTTCAGTCTTTTTTTTTTTTGATGTTTATACTCACCCCCCCCACATAATTTGCACATTTAAGATCTTATTACATATGCTGTTTACTTTAAGTGTAGCCTTTTTGCTTCCTCCCAACTCTTTCCCCCACCACCCACCTCCAATTCATGTTCACAACCTGTTTTGTGTCCTTCTGTACCCTATTCTATGCTCATATAATCATGTTCAGACATACAAATATAAACTCACATCTAAGATATATACATATTTTATATACAGGACTGCATCTTGCTTTTCTCAACAATGTGTCATGGAAATCCCGTTAAGTCAAATAATGGAGCTGTGATTCGCTCATAGTGGGAGTGAATGCTAATTTATCTGAATATTCTCCCATTAAAAGCATTAATTTATTTTATTTTTTGGCCACCACAAACAGTGCTGTGCTAAACACCCTTGTATGTTTATATGTAGATTCATGTCTTTAGGTAACTGTGCTCCTACTTCTATGCAATAGATTCCCAGGAGGAAAAATTCTGAAACTTTGGGATAATTTAAGGCTTCAAAATTTAAGGAAAAAAAATAGCAAAGGAAAACAAATGATGATTGTGATGCAAGCCCTCAGCTTGCAGCTTCTGAAGTTGGGACATTGTCCGTGACCTCATTTTCCTACCCTCATTCTTAACTTGTTCAAAGTGTCCCTTCTGTTTCCCATAGTCAGGGCAATGGGTCCCCACAATTACTCAAATTCCCCCTGAGGCTCATGTAGGGAAAACAAATACTGCAGTAGGAGACAGGGACCCCTTGCTTGGAAAGTCATCCAGCTTCTCTGCATGTCTTTGCCCCTCATCTCCAAGGGAATCTAGCAGGTCTGCCACAGAGGGCTGTTGTGAGATCCCATGAGACCGTTAGGACGCGGAGGTTTGGGAGGCTACAAACCACCATGTCCTGGCAAGGGCTGGACATTGTTAGCACCAGTTTGAACCTGCTCTCTCAGTGGCCTTGGCAGAAGCTCAGCCCTTACCCGAGCCTCATCTCCTATCTATACATACTGCTGTGTCCTCACTGGAATATTTAGCTTCACTTAAAGTGACTACTGCGAACATAGGTTCTCTCTTTTCCTTGATGGAAAAAAATTACTGCAATTGACTAGAATAGCCACCTTCCATTTTAGCATCAACAAATGAACCAGTCATGATGGATGAGAAGGAAAACCCATAAAAGCTTAGGGTGTCTTAGGAAAAAAAATCTTTATTTAAAGCTGGCTGCTACAATCTTAGTCCATTCATTTGGCAATGTTGTTCATTAACCATGTAGACCAGGATGAGCCAAGGGGTGGGACGGAGTGAGGACAGGCCAGTGTCCAATTTCTTGTCCCGCATGCACAATTGTCTTGGTTCATCATTTAGTTTATAAGTAACAAACATTTCTTTCCCACAGTTCTGGAAGCTGAGGAGTCCAAGATCAAGGTGCCGGCTGTGTCTGGTTCATCGATGGCCCCTTCTTGCTGTGTCCTCATGTGGAGGAAGGGGCAAGGGATCTGTCGGGGGTCTGCGATATAAGGGCTCTAATCCCATTTATGAAGACTTTGCCCCCGTGACCAAATCACTTCCCAAAGGCCCCACCTCTAAATACGATCCCCTTGGGGCTTAGGATTTCAACATATGAATTTTGGGGGGACACAAACATTCAGACCATAGCAATAATGGAAGCTTGGACAAGAATAATGTGCTGAAATATGACATAACCCTCCACCCCACGTCCTGGCACAGACACTGCATTGGATGCCACTGGTTTTTAACCCTGCTTGTGATAACCTGGGGGAAAAGGAGTAGAGATGGGCAGTATGAAGCACGTTGGCTTTTGAACCAATCGAGGAATGCTTAGCTTCACTCAGGGGAAAGGTGGTTCCATGCAGTCAATTCCACGGAAAAGTTCTCTGGCACATTTACAAAAATCTCAAAGACATCACAGGACGTCATGGAAAGAACAGGGATAAGTGAGAAGACCAGGATCTCATCATGGCTCTGCCACCAAACAGCTTGAGAACCTTTGTGCAGGCATGTCACTTCTCTGGGCCTCCGTTTACCTGTCTGGAAATGAAAGCCGGGACACTAGACGGCTTCCACAGCCAGTCTCAGCTATGGAACTCTAAGGTTTGTTTTTTTTTTAAATTAAAAATAAAATTTTTAACATAACAAAAGCAATCATGTTTCTTATAGAGAAATCAGAAAATACGGGCAGGTCAAAGAAAGAAAATTGGAAAAATATTAAATGTGGCATCATATTCCTGGATAGCAGGCATTATTAACAAACTCATGTATAGCCTCTTAGGCCTTTTAAAATAGCCATAGGTATCTCTTAGTATTTATGTATAAAATATGCACTCCTAGTAGACAAGAAATCATACTAAACATAGAGCATTATGGTATACTTATTTTTAACTTAATATGCCATGTGAATTTTTTCACATCACTATCAACCTTGTTTAAAATGCCCGCCAAGCTCTTCGCTCTATGAGTGCTCTACATTTTATTAATGCTAGACATTTACAATGCTTTGTATTTTCCATTGTTATAAATAATGCTGTGATGAACATCCTGGTAATGACCCTCTTCATACACACCTTAAAATTATGTCTTTAATTGTGAGGGTTAGAAAGTTATACATGGGTGGTGTGTGCTAAGAGGCCATGCTGGGTCCAGTGTGTTTTTCGGGCATGTGGGGAGGAGGGATTCTGCTTCAGGCTGGCTCTGCTGCCTGTGCGCTCACCGGCCAGAGAGCTGGTAAGTGAGACACTCAGAATAGTGTCCTCTGGACCCGCCGTCAGGAGAAGAGCTCATGAGACGTGTCCCAATTTCCAGTGCTCCAGAGCCCACAAAAGCTTTCAGGGACGTGCTTTGAGTAGCCGGTGTTGTCAAGGGGGAGGTGAGTAATCTTGTGTTGCCTGGAAATCAAGAGAATGTTCTCTGATAACAATCGCTGCTCAGCTATTCCCCGAGGAAAGAACTAAGGGGTTCTCCTTCGTTGACTCTTGGAATGCCATTTCATTGCCCACTTCATTAGAAAACGGGAAGAATAAAAATCCAGGACTCATAAACAAGCACACGCAAGATTACCGAGATAATATGCAAAGAGCATTTGAGTGCCTTCATGAATTGAAAAAAAAAACATGGGGTGAGAATGGGGCCAGCGAGCTCTGATGACTTGGCAGAGGCCGGTGGCGCTAGTTCTTGAGGGCGGCTTGTGCTGTGTTCAGAGGGAGCCTGTCTGTACCCATTTCACAGCCAGGTGCCCTCAGGACACAGAGGTCCAGGCAACAGGTCCAACCCCACACAAGAGAGCTCGCAGCAGAGCTGGACACTCATCCTTCGTCCATGGATGACCAATTCCTGCCTTACCCACTTCACTGTCGAAAGGTTGGAATGAGGTAATGTCTCAGAACGTCCTTTGTAAACTATAAAATATTATATGTCTATGTGAGAGATTACTATGACTTATAAATCTAAGTTATAGCAAATTTTAAATGAAAAGCCCAAATGGCTAAGCTGTAGCATGCTAACTTGTTATACTCATTTCTCCTAATGGGACAATACAATAATAAGAACCATGAACATGTATTGGATTCTGCTATAGCATCTAAGTGTTTCTATGATGTTAACCCATCTGATCCTCACAAAAACTGTGAGGTAGGTGCTACGATTACCCCCAGCCTACAGATGAGGAAACCAGGGCACAGAGAGGTTAAATAATTTGCACAAAACCATACCATCTACATGTGCCAAGCCTGCTGGCTCTTATCGTCTATGATGTGTTCCTAGGTCACATAAAAATGCACCCATGCCCCAGAAAACAGGACTTGGGTTTGATCTGACCGTTAATGTGTCTTCAGAAAATCTAGGCCAACCCAGGTATTTGGCCCCATTTTGCCAGCACAAGGCTGATCATGCCAGCTGGGGTGTCTTCCAGAACAAAAAGGGTTAAGCTGACCCATGACCCAGAGGACCCTGTG
Organism: Daubentonia madagascariensis; assembly: GCA_023783475.1. Classification (NCBI taxonomy): domain Eukaryota; kingdom Metazoa; phylum Chordata; class Mammalia; order Primates; family Daubentoniidae; genus Daubentonia; species Daubentonia madagascariensis. The sequence goes on from JAKFHU010002573.1 coordinate 24,032,884, forward strand.
ATATTTTCCTTCTGTGCCACATATGTAGATGGGCTCTGAAGACGACCATCTTCCCTCCTTGGAAATCATGAATTTTTATGAAGCCAGCCTAGAATTCCCAGAATTCAGCCGGGTGCACTTTGCAGACCCTAAAATGCTGTCACCATGGAAGGTTTCATTGCTTGCACCTGCTAAAACATTTGAGGCATTTGAGAGGCAGTGAAACACATTTGCTTTTCATTTTATCTGACTTTGGAAACCTTTGAAGTGTTTAATAGTAGAGCCCAGGAAAGATCCCCGCCTCTTAATCATTGACTCGTAAGGCACATTCTCGGCTGGTAGCCTGTCAAGCAGAAACTGAACTGAGCCCGGTTTTATTAAGTGTCACATGCCCAGTCACTGTTCATTAAAGGTGTTTTAAGGTTTGAATTATGTAATTTATGAGAAAAAGAAATAAAAATTCCATTGTTTTATTAATATGCGGCCCAGGATCTCTTGCTCATAACAAACTTGAAGGAGAGTCGTGCTAAAGGGCAGTGGGGTGGGGAAGGCCTGGAGATGACATTCCGCCTCCCACTTTCCAAGCCCCCAGCCTCCCACGTCCACGCCACCCAACCCAGGCAGGAGCTGGACGAGTGGGCAGAGCTTGGGAAGGGGCCACCCCTACCTGGCCCCCACGTCTCCTGTTTCCTGAGACCTGATGTGACAACGAAGCTTTGTTCCTCCTGTCTCTCCATCTCCTCTGCCTCTGTCCCAGAAAGGCCTACGACAGACAAACAGTGGGAAAAAGCATTTGTAGAGTGACTCCGGGTGATCTGGGAGTTACAATCATTGGGACTCATGTGCCTGGAGATCTGGAGAGGGCTGGGTACCTGGCACTTCCTCTTGGGCCAGGCCCTCAGCCACCTGCTCTGGGCAAATGATGAGTCCTGACCATGCCTGAGGGAAGCAGGACCTTCCCCATGTTACAGAAGAAGCAGAGGAGCCACTGTCTGGCCCCAGGGCTGCCCTTGTCCTTCCCTCTCGAGCAGAGGGGGCGTCCTGAGCCCAGGTCAGCCTTCGTGGAATTATGCCCTGGACTTGCCAGGGGTGTGGATGGACCGGGCAGTGTGTGCCTTACAAGGGCTTGCAGCTCTGTGCAAAGGCCCAGCAGGCCCCTGGCAGGGTTAGCTGCCTTTGTAAAGGACATTTTCCTCCTACAGCACCCTGTCGGAATGCTGACGATTCCTAGTCCACTGGAGGATTTGCAGGAGGGTTGCCCCTGTGGAGTCTCCATCATCTGACATGGTGGGACCTCAGTGCCCTTCTCCTGAGGCCCCAGTTTCCCTCCCCAGCTTCTGAACAAAGGTGAGGGAACCAGCCTTACCTGCCAGAGGTGGCTTTGAAATCCTCCAGCACCTGTTTCCATATTCGGTCTCCCTCTGACCAGCAAATAAAGCACTAACAGGAAAAAGTCATATTCCAAAATGTGGACAGCCTCAGAATATTTAGACCATGGTTAGGATTTGTAAGTTGGTGCAGCTGAAGGTATTTCTCACCCCCGACAAGCCCCCCTCTTCCCTGCCCACACAGAGAGAATCACAAACTTGATTTTTGAGTATTTTTTTAATCAAGTGACTCATGTATTACAGGTGCATAGTTGCACCAGGCTTTTCCCCTTTGGCTCAAATTTGTGAGTGTTTATTTCTGAAAGGGATCTCAGGTGCTGAGACTTTGCTAAGACGTCTAACAGGAACGGTGTAGGGTTTTTAAGAACAGAGGCCCTTTAAAATCAGGGGTGGGGTGGGGGTGAGGCATTGCTGGAGCTAAATGAACTCCCATTTGGGAAGCTGCACTCTCTCAGCAGACCCAGAATAGGAAAAGCCCTGTCTGCAAGAGGGAGGTAGTGGGCCAGGTTCTACAAATTGACGTCAATCATTAACCCACTTAATTTCGAATTACCAATTCAACTGATATTCAGATAGTGCTAGCTGTTGGCAATCTGGACTGTAGGAGCCATTGCCTTTGATCTGCCAGCTCAATTTCCACTAGCAGTAAAACCACAGATCTCTGCTGGGCCACAGACTGGAGAGTTCTGGGAGCTCTGAGCTGCTTGCTTGTCCTGAAGCCGAGAGTGCTCTGGGTAGCGTCTCCAGGAGGAGTCACCGTGAATCTGTTAACTCATTAATTCTGCACATGTTTTCAGCATTGGGCTAGACACTGGACACAGGCAGGAGTAAATTATTTCAGCCAGTTGGAGAGACAGATTGGTGAACAGACAATTTCAGCACACAGGGTTTGATACGTGCCTGGAGGGGGACGTATAGGGGACTGCAGGAGCATTGAGGAGGTGCATCAGGGAAGACTTCCCAGGGGAGGCAACACCTAAGCTGGGACCTGAAGCTGGGAGACCAGGTTGGAGTCCAACGTTAGCAGGGATGCTTCCGGGGGGCATTTGGGGTTAAGCAAATCCTAACTTGGGCATATGTACTGCCAGGGGGTGCAGAGGAGATCCTGCCAGGAGTCCAGGCCCTGAAACATGAGGAGCCCCCAGGGCCACTAAGGGCAGGGCCCCATGGCATCTGTCTGAACCAGAACCCTCTGAGGCCCTCCTCAGAGGTGGAAACTCTCAGGGAAGTAAAGACAGCTACAGGGAAGAGAGAGAGTGCAGAAAACAGATGTGTGTGGTGGGGGGACATACTCCTTTCTCAAGTCTCATAGATTTAATTAAACTGTTGGAGTTGGATAGCTTTGGGGCAGAAAATCAAGGAAAGAATTTCCCTTGGATTCTAGACCGACATCAGGTAAGAGCTGGTCCAGGGAAGCCATGGATAGTGTGTACACTGGGCACACAACCAGATGGCAATAGTGGGTGACCCTGGGCAGCATATAACTTCTATCAAGCATCAAGATGCCTTGGCTTGAGTGTTGCAGACTATTCTTTCTTTCAAAAAATGAGTTGAATGTGAATTTCACATATCAATCATTTTTAAAAATTAATTGAACACTTATTATGCACTGGCTCTGTTGCATACTTTGACCTGTTAGCTCACTTAATTTTCCCATCCCAGAGAAGTTGACTTCATTATGTCCATTTTCACTGATGGGAAAGACTGAGGCCCAGAGAAAGAAAATCACTAGTGCAACGTCACATGGCTGATAAGTGAAAGAGCCAGGAATTGTCAAAGTGTGACAGGTAAATCCAGCCATGGCTGAGACACCCTTTAAGAGCTGGGGGGACATGGAGATGGGGGCTGGAGAAGTGTCCACCTCTACAGTGGTGCTCAGCAACATGGGCAGGCATGAGGATGGCCAGGAGCAGTTAGAAGCACTCTGTGTGCCGAGTCCTGCTCTCTGGCCCTGTCAGCCAGCACCTCTCCTCACCCATCGGCTTGGGTAGATGGTCCTGATTTCTGCACATCTGCCTCTCATATTGACACCACTGCTCACTCAGACAAATCCACTTACCCACCGCTTAGAATGAACACAGTATGGCACTGCCTGCAGGTCAAGGGAGAGGAGAGGTTGCTTTACCTGGCCCACCCTCTAACTACATCCCGTGGTGAGTCGGTGACAGGTGAATCAGAGGAGCCCATAGAGCCTGGAGACACTGCAGGTCAACAGGACAGACCTGGCATATTGCATCTCACTATCATCGTCTGCTCTACAGGGATTCCCAAGGCCATGGGGCTGGGAGGCTGCTGCATGAAAGCTGATGGTGAATGTTGGAACCAGAGAAGCTGAAGGAAATGGGGAAGAGTGTTGCTTATCATATAGCTGGCCAAAGTCAAAGAATTCTGATGCAAGTTCCAAAAAATTGACATTTAGCATCCTTTTGTATGATGCATTATCTGAACAGACTGCTTTGCCCTGGGGGTGGCCAGAAAGAGAGTGGATGCCCTTGTGATTTCATAGCGAGTTCCAGGGGTGACAGTGGGCGGGGGTGGGGGGATTTAGCCTGTGTTCTGTGCTCGGCCCTTTGCTAGGCACCTTGATTATTTCACGTGGCTCTCCTGGCCACCCTCTGGGCTAACTAATATGAGCCACATTTTACAGAGCAGAACACCGAGGTGCACAGGTTGAACACGCTGTCCTAAATTTTGGCAGTCAAGTCAGGTGCTCACTCCCTTTCCACTTGAGGACATGTGAGGCCTCACACAGCAGAGAGGGTTTGGGCAGGTGGTGTCTGTTATAGAAGATTTATAAAGACGTACTGGGCAACGAACTTTTATCATCTTAGATGGATTCTGCTATTCAAAAAAGCAATGCCTACCTTCTAACTTTCAGTACATGGAATATTTCCAAAATATTCCAGTTTGAAATTCAACCTACCACCATTAAGATTTTGATCCAAAGGTGACATTTATTCTAGAGGAAAAAGGAAACGAACAGGAAAACTCTACCTGCTCCCAAATGAGAAAGAGGACAGGTTCAGGCTTGCCAAGCAGGGAGGCAGATTTAGCTCTGTGGGAATTAGCCCCAAATTGCCACCCAAATGCTGGGGGTGGGCAAGGGGCCCAAGCCAGGTGTCCCTTCCCTGAGGGAGAGAGGTGACAGGATGGACAAATGAGACAGGGGTGGTGCAAGCTGCCCTGGCCCTCCCCAAATCGCCTCCACGCTGCAGTTCTTCCCTGTTCAGTGACTCTCAGAATTCAGTCCATAGGCATAATCTTGGGAAGCCATAAGTCCCATACAAATTATTAAAATCATGTTTTTATTTCAATAAAATCAAAAGAATCTTTTAACCATACATCTGGATATGTATTCTCTGCTGCGATGACACTTGGATTTGTGGTAGAAATTAGACTTTCATTTTGTTGTGTCTCCAATTTGGGTCCAAGATGAATTCTCCAGAACCTATGAATTTTTTTTTCTTGAAACGGAGTCCATGCACAGTTGGAGTTTGAGCAACATGGCCCGCACATAAAATTACACTCCCAAGCCCCAGAGATCAGAAATAGTGAGCGAAGTACAAGGGGAAGCCCTGGCCACCCTGCTCCAGGCCATGGGCCACGGCGCCGTGGAAAGGAAGGAAAAGCCCTTGGCCTATCTGGCTCTTCTTCCCACCTCTGTGCAAAGCCTGGCTTCAAAAACGATGAAGACCGGCTGAGGCGGGATGGCCGCCAACTGGGGGAGACCCAGGCTGGCGTTAAATGGTAGTAATTTCCTGACTAATCCCCTGATTCTCTCTGGGGTGGCTCCTGGAATATTGCTGAATTTCTGGTTTGGCTGCTTTTGTTTGGGACATCACACGTGTGCTTCTACTTTCACGTGCATGGTGGAATATGCAGGACTTGGGGGGCTCAGGGCACCTCATGGATCTGTAGCCTTCTCAGCCGCTGTAGGGCTCTGTCTGGACATAACTGCTGGGTTCACCATCAACAGTAACAGAAATGCAGTAATGGTCGCAGCCAACGTTTACTAAGGTCCCACTGCACAATGTGATCTCATCTTACCCTTGCTGTAGCCCAGCGAGGTGGCTGGCATTGACCCCTTTCGTAGATACACAAGGCAAGTGATGCGCCCAAGATCCCATATACAAATGCTATACCCACAACCACTCTCCTGACTTCAAACTGCCACAGAAGGGGCTTGCTGAATACCTACTATGTGCAAATTCCCTTTCTGGGGGCAGTCTGGGAGTCAGTATCTTGTGGTTGTGCAAATTAGATGAGGTGATTTACCAAGAGCGTCAAGCATAGTACCCAGCGCCTGGGCTCGGCAGTGCGGGGCACAGTAAGTCCACCCACCTTTCCTCCCATCTTCCTTCCAAATGGGGCCAACAAACTGCTAGAAAGAAACAAACAAAACTTAGCTTTACCGGTTCATGGAGAATGTTAATTCCAGGAAGTCCTAGGAGGAAGCCAGTCTTAGGGAAGGGATGTAGAATGGGGGTGGAGTGGGTCACCCCCTGAACTGAGGAATTTGATTCCCTGGAGAGCTGCAGATGAAAACATCTGGGCCGACCTGAGCAGACCTGCTCGGTTTGGAGAGCTGGTGGGGGTAGCGTCAGGGGGTCATTTGTCTGTCTTCTCGGGAGGCGATGAACTCGGGGCCTCCTGGGCTGCGGCACTGGGACAAGGAGGGATGTCCCTGATCCTTCTGCTTTCTCTCATGCAGCTTCTAAGGAAATTCCATTGCATTGTATTTACAAGGCATCCCCAACTGTCAGCTTCCTGGAACACAATGTATTTAATAAAAAGCCATTAAGCCTTGTAAAGCTGTCAGAAATCTAAATGACACTTGTAATAAAATCTTGTCGGGTGACCTGTTCCGGTTAATCAGGCCCAGTGACATCATCACCTGTGGATCTGTCTGATACCCAGGGCGTGAGGTATATTTAGACAGCTTTATGATCCACACGGATTTGAGTTATTAAAATTGTACAGTTTTGCAAGGAATTTGGGATTTAATAAAGCGGCAGAGAAACTACAAAAAGAGCAATAACCTTCTGAAATAGCCAATCCTCCTGCACGCTGGGGGCGCGTGCTTAGGCTGGTCACCCGGCCAGGTCGGATGCCAGGTGCTCACATGGGCAACTTTATGTATCTATAACACATAGATGTGTCATCTGCAAGGCTAGCAAGTAAATTACATTGTTCCCAATGACTTCAAGGTGGTGAATTGTGCTTAAATGTAGATTTATGGATTTATTCAGATTACAAGGAGATGTTACCACCAATGGCACATTGCTCTAACAAGCCATTTTGAGCAAATGCAACTGCTGGATTGTAAATATCTTTGGCCCTGCTTACCACCTGGATAGTTCCGGGCCTCTAGCCCCTTTAAAGGCATAACTCTATTTATCTTGAACTACACAAAGCCCAGTTTCATGTAACAATCAGGATGAGACAGACGGACAGACACATACAGACAGGGGATACCCACTTGCTCGGTAGTCTATAAATTTAGACTAATGGGGCAGTTATCAAAAAAATGTGTTGGGCACAAGGTAAATAAAATCACACCTGATCTCCTGGCATAAACTGGCACAGTGTCCTGATATTTCAGTCAAATTATTCCATTTGTTTCTAAAGATATTTTAATCCCACATGACCTCAAACTTCCCGTGAACCAAGGCCTGGACCCAAGGCCGCCCACGGCCTTTGCAATAAATCCGTTGTCTCCCTTCTCGGCCCTCAACCCAGGCCCATAGATCACCCCTCCCTGCATCTTGCTTCAATTACTCAATTAACTGCAGTAAAGTTCTTGTAGGTTTTGCAGATGTTGCTTTATTATCAAGGCCTCAGACGAACACGAGAGTTCAGGAGCCGAGGTTATAGGAAGGTTGCTGGGGGAAGGGCCGGGAGGGGGCAAAGGGGATATTCCCAGCAACTGTCGGGGTCAGAGCTCCAGAGAGGGGCAGCGCATTGTTCCCAGCGCTGTTAAACGCCCTTTCTTTCCTGCAGTTTGGGGAATTCATGATGTTATCTCACTGAGAAACTGCTGGAGAGAAGTAGGTATTCCACCTTCCGATGAGATAATGCTGTGATTAACAGATGCTTAATTGGGCCATTTATCAAGAGCAGGACCTGCCCCCAAGTCAGTGGGCTAAGTAAATTATTACCCACCCTGCAGGTGTTGGACTGGCAGACCTATTACTCTTCTTGAAATGGTCTTCAGAAGATTTTATATGAAAAGATGATTTATTTCCACGAGGAATTCTATTGTGCTGGTATTTATCCAGAGCATGGCAGGGTTCTGCCTGTCCCCTCTTCCTTCATGCACCAAAGGGGATGGTTGAAAATTAGAATCATGGAGTCCAATAGGGTCAGAGCTAGAAGGAAACTTAGAAATCAACCAATACAACCTGGCCATTCTACAGATGACCAAACTAAGTCAAATCATATAGCCAGTTAGCAAAGGGCAAACATATTTCTCTCCTTTATTTTTAAAGGTGTGATCTTTCTAGCTGATGTAACAGAATTCCTAAAAAGCAGGAATTTAATTCCAAATAAGATTTTTTTTTTTTTTAACCTCAAAGCAGGGTTTCTCAACCTTGGCATTATTGATATTTTGAACTCGATTATTCTTTGTTGTGGGAGGCTGTCCTGTGCATTGTAAGATGTTGAACAGCATCCCTAGCCTCCACCCACTAGATGCCAGTAGCACCCCCACCCCACAGTTATGACAACCAAAAATGTCTCCTGGAAAGCAAAATGGTCCCTGGTTAACCACTGCTTTAAAGCATTGCTGTTGTCATCATTGTCATCATCACCATGACAATAATATGAATAATATCAGTAAATGTTTACTGAGTGCCAGAAATGACTAAATACTTAATATACATTTTCTCATTTAAAATCCTCACAATAACTTTATTATATGGGTATTATTAGTCCATTTTACAAGTGAGGAAGTCCATACCTAGAGAGGTTAAGCTTTGCCTGCGTTCACACAGCAAGTGCCAGAAGTGTGGTGGAAACCGTGGAGCCCCTGCCCACACCACGAAATAAAGGATAAGGCTGCTGAATTTGGATTTGTTATTAAGTGATGAAACTGTACATTTTCATTTCCTATTGTCCCCAGTAGTGACCTTGTCTTTAAGAATCTGTTAGGGTAAGAAGTAATCTTGTTCCCACATTAAAAAAGAAAAAGGAAAATGTACCATGTGGCTTGCTGGTGGGATGCACTGATTTCTCTGTAGATTACAGAGTGGTCTCTTTCTCGAATCCACAGTGCTAGTCCACAACATGGATAAATGCACTAAGGCCTGTAAGCATGCAACAGAATTAGGAACATCTGAACAACAATATTTCACTAAGCGACCATCTCTTCCTCTGTGTCCAAAATTTCCAAAGATGCTTAGCCTGGTCTTCTTCAATAGGCTGAGGCAGATTTCGTCCCTAGACCTGGAAGCTGTCTGATACCTGGGCTAAGAAATTCCCAGGGGAAAAGTGACTGAGGCCCTGGCTCTAAAGGTAGAGTGTTTGGGTTTCATGCTGGGAAATAAATTCAATGTAAAACAATGATGCAAGGTGAGACCTGCCGAATGGGGATTTGTGATCAGTGTCCGTAGTATGTCCAGATGGCTCTGGGCATAAGATTTGGGGGTGAAATAAAAGAATGACTTTGCATGAGTATAAATAAAGCCCAGTTCTCCACCCCTCCATAGTTTAATATCAGAATTGCCCCACCTGGTAGCTCCAGATTCCATGGCCTAAATCCTTAGATTAATCTGATTTTACTAGTTCTATTTCCCCTTCACCCTGATTTCTTCTATATTTTATACTGTTGTGATCTCTGTGTGTGTATATATATATATTTATTTTCGTAAGCCATGCCAAATCCTTTGTGAAGAGGCAGGGTATAAATAAACAGACGATGACAATATAGCAGCTCAATGGACTGCCTCACTGTGGTGTTTCAGGGAGGTGGTGATCATTGTGGGTCCCCCATTCCACCCACCCACACACCAGCATCTCCAAAGGCCACCAGGTGCCCTTGGCATCTGCCAGCAGAACCAGCACAGCCACATCAACGACACCTGAGCCAGAAGTGGCCCCTGCACAGTTGAGGCTGCTTTCCCACTGTCAAGGTTTGATTCAAGACCACTTATTTCCTTGCTGCCACCTGTTTTGTGTTCTTCATTCCAACAATACTCCTGGTTTGTCAAGTGAGACTGTACATAAAAATGCTTTGCCAACTATGAAACACTTTTCAAAACTCAGGCTCTGTCTGTCGTCTGTTCTCATCTTAATTATTTGCTGGAATTTTTCTATCCACGCTAATAAACTAAGAAGATGTGCAGGGGAAGTGAATTTGCAGATGAATTATAGTGGGCTCCAGGCTCCGTAACTATCCCAATGACCTCATAAAGGATGTATTTAACCTGCAGGGAAGATGAGGCGAAGACAGAGTAAGGATTTGTTCAAGGTCATTTGGCCAGCAAGTACCAGGTTCAGCTTTGAACCCCAAGCCATCTGACCCAAACTCAGCATCTCTCTGTTGTGTTACCGCTCCATGAAGTTTCCGTGTGCTAGGCCCCATCCCTGATGCCATGGTGGGAAAGACATCCAGAGGGGGTTTTAGGGAAGGCACATGTTTTCTCCCCCGTATCTGGGGGCTCACATGGGGATTCTCCCCTGCGGCCCTTCCTGGTAGCAGGCCACGTTGCGAGCAGGGGTTGGCTCTGTCCTTGTCTTTCGCTGGCTATTCTGCGCATTTATCTCTGCAGAGCAGCCCCCTCCTGGGTCTCTGGTCCTGCAGCCCCCGCCCCGCAGAGGCTCGCTGGCAGAGCAGGTCTTCATAAATACCTGCTGATGGGCTGTGGATTGATCGGGCCTCAGTTGTGACGGGTGTGGAGGGACTTGCTAAGCTGCTCCTGACAACCGAGTGGCTCGTTCCCTCTCCAAGCCCAGCCTGAAGTCACCAGCTCATAACACACCTCCCCACCCACAGGGAGAAGAGAGAAAGGCAATCATTTCAGAGCCTGAGATGTGAAAACGTCTTGTTTGCTGCCCCCTCCCCCCGCACCCCCTGCCGCCCTTGTCTGTGACCGCCCTGGATGTGATACTGGCTTTGGTGGGAGGCAAGGCCACTCTGGTCACTCAGCGGCCCGGAGTGGGGGGACAGGGGAGGGCGGCTGTTCCCAAAGGTGGTGAATGTCAGAAATGGTCCCCTTGGGGAAAAAGGAGGGCATTTTATTTCAAGAGAATATTTGCTGTCTTGGCTGTTGTTAAAATCCTGCTTGAATACAAACCTGAGTTTCTTGTGGGTAAAAGGTTTGGCGGGAGCTGAGGCTCACTTGAGTTTGGGGGGCTCTCCCGTGGGCAGGCGGAAGCAGATCCAGTTCTTCCTGGTGGTTTCTAGGCCACACATCCTGGGCTTCAGGGTAGATTGGTAGCTTGGCCCAAGCAAGGTCGGGGATCCGTGTTTATTCACTAGTTTTCCGAATCTTTATGAGCGCCTGCGGTCCCGGCCCTGGGAGAACTGTGGACGTCAAATGGCCTGACCTGTAAGACTAGAGGGCGTCAGAGAGACAATTTCATCAGATATTCCCATAACTAAGCAATGGAGACCACACTGGGCTAAGGGCAGCGAGGAAAAGTACCGGGCGCCATGAGCATGGAAGGGGCACCTGCTTCGCTGCCCCGCTGCCCTGAAGAAGGGTTTTTGGAGCTGAGCTCTGAAGGGCGTGAGCTGGACATAAGCAGGTAGAGGGAGGAGGAAGAGCAGCCTGTTTGAAGGAACAGGGACAGGTGGGGACCCATCGCTTTATTTGAGGGTCCGGGAGGAAGGCTGAGCTGAGGGCAGAGCCCCGCAGGGTGACGCAGACAGAACATTCCAGAACTTGCCAAGATGGCAAAGGCTGGCTTTACACAAGACTGTGAGGCGGCCTCTCTTCAGTACTTCCCACTGTGGCTGTCTCTTCCACCCACATTTTCTCCAACAATCCTGCTCTCAAGAAATAATCACAGGCCTTTGGCTTAAATTAAAAAGAAAAAGTTTCTACTACGTATCTGCGAGGGAAAGAGAAGAGTAAGACCTGGTCTCTGTCTTACTCACAGGGTGCTCACAGCTTCCCTAAACTGCCCCCACAGAACCATCCACAAGACCCCCGAGGTAAGGCCCCTGGAGGGAATTACGGGAGTTCAGGGACCACTTGGCAGGCCAGGGCAGGTGGCTTTCTGCAGACAGGAGCCAGGGGATAGGTTCATGCAACGACCTGGGCCAGATGGCCCTGTGCCCCTCTCCACACAGCTCTGTCTTTCAAGCCTGATGTCTGGTGGCTGACAAAAGGGATTTTAAGGAGCAGGGAAGACTCTTGGAAGGACAGGGACCTTCACATGGAAGAAGAGCCTGTGCTCCTTGTGAACAGAGAAGCCTCTTCCCTCTGGTTAGATTTTTTTTTTCTTGGGAGACCTGGCCTGTGCTTTGGGGAAAGCTGTCAGTACAGGACTCAGTGTTATGGCAAGTGTGCGCCTAAAGACCTTCTGAAGGAGACGGGACTCAGATCCCACCAAAGTGCCCACTGCTTCCTTAAAATCTCTTTGAAATGTCTGTTGAGTCTCCTTTCTTGGCCTTTAAGGCAGACAGACCTGCCGGTCATTTACTGCGTCTGTGCCTGTGGTTGCCTTCTCTAGTAACGAGCCCCCTAATCCCACCCCACTGTGTTGGTGGGAGCTGGGAGCCCATGCAACCACACATGTGGACGCAATCATAGCACCACCAAAGAGCGCTTATTGAGAAGATACAGGCACAGAGCTCCTCCCAACAACCCTGCAGGCGTGTTCTCTTATCCTGCCTTTCCACAAGAGGAAACTAAAGTTAGAGGGCTTAATCCCTTACCCAAGTCATGCAGCTAATATTGACGGCTTTGACTGCAGAGCCTGTCCTCGTAGTCTCTGTGCTGTCCTAGGTTGTATCTCAAAGTGTCATCACAGCGCTTGAGTCTTTGCTAATGCATGGTATGTCCTGGAAATTGATTTCTCCTGCTGCTGGGGGCGTTCTAAGAAGAGTTTCTTGAGGTGCCCCCAAGCCTTCTCGGTCCCATTTTATAGATGGGAAGGATGTTGCTGAAGACAGGGGTGTGGAGGGAAGTGGGTAAGTGAATTACTCCAGCCCCAGAGGGAACTGGTGGAATAGTCGCCCGCACTGCCGGGTTTCCACTCAGCTGCCTCAGCCACACTCCTAGGGCCTGGCTGATAATTGCTCATTATGTGCTTAATCTGGGCACAGCCGGGCCTGGCAGAGGAATTGCATCACATCAAAGAGAGCTCTTCAAAGGAGCAGAAAGCTGGTCTCTGGGGTAATTAGCAGAGAGCCTATTCTCTCCTGCCTGGGACAGTTGGAAGGTTTCGGGCAAGGTCCAAATGGTATGAAGCGAAGCTCCGAATTGTCAACTCTCTGGTGAACTCAGGCAAGTCCAATGACTCAAACCACTCATTTTTTTTTTTTGTCTTTTATAAACTGCTGAGACATTTTTTCTGCCAGCCTGACCCAGATGCCCTGATCAATTGGTTGTCCTCTGTTCCCCTGGAACACTGTGTACCCTTTCTCTAGGCCCCCATGTTCTTCTTCTGGAAGGAACTGAAAGAAAACATTCAGACACACACACACACACACACACACACACACACTCACAAATATCATTACCCTGACTCAAAAGGAAAACCTGAAAGAAGGTGACAGAACCTAGCTTGTGCATAGAGGTGCTCTGAGTCATGTCACCATGACTCAGTTTCCCCAGTTGCCTAAGCTCAGGGGTCCCAGGTGGCACCCCCAACTTGGAGAATGTTGGTTCATTGATCAAAGTGGAACTTAAAGGGCAATAGGCCTGGCATGAGACTTCCGAGAAAATCCAAGGACACGCCCATCTGCGTGGTGTGACTTGCCTTCTCCCTTGCCTGGCTGGAGGGAGAGGCTAGGTGACACTACGTCTCTAACCCCATTTGCAGTCCCCTCTCACACAGCCAGGTATCCCACCAGCATGGCGAGGAAGTGCAGGAAGTGCTAAGAGACGTTATAATGGAGTCTGGTACCTCTTTCTGATGGCCTGTGGGGCACTCAGGCTAACAGCCTGAGTGAGTTTGACACGTGAGCTGAATGGTGCTGAACTGACCGGTGGGGTGCAGGAGACCCACGGTGCTTCTGTTGTGGGGGAATACTGATTCCGGGACTGGTTGGTGCAGACAAATGCAGATGGTTTTTCAGCTCTGCTTTAATAAACGACAGTTTTCACTTGCTTGAAAGTTTGGAAAAGAATTAAGCTTACCCATCTCTTAACCATATTTAAAAATAATGGGCATCTTAAATAATTGGGTTATTGGAGTGGCAGAACTTCTCTGAGCCAAATGAAAAAGACGTTCTCAGACGTTGAACAAAACCCATCAGACCAGGGAGTAGAGGTGGGTCATGGTAAACAGGGTCTTCTATTTCATGGAAATAATACCATCTACTTTATATGTGCTGATAATGCAGACTTTAACATTGCCTTCATTTATAATTTCTGGGCACGGAATTTCTTTGTATCAGTTATTTTGCCAACAGTGGGAAATAAATGATTAAGCAGACACTTCAAGAGTTGGTAGAGAGAGTTGGCTTTATTACTCCTCAAAAAGGGGCCCCTGTGGCCCCAGGAACATATCCAGACACTATTGCTTCTAAAACAATTTAAAATATGCAGGGCCAATGCAAACTCCCTTTTAGGAATCCCTGCTCCTGGCTTCAGGCTCTCTGTCCCACACTCGGCGCTACACTCACATGCTGCTTCTACCCTGTGTGATTCAGGAACCCCATGCTGAAAACATAAGCCTTTAAAATTGCTTCACAAAGTGCCTGCAGCCTTTGCTAATCCTCAGGTGTGACTATACTATGCACCTGCTCGATATTCCCTTGGTATTTGTGTTAACTATATGGGAAATCATATAGAGCACTTCTGGGAGTGGCATAGCATTGTGGAAAGAGAGGATATGAGACCAGGGTTCAAGCCTGTCACTGACCAGCTGGCTCAACATGGGCAGGTCAGCCCCAACTTCCTTTCTCTAGAATGGGTGTGAGGTGGAATCTGTGACTGAAGCTGGTGGGAGCCATCTGAATTGAGCATGTTCCGTCCTTGCTGCTCCCATGCCTCTTGGCATCCTCCACTTATGGACACTGTCCTCAAGTCTTTTTTTCCCTCTTCAACCCAGGTTCCTAGAGGGCAAGATCTGATATTAATTCTTCTCTGTGTCTCAGAGCAAAGTACCTGGTACAGCAAGTGCTCAATAAATGCTTAGTAAGTGAGTATCAACCCAGCCTACCTTGGAGAGTGGAGACGTACGTGAATTTATGGTGCAGTCAAGACTGACTAAATAATTTACAGGCCCAGTGCAAAATGAAAACATGGGGCAACTTGTTCAAAACTTATTAAGAATTTTAAGACAGCAACAGCCGAGACCCTGCCCCGACTACACTGAACTCTGTGACTGACAGTACTGTGTGCACTTCCCAGGGCTGCTGTAATAAAGTACTGCAAACCAAGTGCTTTGAACAGAAATTGATTGTCTCACAGTTCCGGAGGCCACAAGTTCAAGATCAAGGTGTCAACAGGGTTGGTTTCTTCTGAGGGCTGTGAGGGAGAATCTGTTCCAGGCCTCTCTTCTTGATTGTAGATGGCCATCTTCTCCTTGTGTCTTCATGCCATTTTCCCATCTGTATGTATTTGTGTTCAAATATCCTCTTCTTATAAGGACACCAGGCATAATAGATTTGGGGCCACCTAAATACCCTTTTTCAATTCAAATAAGGTCATCTCTGAGGTAGTGTGTGTTAGGACATCAACATAGGGATTTAGGGGCACATAATTGAGCCCATAACATGTGCCATCAAATATAGGCACTCTTATAATTACCATTCCAAATCTGGATTCAACTGTATGCTATTTCAACTCTACCCTAAAGTGATATGTGAAACACCTAGTTTTTTTTTTCTGATTATAAAAGAAAAGAATAAGGAAGTACACCTCACCATTCAGCCCACCACCCAGTTGCTAATGCTTGGGTGCACATGGACCTTGCACTCTTTCTTCAACATATGTGCACCTCAATGGTGCCAACCAAGATTGTGCCATTTAGTATCTTACCTTTTTTTGGTAGTTTAACTCTACATCCCCCTCTCCCGTCCCACTGTATATTTTGAATATATTTTTTTTAATTTTAACAGTGGCCATATCATATTCTGAAGTCATTCATGATTCTCATATGAAGTCATTTCTGGGTAACTTTTCTGCCTGGGTGGTCACACAGATTTGGCCACCTCTGGAGCCCACCTTGGGGCACTCACCCAGACCCTAGGACAATAAGCCCACCTGACCCTGGCCAGCCAAGGCAGTTCCTGACACGTGACTGGGTCAGCAACATGAAGCAAGAGGGAGAGCTTGAAGAATACGATTCTGTCTTCACGGAGGAGTTTCCATCTGCCTGCAGTGGTTTAAAAGCTAATTACTAAGGATGCAATGGCTCAGCATTCATTCCTTAATATAGTTCCCTAAAGAAATAACCATTTGGTCCACCAATTATTTTATCTCTTTTAGGGATACTTTCTTAATTGCAAAAGAATCTAAAAATACAATTGGCATACTTGATAGGTTCAGTATCTTGTTTAGAAAGTCAGACTAGAAGAAAGAATGCAATTAAACTGTCAAAATGTAATTGTTTCTCATATTTAATTTAAAGTGGCTCGTTCCCATTTACTTTTCATGGCTTTAGAGTTCAAAGCAAAGAAAGTTACCAGGACAACTGCGTGTTACAAAATGAAGACCACAGGCTCTGCATGCTGGCAGCAGCTGAGGGGCTGCTACTGTCAAGTCACTCTGCTGTGATAACACAATATGATGCTCCATTTCCTGGCTGCCTGAAGCACAGAATTAGCCAGTTTGGGGCACAGTGGGCCATTTTGATTCAAGAAATACACCCTGAACTGGATAGTAACTCCAAATCCCCCCCAAAAGAACAAGTGTGTGTGTGGATGGGTTTCTGCTGTTTCGGTGGCTGTTGGTCTCTTTGTAACTATAATATAAGGATCATTAGCTAAACAGATTGAGCACCCTCAGTCAATTCTCTCAGGTGAAAAGTCACCCATCCCTAGTGGGTGGTTCTCTAGATGCCATTTATTCTGGAAACGTGTATCCCACACTGACACGGTACATTGGGAGAGGCTCCTGGAGCTGGAGATAGACACTATGTGGTTTCTCTCCTCCAGCAGCTCAGACACAAGTCACACAGATCATTTTAACTGCATGTCATAGGCACTGAGACAGAGGTAGGAAAGAATAGCTGTGGATAGGATAAGGCAAGAAAGCACAATTCAATTCAGCAAATATTTGACTGCCTCCTATGCTCTGGGCACAGTCCGGGCCCAGCTCAGCACAGAGTGTGTGCTCTGGAAAGGTTCAGCACACGAAGGAGATGAAATGGGAAAGAGATGATGCTAAGCACGGAAGAACGTCAGGATGAGTAAGACATGGCCGCGGTCCCTCTCCTTGGAGGAGGTAGGGAGCGGGGATTTGCCGGGGGGGCGGAGGACTAGATCCACCGATCAAACCATTCCTTTCTCATCCTATTTTCTTTTCTACTTAAAAAATAGTGCATGCTTACAGGGGCAGACTATCACTTATGTGGTACTCCTGTCAAAAACGCATAACCTGAATCTAATCATGAGGAAACCTCAGACAAGCCCAAATTGAGAGACTTTTGCAGAATTACTGGCATGTAATCTTCAAAAACATCCAAGTCAAGAAACACAAAGAAGCTCAAGGAACTGTTCTAGGTTAAAGGGAACTACAGATGTTGGATTTCTTGATTTGGATAAGTGTGTCATTCATGTATTTGGGGGCAAAGAGGTACAATGTCTCCAATTTACTCTCAAATGAGAGAGAGAGAGAGACAGAGAGAGAGAGAAAGGGAGGGAGGGAGGAAGAAATGTACTTAATTGGTGAATCTGGGTACAGAGTTCCTGAGCTTATGGGAATTTCTTATACTATCCTAACAACTTTTTTGTAAGTCTCACATGACACTGAAATAAAAAGTTAAAAAAATACATACTCATTTTAGTGATTTTGAAAAATTCAGAAAATCATGTGGCAGCCAAAATAAAATAAAATCACTCATAATCTCATCCTTTGGGAACAACCATGCTTAACAATACATTTCCTACAAGTCTTCTTTCCTTGCATCTTTACAGTAGTTAGAAGGTACTTTACAACTTTTTCACTGCTAGCTGCATGACATATCCTGAGCATTTCTGTGGTTATGGACACACATCATCGAAGAGATCTGACTTGCTTACTAACATGTTTGGTTTGGCAATAGGGATTCTAATCCTGATGTGTGGGCATTTGACAAAGCATTTTGGCGGCAGATCCTGACTGCTTCCACCATAACAGCCAGGCACTGATCGAGTCCTAACAGTCAAAGCTCTGGCTGCAGTTCCCACACCATCCTCTGGCTATAGATATCTCGTGTGGCCTTTGCCTTTCTTTGAAAATCAGTTGGAACATTAAACATTTTTAAGTCTCTGGTACTTCACTTTGTGTCTCTCTGAGCCATCTTTAAAGCAGTGTTTCTCAGCACTATTGATATTTTGGGCTGGATCATTCTTAGTTGCACCTGTCCTGTGCATTGTAGGATGTTTAGCAGCACCTCTGGCCTCTACCCACCAGATGCCAGTAGCAGCCTCATCCATTTTTGACAATCAAAAATGTCACCAGACATTGCCAAATGTCCCCATTTGAGAACCATCACTCTAAAGGCAGATCCCAGTCTGGGAATAGGACCTTTTCCCTTCCTCCATGGCCACCTTTTCTTACAGGAATGGGTAGGGTAGGATCAGTTCTGAAACCAGGGCTTAACTTCTGACCTAGCCTCCCCAGAGGCTCAATAGGGTTAGTATTAACACCTGTCCTATCTACATCTCAGGAAATTAAATGATAGATGTTCCATAATAAGTCTGCGCAGGGCTTGTACATAGTTGGTATGCAAGACATTTTGGGGCTTTCTCTCTCTTGGCATGAGAATAAAACATACAGCAAAGTCACTTCGTAAACTTGAAAAAATGCTTAAATAAACTCAAAGATTTATTATTCTCACCTCCAAGTTGCTTGATGGTTCCAAGTTATCTACAGATCTAGAAAATTGTGGCAGGGAGAGAGAATACCATATGCTCAGCAAGCTTGTTTTATTTTCCTTCTGGGTACACAGGAAGACTCTACTTCCCAGCCTTCCTTGCAGCTAGGTGGGGCCACGTGACTGACCTCTGGCCAGGGGCATGTCAGAAGTGAGGTCGCCACTTCCAGGCCTGGCCCCTGAAACCTCCTACGTGGACTCCACAAACTCTTTTCTTCCATTAGTCAGCCAGATGCACTCCAGTAGAATTCTCTGGGCTCTGGGGGACAATAAAGCCACTAGACAGAAAATCCTCCCCTCCCCTTCCCTCCCCCCAGGCCGTGACAGAACAAGAAATCAAATTTAGTTGTATTAAGTCACTAAGATTTGTGAGGTTGGTTGTTACACAGAGATTCACCTATCCTAAGTAATTTAGGTGAACCAGAAATCCATTTTGACAAAAACTGTGGAGAAGGCAGAACAAATTAGATTCTCTGAACAGTCATTCATGGGCAGAATCCTTGGACTTCTCTGAGTAACCAGGGCATTCCTGCCTCTGTACCTTTGGTCATCTCGGTGCTAATCCTGGAATTCCTCCCCTCACTACAGCCTCCATTCATGGCAACGTTGTTTATTCTTTCTGGTCAACTCAAAGACCACTTCTTCCAGGAAGTTTTCTCTAACTGCCTGGTGTCTTTCCCTCCCATGAACTCCAGTTCCACTCTGTGACGTTCTCATGGTTTTGTTTTACAGCTATTTGTCAAGATTTTCCCATGATCAGAATTGACCTTTTTAAAGGCATATTCCATGTCCTACTCACCTTAGCATCTCTGCCCCAATCCCTTACACATAAGAGCACAATGAAATCAAAATTCCCTGAAATCAATATTCCCTGTGCCCTGCCGTCTCAGAGGACAATCATGGGGCCCCAAGGAGAAGGTCAAACAGTGAGACGCGACCCCTCATCTGGAAAACGGGGAAGAGGGCGGAATGAGATGACCCACGTGGCACATTCAGCACAGCTGACTCACGCCTGGTGCTTAGAAAACATTTGTGATCACCATGATTTTGGGATCCGACCAATCCATACTTCACCCCGACCAAGAGACACCAGTGTGCGTGTGGCTGAGCTTCCCTGCCACTGGGCAAAGTACCAGACAGCGATGGAGACGGAAGGAGGAGATTGTGAAAGAAAGAGCCACCACCAGCAGGTGCGATCGGAACCTGATTCAGAAGGGAAAAGCTGTGATTCTCCAAGTTTGCTTCAGACAATTTTCTGTTATCTAACACTGGGCTTAGAATAGCTCTTTCTACGGCCGTCAGAGTAAAATAAATCCTGTAAGTGCTTCCTCTGGTGCCCTTTCAGAAAAAGCAGCATTGCATCATTAAAACATACATTTTTCTTATGCTTAACAGGTATGACTACATCTGCATTAAAATATACATTGCCAGTAGCCACCGAGACAGGCAGACAACAGCCTGTGAACTGGTTGATGGCTTGATGGCTTCGCTTTTTGACGTTGGAAGAATGGCCTTGGACCTGACTGCTGCCCTTACCCACCGAATGGTGTGAATGTCTGTAAATGACCTGACTCACTGTCAGACCGTGGGGCTCCACAGGGACCAAGCAGAACATCGATCCTAACTTGCAAAACCTCGGCCAGTGTGTTCACCTCTTGTATTCACCAGCCCTATGTACTTTCCAACTAAGAAATTATTTCAAAGGAATATCAACTAAAGGGAGTTTGGACTCCTGGCTAAATTCCTGTCACCTGGGATGGTTTTTTTTAACACTGGCACCAGCTATTTATTCAGTCAGATGTGCTATTGACTTCTGGCACTGCCTCTTACAGCTATGTGACCTTGAGCATGTAACTTAAGCTCCCTGAGCCTCGATTCCTATCTCTAAAATGGGAAAATAATAATGCCAACTCCACCTGGTGGTTGTGAAGTTTGAGATGGTGCATTTAAAGCTCACTTCACATGGTATGTGATTAGTAATGACAGTTACTGTTGCTGCTGTTATTGTCATCACTGGTATTTGTTATATGCAGAAGCACGAGTCGCTGTTGTACGCCTGAGATTATATGCACCAGGACCTCTAGTTGAGAACCGCTTGGATGTATTCATACACGCACACTTACACATGTGCCAGCACACACGCACCAGAGTCTTTGCAGGACGTCTTGGGCCACACCGGCCAGCACAGCCAGGATCTCTCTCGCTCCCCACACATCCACACCCACCCTTGGCACTTCATTACCTTTGACCCATCTGGTTATCGCAGCAGAGTTCTTACCTCTCCTTCAACGCCGTCTCCCTCCTCACTGCCCACTCCGGCTCTCAGCAGCCCGTGCTCTTCTTACCACACTTCATCCGTCCACGCTGTCTCCACGCCCCGCGCTTTCCCCGACTCACTCCAACTTTCCTCCTGGAGTTTCCTGTTTTTCCCCTTTTCGTTTCCTTGCCCACTCCATCATTTCCAATCTGGTGTCTGTAAGCCTTTCTCTCCCACACTGTCTTCGGTAGGTTCATTCATTCATGTCTGAAGCCTTTCTCTGGCCCTTACCGCAGGCCACGTGCCAAGTTACCCCCAATTCAGAAGGGGAGAAAGGTAGGTGACAAACAACTGCAATCATGTAGAGAGGGGAGAATGATTTAACTAACGGGGCGGGGAGAAGACAAGTGTCTGAGTGGGCTTCCAGGAGGAGGTGCCTGTGAGGTTGCATCCGTTCCTTTCTCGCCTGACTTCCATGACCCTGGAAGGCGCGGGGGTCTTCCTTCCAGCTCTTCCAGCTGCGTTTCCCCTCCCTGGGCTCAGCCGGCCTGCTGGGTCACACAGCTTTGCTGGTGGAAGTCCACTGTTTGGGTCTCACCTAACCTACGAAAGCCTTAAAGGGCTGGCTGACTACTCCTCATAACAATTGCTTCCATTTATTGAGCCTTTATTATGTGCCTGCATTATTTCATGTAGTGGCATGGCAGGCACCACCATTGTCCCAATTTTATAAACGACAGCACAGAATCTCAGAGAGGCCAAGCTGCTCAGCCAAGGTCACAGAACTGGGAAGTGGTACAACAGGGATTTCAACTTGGTGTGCCTGACTCCAGACCCCTTGCTCTTAACGCCTGGCAAAGCCCTGTGGCCAGATGGGTGGAACAATCCCGGGGTTGGCTCTCCTTGTTCCCTGTGGTCATGGACGTCGGGCGAGAAAGGAACGGATGCAACCTCACAGGCACCTCCTCCTGGAAGCCCACTCGGACACTTGCCTTCTCCCCGCCCCGTTAGTTAAATCATTCTCCCCTCTCTACACCATGGCAGTTCTTTGTCACCTACCTTTCCCCCTTCTGAATTGGGGATTACTTGGCACATGGCCTGTGGTCACGGCCTGAGAAAGGCTCCAGACATGAATGAATGAATCTACAGAAGACGGTGTCAAAAGCTACCCAGGAACAAAGTTCAGCCTCCTCCTCACCCTCAGTCTAGTTTGATCTGTCATTTAACTGCAACTCCCAAACCCCCATCGCAAAAAGTGTCAGCCTGAATTTACTCTTGGAATTCCCCCAGGGTGGGTCCCACAGGTGTGTCACTCAGCAGCCACCTCCTCTTCCCACTCCCCCAGCCCAGAGCTGGCAGCAGCCTCTCCCTCGGGCAGGGCGGGCAGCCTCACTCCTGGTCTGGGAGTCAAAGCTGGAACAAAACAAGGCTTGTGAGCCTGGCAAGGTGAGTGACAGCCGTTGCTGTGGGCCATGGGGTGTGGAGGGAGCTCTGTGTGTGTTGGGTCAGGTTTCCTGGTGGGGGCGGCCACCTAGTTCTTTGGGTTTTCCTGGGGACATGAGGGTTGGTGTGGCTCCATATGCAGATAATGTCGACAGCTCCCACTATGAGCCAGGTGCTGTTCTTGCTGTACGGCCTTACTTTATCCTCACAACACCTACAAGAGAAGTCATTCTGCCCATTTTTGCAGGTGAAGAAACTGAGAAGCAAAAGGTGAATAACCTGTCTGGGGCCGATGAACCAGGAAGGGGCAGAGCGGGGTGGAGTTGTGTGCTCCATAAAAGGCCGTGCATGAGAAAGCAGAGCTGAGAGGATGGAGCACGGTGTACAAACGGCTTTGCTGGCTTCTCCGCCAAGAGGGATTTGCTTTAAAAAATTGTATTATCTTAAATAAATCTGATCTCAGCGCTGCTACTTAGTAACTGGGGGACTTCAGGCACCTTATGTCAATTCTGTCAGCCTCAGTTTCCTCTTAACTCATAGGGAGTTGGGGAACGTACATGAAAAATATATGTCAATTTCTGGCAGAGAAAGCACGTGCTGCGGTAGTGGCTCTCTTCTTCCTCCCCTGTCTTCCCCTCACCCCGCTCCTCCTCCTCCTCCTTCTCCATCTTCTCTTTCTGTTTCTTCTTTCTGGAAGCCTCCCTTCCCCTTTCTTGTCCTGGATTGATGAAGAGTTTCAATAGGCTCCTGAGGTGTCTTTCCTTGGGCACTCTGGTTATTGTGCCCAGCGGTATGCATGTTGTTTCCGCTGACATGAGGTGGTTTCTCGTGGCTGACCATGTGATTATAAGATGAAGACAGAAGGCCCATGGGCCCATACCTGGGCACAGAGCTCCTCAGATCTGAAAGCAGGAAATCAAGTGCACACAGGGGCTGCATGTTGGGTGGTGAGACTCTCCAATCCCCAGCAGAGAGAAGTTTCTGCTGTCACGGCCACAGAGCTCCCATCCCAGGGAGGGAAGCTTGTGGCCAGAGCCTGCAGTGATGCAAGAAGGTGACATACTCAACTTGGAACAATTTGCAGTTACACCCATGAGGAGCAGCACAATAACTCCCAGGGACAGTGGAGCCGTTCTGTGGTGCTGGGTTCTCTCTCTGTCCCACGGCAATGTCGGCATGCCAACTCTCTTTTTTATTCACTTAAATGTTTATCCGTGTCTGCTATGTGCCAGGTGCCCTAGGTAATGGAAAGAAACCAGGGATTAAAACAGACAGAGATCCTGACCCTTGGAGGTTTCCGTCTAGTGGGAAGAGACTGACCAACAAAACCAGTAAGTATACAAACATATAGCTATATAATTACAAGTAGTAATAAACGCTACAAGGGAAACAGGCAGGGTATGAAATAGCATAAAGAGAGGTTGCCAAGGAAGTTGCCAAGGAAGGAATCTTGGACAAGGTGACATTTAAGCTGAGAGGTAACGGGTGAGAAGGGAAGTGTGGTGGGACAAAATGACTGAGCCAAGGGAATGGCGTGTGCCAAGGCCCTGGGGCAGGGAACGGGCTGGTGTGCTGGGAGACCAGGAGACAGTGGGCAGAGGCAGAAAGAGGCACGGCCACGCAGGGCCTTGGAGCCCATGGCAGAGGGGCTATGTGCCATTTTTGGTGGGGATGGGGCAGCCAGGCGGGATTCTAAGTGGGGTGACCATGGGCAGATACAGCTGCTCGTAGGCAAGAGGGATGGAATTTCACCACTCTCTGGAGGTGGCTCTTCAGAACCTACTTGGTAAATTTGGGGAATAGTAAGGCCACAGGGCCAGATTTCAGTAATAGTATCATAAAAACATGTGATCTCATCCATCAGAGGGCAAGGGGACTGGGTGGGGTGGGGACAGTCGGGCTACTAAACTTGGATGGAGACTCACAATGCTGAAATTCCAGGGTGTGTCTGTCAATTAAACACTTGAATAGTATGTACTATGGGCTGTAAGGACCCTAGGAGGCAGGTAGAGTTTCTGGGGAATGCCATCACTTTTCCAGGAGAAATAAAAATATAGTGAACCTCATTTTGAGCCCCACCCATTTGGAATTTCCTGTCTACTTCTTGGATGTTCTGTGAGGCTAACATGAGGTAATGAACACTACATGCTGAACACATAGTAGGTTCTTAAGAAATAGCCATTTTGCACTCTCTTTCCTTTTGTCTATAGAAAAAGTTTTTCCAAGCAGAAAGAAAAAAAATCCATGTAATTAGAATTATAAGCAATTTCCAACGTGGTTTAGGCACACACTTCAATCCTGTTGCAAACAGCCATTCAGCACAATTGCTGGGCTGATTATAAATCACTCCTTTTTATTCATTAAGCCAGAGTCCCCGAGGGCCCCCTCAAAGGTGTGTTCTATTGGACTAATTCAAGGCCCTCTGTGTTTGGCAGACCTCCTTTGTCATCCTGGTGTTGGAGGACAGGCCTAACAGGTGTTTTAGAACTCAGTCGGGCCATATCAGGTTCTTATTGAAAATGCTTAAATTTCAGAAAACACGCTTGGCCTCACACTACAGCCGAATCCATATGAAGCAGAGATGTCACAGGGCTACCCTGAACTCGAAAGGATAAAATGTATCTTTCCTTAACATTAGTCCAAATTGGAGAGGTTTGAATGTTTAACAATTTTTTAAAAAACTGTTATGTCTTTGGACATGACAATATTTCCCCTTTAGGATGGGCTCATTTGGGTGAAAGCTCTTAACCATAGACTGGATTTTGAGGTATAAAATTATATTCTAAATTGCTTACCGGAAGTTATCTGGTGCAGCTGCTTTGCATGAAAAGAAAAGAATATGAGATTTTTATTAAATTGTAGAATAGTACCTTTGTGGTGGAAAACAATAACTGTACTTGCACATATTATTTTTAAAATATAAACATGTAATGAACTTGAATGCTTCTATACGTGGCCCAGCCGGATTGATTCAAATGAATCTATATGGGTCACAATATATAAATTTAAAAGGCACAATTTTCTGAATGCAATAATGGTGCCAAAAGGAGAGTTTTGAGGTCCTTAGGGATATTTTTTCCAACACTCACTCCATCCTTGTGAAGTCCTGCTCAAGATTCTTTCTTGATGGTTGCAAAAGGAATGGTATAGCCATCACTGTTAACCCTTGCGGGGTCACGGCTCTTACATCCCTGATTCATTACAGGGAGAATACGTGGTGTCTGCCTTTACGGTGTTGAGATGGAGGGCAGGAGGAAGGCAGGAGGAAGGCAGGAAGAAGGCAGGAGGAAGGCAGGACGAAGGCAGGAGAAAGGCAGGAGGAAGGCAGGAGAAAGGCAGGAAGAAGGCAGCCCAGAGGAAACGGACACTGTGGACTCCACACTCCAGCCCTACCCACTTTCCACTCTGTGCTACCGTGGGAGTACATTATCAAAAACATCGTGGGCTTTTTTGTTTTTTTAAAAGCAATGTTTTTTTTCAGGACTTCAGTGATGAGATTGCTTAGTTTAACTGAAACTCAGATTAATTTCCTCACTGGTTGAGAGCAACCGAGTGAGCATCATGTGTGGCTTCTGGCTAACGAGTGCAAGCTAGCTTGTTTATACACAGCTTTGCTTATCTGTAAATAGGCCAGTAAGGTGGCCCAAATGCAAACAAAGCAAAGCAAAACAAAACAAAAACACTGAGAGAGAAAGGACAGAGATATAGATAAACGGGACGGAATATCGAGTGCGGAAACAGACCCACACATATATGGTCAACGGATTTTTTTCCTTTTTTTGATGAAGATGCAAAGGCAATTCAGTGGTGAGAGGATGGTCTCTTCAATGAATGGTGCTGGAGCAATTCGATAGCCATGTACTAAAAGTCAGCCTCAATCCAGACCTCACATTCTACATAAAAATTGACTCAAAATGAATCATAGACCTAAACATAAAATGTAAAGCTATAAGACTGTTCAAAGACATCACAAGAACATCTTTGTGACATTGGGTAGCAAATATTTTTTTAGATATAACACCAAAATTATGATCCATACAAGAAAAAAGTTGATAAATTTGATCTCCTCAAAATTAAGAACTTCTGCTCTCTAAAAAACAGCTAAAAGAATGAAAAAAAACCCACCACACATTAGGAAAAAACATTTGCAAATTACTTATCTAATAACAGACTTGTATGCAGAATATGTGTAAGGAACTCTCACATCTCACTCGTAAGATAAAAAACATTTTAAAAAATGGACAAAATCTTTGAATAGAAATTTCACCAAAGAAGACGTCTATACAGTGCAAATTAGGTTATAAAAGATGTTTAACATCATTAGCCATTATGGAAATACCAATTAAAATTTAACTTTTAAGATACATTTCTTAAAATGGCTAATAAGAAAAAATCTGACAGTACTAAGTGTTGGCAGAGATACGGAGAACTGGAACTCTAGTGCATTGCTAGTTGGAATACATCCACTTTGGAAAACAGTTTGGCAGTCTCTTGTTATTTTAAACACATACCTGTCACATGTTCTCACAAAAACCTGTATGTGAATATTTATAGAGGCTTTATTCATAATCACCAGAAGCTGGAAACAACTCAAATATCCCTCAACTGTGGGATGGATAACCTGTGCTAGATCCATGCAATGGGCTACTACATTAAAGGCATACCAGGTAATATCACTCATAATGTCCCATCACATCATGAAGTGTCCACTGATGTGATGAGGACACTTCCCCTCTCTGGTATTCTTCTGCCCAAACCTATAGTCTAATCAAGGTGAACCTATAGTCTAATCAGACAAACCCAAATTGAGAACATTCCACAAAACACCTGCGAGTGCTCTGAGTGCTCCTCAAGACTGAAGGCCGTGAAAAACCGAGAAATGACTGAGAAATGCTCGCAGTTTTTCTGGAACAGAAAAAGGACATTAATGAAAAAAGTAGCTGAATCCAAGTAAAGTCTGAAGTTTAGCTAATAGTAATACATCAGTGATGGTTTCTTAGGTTAGACAAAGGTGTCATGCTAATATAAAATGGTAACTGATGGAACCTGAAACTGGGTGAAGTGTTATATAGGAACTTTGTACTCTCTTTACAACTTTTCTGTAAATCTATGATTATTTCAAACTAAAAAAATATTTTAAAAAAATGTCTGCCAGGTACATAGCAGACACTCAGTAATGACTATTACTATTCTTTTCAGGAAAAAGCATTGGTAGGAAAATCAAATTATAAACCTGCCATCTTACATTACATAGCAATTCATAGATGGTAAATGGCTCCTACAAATATTATTTCACACATCAAATCATAACGATTTAGAGATAGAAGGGATGGAAGGTTATCTGGCCCAATCGCCTCATTTTCCAGATGAAGAAACAGAAACCCAAGAAAAAAGAACCAAGAAGAGGAAAAATAATAGTAAAGTTAAAATAACAGAAATAACAATAACAGTAAAAAAAGGTAATAGTAATAAACATCTACTATATCTCAGGCACTGTCCTAGGTGCTTTATGTCCATTCATAACAATCCTACAAAATACATTTTATAATAGTCTTTATTTTACAGAGGAGGAAGCTGAGGGTCAGACAGGTTAAGTAACATGCTCAGGATCACACAGCTAGCAAGTTGCAAGGCTGGACTTTGCACCCAGGAAAAGAAAATGTGCACAAGGTGTCAAATGGCTCCTGAACCTTAACTCATTGAATTCCTTACAATTCTACCAGATCCGTACCCTTATCCTAAATTCACCAATGAGGAACTCAAGGTTTATACAATTGTTCTGCCACACAGCTGACACATGGCACAGCTGGAACTTGAACTGGGTTTATGGGACCCAAGTTCTGTGCCCTTTACCCATAATTGGCTTCTCTTAAGACTGACTGGTAGAATAGACCAGCAGAAAGAGACTGGAGGCTCTGCCTTTTCATTCACTTTTTATTCTACAGGGTATCCCATAAATCTCCATACAAAGGAAAAATTTTGTAAGGAATATTTTGTAAATAAAGGTACTTTTAGCTACAATCTCCCGTGTTCCCTACGTATGGCAACTTTTGGGACACCCTGTATATTCAGGACAGCTTAGCTTGCCTCGCTGTACAGTTTCTACTATTTTCTATTTTACATGCAGAAAAGACATCTTCTATCCATAATTCCTTAAGACTCAGGGAGCTGACCTAGGGCTTTTAAGATCCTCAGGACACAGAATGACAAGTGTATCATTCTACAAATTTCAAAATTCATCCAATACCTACAAAGCATTAACAGAGTCAGTAAGATGTTAACATATGACAATATCAGCTGAGGCTGATGTCTCATGCTCTAGCCAAGCCCTTACTGTTCACGACAGAGAGGGCATGAAAAGTGTAACATGTATTTAGACATATTAGGGGAAAAGTACAAAGCAATCATCTGTTTGTACCCCCTCCCACATGTGGCCGCAAATGGAACACATTGAAAAGGTCGTGAGAGATCAGGAGATTTAGTGAACTGGGCACAATACAGCTTTGTGGTCCACCTTATTTTCTCATGACAATGTAAAATATAGGTTGAGATAAACTAAAATCCCTCATATTTGGTTTTATAGCTTAAATTCATAAATTCTCCACATTCATTAGAAAGTGATGTATTATCTGCACCCACTTGAAAAGATAGCATCCCAAGGGATAGATACAAGAATATTAAAAAAAAATTCCTGATCAAAGAAATATTGCTTCTTTCTTCCTTTCATTGAGCAGATGTGCAATGTGTCCAGAGAAAGAAGCAGAAAAATTCCTGAGTGATTTATTTGATGGACCTAGTTTTAACCGAGGTTATTGCATGCCTGATATCATGATGGGGGTTATTAGTTTCTAGTTGAAAATGACCAGAGAGAGTCCTGTTCACTTCATCAATATGGTCCATTTATAGGTTGTCAGGGAGGTGACATCATGCAGCCACGGCACTTTGTCTTGGAGTTATTTCTCTATTAGATGCTTGCTTGTCTTTATCATGAAGACTTTTGCCTATTTAAGAAAATCCAGACCAGGGAAGATATGTCTGTTCTATCCCAGCATTTAAGACATTACAAGCAGATGCATCACTTAGAAAAATTAATCTTTTATTCAAAGAGGCATCACAAAAGCCCTATTTGCCACCGAAAAATGAAAGCAGACCAAAAAATACATTTTTTCCCCAGGACAAAAGTTGACTTTTGCTTTTGCTAAAAGAAATACTTTGTATAATTCAGTGGTTCCCAGACTTTGTGACAAAATGCAATTATTTTTGAAAATTGGGGGAAGGGGAGCTCTACATAGGATTGACAATTCTTTGTTTTGCCAAATAAACTCATTAAAATCTCTCCATAAATTTATGTATTGTCTTCATCATTCCATAAAGAAAGGGCATTTTAACATAAACACGCAATTTAAAAAGAACATAAAAATTCAAAAAAGAACATAATTTCAGGGGGAAGAAAAGTGCATTATTTCCTAGGAGAAAAGGCACGAAATTGCTCTCTCTACAGACTGAAGAAGCTGCAATCACTTATCAGCGCTGGTTTGCAGACAATCCTTCAGAACCGCTGGGAAACCTGGTAAAATCTGTGAGGAGCCAGACAGATGTTAGAGACGGAAATTTCTGGTTCTGAAATTTTTTGTAATTCTATAATACTCTACTAAATTGTTCCAGCAGTAATGGTAATGAGTAGTTGGACTGTTTATTAAGTACATACTAGATGTCAGCTCCTTACTGTGTGGATGACGTATGAGTGTCTTTTATCCCTCGCAACAACCTGTGAAATCAGTATTATTACTGCCACTTTATGGATTAGGCACTCGAGGCCTAGAGAAATCACACAGTTTGCCCAAGGACACTCAGTAGAAGTGATGCGGCGGGGACCCCACCTCAAGCCCCTTTGAATCAGCAGCCA
Source organism: Daubentonia madagascariensis (assembly GCA_023783475.1). Classification (NCBI taxonomy): domain Eukaryota; kingdom Metazoa; phylum Chordata; class Mammalia; order Primates; family Daubentoniidae; genus Daubentonia; species Daubentonia madagascariensis. The sequence goes on from JAKFHU010002573.1 coordinate 24,063,053, forward strand.
CTGCACCAACTGCTCTGCGCTCTGCCCCTCTTGGCTGTGCTCTATTCATTCTACTTGTTTATGGGCCTCTTTTCCCCACAGGTACTCAGTATCTTTTGCCTCCAAATCCTCAACGCTCAGTGCAGAACCTGACCACTAGTAGACACTTAATAAGTGCTTATTTCAAAAGAAATGAGTAAATGCAGACTTCTAGTTTTGGAAATTTGTTTTGCACATAGGTGGTATGAGGATTAAATGAGATCATATACACAAAGCACTTAAAACCGTGCCTGACATAACACAGGAAGCCCCTGATATATGTGAGTGACTGACTTTCATTACGGGTGTTGAGAAAATCAGCTCACCTTTAAGAGAGCTCTCTTGGCTTAGTCTGCTGGAGAAGTACCTGCAGCTTCACAGATGAATCTTCTAGCAAGATATCTTCTACAGAAGAATTTTTTAAAAAATCAGAAATGACAATTTATAAAATGCCCACACATATCACTTTTTTTGGTTCTTCTTTTGCTATATATATTATCATTATAACATATCATTATGTTATATATGCCATATGATATATAATATTGATTCTATATATAGATCATATATCATATATAATATAATGCCCCCTTCTCTTATGGATAAAGGATTTGCAATTTAATAATAAATAAAAGCAATCCTTAGGCCCTCCTTGATGGAAGGATTTTTAAAACAAATCTTGCTTTGTTAGGCCCCAAAGGAAAGTTATAAGGATTTAAGAACTGGGTTTCTGGGTATAAGATTGGATATTTTGAACCTTATTTGAAAAAGCAGAGTTGACCATTGATATTTAGAAAGAGCTCTCTGACGTTCTCTATGGATATCCTTTGTAGATAGCTTTAAACTCGAGCTTAGAAATTTGTTTTCATGTGCACAGTGCTATGAAAGCCAGAATCACGAGTCAGACTATATTACTAGCATCAGGGGCATCGTGTTATTTTCCCAGACCTTTGCTGGAAATTTCCCAAGAGGGTAATGAGAAAACTATTACAACAAGATCCTTTTGACTCTGATTTCTGTACCTTAAATTACAAGGGGTCCTGGGACAATCCTTCCCAAGGCACAGTCCAGGAACAGATCGAGAAGGTGATGTCCTTGCTGTATTTTATTTCAGTTACTGACACTCCCTGGTTTGCCTGCCTCCCTTGGACAGATGTTTCTCTGAGCAAAGCAGCCCTGGCTGCTGAAATGATTTCTAAGTCTCTCCCATCAGCAGGATTGGGAGGCAAGGAGGCTGGTTACCCTTCAGCCCTTTAGATGGGGAAAAGTGTTGAAAGTTGGGGTTACCATTATAGAAGCAGAATTTATAAACGCCTTCAGTCTGCTGAGTTACACTGTGGGTAAAGACTTCATTGCATTTTGCCTTATACAATAATTAGGGATTACTCAACATAAAAAGGACAAGCAAAGAAAATTTGGGATAAATAAGTTCACGACAGTTTATTTTTCCCAGGCAAGAACAGGCTAATTTCTGGCATGTGGTACCCCTGTGTTTGTGCTCAATGTGATTTCAATGTATTGAGCTTTAGTCTCTGGTGCTGAGAGGTAAGCAACCATTTTCTAACTTTGCTTGTAGATGGAGGAATATAAATGGCTTCAAAATAATGAACAGTTAAGTATTGCTTGCAATATGTTATCAGATAGAAAATGCATTGAGTTTTAAAAAAATGATTTCATAAATAAATATACATTTTAAGAAGAACTGTAGGTCAATTAATCTTTTTCATAGGTAATATTTAGAAATGGCTATTTTTTTCATAGAAAGACATACAGAAAAGAGTATCTTTTTTTTATAGATATGTATTTTTTCCAAAGAGCTATGGGTTAATTAAGAGCATCTTTTTCACATCCTCTTCATGAGCAAATTATGCAGAAAAATCCTTTAGCAGCATAAACTTTTACCTCTGCAGACTATCTTCCTTCCTTCAGGAACAATACAATGCCCCAGAGCACCTTTGCCATCTGCATGCTGAACATTTTTCAGCATTATCTAAGAGTAGCAATTGGACTTTTGTACCTGAAACCCGCTTGAGCAAGAGTGATGTTAAGGGCACAGAAAGCAAAGATGATGTTTGCTTTGTTGTTTTCAAGATAGATTCTCAAAGACTTGATAGCTGACAGGCCCCAGCCTTTTTGCAGCAAACCAAAATGATAAATAAAAACTAAAAACAAAACAAAAACCCATCTTCTCTATACTAGATCAGGCCCTGAGGGTTATTTTATTAAAAAAGCTTGGTTCAGAATCTGCTTTTCCTCCTTTCTCTCTCTGTTTCCCTTTCAGTTTGCTTTAAAGGCTTTTGTTTTTGTTGTTTTTTTCAACCACTTCTCTTTGCACTTGTGAATGATAACGAATTGGTGCTCTTAGAGGAACTTGAACTTCTGGGATAAAAGATGTGTTCAATGTTTAAAGTCGTTAACATTGACATGATTATCTTCAGAGCTTGGCCCTATTAACTTGATTATTGAGCCACTGTTTATTGTCATTGTCACAGTGCTTAACTGCAAAAGGTCAGATCAGAACTAAAGAACCCAAGTGATGCAGACAGAATGACCGATCGTCTTTAAATAAAATAGCTGCTGTCACTTGCTCTCATTTCGGGATGAATGACATAAAATGCTTCTGACTTCAACACCAGGAAAACTGTTCTCAAGCTATAATGAAAATCTACAAATTTGAGTGGGTATCAGTGTTCTTAAAAATGCCCATGCTTTGTAAGGCAGAAATTCTATTTTTAATTCTAACTCTGTCAAGGAAGCAGTAAAACAAAGAGTTATGTTCAAGGCTGATCATTTCAGCTTTGAATATAGTAGAAAAAAATGGATGACAATCTAAATGTCCAACTATTGGGGATTATTTAAGTAAATTATATCATCATACATAATGCCACACCTCAAAATCATACCTTCAAATAATGTTTCCTAAATATAGGAAAAATTCATGGTTTATTAAGTAAACTATACATTTTTTAAAAACACAAGGAGTGAGCCTGATTTTACAAGAAATTACATGTTTGTGTATTTGTAACAAAATCTGCAAGGTTTTACCAATGCTTACCACTGGGTGGAGGGGGGAGATTATTTTTATTCATTCTAAATATTTTGCTGTATTTCCTAAATTTTCTGCCGCAAACACCTGTTTCTTTGACGAAAATAACCAAAAAAAAAACACCTCCAAACAAGTAAGTGCTATTTTTTTTTTAAACCAGCAAGGACACAAGCCCTTGAGATTATGTATTTATCTGAAGCATGGATCCACAGTCAAGCGCACACACAGGCAGAATTGCATACGTGTCTCCCAATATTCCAGGACCTGTACATAGTTGTCAAAAGGAAGTCCCATAACATGCTTTTACAGCTCCTAGCCATTTATTAATGCCACATGTGTTCTTGTAAGGTTAAGTTATTAAGTGATATACAATAATTGTCTCTACTCCAAAGTAGATATTTATTTCACTCCACTCATGTGGCTCTATTTCGGCATCATTTAGCACAACCACATTTTAGGAATCATTTCAGTGGGTTGCTTCTCTCATCCCTGTCTTGTAATGCACGCCGACCTCAACGGCCCCGGTAAGAAATTAAATATAATTACCTACGGAATCGCACAGGGCAAAATGAGATCACACCGGCTTCCAAAGTGGAACAAGGCGTTCCGAGGCCCCTCGTCCTCCGTCCTCCCCAGAGTTAATTTGCCTGCATTTCCTTCCTTGTTCAGTGCGCTTACATGCGGCCTCACAATGACCTGTTCAGTTGGCAGTGGAAAATTATGTCATTTGCAAGCAAGCTTTCAGCTGTGATATTTTATAATTGTTAAGATGAAAACCCGATAATCCTGTCCCCCTTCACATAAACTGCAATCCATCTTTAAACCTGTGATAATTTCTAAAACCTGCCGCTTAATAAACTAACAAACCCCAGGCCTATGTGATGTTGCGGGGAGCCAATCTTTGATCAGCCAAGCTGAAATGCGTCTGATAAGGGGACGCCCTTCCACTCCGGAGTCGCCACTTGAGCGGTTTATTGCTGTTTCCTCCCATCCTCAAGTGCCAAATAAGCAGAAGTCTTCCCGAGCTCCTTATCTCTTGCACTTTCTTCTGGAGATCTCTGTCGCTTTAATCCGGCATGTCTGCTGCTGGTTAACAAGGAAATCCTATGTCAATTATCGCCAACAACTTCCTGCTGGGAAGCAGTGGGGAATCAAAGCGTTTGAGAGCCTTTTCACACCCGAGAGTGGTGCAGGGCCTAATTAAATGGCCCTTATATCCTGCAGCCCGGCGAGGCCGCATGATAGATAGCTAATGAAAGATAGCCTAATTTTTCTAAGAACCGTGTGGAGGCTGGCGGGCTGGGCTGTCCAGTGGGTCGCAGGTGTGTCCCGAAGTGGGGCTGCCTAGGGCTTGGCCACTTCCGTTTAACTCAGTGGGCCTGTCGTCATTGCTGGACATAGGGGACCTGGAGGGAGCCAACAATCTTTGGGAAGGTTGAATCTTATTAGAGCTGCTCTGTGAATCAGGGACTCTAATGGAGTGGGAGAGGGACCACTACCCCATGGAATTATTCATCTAGCTCCAGCATAAGAGATTCCCCCTCCCACCCGGGGATTCTCAGCTAATATGATGCTATTTAAAAAAATATTTTATAAGATCACTGCAAATCATTCTCTTCAAATGGCTTGTTCCTGCTGGAGGTACACATACTCTCTAGACAAACTAAACTAAACATATGCTTTTTTTTTTTTTGGCAAGAAATGTTTCTGTGACTCACATTTTCTCTAGCAATTTCTATCTGTAGCAGTAGTTCTCAAGTTGTGGTCCTGGGCAAGCAACATCAGTTTCTCCTGGGAGTTTGTTAGAAATGCAAATTTCTCAGGCCTCCACCCCAGACCTACTGAATCACACACTCTAGGGGTAAGACAGTAATCTAGGTTTTAACAAGTCCTCTAAGTGATTCTAAGATATGCTAAAATTTGAGAATCACATGTCTAGCACATGTCCAAGAAACTCCTCTGTAGATGGCCAGTTTGGGTTGTTAATCATGAATATCATCATTTGTTTAAAAAAAATCTAGCACATTATATAATGGAACAACACCCTGTGTTATTTAACCTAACTCCACGACTGTCTACCTTTTATCAAAATGCATGTATCCAAGGCTAGAATCATTTCCTGAGTCCTGACTCATGATGTACCTTACTGAATGAAGCAACCTTTGTTTTAATTTAAGGAGCGGTGGGGAGTGGTGGTAGGGTCAGGGAAGGAGAGAGTATTCACTGAAATATTTAAATCTATTTTCTAGGGCTGTGATTCTTATGTTTTTGGATTTTTTTAAAAATTCAGGTTACAAAATAGGGTTTGTTGCTCTTTATTTTGTAATGAACAACATTCATCCCCTCGAATATTTCATAAAAGAAAGGACAGTAAAAACCTGAGCATGGAGTGCCCCAGGATCTAACAGTACTGGATTCTCACACATATTTAATGAATATGTTTGTAAGTTGCCTTAAATCTTCTTTGGAACAAGATCGGTTATAAATAAATAGACAGCTGATTTGACAGCCTTTCCACTTCCTGCTGCCTTCCTCTGAGATTCAGGGTCCGTAGGCATGGTACATCCTGGCCTTCTAGGGGTTGTTCCCCACTCCTGGGCCCATGGCAGACACTACTGACCAGTCAGATCTGCCTTCCCTCCGAATCCACACACAGTCTCAGAATTCTTAGCATGGGCTTCCAGAAAGACAGTACCAGTTGGCCAATGTTGGTCCATGTATAAACCTTTACTGACTGTTTCCCCTTTTCTGGTTTCTGTAATCACAGGACTTAGGAGTGAGCATTCAGAGTACACCTAATTGGTTTACCCTGCCACCAGGTAGAATCAGGTAGGACAGCCCCCCAGAATGGAAGAAGGAATTGAGCATATGGTACTCCAGTGGTCTAAACACAAACGTCAGGAAACACATGAATTTGAAAAGGCAGCATGTGTATCTGCTCAAATCCTTCTTTAGGCTTTTTATCAGCTGGGGCAATCTTTAGTTAATCATAATAGTAATTTTGGATTTCTGATTATATCAAAATAAGTATGAGAAAAAGACACGTAATAACAGTTTTTACGTAGTTTAACTTGGGAAGGTCTATTAAGGCCCTACCGTCTTTACATAGAACATTTCCACAACAAATCACACATACACCATTTCCTTGAAGGTGTAATACGCAGCAGTTTCCAAATTGGGAGAAAATTATAGTCCCCTGTTTTGAAGCCAAAGATGACTATAAAATAATATTTTTTTCATTAATGCCAATACCTCAAGTAATTTGAAGTCTAAATCAGTTGCAGTTACTGTAGTTGGAATTTGAAAATTTTTCAGAATATTAAGGTAAGTTAGTGGCCAACTACAGAGTTTTAAAAAAAATTACTGTGTCTGTGTTTATACCAAAAGTACAGGAAAACCCTGCTTTAGAGAGTTTCAAAGAGAGTCAAACCCAGAGCACCCTGCAAAGGGCTATCAAGGGCAAGTGTGACAGAACCCCTACTCAAGCCTTAATCAACCTCTTGGGGACAGAAGTAATTCAGAAAAAGAAAAAAAAAAACAAAACTCCCACCCCATTTTACCCTTTTAGTAAGCGTTACTGAGGACATCAAGTTCATCTCTGAGCAAATAGTCATTCTTCCTTTCATTTAATGCTCTTTGTCCCTCAATATAACAGTTGGTTTCAAGTGAAGTTAATTCCATCTCCAACATTGAATCCATCCAGATCTTTCTTATCACTTGGATATAACGAAGCATTACTATTTGAATTCTGGTGAATGAGTTTAGCATTGTGTAGACCAATGACACGAGGACAGAGGAAACAGAAAGAGAAATTTTCCTACAGAGAAAAGCACACAGCTTTAAAATCAGACCCATGTTTGAAACCAGGCTCTGCTGCTTATTGGCAAATTTCCTAAACTTCCCTAAACCTCAGTTTTCTCATTTGTGGAATGGGATGATGATAAGGAGGAAGATATGATGATGACAATGACAACAACATTTACCAAGGTTTCTCATGTGCTGGCTGCTCAAAGATTATATTATATATATACATAATCTCATTAATACTTATCATAACCCAATTATGTGATACTATCACAGTATTTTCATAATATCCATATCAGTTATCTGTAGCTGTATCACAGCCCCTGAAAACTTAGTGGCTTAAAAGAACAACCATTTATTTCACTTACTGTGATTGCAGTTTAGGCTGGGCTCAGTTGAACTGTTCTTCTGGTCTCGGATGAGCTTCTTCATGTCTGCAGTCAGCAGCAGGTCAAGTAGACAGCTCTGTCTCTGGGTTTGGCTGCTGGGGTGACAAGGGTGATTTGGGTCACATGTCCATCCTCATAAGGCAAATTAGCCTGGACTTGTTCATATGGTGGAAGCAGTATTCAGCAGACAAGAGAACAGAAGGCCTACGGAGACACAGACTCCAAACTAGCCCATCATCCCTTCTGCCATGTTCAATTGGCCAAAGCAAGTACCTATAGCCCAACTCGGATTCAAAGGGTGGGGAAATAGAGACTCTACCTCTTGATTGGGAAGGAACACAAAGTCTCATAGCAAGGCATGTGGATCCAGGAGGAGGGGTAATGGCAGCCAGTTTTGCAAACAATCTCCCACACTATCTACCTCATAGCATTGTTGTAAGGATTTACAAGTGATAACAGCTAATCTTATCAAATTCTCACAAAAGCCCTGTAATGTAGGGACTATCATTGCCTCCATTTTATGGAAGCAGATAGATGTTGGGTATCTTCCCAAGGTAGCCCTAAGCTAATGAGGGGTGGACCCAGACTCACATCCAAGCAGTTCAGGTGAAATCTGAATAAGGGTGGAGCCTGGGTCCATAGTATTATACCAATGTCAATTTCCTGTGTTTGACGATATGCTAGGGTTATGAAAGATTTATCACTGGGGAAAGCTAAGTGAAAGATACATGGGAATTCTCTGTACTGTTTTTTGCAACTTCTTGTGAATCTTAAGCTATTTCAAAATGAAAAGTTATTTTTAAAAATCTGGGCAGTTCAAACACTTAGCTAGTGCTCTGCACATATGTAAAGAACTGAGTATAGTGCCTGGCCACACAGTAGGTGTTTAATAAATGTTAGCTTCCTCTGCCTAAAGCCTGTTATCCATTTAAGAGACTAAAGAGAATCTAAAATTCCCAGTTCAGTATAAGAATGGGCACCACCTCAAAATGCCTAGGAAGTGGCCACTCAGACCTGGTGGCGAGAAGTCTGGGATATACAAGGGGCCACAGTTGGTCTCCCACTAGGGCAAGGTCTGCAGTTATAGGGCAATAGCAAACATGCTTTAGGATTTCTGCTTTTCTAAGATTACTTTATGAAAAATCTTTTTCAGATCTCACAGATCCCTGAGGAGTCTCAGCTTGGACCTGGGAAAACTGTTGGGAAATATAATTAAAAGAGAACTGTATGGTATGAGGATTAGTCTAACTAGATAGGGTCAACCAAGGCACTGTTTCTTCCCTAAGTTAATGGAGAAAATTTCTTTAACAGAAAAAGAAAAAAAAAAAAAACTATTAGCAAATGATAGGCTCCAGGTAGACCTAGTTAGGTTGGATTTTCACAAAGAGTGAGACAACAGCCTTTGAAAAAAATTATAAAGGAAAATAAATAGCCATGTGTTAAAGTCACAGTGCTGGTTGAACAATAGTAATATCTATAATAAAAATGAGAAAGCAGGTGCTACTGGGAATGGATGCAGTCATGACCCGCTAGCCTAGCTGTTTCTATCGGGGCCAGTGCCTGTGTAGTAGTGACTAGATGAGGAGCAGTTCATGTCCAGAATGTTGGGGGAGGATGTTTTCTGATAATGACCAGTTGGTTTTACTTGATAGCTTGACAGAGGAGAACAGGACTACGTTAATGACCATAATAATAGCTAGCACTTACTGGGTGCTTACTATGTGTCAGGAACTGTTTTAAGTGTGTTACCTTTATCTTCTCATTGAATCTTTACAGTCTTTTATGGGTGAGGAAATTGAGGTCTGGGGATGTTAAGTAACTTGCCAAGGCACGCAAAGCTTAATGTGGTCAAGCTGGAATAAAAACATGCATTGTCCCAGGGCGGGGACAGGCTCACTTTAGCAAAGTGCTTTGGGACACAATACCTCTTTCCTTCACCATCCCAATCATTGGAGTTTGCCAGGGAAACTTTTAAGTTCAAGCTTTCAAGTTCAAAGCTTGAAGCAATGAGGCTCTTGTTACTCCCTGCCTGAGGACAGAGCCCAGCACACCTACTTCTCAGGTGGGAAGCAGTGAATTTTTTCCAAACTCATAGTTTTTGAGTATTTCATCTGGAATTTATTTTTGTTTATGACGTGCGGTTTGAGATCGAGCATTCCCCCCAACCCCGATAGCCAGCCAGTTATTCTGGCCTCATTTAGTATATAAACGATCCTCTTCCCGTTGAATCAAAATGCCACCTTTTACATGTATTTTGATCCCATATAGACTGATCTGTTTCTGGATCTATTTTATTCTTGATCTATTACTTTATTCCTCTGTCAATGGCATATTATTTAGATTATAGTGTAGTTCAGTATTATATCTATATGTATGTGTGTGTATGAGAATATGTAGTGTAGCATGATATAATATAGTGAGTTCTGTAATTTGTAAGGAAACTCCCAAACTTATCTTGGTCATTTTCAAATAGTTATTACTATATAAACTTTAAAATAGTTTCATGCATTCCCAGCCGCCGCAAAAGAAGCATTAGGATGCTGAATTAAATTACATTTCATTTCTAAGTCAATTTGAGGACTGATGTTTTTATAGTATGAAGTTTTCCTATACCAGGAACATAATATGTCTCTCCATTTTTTCAGGTCTTATTTTAAGATCTTCAATAAGATTTTATAGCTTTCTTTATGTAGCTCTATGCCTTTATTATTAAATTTATTCCTGGTTAATATGGTGAATAGGATTTTTTTTCATGTCCATTTTGTAACTGGTTTTTGCTAGTGTGGCAGACACTGTTGTGCTGGCCCACATCCCTGTAACCCCGCTGCTTAAGTGCTCCCAGGTTGTCATTTGCATTGAAGTGCCAGGGAATTAACATTTTCTAGGAGACTGATGGGAGATGACGTAAAACTCCCCCAGCTACCTCACCTCTCCCCAGATCACACCTATGACCACAGGGGAAGTTCCCTAGGCCCAGAAGATAGGGGAGGAAAAATCCCGTTCTTGGGCTCACAGATGAGTCAGCCCAAGAGATCATGGCAAGCTAAAAGGGACACTCGCACTCATGGTGGAGCCTGAAAATAATGTGAAGGGAACTCCTCCCAGTGGGCAGAGCTTCAAGAAACATACCTTGTCACGAACTTGGTGTGGAGGGAGATGAGCCCTGAGGTAAGGATATACACAGACTCCTGGGAAGTAGAGAATGGCCTGGATGGTTGGTCAAGAATCTGAAAAGAGCAAGATTAGAAAGTCAGAGACAAAGAGGTCTGGGGAAGAAGCATGTGGATGGAGCAAGGGAGTAGGTACATAATGTGCAGGTCTTTGTGACCCACATCAGTGCCCACCAGAGAGTATCCATTGCAGAGAAGGCACAAAACAACAAGGAGGGCAGTGGATATCAGCCAGCCTCTGCCCTTGGCCACCCTAGTGCTTGCACAATGGGTCCATGGATGGAGCAGTGATGGGGAGCTTCCTGTACCATGGCTAATTCATCTACTGCTGCTACTGCTAAATGTGTCAGTCATCTCTCAGCTACAGAGACCAATGCTGAACCCTCAAGGTGATACCATTCCTTGAGGAAGAATAACATGCCACTTGGTGATAAGTTTATTCCATTGGACCCCTTTTACCTTGGAGGAGGCAAGAATGTGCCATTAGCGGGCTTTGAGAGATATTCAGGGCATGGATTTGCCTTTCTTGTCTGTGTGTCTCTGCCAGAATAGCTTTTCAAAAGCTCACAAAGCATCTGATTTACTACTATGGAATCTTACAGAACATCATCTTGGGCCCACTTCACAGTGAAGAAGTGCAACAGGAAGGTAATGTCCAGAGTTTCCATTAGTCCTGTGATACAGTGCATCACCTTGAAACTGTTACCCTGATAGAACATTGGAACAGCCTCTTAATGGCACAGCTAAGGTGCCGGCTTTGGGGGTGGGGTGGGTGACAACTTGTGGTGTTGGGCCACAGTCTTTCAAGATGTGACATATTCTCTGAACCAATAGCCAGTATATGGTTCTACATCCTTGCAGAAATACACAGGTCAGGAAATCAAGGGATGGCCCCTCTCACCATCACTCCTAGTGCTGCAACTGGGGACTCTGTGCTTCTCATCTCTACAACTTCGGGCTCTGCTAAACTAGAGCTCCTGGTTCTGGGATAAGGAACACTGACAGGGTGACACATTAAGAATCTTACTAAACCTAAAGTTACAGCTACAACTTGGTCATGTTGGATTCCTCATGCCAGTACATGGTAGGTAGATAAGGGATTCACTATGCCAGCAGGGGTAATTGACCCTCATAATCTTGGGGAGGTAGAGTTCCCTCCTCATAATGGGGACAACAAAGATTGCATCTGGAACTCAGAGGATTCACTGATTCTTGGTGTTTTCATATCTAGTGAGAACCATAAACGGGCAATGGCACTATAATAGCCTGACAAGGGCAAGGTAACCAGGGGCTCACGCATGGAGGTCCGGGTTGCTCTACTGTGCAAGAAACTTAGACCAGCGAAAGTGCTGATCAAGGGTGAACGGAATCTAGAATGAGTGGTAAAAAAATGGGATGATGGATATCATCAGTTGTAACTTAAGACATACTGTTACACAGGACTTGTAGGTAGTACCAAAACATTCTGTTACAAATCTTCCGTTTTTAAAAAACAAAACTATGACCAGCAACCACCTTGAATAGGTAATGATAGGACTGAGTAAACTTAAAGTGGGGCCCAGGTGGATATGAGAGCTGCAGGGGGTGGACCTTAGTACATGCTGTTGGTTCCTTGCCCGTATTTTTCAGGCCTTCCTTCTCCGTCACCCTTGCTCAGGCTGACTCAACTGCTAGCATCCCTATTTCTTTGCCTGAGGACTTTTCCCAAAGCCACCAAAGGCTGCTCTTTCTATGCAAGGCAGGCCAGGAGCTCTGGGGAATTAATACACTCCCTTAAGCAGTGACTGATGGGAGTTGATATAGAAATAACAAATTCCTCATTCCTAGAGTGGGACCACCTAAAGCACGTGCTCCAGAGTTTCATCAGAGGTATTCATTTTCAGTCACTCATAGTGTAGCTCTCTTGGTAATGCATGCTTTATGGGCTGCCTTCCCTACTCCGTCACTGGTGTTCTTTTGCCTCTTGTTATGGACTGAATGTTTGTGGCCCCCCCCCACCAGATCATAAAATCACATGTTGATGCTCTGACCCCTAATGTGACTGTATTTAGAGATAAATCCTTTATAGATTAAGATTAAATGAGGTCATAAGGTGGAGCCCTGATCTGATTGGATTTGTGAAGACGTGAGAAAGCAGCCACCTGCAAGCCAGGAAGAAAGCCTTTACCAGCAACCTAACAGGCCTGCACCTTGACCTTGGACTTCCCAGTCAACAAAATTGTGAGAAATAAACTTCTGTTCTTTAAGCCACCCAATCTGTGTTGTTTTGTTATGGCACTTCAAACTAAGATACCTGCCAAATAAATTCCTTGCTCTCAACTTCTTGTCTCTAGATATGCTTTGGGGAAAACCACATTAAGAGCTAATAGATAGGAAACCTAATTTTTTTTCTAACTTTTAAAATTTTGACCTAATTTTAGTCCTTGAGAAAACTTTCAAAAATGGTTTCTGTATATCCCTCATTCTGCTTCCCTTAATGCTAACAACCTTAAAAAACTATGGAATAATCATTAGAACCAAAAATTGAATAATGCTTCAGTACTATTCACTAAACTAAAGATCTCAGTGAAATATCATCAGTGTTTTCACTAATGTCCTCTTTCTGTTTTAATCCTATCCAGAACCCCATGTTGCATTTAGTTATTATTTCTCCTCAATTTCTTGTAGTCTGTGATAGTTCTTTATTCTTTCCTTGTCTTTCGTGACCTTGGCACTTTAGAAAATTATTGATCGATTATTTTGTCAAGTGTCCCTCAATTTGGGTTAGTCTGATATTTTCTCATTATTGGACTGAGGTTATGCATTTTGGGCAGGAATACAAGAAAAATTATATTATGTGTCATTCTCAGTGCCCCATATGAAGGGGTTCATGTGTCTTATTACTGGTGATTTTTACCTCAATCCTTCGGTTAAAGTGATTTCTACTGGGTTCCTCTACTGTAAGGTTACTCTCTTCCCCTTTGTAGTTAATAAATATCTTGGTCAAGATACTTAACACTATTCACACCCTATTTCTCCTAAAACTTTTGTCCATTAATTTTAAAGTTATTGATTTTTGGTGACATATCTTGCATCCAGTCACATCACCAAATTCTCCTATTACTTTAAAAAGTTTTTAGTAGAATTTCTGTGTTTTCTCCCTATATTAATATATATTCATATCAAGTGTATATAAAGATAGCTTTATTTCTTTATTTTCATCACCTATAGTAAATATTTTCTTTTCTTGTCTCATTGCAATAGCCAAATTTCTAAAACCATTGCAAATAACACAGAAGATAATAAATATCCTGCCTTGTTTATTTCACGTGAATGACTTCAGTATTTTGCCATTTGATATAATGGTCGCTGTAAATCTTGAGTAAATGACACTTACCATATTTACATAATTTCCTTCTTTTTTTTCACTAATTTTTTTTTGTTCAGAATGGCTGTTAACATTTATCAAATGTTAATGTAATCATGTTTTTATCCTTTAATTTGTTGATGAACTGAGTTATATTGTCATAGTTCCTAATATTAGATCATCTTTCCATTCCTGGAATAAAGTCTACTTAATTATGATGCATTAATTTTAAAATGCATCAGTGGATTCAATTTGCATTTGCAACCACAAGGGAATCGGGTCTATAGTTTTCTCTTTTAGTATAATTGTATAAGATTTGGGATTTTTTTCTGGTTTTATTAAAGTAAATCCTATGGTTTACTTTACACATTTTTTTCTATGGCTTGGATTTATTGTGATCTTGATTCAAACAATGCCATTTCCAATACTTCCTTTCATAATATTTTTTTATATCCAAACATCTTTACAAATAAAAAACTCCATCGGGGAGGCTGTGCATGTGTGGGGTGAGGGTATATAGGAACTCTTGGTACTTTCCACTCAATTTTGCTATGACTCTAAAACTGTTCTAAAAAATAAAGCCTATTGAAAAAAATAACTCCATTCATCTGGCAAACTACTGTAGTAGGTGAATGCCCCAGAAAGAATCCAAATTCATAATATATTTTTTCCAAGCTGAATGAGAACACCAGAAATAGAAAGAGCAAAGAGTACACAGTAGGTGGTGGGGTAGGGAAAGTTGAGGTCAGTTAACTTGGGTATTATATGAACAATATGCAAATCATATGCAAAACAGCACTCCACTGTTTGGAGTCAAGAACTTGAGGTCACTATTTGAAAAAAACATTGAGTTACTGTATTTAACAAAACCCCAAATAACCAGAAGGTTTACCATATGGGATATTTTTGTTGAAGAACTTGTGACAAATCTTTAGAAAATGTATTAATCACTTTTCTAACCTCAGAAGTACAGGAAAATGAACATCACAGGCTCAGTCTCTGACAGTTGAGAATACTGATCATTATAAGAATTAAGACCACCTTGGTATAGAAAATGGGATTTGGTTTTTAGAAACAAATTTCTGATTAACAAAGGTGTTTTTCTCCCATTGGAACAGTCTATTAAAAGTGGATACACTGGATTATAGATTGTTTTGTGTACTGTTGTATTCTTAGTACCTTTCACAGTGTGTGATGTGTTGGGGATGAGGAACAGATAGATATTTGTTGAATGAATAAATAAATGAATGAATAGCAATAATCCAAGTAAATCAAGCATTTTAGTTAATTGAGACTAGTTATGTATTTTGATGAAATGCATTGTTTGTTAAGGAATGAGGTTAAACCATATGAAATTACCATTTTAAAGATCAAAAAACAGTCATATATTAATAATTTTATATGGTTTAACCTAATTTATATCTGGTCCAGAATTTTAAAATAATATTTAATATTTCAGGCCTGTGGCTTGATAGAATATTTTCCTATATTCATTTGTACTCCCCCCAGTATGGTGCTTCTTCATGATGGAGCATAGTGGTTCAGGGCTCAAGATATGGATAAACAAACCCATCTTCAAATCTTGGCTCTGCCTCCTACTTGTTGTGTAATCTTGGGTAAACCACATAATTTCTTTGAGCTGAAATTTCCTCACCTATTAAATGAGGGTAATACCTTCCTCATGCTGTTGATATGAAGATAAACTATGATATTAAAATAACATACTTGGCACAGTGCCTGCACATGGTAAATGATCAAACAATGGTTTCTATTACTATTCTTATTATTAATGAATTTATTTATTTTGGTTGCATCTCTCTATGATATTTAACTTTCTGTCATTTCAAAATCAATTTGTGGTGACAGATGACACAATAGTGTTTTGCTTCTGGATGGGAGTATTGACTGGGAAGAGGCATGGGGGAAACTTTTGAGGGCTGAACATGTTCTATGTCACCATTTAAGTGATAGACCTGTGTAAAATGTCATCAAGCCATACATTTATTATCGGTGCACTTGTGTTTGTATATGACAACTCAGTATGATCTTTGCCTGTTTGGGGGTGGTGTGAAGATGAAGGAGATGTTGAAATACCTGGCACCATAAACCGAGGGGATTAAGCACTGCATTTTATTTTATAGGGGTCCCCATATCTTCATGTAAAATGCCTCTCCCTCTACCACACCCTCTACTTGTACCCCCACCATCCAACCTGTCTGCCTCTGCAGTTTGGAGCACACAACACCAGCTAGCATGCCAGGTAGACATGCTCATGGAGAATGGGGAAAAGGAACATTGACAGGTGATCTTATAAGCAGCAGGTATAATGTTCTATTTTATATAGATAGAGAGAGTGTATGGAGCAGAGATGGGCTTTGGCCTGTGAACTTCTTTTTGCTGCCAAATGAGACAGTCAATATAGGATGTTAATTTAGTTGAGTGATTGTCATCGCTGCTCGTGAAAAAAAAAGGTCCAGTGCTCCTTACTGGTGCACAGTCTCGAATAGTCTCTCTCTCTCCGCTCCCCCCACCACAGACACAGATATTATTTAGTATATTCATTTTATTTACTTCCTCCTACCATAATCAGGGATCTCTCTCACCAAGTTCTCTGTAACATCTCTGTCTCCAGCAGAAATTCCTACCTCTTCCCTCCGCCTGCTGTATCCACGGAAGTCATGTACACATACAGAACAAGCCTGGACTTTTCTGTGGATTCCATTGAAACAAATGCCCACCCCGGCACAAATGAATATGTTCAAAGACTCAAGTTTCCACATGGCCTAAAACATTTCTAAGTTGGGGGGAGGAAATGGAGAAGTTTTTTCTTGGATCTATGATTGGATAAAAAAAAAATCTATCAACTTGGTCCTTATGGCAGTCGCATGGATATTACTATGGTTTAAACTTTCTGGAACCCTTTTTAGTCTCGTGGAGCATAATGGAAGATGGTCTTTAATCAGGGCTCTGCCCCTGCTGCCTCCTCTACGCCTATCAAAAGCAGCATGGGCAGCGCGACGATCAATCGCCCCAAACTGTTTTTAGACTTGTCTCTTCCTTAAAATAAAGGGCAAATAACAAAAAAACAAATAAATATTTGTTTCGATTCACACCATACACCACTTTATGAACATAATTTCAGTCATGATTTCCTATGTGCCTGTGTAAAGGAAAGAGTGGAAATAAAGAACAAAACCAATAAAGACCCAAACCAAAAGCACATGTCTTGAAGGGGAGCACACCAGGCGAACAATGGCTGCTAAACAGATGAATCCACTAAAACGTAAAATATTCTGCAAAGTTTTGGCAGCTTTGAAATGCTACACTTTCTAGCTCTCATCTGTTAATCATCTGAGGGGACTTTCTCAGCTCTCCAGAAGGGACTGTCTTCTCTTTCTACATTCACACAACGAAGTGCATACAATTCAGCAACTGAAGTGACAAATAGCATGGAAAGACAGCTAGCAAACCACTAAATGAAAAAAGAAATAAAGGTCAAGAAAGAGAGAGAGAGAGAGAGAGAGAGAGCTATTTTTACCCCCTTTGACTTCTAACTGAATCTCACTGTATATATTTTCCAGCATATAAGCTTTTCTTCGAGTTAGTTTCAAGATAAGTCATAAAGCTCTAACACATCAATGATTAATAACAACAGGAAAGCAAAGTGACATAATGAGAAGATTCTACACAAAAATAAAGATTCTCTTAGGAAATCCATCTACTTTAAATGGTGTTTTTGAAAGCAAAGAAACCATAAACAGCACTAAACTTAAAACCTTAGATAAAATGCCTCTGCCACCATTATTCTAGTTAGTTCCTATGGGACAGGGCCATTCCAGATGCCCAGGAGTTAGAAAAAACTGTTTTCTAAGAAAAAATAGTAATTCCAACCAGAGAGATTGTGTACCTCAAACACAACATGACCCATGCAAGTCACATCATGTGAGTACGAGATACGCTGGATCTGGGCACACCTGTGTTAGGCGTCCAGTCCCTTCATAAGCAACTGACTCTGGACCAAAGCAAGTGACTGGGAAGTTAGCCAGGGAATGCTAGGTGATTAGATCACCTCCAAAAAAAGATCACCTCCTTTCTACTATTGGAGTGAGAACATCTAATTGTCCAAAGATGGACCAGGCTGGCCATAGAAGTAGTAAGGTTGCTGCCACTGGCACAGTTCAAACAGAGGCTGGTGGGCCACTTACTAGACACGACAGGCCAGATGAGTAGTTCTCAAACTTTGTTGCATGTTAGACTAACCTGGGGGAGCTTTAAAGCACTTCCTATTTCCTGGCCATACCTGCCTGGGATGGGACTTAGGCACTCAGGCATCAGTACTTTTTAAAGCTCCCCAGGTGATTGGAATCACCTGTGGGAAATGCTGATCCTTGAGAGCCCGGGTGGACCTGCTCAGCGCTCCTCGAACTTTGAGGTGCACACACAGCACCAGGACATGTTGTTGCAATGCAGATTCTGGGATGGGGCCTGAGATTCTGCATTTCTAACAAGCTCCAGGTTGATGCCGCTGCTGCTGGTCTGGGAAGTACAGTTAGAGTAGCGACGCCCAGATGACTTAAAATCCTTTTGAATCCTGAGTTTCTGTGGGAATCAGCATCATTTTGAGGAAAGAAATAGGGGCCTGTGAGCAAACGTAGAACAGCCTTGCTGTACTGGCTGTACATGTCAACTCATTTCTCATTCCTGTGCCTTGGTTTCTCCATCTGAACTTGCCTTCGAGGTGCTCCCCGTCTGGTAGAGGTGGCAGAAGAGTGGGAAGGCTCTGATGGACAGGAGACAGTCTGACGTGGGGTGGGGGGCACAAAAGAGGTGGTGGCCAGTTCTTACAGAAAGGGGCATGTCAGGAGGGCTTCTAGGAGAAGGTGACTGAGCTGAAAGGAGAGTGTGCAGATCAGGGAGCAGAGTGACCTGGGCAGGGTTCAGTGTGAGCCACAGTGGCAGCCTGAGCCCTGGAGTGGGGGTGGGCTGGGGAGGCCCCAGAAGAGAGGTGGTGTAGCCCCACGGGAGATGGGACAGGGCTGATGGGGAAATGTGGGCAAGATGAAATTTCATTTCTTCCAAGCCAATAGTCTTTCATATCTACTAAGCATTCATTTGAATTAGAGGTTGAACACTGCAGGAGGGGAAGGTAGAGAAGGCGGGGGGAACCACACCCCAGTCCTGAGGAGGAGTATCAGCTTCATTGTCCCAGCAATTTAGGGCTGGCCCCAACTCACAAAAGCAAGCCCTGCAGCTAAGTGGACTCATCCTTGTTAGAAAACAGTCTCAGAAGCCGCTGCTGGGCCTGGGGCATTGCCCTGGGGGCTCTCAGCCCCCTTTAGCAGGTACCATTGGTTCCTCCATCACGAGGGTGACCAACCGTCCAGTTTTCTTACAACGGAGGGGTTTCCTAGATGTGGGACTTTCAGTGCTAACGATGGGAAAGTTCTGGGCACACCAGGACGACCTGGTCACCCTCTTGGCCATATGCCCTCGGGAAGCCTCTGACTTCAGCTGCAGCCGTGGCAGACAGCTCTGGTGTGTGCTGACAGGGTCCTTCCTCAAGGGCTCTTGCATCTCTCTTTCCTGTAGAGAGTCTTTCTCCAAAGCCCTGGGATCCAAACCCCTGCTTTGTTCACATGGAGAAACCAGGCTCACGAACGAGAATGAGTTGCCTTCTCTGAATGAATGAATGACTCAGCCTTTCCTCCTTTGGAGACACAATTCTGAGGCACATTCTCTGTGGCTCCTCAGAGCGCCCCAGTGGGACAAGCTCCAGTTGCCTGCAGCAGTGATTTCATAGGAGGAAACTAGAGGCATATGTCACCCACCTGCTGATTCTGCACCACCTGACCCTAGGGATGTGACCAAGGACACCCTTTAGAGATGGGAGATTTTTCCTGCTACCAGCATCATTTCTGTTTGTCCACACAAGTGGAAGGCAGCCTCTGGAGGGGCAGCTTCACCCTCCACTTTCCCCGCAGAGCTCACCAGTGTTTAAAATTCAGTCACTGTCGTCAGCAAACCCCTCTGAGCAGAAACAATCCTATCATTCTCTCCCTACTTGCAAAGGTGTTTAAGATTAAGATCTAAATATTTTAAAGGTATCTATGAGAATTGGATTCTTTTCTTAGTGATGACTTGATGAATAAATGATGTCCTAATTTCAGTTTAATTATTGTCTAATGCTCTCTAATTCATTTCAGATTGGTGTTTAACTTCTTTCCAACTCGACAACCTTTCAGGCAAAACTGATAAAAGAAAAAAAAAAAGCCAAGACTCCTTTAACATAGGAACATATTAGTTGTCTCTAGATATCAACTAAAGAAAAATAGCTGTTCAAATCCCTAATATTTTTTGGCACTCTGTAAACTTTAAATCATCCAAAACACATCTTTAAAAAATATTTTAAAGTAAGGGAGGGATTTTGAGCTCAGAGTCTGAGATTTTGTTCTGCCAAGTTTGCGCATGGAGCAGATTTTTACGGTTGAATTATAAGCCCCTGAAAATAGGTTTATTATGAAAGTGTGAACATACAGCTATAGCCTACAGCAGCATGAATGGCCCTGTTATCATAATGCTTGCATCCTCCTCTTTGTGCAGAATCTGAAAGGCAAGACACCTGCTTTGGCCTTTTTGCTAATACATGTCAATGTCAGTTAAGAGCTTGTGTCCCTCTTTACAGAGATGCCCCAGAGTTTTTAGTAATCCTTGAATTGCTAGGGACTCCTATGTCCCCATCTCAGGAATTAATCTATCATTTATGGTAGAATACTTGGCGACATTAGAAGCATTTTCTTGTGGAAGGAGAAAGCGGGCCTTTTGGAGGAGAACTCTGGTGGTTGTGGCTTTGTCAATTGCCTGGGTCTTTAACAGCCAGCTGTGGAGCAAGGTTCCCAACAGACAGCAAAGGCAGGTGTAGGTCCTCCAGGCATATTCCTGGCGCTGGGAGAGAGAATGCACACAGGAGGAATCACAGGCTCAGATACTATTGTTTGCCCAAAGTTCAAATGCTCTGCATTCTTTTGGCATCTGAAGTTTTCCCTAAGAAGCCTACATGTTTATTTTCTGGTACTTTTTTTTTTTTTTTTTACTACAAAGTAAAACATTTGGAATTCTATTGCATGGTACTCATACAATTTCCATAACAGAATTAAAATTACACTCAGCTGCAGAGTAAACCTCTGTCGTGATTGGCTGCAAAAGGCAGTCCCCTGTGATGGGAGCCTGCTCTCTGAGGCTCAGTCTCTGGCTGAAAAATCATAAACTCCAGAGCTGCCTTAAACACGTGCAGAATCAAGCCTAACAGAGGAATGCTTGGTTTTCGCCAACTCAGTACAGGCATAACTCGGCGATATTGCGGGTTCAGTTCCACACCACCACAATAAAACCAGTCATACAATTTTTCTTGGTTTCCCAGTGCATATAAAAGTTATATTTCCACTATACTGTAGTCTATTAAGTGTGTGATAGCATTATGTCTAAAAAACAATGTACATACCTTAATTGAAAATATTTTATTGCTGAAAAATGCTAACAATCATCTGAGCCTTCAGTGAATCATAATCTTTTTGCTCTTGGAGGGCCTTGCCTCGATGTCGATGGCTGCTGACTGATCAGAGTAGTGGCTGCTGAAGGCTGGGGTGGCTGTGGCAATTTCTTAAAATAAGACAACAATGAAGTTTGCCACATCCATTGACTCATCCTTTTATGAAAGATTTCTCTGTAGCTGCAATGCTGTTTGATAGCATATGACCCGCAGTAGAACTTCTTTCACAATTAGAATCAATCCTCTCAAACTGCACCGTTGCTTTATCATATAAGATGCTGGAATATTCTAAATCCTTTGCTGTCATTTCAACAATGTTCACAGCATCTTCACCAGGAGTAGTTTCCATCTCAAGAAACTACTTTCTTTGCTCATCCATAGGAAGCAACTCCTCATCCATTCAAGTTCTATTATGAGATTGTAGCAAGTCAGTCACGTCTTCAGGTGCCACTTCTGATTCCAGTTCTGTTGCTATTTCTACCACATCTGCAGTTAATTCCTCCACTGAATTCTTGAACCCCTCAAAATCATCCATGAGGGTTGGAATCAACTTCTTCCAAACTCTTGCTAATATTGATATTTTGACCTCCTCCTATAAATCACAAATATTCTTAATGGCATCTAGAAGGGTAAATCCTTTTCAGAAGGTTTTCAATTGACTTTGCCCAGATCCATCAGAGGAATAGCTATCCATGGCTGCTATAGCCTTATGAAATGTATTTCTTAAAAAATAAGACTTGAAAATCAAAATTACTCCTTGATCATGGACTGCAGAATAGATGTTGTGTTAGCAGGCATGAAAACAACATTAATCTCCTCGTACATGTCCATCAGAGCTCTTGAGTGACCAAGTACATTGTCAATGAGCAGTAATATTTTGAAAGGAATCTTTTTTTTTTTTTTTCTGAGCAGGAGTTCTCAACAGTGGGCTTAAAATATTCAGTAAACCATGCTGTAAACAAATGTGCTGTCATCCAGGCTTTGACGTTCCATTTATAGAGCATAGGCAGAGTAGATTTAGTAAGGGCCATGGGATTTTTGGAATGGCCCTTCCAGGCTTCAACTTAAAGTCACCAGCTGCATTAGCTCCTAACAAGAGAGTCAGCCTGCCCTTTGAAGTTTTGAAGGCAGGCATTGACTTCTCCTCTCTAACTATGAAAGTCCTAGATGGCATCTTCTTCCAATAAAAGGCTGTTTCATCTACACTGAAATTCTTTTGTTTAGTGCAGCCACCTTCATCTATGATCTTATCTAGATCTTCTGGATAAATTGCTGCAGCTTCTACATGAGCACTTGCTGGGCTTCACCTTGCACTTTTACGTTATGGAGATGGCTTCTTTCCTTAAACCTAATGAACCAATCTCTCCTAGCTTCAAACTTTTCTTCTGCAGCTTCTTTACGTGTCTTAGCCTTTATAGAACCGAAGAGGGTTATAGCCTTCCTCTGGATGAGGCTTTGGCCTAAGGGAATGTTGTGGCTGATTTGATTTTCTATCCAGACAACTGAAACTTTCTCCATATCAGCAATAAGGCCGTTTGACTTCCTTACCTCATGTGTTCGCTGGGGTAGCAATTTTAATTTCCTTCAAGAACTTTTCCTTTGCATTCACAACTTGGCTGTTTGGCACAAGAAGGCTAGCTTTTAGCCTATCTTGGCTTTTGACATGCCTTCCTCACTAAGCTTAATCATTTCTAGCTTTTGATTCAAAGTGTTAGATGTGCAACTTTTCCTTTCAGTTAAACACTTAGAGGCCATTGTAGGGTTATTAATTGGCCTAATTTCAATATTATTGTGTCTCAGGGAATAGGGAGGCCCGAGGAGAGGGAGAAAGAAATGGGGGAATGGCTGGTTGGTGGAGCAGTCAGAACACACACAACATTTATCAATTAAGTTGACCGTGTTATATGGGCATGGTTCATGGTGCCCCAAAACAATTACAATAGTAACATCAAAGTTCACTGACCACAGATCACTATGACAGATATAATAATAATGAAAAAGTTTGAAACATTGTGAGAATTATCAAAACGTGACACAGACACCCAAAGTGAGCAAATGCCATTGGAAAAGTGGCCCTGATAGACTTGCTAGATGCAGGGTTGCCACAAACCTTCAATTTGTAAAAAATGCAATATCTGCAAAGTGCAACAAAGTGAAACGCAATAAAATGAGGTGTGCCAGTACAGTCAACGGCCGTGAGCTGGAAACCTACTAACTAGAACACTAAATTAACTAGGCTTTGGTTTCCTGCCTTGACTCCCAGCTCTCCCCAATCCCAGCCCAGGGAGGCATGAGAGCATGAGAACACTTGACATTTATTGAGTGCTTATTGTATACACAGCACTATTGTAAACATTTTCTATGTATTAACTCATAAAATTCTCCCAAGAATCCTAGAGATAATTGCTATTATTATTGCCATTTTACATGAGGAAATAAGCTTAGCAGAAGGGCAGAAAGATTAGGAGCTCCAGCTTTGCTGACTGACCTCGCCACGTTTGCATCCCAGCTCTGCCACATAACAGCTGTGTGACCCTAGGCTAGTTACTTAGGCTTTTGTGCTTCAATCGCCACTAACATGTTACTTCTCTAAAATGGGATAACAGTGTGAAATTATAGTCAAGGAAGCTTGAGATAAAAATTTCTCTTTTATTACGTGGGAAAATTCTATATTTTGATTGTGAAGCACATTTTAAAATTATCTCTTTCAGTTTATTGCCCATAAGTTTATACTGTCATTCTGTTCTCCAAACATCACGTTGTACATCATGGTGTACTTATATGTGTGCTCAGGATGAAGCTGAGGGGTGGAGATGGGGACAGGAGAGAGAAAGGAACCAGCAGCAAGTTTTGGGAAGACCATATAAGCCTGATATGCCTGCGAGTGAAGCCACTGCGGAGGGAAGCAGAGGCAAAAAAATAAATAAATAAAAGCAACAACCAAACAACCAAGCCACCAAGGATATCATTCTACCACCTTGATCCAGCCCTGCCTGAAGCAGGATCTATTTTTTAAACCTTACAGTTATGTGACCCATAAATTCTTTTTTTAAAATGTGGTTAGTTCGAATAGGGTTCTGTTACATGAAATCAAGAATACAATATAAACTAATATCCTACTTCATTTCCCCTCATCTCTACTCTTCTATAATCCAGACGTATTAATAATTGGAGAGACAGCATGGTACCTAGCCATCCGTTCTTCTTTCCTTCCTTTTATCAGTTCATGCACCTGTCCATCCATCCATCCGTCCAACATCTATTGACCACTCACTTGGAGCCAGATGTTAAAAGAACAAAGAGGAATGGCAGAATGCAACCTTTCCTTAAGGAGCTGCAGGCACATTTGCAAAACTGCAAACCCAGTAAAATAGCAACTGTTCTACAGGAATGAACAGTTAGAGAGGTGGTCCTGTGCATGAGATGGTGTGGCTTTGGGGGAAGTTTCTTAACATCTCCTCGTATCAGTTTTTAAGGTTTCTTAAAATATTGTACAGGGTTATATTTTGTGTTTTAATAGAATTCCCACCTTGTTCTTCAGCTCCCTTAATTGAATGATGCACATTTTTGAATGAATGAATTCTCAAACTTCAAGCCCCCTCCACGTGCGCACATCCTCTGTACTGCCTCAAAAGACTCCAGCATGAGGTCAGGAGAGAAAAGTGTCAAGTATATTCAATATTTAAACAATTTGGAAGCTCCTGATATGTTCTGCCATGGAAACATGGATTTATTTCCTGATGAGATGGAGGGATTCTTTCTTAAGAGATCCTAATAGAAATCCTTCAATCATTCCCTGTGAGTGGCCTTTAAACATAGGTAGAGACCCATCATCAAATGGATGTTATCTAGAACATTTGTTTAAAAGACTAAAGAAGAGACTGGCCTGCCCAGCTGGTAAGTTATTTTTCAGCCAATTTCTCTCTGCTAAGGGTACCTAAATCTTATCATAAAAGTGATCAAACATAATGCAAATTTGTTAAGAATGCATCCTTCATTTGTTTCAATTTGAGATAATTGTGGACTTTTTTATTTTTTGCAAGTAAACTCTGAAAACCTCTAATGTGCAATATTGTTTGGTAACAAGATTTGATGTAGAACTCACATTGAACATAATAGGCTATCAAAGGAAATGTTGCATCAGAATCTTTTGTGTTGTGTGTGCGAAATGTTCAAAGTAATTGCAAATATGACAAAATCTAAATTGTACATTTAAGAGGAAAACGGTGCTAAAAATTCTTGCTTGATGTTCAGATAACATGAGCAGCTTATAAGCCTTTGTGTTTTAGTTTTCTGTGTTGTAAATAATATTAGAAGCATTCCAAAGTCATGGATTATTTATAAAACACAGATCAAAAATCAGATGAGTTAAAAAAATAAAATTATATTTTTCAGTCTTGTTACACAAGGCGGTATTACTTTTTCACATGCTTACCACCTTTTAACAAATACGTTCAGAGCAACATAATCAAACATATGATCACATCTCAACACAGTGATGTCCATTGCAAGCTTTGGATGGGTGAGGGTAGAGAGAACTTTCATTTTAGTGGTGACCAAACATATCAGAGAAGGGACACCTCTTGGTCACTTTTTAAGAGTCCTTTTTAGAGAAAAATAGGATAAAAATTGGGGGTTATTAAAAATAAAAAGCTGCACTCCTTCTAGATTTTCCTCTCCCCCCACATCACTATTTTCCCCTTGCCTACTCTATAATCCAGTGCCTAAATCTTCCAACTAAGTGCCTGTCCCCAGCCTCCTGGCCTCTGTGTAAACAGGAGGAGAAACTTTTCTTCTGTGGAGCTCAGGTTCCAACTGTCTGCTCAAGATGACAGTGTCCAGGCCAAAATAGGGACGAGATGTCAGCTGGTAGCACTTTCTATAAGGATGTGTGTTGTTGGTGTTGTGACCTTTGGCAGCCTCGTATTTGAAGCCTCTAAAGTCTGCTTCTCAGACTTGAATGTCTAGAAGAATCCTCTAAGGACTTGTTAAATGCAGATTCTGACTCAGAAGGTCTAGGGTGGGACCCGAGGTTCTGCAGTTCTAACAAGCTCCCAGGTGGTGCTGGTGCTGCTGGTCCTTGGGCCACAGTCTGAGTAGCAAGGCTCTAAAGAACATTGAGTTTGGGCATTTAAGACAGTGAAGCATTGGGACATTAAGAACAGTGTGTGTGTGTGTGTGTGTGTGTGTGTGTGTGTATGGTAGGATGGTCTCCTAAGACTTGGCCAGTTCTATGCCAACTCAGCCTGCCTGCTCTGGTAAGTCACCCTAATAGTGTAAATGTTTTTGAGTCCTCGAAGAGTGCCAGGCACTGCAAGGTACTATCATTGCAAAACCCATTTTACAGATGAGGCACAGAGAAATGAAATTTCCTGCCCAGGGTCACAGAACTAATAACAGAGGTAGGATGTTTTGGACCCAGTCTGCCAGGATCCTTAGCCTCTAGGCTGTCCTTCCCCCAAGAATGTGTTTCGAGCTCTTTCCATTTTCAGAACCTTTGCATATGCTGTACCCTCTGCTAAGAGTGTCCTCCCCACATTGTACCTGACTGTTCAGCCTTCAAATTTTAGGTCAAATATCACTTCTTAGAGAGGTCTTCACTGAGTCTTGTCCCGCTTCAGGTTAGACATGCCCTGCTCTTCTCTCAAAGCACCTTGTTGCTTTCCTTGGTAGATCTACTCACAATGAATTGCCAATGATTTGATTATTAGTGTTAATTTGCTTTCATATCTGTCTCCCTCACCAAACTGTAAGCTCTATGAAGCCAGGGACCATAGCTGTTTATGTCACTAGCTTTTTGCACGATGTCTGGAACAAAGTAAGGGCTCTGCAATTACTTGACTGACAATGAATGAATGAAGTGAATTTACATTCTGCAAATAACCACTAAGCCACTAGAGGGCAAATACACTCATCATACAGACTTTCACGTCTCCAGTGTGCCACATATGGTTGACATGCCTAAGAAAATAAATTCAGTCTCGTAGCTCTCTCATGTGCTATTGACCATACCATAGCAGAATAAAAATCTCATCTAAACTGCACTAAAAAAAATGAAGATATGAATTTCAAAAGTCCACTCATTTCTAACTTCCTGATGCCGTCCTCACCGGACATTTAAAAAAGAAATCCAAATGGAATCTGAAGGATTTTCAGGGTTTCAGAGCACAGTTTTATTCCTCTTTGCTCAAGTCCTGTCCCAGACTTAATGATACTCTTTTCTTCCCATGGTGTGTTGGGAACTTGGGGAGATTGACACCCCAAGAGAGGGACAGATACAGGTTTTTACAGAAGCGTGGTTCATGGATGGTGGCCCCTGATGGCAAGGAGGATGATGTCAAAGAGGGTGGTTGTCATAGTTCTAATTGCCCCTGATGCAGAACTGAGAGGAAGTGAAACAGGGATGGGCCGACAGCTCTAAGGTGTGTGTTATCCAGCCGGCAGCCACTGTGGGGGCATGAACCTTAATCCCATGGAGAGATTCTGAGAAGCTTTAGGGACACTCCTCTGGCCACCTCCCTACCAGTTATCCCACCCAAACGACAGGCTTGGATATTTGCACAAAATTCTATCCAGGGGATGTTAACTTTCAGGCGCTCTGGCCTGCCTGAAGTGGGCCAAGACACCTTTCTTCCAGGACTTGAGAGAAAGCCCTCAGTCAAGGATACAGAGAGCAGCAGACTAAATGATTAAGCTCCGATGTCTACTGCACTGCCCTTGCTGATTAAACCATCCTTTATTTTGTAGTTGAGAGGAAGAATCTTGGAACTGATAGGGCATGGGTTTGAGTCACAGTGGCATTTCTTACGTCTTTAGTACCTCAAACCTTCCTCTGATCCTGGAAAAGCTAAGACAAAGGGGATCTTACGGCCTAGGGCCGCGATTACCCAACCTCCTCTGCCTTCAGGGAGGAGACCACTCCAGTTGCCGGTGCTCCTGTCCTGTAGCTTCCAGATTTGGGAGATGACTTCTCTCCTAAGTGCAGATATGGTCCTGGCTTTGTGTCTGCCATCCTGTGTGATCTTGGACTCGGGTTTAAAATTTTCTGGCCCTTTATTACCCTCTCTATGGAAGAAAAGGAGGACACCTTCACCATGTCTATTTCACAAAGATGTTATGAGAAGAGACGAGATAGTATCTGAAAACTACTTTGAGCTCCGAGGAAAAGTGCTCTTATGAGCTGTATAAATATAAGTTATTACACAGTATTATTTTAACCTGGCCCAAGTTTAGATTAGTCGTATGAATCATTCATCAGCCTTTACTTTGTATAATTAAAAACGTGTGGTTCTTGGAATCTTTGTTTGGGAGGCAAGTTAATGTGGCGGGACAAGGATTGGCAAGCGCTTAGGAGTCAATGACTTCTGGTCTAAGGACCAGATGCCTTGATTGACGGGGGAAATTCTATTATCTGTTCTTATTTGGAGATACTCTTCGTCAGCGTTTTGAGGAGTTGATGATTCACGTTTTTCCTTATTCATATTGGCCTTTTTCATAGTTCCAGCACTCCCAGGGTATTTCAGAAGGTACCTCAAGAATGTCACCAGCTTTCATTTCACCCCTAAGTAAATCCATGTAATGTATGTGTTGCTGAGGTCGTCTTGAACGAATATGTCAATGTTGATTGGTTCTCAGAGGCTAACTGAATTATTCACTCCTTTGGGAGGCAAAACGGGCCTCCCCATTTGGGCTTCTCTCCAATTGTAGAAGTGCCCAATTTAAAATGCACCCTTCCTAATATGTGTTGGGTTGACCACAGCAGTGCATGAAGGAAAGCGCCAATATGACAGCATGAGCTTGTGGGCTCCCTGAGAGCAGTGGCTGGAGGTCCCTTCTATTTATACTTCTTCTAAAATGTCCAGCACAGTACCTAACATTCAGTGGACACTCCATGATTGTTAATTGAATGAATGAATGCTAATAAAGAGAGGGGAAAAAAAGAAATAAAAACACAAGGAACCACTGAACCCAGGGACATCATTAACCATGGTCTCTCCATGTGTTAGTTATTAGCTATTAGTCGCGTGGGTGGTCTGGGAGAGATGGACTAATTCTTCTGTTGGCCACAGTGGTGTCAAACAGTATATTAACTATTGGGAGCGAGGGTGTTGACTGGATTTCTGCTGTGCACTAAATTTCCCCTAGTGACTCCGATGAATTAGACGCATGCCCCAGGGGCCCACGCTGTTCCCAGCTTGTAACTTACACAGTGGAAGGATCTGGTGGAACAAAAGTCTATCAGGTAAGGTCTTTGGGGAGTGGCTGCCCCTGTGTAAACACACCAGGAGGCAGATTGACGACAAATCCCACCCAAGTGTCACTAAGGATCAGGTTATGGAGCAATGGGCAGGGTATAATTGGCAGATTATAAGGAGTTTAGGGAGCTGTGCGCCTGCCATTCTGCTGTCTCCCTTCCCTTTTCAGCGTCATCATGATTTGTCTCCCACAGTCATGGTCATGTGCGCTTATGATTAAGGAGTTATTTACAAAACACAAACTCCATCACAAATGAGCCTAAGTGAACAGATAAACCAATATCAATAATCTCTATTGCAGATGAACCAATGTCTGTAATAATTTCTAGCTTTATTTTTGTTGATTAATCATGCAGAATTTATCCACCTTTTACAGAATTGTATTTCCATTAATTTTTAACTTTAACCATTTCTTGTTTATTTCAGCATAAGAAGCATGTTGCTTATTTCCTAGATGCAAATTCAAATCAACTTGCACTGTTTTTCTTTTCTTTTACTTCAAAATTTAGGGCTTTTGACCCCCCTGCCCCACCCTAGCCAAAATTTTAAGTGGCTCCTTGCTTAAAAGAAACCAGCAAACTATAAAAAGTCCTTTAAACTTCTAGCTCACTTTTTCAGGAGAACATTTTGAAGAGATGGAGTAAATGAAGTAGAAACATTCAGATTAAATTTCCTTTGAAATCCGTGGGTTTTAAAATTAAGGGAAAGTGATTGGCAAAACATGTTTTGGTTTTTGCCGAAACTGAAATGTTTGAAAAATAGTTCAAGATGTTCTTCCTCACCCCAACCACATCCATCTGGGACCATCCATCTCTAGTTTAAATCTATTTTTATACATCCACTACGCAAAGAACACAGCTCCTTAATGCAGCCGGAGGGCCACCATATTTTTCTAAGGGAGAAGAACATGTTGAAGTCTAAAGGCTGTATAAGCTTCTAGAAGAAGACAGTTCTAGACTAGATGATTGTGAAGGCAGTCCTGTCCACTTGATTTTGAGTCAGGCCAGAACACATAAATGGAATGTGAGAGCAGCCCCTTCCTTCCTTCCTCCCTTCTTCATTCAACCGTTTATTCATGCAACAGTATTTATTGAGTGCCTCCCGTGCGCCATGGATTGTTTGAACACAAAGGCAAGTACAAGACAGCCCTGGTCTTTGGGAGCTGATTGTCTCATAGGGAAGACAGGCATCTCTTTAAAGGGCACTATGTGGGAAGGGCCATATTTGGGGAGGAGAAGGAATGGTCAGGCTTCCCTGGGGATGACAAAGGGGACAATTTCATGGTGGAGGTGAAAAGTGGAGAGTGGCTGGCAAACTGTGGAAGCCTGAAGGAGGAGTAAGTCAGAGCATCCATTGGGGAATTGTTGACTCAAGCAGGCAGACAAAGATGAGGTCGGTAAAAGCCAGGTGAGGGCCCTACTGACATTTGTGGGGTGGGAGGAGTTTGGAGGAGCTGTTCTCCTGTGGAAGGTCATTCCCTTCCTTGTCTTTTCCAGATGTGATCACTGGCTGTCAGCCTGGTGCCCTAGAAGTGCAGTCGCGGCAGAGGCTGAGGTCTCCCAGCCGCGAGTGGGCACTCTCTCTGCTCTGATTGGCTGGACTGGATGACGTGTAAGGCCCATTAGAGAGTGACTACAGAGTCCCAGCTCTGACAGTGACACACAGTGTTTATTTTTTTCCTCCATTATTTTTTATTCTAGGTATCAGAATTGGGGAAATTTGGTTTGGAAAGTCTGTACTTTGCTAGTTTTGCAATCTTGGAATTCTGATGCTTTAGCCTCCTGAATAAATGAAGAACCAGAGGGTTTTCCTCCTTCAGGGCACAGTCCCGGGCCCTGGAGACGCATTTGTCTTGCTGACCAAGTATGCCCTTCACCATGGCTGTTTGGTTATGGTTTTCCTTGGAATGTGGTAAGAATGGCTGTTTCCTCATATTGCACTGAAATTGCCAGTTAATTTGTAGCTGTGCTTTCATTTAATCGCAGGGCTGGAAAACTAGCTGTCCTTTGCATACATGAAAATGGTGGTATTAGTAATTGGGTTGTCACGTGTGGCGTAATATGTGGTTTGGAAGCCATTATAGGATTAGAGGCAATTAGGAGATTATCATCTCCATGACATCACCTGTGGGGTTGAGACCACTGGCAGTCCCATGCTTTCGGAGACTCAGATGCCATGGTTTGAAACACACGTAGGATAGGCTTTCTGCTTTATTGACCAAGGCATTACATATATAAGGAGACATATAGAATGGGCACACTTTGACTCAAATGGTACGAAAGCAATTTATGTAACCAAAACATTTGTACCCCTGTAATATTCTGAAATTAAAAAAAAATCTATACATATATGAGAGGGGGAGAGAGAGAGAAAGAGAGAGATATTGAGGATCTGGATGATTCTACACCAAATTTTTAACAGTGGTTATCAGCGGTTATTTCTGGGGTGGGAGGTGTATTCTAGGGGACTGTGAAGTTACTGCATTGCTTGACATTTTTCTGAGAAGCAGTGTTAATATTTCTGTAGTCAGAAATTAAAAATAATAAAGAGTATACGTGTGTAGTCTGATCCAACTCCTAACCTAGTTCTTCCCTTTTTCCATTTCTAGTTCCAAACAGTATCGAGGAATTTGCCATCACTGTTTCTGCAGTTTTATCTGAAGTGTCATGTGGAAATTCAGTTCCAATAATAGGCTTTTAAGATTCTCAGCCTCTTTCTGATTTTCAAAATGAGAAGGGAGGGGGCTGAATAAAGCCTCAGGGCTGATCTCTGCTTCAGTGCTTCCCTTGGCTCCCTCTTGTCATCCAGGCTTTGCTTTCTCTCCTCCTGGAACTGCCTTTTCCTCCCTATGTCCCACCCGTGGACCCCACCAATTGATTAGCAAAAGCTGGAAAGGGATGACTCTTTCCAAGAGGTAGGTGGCACACAGGGAAGGGACAAGCAGAAGCCACGCTGGGGTCAGGTTGATCTGGGTTTCATGTCCTGCTCCAGACTGCTTAGCTCCGTGGCCTTGGACATACCACTCGTAGCCACAGTTGAGAATTGGAAAAGGGAAGAATAATGTCGCTTCCTCCTGGAACCCTTTTCTGACCCCACAGTCATGCCAGATTCTTCCGCAGCGCCCTTGCTCACCTCTCTCCAAGCACTTGTCTGACTTTATTGGGCTAGCTGATTTATCCCTGCGTCTCATTCTTCCAACAGTGGGCTCTGTGAACACAGGGGCTGGGTAGTTGACATGGTAGACACTCAATGGTAGACAATAAATGTATGAAAAGAAGACAAAGTGATTAACTAGGACACAGAATTTTGTGAGGCAGCACATGTAAGTTCCTAGGGCATGCATGTCATATGGTAGGCATCATATAAATGTTAGCGTCCCTTATTAATTATTATGTTCCAGGGTCTTCATCACAGCTGTAGAGCTGGTGTGCGGATGAGCCAGGATTACTGAAGGTGCCATGCACAGCCACACTCATAGACACATCAGAAACACTGATGCTGGTGACATCACATGGTTCCAATCTTCAGGTGTCAAAGAAATAGTTCTAACATACCCAGAGCCACCCGTGCAAACAGAAACCTCTGCATCATGATGACTGGGCTCACCAGTAACCCACAGACTCATTCAGGTAGGGACACCAAGCTCTAGGATCGTCACTTGTAATTGTCCTAAAATGAAAATAAGCAAACTGAGGTATATTTTTGTAATGAAGTACTATACTGCAATGAGACTGAATGGTCTACAAATACACACAAAAATGGTTGAATCTTACAAACATGGAGTGAAAGTAGCCAGACACAAAAAGTGCATAGTATAGGATTCCACTTAGATAAAGTATTATCGAGAGCTAAGCTAATCTATGCTGTTTGAAGTCAAGATGGTGGTTGGTTACTCTTGGAGGATGGGTAGTGACTAGGATTTCTGGGGAGACAGTTATGTCTGTTCATTGTTCTGAGTGTTGGTTACATGAGTGTGTTTGAGCTGTATACTTACTCATAAATTTTAATATTAATAAAACATATAGTATAATTGAATGGAAAGTTAAAAAATAAAGCATCATAAAGGAAGACCATAGCAGCATCCAGGAATTTTTAGTAAGCAGGTGTCATTGTTTCTAGAAATGCCAGTGAAGTAATTGAACATAAAAGGATATGACCCCATAGCATTGATGAATCAGGGAGCCCTGTGAGGCTGGGTGGTTTTGCTTCTATTTTTGGCCATTCAAACTTATCTATTAATAATGATTTTTAAAATTCTAATATTTATTGAGTGCTTACTATAGCTATTATTCTTCCCATTGTACGGATGGGGAAATTGAGGCTTAAAGAGTTAAAGTACCAGGCAGGGCTTCTTTCTGTGGCAGTAGGGAAAGAGGCTCCACCTCCTGGGAATGCCCCTCAGAAGACAGCAAGGCTCCAGAGAGAAATGGCTGTAGGGTGTGCCTAGGCAAAGAGAACCAAAGACAACCTGGCAAAATTTCCCATGTCCCAAATATGGTATCTCAGGCCTGAAGAAACCACAGGGACGAACAGTAGATGTCTCAGCTGTACATACGTAGACTGATGACAAGTAGACCAGATGTTCCATATCTCCTCTTAAGATCCTGAAATTATAGTATAAACCCAGGAATGGGAGAGGGTGGAGGTCAAATGGGGGTATGCTAAAATCAGAAATTATGCAGAAAATGGATGTTTAAAATATATGAAACATAAATACAGAAATCGTATTTCTTTACAGGCTTGAATTTGTGGGCTGAGATCCTCACCTGATATTTATTACGCTGGCATCTGAGATCGCCTTGGAAGCTGAAGCCATTCCTTAACAGGGCTCATACTTCTGCACCCTCTGAAATCATCTGAAAGCCCTTGAATTTGGAGAGAGTGTGTGTGTGCATGTGTGTGTTTGTGTACGTGCATGCAAGCATGGGTGCTCATGAGCTTAGAGCAGGGTCCCGTTTGAGTGGATGCAGTGGGGAAGTCCATGTGTTTTCACTTTGAGACCATGTATCCCATCGTCACCCAAAGCCTACATTCAGATGCTGTTAGCATTATCAGTTCTTGAATTTTCTTAAGAGCCACATTTAATGTGGTTCCCTAAATGTTAGAACTTCTCCTATCCCCAGACCCAGCAGAACCGTTTCATAGGGTTTCCATTAAATGACCACAATGAAATGTGCATCATACTGTATTTGACAACTCCCACTTTAACAGTGGCATACTCTCATGTTGTCTGAGAGGCTTCAGAATCACTTGAGTATGTCTCTAATTTGTGCTGCTCTTGGGAGAAGTATCAATAGTAAGATATCACTTTCATAAGCGATATCATATCCTGATTGAACATTGCCAAGGAGTCTTAGGGCACTTGGTGGTTGCATTTGCCTTAGATCCAATTACAGCTGGAAAAGTGGTTTGCATTAGAAGTTCTGACTCTAGGTTTGATCATTAGAAGTAGGATAAACCACCAAAAGAATGTGAATTGCCTTCACTAAAAGGATGTAATAGCCCAGAGAATATCTTTTCTATTTCAAATTAGGAAAGGCCAGCACTGCGTTCTTCCCTGTAACTGCCTTTAACGCACTAGTCAAAGCAGTGTCTCATTCTTCACTTAGTGGGCCTGTTGGGACCCTCCAGCCAAAGGGGTTTTAGTTCTTGAATAACCAAAAGGGCCTGAGAAGGCCTCTTGCAGCCCAGACCCTAAGACTTGAGGTTCACGGGTGCTGTATCTAATGGCAGTTTTACTATGCTGTTCAAAGTACCTAGAGACTTTACAACAATCCTACACCCACCTTCCCCTCCAGCTGAACTCTTCATGAATGCTGTAATGCTTCTGCCCAAAGCTGCCCAACTATTGAAGCATCTGTGGCCAAGATGCCCTGGTAAGGAAATCCATATGCGACATGTGGATGTCGGATATTGAAGAAACGACTTTCCCTAAAGGCTTTGAAAGGTCATTGTCCTGGCCAGCAGCCATGAAAGGGCTCTCGCCACTTCATGCAGCCTGCAGACATATGTGACTTTCAGGGCACCACTTCTCCCCATTTTAGAGCAATTTATCCCCTCCCAATACATATCCTTATTCTCTGACCTGAAATCTACAACTAAGCAAGGACGAGGACTGCTCAGAAGGAGGGCTGGGAAGGCCAGGTTTCCCTGTGAGGCCCTGGTTACCCAGCCACATTGGTACCCCAGGTCTCTGTCCAGCTGAGTGACTGCCCATGAGAAGAGTGAGCAAGAAGGGAAAGCAGGGTAGGCACAACCAGTCCCCCGCAGCTGCCACCCTCTCCACCTCCCTGGCAGTGCACGGGAAGCAGATTCCCCATCACGCGGCCTTAGAGATGGGCCACTCAGAGTGGACCGGGGTGAGCTGGAGGGATGTATCTGGTAGGAAAAGCACATCAATTTTCTTTCTTAGAAAACAAATATACTTTTCTACCTAGTTCATACTGGGAATTATTGTGGGGGCATAGAATTACCATGAACAGAAGTCAATATACAGACCGGTAAAATGGTTCGAGGAAAGTCACAGTAATGCCTTACCTTTTTGAAAGAGATTTTATCAGACATAGAGGGGGCAAATTTTGGCACTTTACAAAAAGAACGACAGATCGCATTTGGTTGATTTTCCACATCACTGCAATGTTTTTTCCTTCCTTCCTTCCACTTCTTTCTCTAACGCTCCTTCCTCCCTCTCTTCCTTTTTTATGATGATAGAAAGAAATTAGATTCTATCATCTGCCTTCTAAGTAATGACATTGTTTAAAAATCCGGAGTTGAGCCGCAAATGAATATTCTTAGTTGCCTTCTATATATGGGAACTTTAATGACTTTCCAATGCTAATTAAACTAAAAAATGTTAATTGCCAATTACTTTTTTCTAAACTGCAGAATATCAATTGTTAGGAAATGTCCAATTTCAGAGGGGAGAGAGAGAAAGAGTCATTTCCAATTTGCTAATAGAATTTTTGACTCTAAAGTTTGATCCACTGATTCTTACACGGAATAATGTCAAGATTCAGAACCTGGCCCATTCTCAGCCCATGTAGAGCCTCAACCCTAACCAGAGACTTAGCATCAAATAAATCATTGATCATGAACCTTCCAGTCTACTTCCAGAGTGTTAAGCAACTCTCCCTGCTTGAGCCCAGGGAATTTTGATCCTGGTGGCAGCGGGGGTGGGGATGGGTGGGCAGCCACTCCTGCCATCCGGGATGACAATGCCCCAACTCAGAAGAAAGCCTTGCGCACTCACCAGCTGTAACGCTGAACGCATTACACAGACAAATCAGGCCCCCCAAAGTAATATGCTTTCACCTCGCAGCATGCAGCGTTTGAGTTCAGGGAGAGGAAATGTGTATTAAGAAAGCAGGTTAAAAATCGACATTATCCCAGACTTTCATGAAATCAAAATTATGGCCATGATGCTAAATTATTATAATGTATTTATTACCAGGATTGCTTTCATATTTAACCAATTTGGCCCATCTCGAGACCTGTTTTAAAATGCACCACCTTGCCCACCTTTCCCATTTTCATATGAAAAACAGGAAAGCAAAAACTAATTTACTCAGAGAGACACGGCGCCTGTTTGCCCGTTTATCTCTTACGGACCACCCCTCAGTCCAATGTTGACAGTACATGATATTCCATTAATCTGCCTAATGAAAATTTAACCAGTGTTATAAACAAATAATTGGCTATTATCCTCTCAAAGATCCCGAATAAATTACTTCTGCTTATTTTCCCCCTCTCTCAGTGCTCAAAAGCTAGCCCTTTCTGATGGCTGTCACGGGGGGGGGGGGTGGAGGGGACAGCATCGTCCCACTCTGGCTTTCTCAGCACCGCTGTCAATGTCACGGGCAGACTCTACTCTGGGAGCACCCCATAATGAGAGATGGGGGTGGCAATGAGTGACAGCCCCCGTCTGTGGGTCACTGCTTGGCTCCCCTTTAGGAACCACTTCCCATGTCTGTCTTTATCCCGCCCAACCCCTCTTTTTCTTCCTGCTGTTGTATTTCATTCTGCCTTTCACGACCTTTCTCCTCCCTCCTTGTTCCCACTCTGTCAGTTCTTAAAGAGTCTCATCTCCCACTCCCAACCCAGCCGCATGCTCAAGGCCCCGTCTACATTCTTCTCTTACCGCCTCGCTGTCACAATTGTAATTTCCAAACACAGGGCCTGCACGTGGTACCTCCGGTGCCGGAATGGTTGGCGTCCGCTATATTGAATGACTCAACTAAACTATTTGGATGAGGTACGGAATCTGTTTGTAGCATTACGTCAAATCAGACAAATTGAAGGGACCTATTTCAAGCTATTATTGCTAAAAGCCAGTCCTGTCCCACAGTTCCACATTAAAGCTAGAACAACTTGGCTAAGTGGCAGGATATTCAAAGGGAAAAACCGGAGACAGTAGTTGGAATACTGCATTGCCTTTCTTGACTTAGTCATCGTTTTTCTCTAGTAGATAAAAATTTTTTTCTTTTTGAGACAGGGATTGTGCTTTGTTCGTCTATTTCATTAGCATCTGACGCACAAGAGTACAAAGCAAATGAACAAATGCTGTAGGAATGAAGGAAAACATTGTGGGCTCTTTTAAGGAAAATTTCTTAAAAGAAATTTTAAAAGGAGCAAATGCAATAAAATTAGGACAGATATGAAGATTTCACTTTTCATAATGGGCATCCTTCCTCACAGCCCTTCGATTTCCCAATGCCTTCAAGTCCCATAATTTATGCTGCAAATTGCAAAAGTTAATTTACACACCATTTATCTTCTCTCTTCAATGCTTAAATAGTTAAAAATGTCACTACTATTCATTATAAAACAATGCAGAAGAGCAGAGAGTGCTAACTCTAATATTGTGGTTGTCAATTTTTAGGATAAAAAAAAATCATCTAAGAATATTATGGAATGCAGATCCTCAGGTTCACTCTCAGGTCTGACCCAGTGGATTCAGGAACCTGCCACAAGTATCAAGTGCCCCTGGAGATCCTGCTGTAGGCAGTTGGTGGACAACTCATCAATAAATGCTGCTCCAGTGAGAGCTTAGCACCTATTTTGGAATCACCTAGAGCTTCTCATTAGGCTGGGGCCTCCATGTGGTATCAGCAAGAGGTTATCATCTTCAGAGAAGCCCCCCAGGCTCAGTCCTGGGCTGGACAAGGGGGAAGGGGGAGCTGTCACGTGCTGCCCCGGTCCTGCAACTGGGCTCTGGAGTGACAAATGGTCTGCCATGTGTGTCCTTCCAGGGCATTCGCTTAGGTATATGGACTCTGGAGCTTAAGAGAAAGGTTAGGACTGGAAATTCACAATTAGAATTCAAGCAGTAGTCTCAATAATGGGTTATTTTCTTCCAATATATAAGTTTCCATTAACTAGTTGTTCAGATGTAAGCCTCAGAGGCCATCTGCCCCAGTGGGAAGATAGTATTGATGACCAACACTGGGGCTGGTGCTCCTCACGCTCCTGAGCTCATTCGATCTCTGCAACAACCCTCTGAAGATGCCAGGCAGGAACTCAATTTCTCCATCCTACAGATGTGGGAGCCGAGGCCCAGAGCAGTCAGATGAGAAGCTGTGTCATACTTCTTAGACAAGAGGGCCATGACAGAATCTCTGATGGAGATTACAGGGGTCCGACAGGACTTCAGGATATCAGGGTGGCCTTGGGGAAAATGAGACATTGTGTGATTCCCTTTCCAGACACTAAGACCCAGTGTGGATGGACATCAGCAGCCCAAGGACTTAAGTTAGACTCTATCATCCATGCAAATGGTGCATCGCTAGACATGGGACATCAGCCTTACATCCCAGTGCCCCATCTCTACTAATGCAAAATTTGCAAAGCTGCTTCATGGCGTGGTTGAGACGGCATATGTAAAGCACATGGCCTGGCCCATGGAAAGGGCTGGATTACTGATAGCTGCTATTATGGTAATTACCGTTCTGACACTGGAAACATACACACTGCCCTCTGGGATAGTCCAAACAGGCCCAGCGTGAGGCAAAATTGCAAAGCAGGTATGATTGTTCCAGGGCAGAGGGGCTTTTTGTGCCCTGAGACCCCACAGCTAGGGTTATGGTCCCTGCAAGGCTGCCTGGAGCCCTGCCCTAATGACTAACATGGGCACTGTGGGAACTAGTCTTCTCAAATGGGGAGAAAAATCCAAGAGAGAGAGTAGAGGTTGGTTTATAAACCTCTGAAGGTGCATTATGGTTTGAAGAGCAGCTAATGAACAGAGTATATATTTGGATTGGTCTAGGCTCAATAGGAAAAGTCTGGAGACTGTTTCCTCCAGTGACCCAAAAGGCAATAAAGAGACTGAGTAATTTGATCTCTGAGAATCAGTAAAAAATTCTTTTTTTCAGATAAAGTCTAGGTTAATTTAGAAAAGAAAAATAAAATAATTCCCTTCAAAGGAGTAATCATTCCCATAGGTACGAGCAAGGAAGGCAATGGCAACTCGTTGGTGAGTCTTTTGTGTTTGTAGCAAAACCTCATAGGAATCAGTATCCGGTCTCAGATGCAAACTTCATCAGCAGCCACTGGCCAAACGTAGTGACTGTCACCATGAGCTGCACTGAGCATGAAGCTCTCCTGCCTCCTCTCGTCCCATCCCTGGCCTGATTTAAACTGGGAGGGTCACTTACTTATTAGCAGTGATTTTGCCCATATAATCTGCCAGCCACGCCAGTCCACTGGGGCCTCCAATGCAATGCCGATCATTTGGGGGACCTGTCTTAGACCTACCTGGTACGGATCTGCACTTCCCTCATGCAACCCACCTTGTGGGTCACCCCTGCATCCCAATTCAGTCTGTGATTTGAATATTGGTGAAGAACATGATCATTGGAAATTTTTCTTCTCTTACCCCAAGGCTTCAAAGACCAGTTTGAGCATCATTGATCAAGAGATTGAGAGAGTAGGTAGGAAGCTATGTGGCTTGGGCAATTATTTTTCCAACCTGTCTAGTGATAGCATGACAGTAATACTAGTAGAGCTAATATTTATTGCCCACTTTCCATATTCCAGACTCCATTCTAAATTCTTTCATGACATGAACGCATGTCATCCTGACAACATTTTGAGGTAGATACTGTTACTATCCCAGTTTACAGAAAAGAAAGTTGAGGCACAGATTAAGTGACTTGTCCTAAACTTCACATTGTCTTAGTGATAGAGTCAGGATTTGAACTCAAGCAATCTGGCTCTAGTGCTCATGTGTTTAGTCACTACACCAAAGTGAGTATTCAATCACTTAAGACATGATCTCCTTCCAAAAGTCTGTTCTATAGCTTCCCTGGGAGAACCATGCCTGCAGAAATGCTTGGGTTGGAGTTTCCTCCTTCTTCTGGTAACAAAATGCCAAGCATGCGTCAGGAGCACGCGATGATTGCCCAGAAACCACATGGCCTATCATATGTCATCCCTCATAATTTATTTTTATGGTAGTAGTAAGTGGTATCAGCATTTTATAAGCATGTATTTATATTTGTTAATTTAATTTATGCAAATGCCTTATTTATATAAATCATATACAGATCCACCATCAGAATATCTTTAGCAAAATAACATGATCAAGATATTCGGGAATCTGACATATATAATCAGAGAATGAAAATTATTTTTAGTGCATGTTCTCTATGCCATTAAGTTCATAAAATGTCAACAGTCTGGTTTTACTAAAGCTTGCTTCACAGTGTTTTAGTTGGTTGGTCTTTCCTTCTTGCCCCATTTCATGGCTTCTTGGATGGCTGGCACAAGCCAGGGTGCTCCTGGGAGGGAGGAATCTCAGACACAGCAACGGTGAAGCCTTGTTTTTTCCTTCACTTCTGAGGAATGAGGTTAAAGTGTGTAAACACAATACTGTATTTCATAGCCATTGCAGGGCTTTGGGCTTGATCCCTCTGTGATAGTGTCGTCTTCATTACCGATTCATGACGCTGCCAGGCAGTCGTCGTGAATAATAAGCTTCCCCCTAAATCTGGACCATCCGTTCTGAGTTTCTGCCATGTTGCTTCAATGGGAAGTGAGATTTTTATGTCATTTCAGGGAGGAAACTCTGTGTATGACTTTATATCTAGCTCTGGGACTGAAGAAATGCATTTAACACTGTGAGCCTTAAGAATAAAAAATGGCAAGAGGTTGTAGGGGTTGGTGTTGCATCCACGCTCATAAAGACAGGAACATGGGTGTTGGGGAAAGGACCTAACACGATCTTCTGGCAATTGTACCTCAGGACCCAGAACATTCTATACAGCCACTCCATTCACGTAGCCTGAAAGAGCACCATTGCTTTTTACGAGGAAAGCTGAAAATATCATCTTCATAGTAAAGTAAAAACTTATAATAGCAGCTGTCTTCCCCACCCCCTGGGTTGCTTAGGAGAACCACTGCCCATCACTAAATAAACAAATTAGTCCTTGTTTCTCCTTTCCCTGGAAGCTGCTACACAGAGTTGCCCATATGAAAAGCAGTGAATCAATACCTGTGGGGCGCGTGTCTTTGTGACCTTCTG
This sequence comes from Daubentonia madagascariensis, assembly GCA_023783475.1. NCBI lineage: Eukaryota > Metazoa > Chordata > Mammalia > Primates > Daubentoniidae > Daubentonia > Daubentonia madagascariensis. Next base: position 24,105,144 of record JAKFHU010002573.1, read on the forward strand.
TTTTCAGCTCATATTTGAACACCTTGTTGGGTTTTTATCCATAACATCTATTGTGTCTGACCCAGCTCTATGGGTCATCCAAGATGCCCTGGTTTAGAGGGCAGTTTCTGGCACTCTGGAAGATAACTGCACGTGTCTTTGAGGGACCCAGAAAACTGGGTATTTTTTTTTGTATATCACCTGGTCTGTATTCTAAGTCAGTTCATCCCTGACAAAACCCTCCAATGTTGGAGAAAATCTATGTATCAGCTTTTATATAAATTGAATTATAGACAGAAACAATTTGATTAATATAGATTGTATAATTTATATATTGATTTTTGATTGATTAATAAACTATATGAATATTTGATTAATATAGATTGTATCACTATTGAAACTTTTTTTTAAGTCACTTGACCACCATTTTGGCTGTTCCCAAAGCTTCTTCCCATGCCTTGTCTCACCCCTTGGGGTAGGCAGTAGAGTCCACACAGACTAGATCTTGACAAGTTTGAACCCTTGTCAAGCAGGGTTGACAAGGAGTTCCTGCAGGGGGGTGGAGGGTGGCAGGTCAAGGAAATTTACTGGTTCTTCACAGAAAGCAACACAACATTCACATTTTTCTAAATGGGGAGAACATCTATTTTTAGCTCAGACCCTAAAAGAAATTCAAAATGGTTCTGCTCTTACCCTGGTTTGCACAGCACACATGGACAGCGCACCCTGGGCTGTTGAATCAGGGCTGCTACAACAGGCACTGTTCCCACCAGGGGACCAGAAAGCAGGCAGCCAGCATTTTCAGCACTTAGTGGAGATGAATGGAGCCTTCCAGATCATACCATCAGAACAGTGTATAAAATGACTGTTGAGCGGGTGAGAAGTCAGAGGTACAGAGCTTAGTCTCTGGAGTCAAAAAGAAAAAGCCTTGAATGCTGTCTCAACCACTTATTAGCTGCAGGTCATGGGACATCCCTCAGCCACTCAAAGCCTCAGTTTTCTCATCTGCAAAATGGGTATAGTAGTAATCAGAGGCATAGCCCTGTAGAAGGTTTGCACAGTGTCCAGCAACATGGACAGTGCTATTAAATAAGGAACTGATACAAGAAAGGAATCAACTCCATCCCACAGGGTTTGGTTGAAGAGGACCACGAGGCATGTGGAAGAAGATCAGACAAACTTGCAGGACACAAGAAGAGAAACCGAGAGCCGCGTGGAACAGAGAGTGTTTCCTTGGCCACAGTGACTCATAATCAACTCCAGTTTCTCTCAAACCTTTCTTTTAGGTCCAGTCTCTTCCCAGTTTACATGCTTGTCAGCTCCACTTGCTTGTCCTGTAAGCTCTCTGCACTCAACTTGTTGAAACCTAAGCTGTCCTCTCTCCGCCACCTCATGTCCTATTTTAGAACCTGATGCCATCATCCAATCACCCATATTGTGAGCCATCGCAGACACCTCTTCCTTCCCTAACCCCCATGTAGTTAGTCAGCAACCAAGTCCTGTAATTTTTGCCTTGAAGATAGTTCTCAAACACGTCCCTTCCCCTGTAGCACCTCCCTTCCTATGACTCCCTGACTCTATTTCTGGTGGCCGCCATTTCTTCCCAGCATTTTTGCTGGGGTCTCTGGACAGCTACTCCTGGTCCCCCTCTGTGGCCTGTGCTTCCTCTCTCCATACCATTGCCAGAGTGGGCCATTCAAAAACAAATTCCACCACATGACTCCTTTGCTTAACTCTCTAAATAGCTTTCTTTTGCTTGTTTTTTGGTTAATGTCTCATTCCTTTGATCAGCGTTATTTGCTGAGCATTTACTATGTTCTGTGCAGTGTGGAAGGGCTTGGGTGTACAGTCATAAGCACGTACTGGCCCTGTGCTGATGGGGCTTACAGTTTAAAGAAGGAGACAAATATTTACCATGGAAATAAAGGCACAACCATACGTGTAGGGAGGGCTACCAGGCAGACATAGCTTAATATGTCCAAGGATATCAGGCTCAGGAGGTCTTTGGGGACTGAGTCTTACCTAGCTCCCAGCACCATCCTCCCAGCCCTTGCTTTATAATTTATGGTGCAGAAACACTGAAGTGTTTGCAGTCCACTGAGTGCTTGCCAGTGGTTCTTTCTTTTATGCCTTTGTTTCTGCCATTCCTGCTACCTGGAGTTCCCTTCCTGCCCTCCCCACCTGGTTTACTCCCCTTTATCCGGCACACCTGCCAATGTCTCACCCCCCCCCAGCAACATATCACCTCCTCCAAGACATGTAATTCCCTTTCTTCCCTCCTTCTCTGTGCTCCCTGTAAAAGACAGTGAACACATCTCTTGGTGCACTAGAATAACCACACTATGTTTTAGTTACCTGTCCAGAGCATGGCACTTCAAAGACATTTTAAAAACATCTGTTGAATAAATAAATCAATGCCTATGTGTTTGTCTCCCCATCCCACCAGGCTGTGGCTTCCTCAAAAGCAGGGATGATCTTAGCCAACTTTGTATCCCCAGCACCCTGCATGTTTTTTGGGCAGAAAATATGTCTCCATAAATGAATGTGTTCTCTGAAGAAAGTAGCCAGAGTCTTTAGATAATATTCATCCAGAGTTTATTTGGACTAAACGATTTATTTTCAGGGAAGGGAGGTCAAAAACACAGCATTTTTTCCCCAAGAATTTTATTTCAAGGACTCTGGAAATCAAGTGCCAGTGATACCAGAACTTTAGCAAAATGGTACATTAAAGCAAGGTGTGTCTGGGGAGGGGATGGCGCCTTTGCCGGGACCCATTTCACTCTTTAGCCGTGGTTGCCTGTGTGCAAATCAACACATGCATCATTTATTTTCAGCCTTTCATAACCTCCTTTGGGCTCTGCCTCTTTGACAAAGGTCAAGAAATAAGGAAATAAGTGATATTCTGGAAGCCAATTCTCTTCCCTCAGGTGGTGAATAATGTCTTACCTCCCTTCAGCCCTCGCCTTTTAACCTCTCAATGATTATTTTATGGTCCTTCACAAATCAATGAATCTCATGAACCAGGTCCAAGGCCAGTTATTATATGGAAAAGTGATTAAATGTGACTGGAACATTTTAATTGCAAGGACATCTATTTTCTAACTCCAAAAAATAAATTGAAAAAGGTGGTTCACAATGTCCATATTTGCTCTTCTCAGTGGATTCATTTGCAAACAAGGAGCCAGAGTTCTTCCTGTGCCTCAGCCTGCAGGAGGTTCCCTCTCCTTGCCGTGCAGCTGCCTTCCTCCTCTCCTTTCCTACTTACTTTTCTTTTTCATATCCTGCTTCTGCTCATCTTTTGACTGCGCTAAAGAGACAATTGGAATTCTTTAATATATTTCCAATATGAAGTAATAAGGAAAGGCAATTTTTACACTTGCAAATGCCATTTTTTGCTGAGTTGTAGAATGCCAGGAAAGCAGGCTTTTAGAAAGCCCATGCAGCTCACCCAGAGTAGCGTCAATCCAGGGAGAGGGAGATGTGAGGTCTAATCCAAGCCCAAGTTCACTCTTGATTTAATCCCCTCTGCAAGTTGCCATTGCCCGCAACTGCCTGCCACCCCTGGACTCGACTACAAGTGCAGAGCATCCCTTGATGGAGAGAGGAGGTGGCCCTGGGCACTGGCATCTGGCTAGGAGCTGTGGGCATTCAATCCATGAAGGTATTTCTGTTTAGAATGAGGGAAGGACTGAAGGAAGGGGAGGGAGGGAGGAAGAAAGAAAGGGATTAAAATTAACCCCAACTCCTTTCAAGGACTGTAATTCAGATTGATTTTGCAGTTTTTATATAATATGGTCAAGATCATGTGGTTCACAAAATCCCCCTGGGACAAAATGACCAGGAAAAGGATGTGTCTCTTTCTAAAAGGAGGCTCTATCTCTCTCTCCCTGAGGTGCTAGGGTCACCTCACCACCTACCCCCCACCTCTCATCCCCCAGGTCATCTGTCTGCCTGTCATGAAGCAGGTCCCCAGGGATTGTCCAGCTGCCATGCAGTCCTTAACTTATCTATCTGGACAGCAGTGTAATCACAGCAGGGGGCCCCTATAGAGAGAGAGATGGCCCCATTTTTATGTATTGTCCGAACACAACCTTAGTTACTATAGCATGTAGAGTCAGGGACATCCGGGATCATTTTTCATCACCTAACAAACATTCTTGTATTAATGGAGTTAAGGGAATTCTCTATTATGTAACTTCTATTTGTAGCTTATTAAAAGTGTTCTCACTGGCACCTGTCATGTATCACACCTAGAGCCAAATTCAGATGATCCACAGAGGGTACAGTTTTTAAATTTCCTTTAGGCCAATGCTTCTCAAACTTCATTGTGCTTACATATCACCTGGAACCTTGTTAACCTGCAGACTGGTGTAGTAGATCTGCAGTGGGGCCCAACCTCCTACATCTTTAGCTGGCTGCCTGGTGATTCCCCTGATGTTGGCTCACAGTCCACACTTTGAATATCGAGGTTTCATAAAGGCCAGTGCACTGTGGTTTACCCAGTACAACAAAAAGCATCAGCCCCCTCATGAGTTCCTGATGAGGAGACAGTGAGGACCTTGCGTGGAACCACATGGGAAAATGTAACAATTTGGAAAGAAGCATTGAAAAGTCATAATTCAACCTACTCCAGAAGGATTCCTCAATTCGGTAAGTTGAAGGCACCAGAGTGTGAGGGGAACTTCTTCCATCACTGAGAAATAATATAGCCATGTGCAAGGCTCGGCAGACTACAGCCTATGAGCCAGATCCAGCCTTTTCTGCCTGCCTTTTTAAATAAAGTTTTATTGAGACACAGCGAAGCCCATTTGTTTGCATATTGTTTTAGCTGATTTTGCCCTACAACAGCAGACTTGTGTAGTTGCAATGGAGACTGTATGGCCCACAGTATTTACCATCTGGCCCTTTACAGAAAAAGTTGCATAAGGGCTTGCTAGGGCTTTGGAGGAAGCAAGGCTGGTTTTATCTCAATTGCATCATGTACTAGCTGTGTCATCTTGAGAAGTAACCCAGATCACTCAATTGTAAAATGGGATAAGGATAATAATATAAAAATACCCAGTTTATAGTGTTCATAAAATTCAACAATGCTTATAAATCCTTATCACAGGGTACTTAAAATTAGCACTGTTATTTTAGTTAGAATCATGGTAGAGGAAAAAAGAAATCATGGTAGAGGCCCTAGAATCACCATCATACACCTTCTTTTTTCTTTGCATTTAAACCTTTTGCAAAATATTTCACAACAGAATGGCAGGGCGCTGGCCAAGCAGAAAGGCTGCCGTACTGTGGCGGGGTCTCAGAGGCCCTACTGAGCGAGGTGTTGACCTTTCTGTGGCTATATATTTAAATATTTTGAAGATTATTTTTGGCCCAATTCATATTGACTCCAGGCAGGAAAGGGGACCCAGTTAGCTGTCCAGGAAGAGGGTTCAAATTGTTTCTGCTAAAGTTATAACCACCATAATCCCAATACACTCCCTTCCCCCAGGAAGGTCAGAACAGAGATGAGTCATTTTGCTGATCTGATAAAAGGATTCTTGGTACAGGGAGTTGGAGTCGCCAAATGACAACTCTCTATAAAGCAGTGTTTTGATGTGTTGACAGGGCCAGGGGCCTACGATTAGATTGGTTGATCCATTCAACTACTGAGTACCCACATGTGAGGCACTTTGAAGGGAAAACTTATCTCAAAGAGCTTCCCACCTTCCAGAGGGGTCACTAATAGTTGTCCTCTGATGTTTTGTGTTTGACCCGCACAGTATTTTTTTTTAAAAATCAACAATTTGAACAAATATTTAAAAATCAAGAGATTTTATCTAAAACACCAGGTTTCCAACCTCTTTGGGAAAATAAAACCAAAACCTCAGAAGCTTTTGCAACACTGGGCCCACATTCCCCTCTCCCCACCAAGGGACACACACCACTGGGACAGCCCCTGAGCATCTAGACAGGTAAGGAGTTCTCTGGGTCACCACTGCCCTCACCCATCCTCCCAACTGTCACACAGCCAAGCTCCTTCAGTCATGTCACAGAGACATGCAGGGCTGCAGTAGGGAGGGAGGGCTCTGGGATGGACAGCTGACACTTCTCACTGGGTCCCCTTGGGCAAGTTACTGAATCTCTCTATGCCTCAGTTTCTTTGCCTGAAAAACGGAGATTAATAGTCCTTACTGCATGCATTTGTTGTAAAGATTAAAAGAGGTAATAAGAATAGAGTACTTAGAACAGTTCCTGGCACATAGTAAGTGCTCAGTAAACAGGCCCGGCTCCTAGGAATAGGGAAGATGAGGACAATTTGGACCTTGTCTTCAAACGGCTTGCCTTGCTAGGTCATGCGCCTCACCCATAAAATGTAAACCGAGCACTTAGAAAACACCTCTGATGGCTCTGGTGCAGGGAAAGATCCTGTGGTTGCTGTATTCCCTTTCCTGTTCTATTTCATGGGCCCCAAATACAAACAGTATTTGTATAAAAATAGTACTCCCAGGGAGGAAGCAGGTCCCACAGAAACAGATCATTTCTTTCTCTTGGCAGGGCTGCCCACAGGTCTCCCAGAGGCCACGTTCCACCCACCACAGGGCGAGAACCCAGAGCCCACCATAACCAGCCCACTGCCCCAGCGCCAGACGCCATCAGCAAACCGACTTGTGGGGGGCGGAGGGGGTGCGGGTAAGGTCTGGGGAACAAAAGCCTTGAATGAACAGTGTTGCACATCAACTAATTTGTGTTTCATACATATTCAGAAGGAAAGTGAGTGAAAAACTGGCGTTTCAGACAGCTTTACATTTTCAAATTAAGTTAATAAAATAAGATTGCCAATGTAATGACAAATTAATTCTTCTTTTCATAAGTTTATTAAAATAAGCGTCCCCTATCTTCTAACTAGCGCTGACATATGCTTACATAGATACATCGCACCCAGTAACCTAATCTCCCAGCAATCTTGAAGCAATTAACTCCTTCTAATCTTGAGCTAACAAAGCCCACCATGCCAAAGGCCCCTGAGAATGCCCCTCGGCCACCTCCCTCTCCTGCTCAGAGCACTCGAGCGGGGTCCGCTAAAGTGGTCCAGAGTGGTGATTCATCTGAAACAACCAGATGAGTCATCACAGATCATAAGATCTTCATTAACTCCTTATTTCTCTGCTAATTAACACAAAAAGAATGAGTTGTATGTCTGACAGGCAATGACTGACCCACTGCTTGGTGGTTAATAGAATACAAATGACTTCTAATGAGGGGCTCTCCTTGTAGAGCGGGCAGCTGGCCTACTATTTTTGTTGTGGATTTTGAAAGTGTTGGAGCTCCATGAAAAGAGTTCACCCAATAATTTAAACTGCAGCTGAGTTTGTAATATAAAGTCCATGCATTTATGTATGTCCTACACATGGCAGAATTAACTTAACCACAAGGTCTAGCTGAAAACACCATAATTTAGGGAAAGGGGGGTACACAATACAGCTTCAAGCCCTTCCAAATGAAGCATAGTATTTGTTGATTATGTTGAGTTATGTGATGCACTTTGGATTTGTTTTCATGTGATGGTGGCAAGCATATTACCAAAATGTGCCTTTTTTTTTTTTCGTCCTGAACATAGCTTTTGCAATTTATTATAGTTTAAAATTGTTTTCTGCAAAACCAAAGTTTCATCATCTAAGATTTATCTTAGAACACAAATAGAAAAGACAGCCCAAATAGGATTGCTATGCTGTCAATAAAATGTTGATTCAATTAAGGGGGTTTCCACAATGAGGTCAATAACATAGCTCAAAGAAGGAATCTTGCCATCTATTTCAAGTTGATAATTAAGTGACAGATTTTATAAACAAAAGCATGATTTTTTAAAAAGGTTTCTATTAAGATGCATGCCTCTTTACTCCATCTGCTATCGTGCCCTTAACCTGGGTGAGGAAGGTTCTCCTCAGTTAAAATTCTGACTTCTCTCTTAAATCCAGATCTTTAACATGCCTGCAGTCCCGGCTACTACTCAGGCCCAGGTGAGAGGATAGCTTGAGCCCAGGAGTTCAAACCCAGCCTGGGCAACATAGCAAGACCTCCTCCCTAAATAAATAAATAAATAAATAAATAAATAAGAACCTTCCTTTTCACTAATAAATTGAATTGGCAACTTACTCATTGAAGAGCTCTAGTGTTGCCAGTATCAATCCACACTAAGGCCTTGCTTGAAAACAAAAAGTATAGAATGACTATTGTGATATTCAAAAGCATTATCAATCACTCTATAAAACAGATTTTCAGAATTTGGGCAATATCTTGGCTCATCCCACTTTTGCATGTTTACTTTTTCAAGGACTAGAATCTATTGGCGCATATGAGTAGCTTGAATCTGTGCATTCTGTGAACTTTGAAGTTTAATGACAAATAGTTTCTCACTTTCTAACTAGGGAGAGCAAGTGGGAGAGAGGAAAGACTGGTAGTGAAAATTATTGAGTTTTGCTTGACATTTGTAAGGCATTGCTGGAAACGTGAATTCTCCAAAATTTCAAATTTCTAACTCCTTTTGAATTTGAGGATCAGTCAGGGATACCCTTTCTCCTTTTCTTATACAGAATTTCTCTAGATCTGCAGTTCCCAAATCCCGGGCCATGAACAGGTCTGCAGAGCTCCGCCCCTGGCCTGTCAGTGGAAAAATTGTCTTCCATGAAACTTGGTGTGGGGGGGCGGGGGTGGGGGGGTGCAGGGGAAAAGTTGTGCATAGCAGGAGGTGAGCAGCCGCAGAGGGAGAGGGCGAAGCTACATCTACACACACAGGCTCCCCATCTCCTCCCCATCGCTGCTTGTATCACCACCTGAGCACCTCCCCCACATCCATGGGTCCATGGAAGAATTGTCTTCCATCAAACTTGGGCGGGGGGTGGGGGTGGTGGGGCGCACAGCAGGAGGTGACAGCAGAGGGCAAAGCTTCATCTACACAGCTGCTCCCCATCTCCCCATCGCTGCTTGCATCACCACCTGAGCACCCCCCATCCATGGATCCATGGAAGAATTGTCTTGCATGAAACTGGTCCCTGGTGCCAAAAAGGTTGGGGACCTCTGCTGTAGGTGTCAACCTTGAAAGAAGTGTCAACATTCCTGCTTCTTTCTGGTCTGAAGGCATGCCCCAAGGCCTTCGCAGCGGCTCTTACTCCTTCCTAGAGTCTCCTTTCCCTGGGTCTTACCCCGACTTATTGTTCAAGTAAGTCTCAGCTTAAATGTCACTTTCACAGGCTGGATGGCCACCTGAAGCAGCCCTCAGTCACTTCCATCCCATCAGCCAGCATTAATTCATTGTCTGTCTTTGTTGTGTCTTCTAGTTGTTCAATGTCCAGCATTCCCACCGGCCCATAAACTCGCTGAGAGTAGGGACCCTGCTTGGTGCATTCCCAGCAGATGGAGCAAAGCCTGGGACACCACAGGGGCTCAGGACGTGTCTACAGGATGAAGGTGGGAACGAGGGAACATTCAGATGGCCCCTCTAGAATGCCGGAACCTCTGCACCTCCCTGACTTTGCTCCTCTGTGTTCTCTGCCGGACCACCCTCTCCTTTCCCTCCTGGGAAACCCTGCTCAGGCTTCAAGACTCTATTTAAGGTGCTCTCTCCTTCCCGGTCTTTTCCAGTTCCACAAAGCAGAATTCCTGTCTCTATCCTCACTGGGTTTGAACTTGTAGTGCACTGGCTTGTATGGGTTATGGCTCTCTGTCTCCTTGGCAACTCTCTGAGCTCATAGAGGCCAGAAACTTTGTCTAATTCTACTTTGAACCTCTCACAACAAGCACAGTACCAGGAATGTAAAGGTCTTCACAAAGAAATGGATTGAACAATTAAGCTATCCTTCTGTTTTGGGGAGAAGGCCTTGTCTTTCATTAGGGAAGTAACCCTAATGTGTAAGTAACCACGACAGAGAACCCTCTCAGAGAGGTGGCGGGGCCGCACAGAGGTCACGCCGCCCTTCAGCTCTAATCCCCATAATGCTCTTCAAGCCATCCCCATTTTACAGATAAGGAAACTGAGGCTCCAAGAGATTAGGTAGCATGCCCACTGTGCTCAGGTAGTACGGAGCAGTGGTGGGATTAGAACCCATTTTGAAATGAGGTCAAACCCCACACTCCTTTTGCCAACCTTGAGTATGTTTTGTTGAGCTTTAATGCTCACTTGCCATTTTGTTGAGAAGTTCCCAATGGATATTAATTTCTATATTGATTCTGTGCTGGTCACTCAACTCAAGAGAGAACATGTCTTACTGCTGGGGGCAGGCAGAGCTGGTAAAGCTAAGTCACTGCTATGTATGTTATTTTAAATTATCCTTTCCACAGACTTTAAAGCATCCCAAATCCTCATAATTGGGCAAGAAAAACAAAGGAGAGGAAGAGAGAAAAAATCGAAAGAGAACGGAAAGGGGACTAGTGGCAGAGTATCCGTAACTGCACAAGGTCATTGGAGGCCCTGGAAACGCCACCAAATTCGATGGCTTTGGGAAAGGCTGCCTCGGTGTCCCTAACCACAACAAGACCTTCTTAGCACCTGCCCCAACCAGTTCTGTGCAAATCAGGAAATGGAAAAATGACATTTTAAGTAGAAATTCCTCTAGGAAGGAACTCTTAAAATAATTATGGTGCATAGTACCATCACTGTCACCTGGCTAGCCCTTTCCAAAGCTTTCACAATGTCTTTGACAATGTTTTTAACCAATTAAGCAGTGGCATGCCCTGTGCAAAACCCATTTACATCCCATGTGGCTCTGGTGGTCAGACGTCCTGGGGAAGGCAGGTCCAAGTCCCCGAGAGAGAAGCTACCTCAGGTGACAGCTTGAGTTTGCCTAAAGCCAGTATGAAGCAGGGAGGCAGGCGTGCTTAGTACAAGTTGTGGAGGACTGTGAGCTCTTCTCAGACGACATTTAAACACAAATCCGCAGAGCCCTGGGTTAGTCATCATCTCTCTCATTTGCAAACTGGTTAAAGGCATGAACATGACATCCAGGGGCATCACACTCTAGAGGGGATATTCATGGACACCCCCCCCACACACTCCACCTGAGCTGCCATGTGCTGTCTACCCCAGGAACTTTAAGCACAAGTGATGTGGAATCACTTGGGCACCCGCTCTGCTTTCTCCTGCCCCTTATATGCATAATGTCTGAGAGGGAGTAAAATGCATCAATTTAGTCGCCAGTGGCCTCTTATTAAGTCACCCCCTCTAAGAAAACCTATAATTATAGACGGATAACCAAAGAATACGCACCAAATATGAAAATGTGAATTATGTGGCATTAAGGCACACAATGCTTGGGGAAGAAAGACACTAGAGTGTGAGAAGAACTAATCCCCAGCCAATAAAAATTCTGACAATTGCGTTTTCATCCATGGGCTGCTGAGCGAGCTGTGGAAATGGCAGAGACTCAATATAAATCTTTCCCCCCTTTTATTGAAATGAAAACATCCTTATATATTATATATACTTAGGATGTCACCAATTTTGGAGGTAATCTTTTAGGTTAAGTATGTTCCCACATTAAACTGACAATTATCCTTCCTTCTTTTCTTCTATCCCCCTGACACTCAACACGCTGGATTTTTGCTTCATGTTTTATTTATGGGAGGGAATGAATATGCAGATTCACAAAAACTTAAAAACTCATAATTATTCATAAAGGGCTTTAAGGTTATTTAGTACATTTTTTCATGAAACTCTGGGTTTGAGGGAATGCGTATTTGAAAGTTGTTGGAAGTAGAGCAAGGTTAAGTCCTGGTATGAAGAGTAATCTGAAAATGATCTAACTCTTGGAATAAAAGTATCTGTCAGTATTCCTAATCTATATTTAAGTGAATAATGGACATCAAGGCCTTGCAAATATATTCAAGCCTGGCCCGGCAAGAAGGAAGATTTGCATATCCAATGCAAACAGCCAATGCAGGAAGAAATGTCTACTTAGGCATCCTTGATCACTAAGCCAATATAATAAAAGACAGATTTTTGTTTGTTTGTTTGTTTTTTGGCCATCTGTATGGTGTTATGTGCTTTTACAAATATGCTGAAGTCTAGAAAAAGTTAACACCAATTGGAAATGGATATTTCTTCTGGAGCAAACGGAGAGAATGAGGTGGTTGCAGTTGATGGAGACCACGGAGCATCTGTGAACAGCTGTCAGGATGGAGTCTGCATAAACATTCCCTTATCTGACAGTGACTTTGACTCTTCACCCAGCTCACAATGAAGAATATTTTGATGAGGAAGGCACCTTATTGAAGAAACTTTGGGACGTCTGGTCCAAAACCATTGATCAAGGGATGTGTTCTATTCTTGGAATGTTCCCATCGGAAGATCTGGAAATGTTCGACAATGAAATGCAGGTAGGAGGAAGTCCATTGGTGCTTGGGAAATTCCTCTTTCTAGTGGAGGGGGGCAGGGAGATAGAATAGAAAGAACGTGGCTAAAAAAAGAAAAGAGACAACATCTACCCTTAAACAGCTGTGAGATAAAATGAGATAAATGGGTATAAAATATCTTGTACAGCATCTGGCACATAGTAGGTACTGAAGAGATGACAGCTCTTTTTATTGTGCCATGCATTTTGCTGTAGGCTTTCCATTAATGTCTTAACCTTAGGTGCACATATATACTCACACACAGAGATGTGGATCTACAGAATCTCAGTAAGCTTTGCATTAAATGCAGAGATGGCCAAATGGAATAGGTGTTAATCTAGTTTTATCACCTAGTGCGTATTAAATTATTTGAAATAATATTGTATTTACCAAAGGCTTATAAAACATAAATATATATGAACACAGAGCTGTCTTCACAATTAGACTCAGTCTGCTTGAGAGAGGAAGGAGAAAGAGTAATCCTCTTTTAGCAGCTTTAGAGCAAAATATTTCTTTCATGCCCCCTCGTGTTTATGTTCAGAGATAATATAATTGCATATTTGGTATATTTGAGGCTTTTTCTTCAGAAACATGTACTTCTTGGTGGGCGTTAAGGTGGAGAGGTGGCAAAGGAGAAACTGGGGAAATATTCCTAGTTCATTTGGGGTAGGCAGCTCTTACCCAGGACTCTCTCCCCAAATGACACACAGCTATGGAAGCCAATTTTTCAGATGACTCAATAAAAATACTGATAAATATTTAAGTCTCTTAAATACAGACATAACCTGCAGACATGACAGTTTGAGCAATGAGCTCCGTGGATTTCCTGAGAGTGGAATATATGAATAAGCTCTTAGATATCTCAATTGTTCACTGAGCAAGCAGAAATGTCACGTGTCTGGCTGTTCCCCACTTCCCCTTCCTGCCTAGAAATGGTATCTATTGAAAAAGTTTGAGTAATCCTGAAGATAATGCTATATATGTGTTGTATTGTTCCTTCACAGAGAAAGAAACATGTAGAATTTTTACAGCTATATTTGATTAACCTATATGGTGTTGATTGAAAAATATATATATATGCATAAGTATGTGTGTGTGTGTGTGTGTGTATATATATATGTATATATATTCCCACCCACCCCCGGCTTACTCTTACAATAGATAGCTTACTCTTACAATAATGAAGCACTGCTCCAGTAGCAAGTTCTGCAGACTTTTGAGAAGGCTAGCCCTATCTTAGTTTTAAGGAATTGACCCATTAAGCTTTGGGGAATTGGCATACTGACAAATCAAGTCAATATTTACAATTCTCAGCTACAGCTCTAGGGACTTAACAGCGTGAGTTTAGATCTTGGTATTTGAAGACAAAAGGTCTCTCTGTCTTTTCTCTATGGTGTCTTTGTAGAATTCAACATCGCTGGTGAACTCCCTCAAGAATCTGCCCTCCCAAGACTCCTGTCTGGGAGACTCATAACTCTTTGGCAGGCTCCTAAATGCTCCCATTTGGTTTTCTCACTGGCTCCCCTTCCCAACATGGTGGTATAGGTGGCATTACCAGGTTTCCAGGTCTCCTAGACTTATAACCAGGGTGTCATCTTTGGGTCTTCCCCAGACAGCTACTTGGACACATCTCTAATATCCATCCATTCTTCCTCACCTCCATCCTGCTACCTAATATAGGCCTCACCAAGTCCTGCCAAGACCTAGGTGGCTTCTCTGATCCAGCCACTGCTCCGGGCTGCTTCCAGAGTGCCCAACCCCACATACCACCTCATCAGCTACTCCTCACTCCTTCTCCACCAGGTACCACACAGCTTAAGAGACCAGAGTTTAAGTGTCTGCCTGGTTTTCCAGCTGCCTTCACCACACCCAGCCCGACTCCCCACCCCTGACTCCTCTCTTTGTCATGTGTAATAATCTGCAGGCACTACATCTTTTCTATTTCCTGTAAAACCCTGGATGATGCCGTACAAAGGGCAGGTTTAGACACGAAATGTCCATCCAAATCATACACAGTACCTGTTAATTTTTAATTTCACAACTCATACATTTTCCTTGAGAAAAATAGAAGTATGAAAAAGACCAAAGTCCTCTTTGAGCATCATCGCTAATCCAGGTCACCAACTGCAAGATGGCCACTTTTATATTTGCGTGTTTGTGTGTGTATGTGTGTGTGTGTGTGGTGGTGGGGAGACCGTGTTTCCTTCCAGGCCTTTGTCTGTATATTTGCACATGTGTATATTACACAGGTTTTGGGTACAGCTGATTGGGGAAAATGTCTCCTCTTTCTACTAAAGACAAACACTGTGGCGGTGATGGATTTCACAGCTTGAACAACTTCCTGCCTGAAATTTACTAAACTCTGTTACTCTGTGTCTTTGTCTCTGTGATCATCCCTCTAGCTTTGCTCTTAACATAACACACATCCTGATGCAACATCTCAATATCATGTTTACAACACTATAGAAAGTGACAAAGGGACTTTGTTGTTTGCTTGTTTGGGGGGTTTGTTTTTCCATTTCAAACACCAATGCTCCAAGGATGCCTCTGGAAAGGCTGGACTGACTGCCAGCTCTACCCACCCCCCACTTCCCAACATATTATAAGAGAGTGGCCAGATCAGCTTATGTTTGAGAGAAATCACTTCTGCCCTGATGAAGTGCTCAATAATGCTGTGGTTGGAACCAGAGCTCTGGATCCCAGAATCGGCTGGCTCTTGTGCACCCGCCTCTCTAACCGACAGCAGGGTCTTGGAATTTAATATACTTTCAAGTGAGTTTTAGTATGTGTGACATTTTTGAGCCAAAAGCTAAGTTCAGAGAAATGTCAATTTGGTGAGACAATTTTCAAGATGTGCTGTTGTATCTTAATGAGATCCTGATCTCAGAGGTAATGTAGTAGCTACCTTCTCTGTAAGGATGCAAATTTCTTGATTTCCTTTGAAAGCCTAGTAGTTAATGAATATAGCTAAGGGGAGAACCTCCTCTACCCACCCCCCCCAACTTGAAAAGGTCCCCCATACCTTTGGTTAAACTGAGCTAAATATGTTAATAAAAATCACCCAGTACTTTTCCTATCAAAAGTGGTCAAGTTACTTTGAGGGCTCCAGAGTTTAAACTACCCCAAGGGAAGGAGCTGACAGTGATAATATCATTCCCCTGAAAGTATTGGGTTTCTGTTTATTTTCAACACAGACAGCTGGTTAGTAAATTTATCCTTAAAAGGAGTGACCCTTTTAATGGTTCCACTTTATCTAAAAAAAGAGTAAACCTTTTACACTCGCTTCACCTCAGCTCCCCACTCCCCGTCCCAGTTGATGCACCTGGGAAATAGTTTTCACCTGCATTGTCAAGTCTGGTTCTTCGGGGGTGGCCGCCTGGATTGAGAAGGGATCTGGGGCCATACCTGGGCTCAGAGGAAATGAATGTTGTGATTGATTAGTGATGTCTGGGGCCATGACTGGTGATGTCTGCTAGGGAAAGGGCCTGGAAAGGACCAATCCTGATCCTTTATGTTACCATCTCTGTTAGCTTCCATGACATTGATTCATGAACTTTAGCCTTTCTCCTTTTTGGACAACAGAGCAAAGTGATCCTGACATTTCTGAGTTTCTCCAGAAGGACCTCTTAGAAATCCAGGGTTTCTAAGCACCACAGTCATCATTAGAGAAATCACAGTGATCATTAGAGAAATGATAGAGCTGAAACACAAAGAAGTTGTGTCCAGGGGAAGCCAGGAGTGAGGTTTCTCCTGTGTATTGGAAATGCTGGTGCCTGCTCTTTCTACGCTCTCAGACCTCAGCTTTGCTTAAGAAAACTTCTTTAAATTCCCAGTGTACACTGAGTCTTTAGTTCACATTAGTGCAAATATTTCTCAAAGGATGGATAGTAAAGGAATCACCTAGGCTGTGTGCTAGAAATGATGATTCTGAAACCCATATAAGGCCTTCTGAATCAGATGCTCTGGGGTAGGGCCTGGGAAGCTGCATTTACAAACTCCCCCAGGAAGGACCAACTATGTAATTAGTGAAGCCCAGTGGAAAATGGAAATTTGGAGTTTCTTGTTAAGAAATTATTAAGAATTTCAAGACAGCAGAGCGTTAAACCAAGCAGAGGGTCCTGCCAAGGAGAAGCCGGCCCTGCCTCCAAGTTGTTCTGATGTGTACTAAAGTTTTAGAATCCTGGGCCAGGCATAATAGCTCATGCCTGTAATCCCAGCACTTTGGGAGGCCCGAGGTGGCTGTAAGCCAAGAGTTCAAGAGCAGCCTGGGTAACATAGCTAGACTCTGTCTCTACAAAAACAAATTTTTTTTAATTAGCTGGGTGTCGTGTCACACACCTGTAGTCCCAGCTACTCGGGAGGGTGATGCAGGAGGATCATTTGAGCCTAGGAGTTCCAGGTTACAGTTAGTTATGATGGTGCCACTGCACTCCAGCCTGGGCAACAGAGCAAGACTCTGTCTCTAAAAACTATTAATAAAAATAAAAGTTTTAGAACCCTGAACTAATAGAGGTGAGACTATTCAGTCCATCCATCCATCTCAAGTGGTGGCAATCGGGAGGGGGAAGGGAGTGTCGAGCAAATGTCCAGCCCTCACCTATAACAGTGCTATAGGCCTAGAATTTCTCAGCCTCGCTCAGCACCCTGTAAGAACTCAAACACTCACATCATTTAAGTAGTTTCTGAAATCTCATCTCTCCCTTAAATGTTCCCAAGTTGACAACATGGAAAACTCATGGCCATTTCCACGGGATCCTCCCTGTCTCTTGACTCACTCAGTGAGTTATCTACTAAGTAGCGAACTAAATAAAGCCTGCACCTCAGCAGCACCACTAGAGGATTATTAGGAAGCTACTTGTACATCAATTCCCAAGGCTCATTTCCTCACTATGTGGTATAATTTGCCACCACTGAAGCCATTCATCAGGACACTGTGCTCAATAGCCCACGAGAAGGTTTGGAATTCAAGGCTCTACCTTGGACTGACCCCTGTGATGAAACATTGGCTCTTATTAAGTTAATAAATACCTTCTATTATAGAAGCAACAGATGCAGACTTCCAAGACATACAAGTACTCCTCTTACTATCCAGCCATGTCTTGCTCTTAATATTTTCATTGCTTTTGTATTCTTCTTTTTTCTGTGCAGAGCTCAGATTTGATTATTACCTTGCACATATTCCCTCAGTGACACCCTAGTGCCTATAGAATAAAATGTCCTCCTTAGTCTGGCATCTGAGACCTCATGCAGCTTATATCTTAAGGAGGACATAGACAATAAACATGTAAACCACAACATAACCCCACATCACGGTTAGAGCTATTTTAAAAACCCAGCTTGCCAAGAGAATAATGACAAGGGAGCAGGCAGTTGCTTTCAATACTGTACTCAGAGGTGTCCTCTTTGAGGAATGTCATCAGTCCATATCTTCAGTTTGCAAGTGACAAAAAGTAAATTCAAACAGTTAAAGGAAAGGAAGGAAGGAAGGAAGGAAGGAAGGAGGGAGGCAGTGCCTCCTTCTCATTGGTTCCAGAACTTCAAGGACTGACCCTGATTGGCCAGTTGTAAGTCACATGCCAATCTTTAAGCCAATCACTGTGGCCATAGCTAGGTCATGAGCCTCCTGGAAAGGGTTTGGCCTCTTCCTGCAAAATCTCACTTACTGAGGGTGGGGCAGGCTGGTTCCTCCCAAGGAAAATTTGGATTTTGTTACCAAAAGAAATGGGGAGAGATGTCCAGAAGGCATATACAAAGAGGTCTTGAAAAAGCTAACCATGTGCAGAGTTGAGTGGGAAGGAACATTCCAGAGAGGAGCAGCAGGGAAAATTGGCACATGAAAGGAACTAGTAGAAAGTTGGTGCGTCTGCAGTGTGGTGAACCAGGACACCAGTTACTTGAGATGAGTTTGAAGAGGTTGGTAGGAGTTAGATCACTAAAATATTCTAAACCAAGGGCATAGAACCCATTATGACTCTTCATAATATGTGATACATTTCTTTAGAGATCTTTTAGCAGTCTCCTTTTATTTAGATTTACTAAATTTTTGAGATTTGCAGCTACTCTGTTCCAAAAGGGACATACTATCTTTACATTAAAAATGGCAAAACATCACATTGTCACATTTGACTTGTAGGTGCTTGATGCTCATTAACCAATTATTTAAGAGGCTTTTGTTTTTAAGATGTGAGGAATGTATCAGGTTGTTATTGTTTCAACCAATTTATGCCTCCCAATTTCAATTTGCACAAAAATTCTAAATGCATTACAATGTTGCTAAGATTTCTCAGATTCAACCAGAAGAGGGGTATTTTATTTCCTGAGGATATGAAAGTTTGCCGGTATTAGCTGTATTTAGAAAATTATTCAAAAACTTCTCTGTAAGTCAGATTGAGCCCAATCTGGATTTTAAATATTTGCTATGATTTTAGCATTTCATCTGTTTATTTCTCAATATCTAGACAGATTAGACTAAAGTCTTTTCATCTCGAATGGCATGGCTACGCATTAAAATGAATGATGGGAAACTGACTTGACAACGTGTGGGTTTTTTTTTGGTCACCAATCAGATCACACTTTTCTTATTAATAGAAAAAAATACTTACATTGAAAACAATGAAGAAAACACAAAAGAACAAAGTTGTATATGACTTAAAACTGGTTCCCTGGGGAGGTGGCTGTGGCAACTTAGGACTCCTTGCACAAATATGCCAAGCATGAGAGGGCTGAGCTAGCAGACCCTAATAGTTGGCATCACTTCATTCATATCATATTATTGCTTTTACCCCATCATGTTCCCACCACAGTGCTTTTTCCAGTTTCCCTTGAAATAAGGCAGATGCCCCACAATAATCTATTACGAGTTTTTTCTTCACTGGAGATTTATTTTGGTTTTGTTGTTGTTATACTTAACATAACAGATGTTCTGGCATTTTTTCACATAATACCACTATGAATCTCATGTTATCCTTAAAACCCTACAAAATTTTAGACAGTCCCTCTGAAATAACTTCCTCCTCCTTTGGAATTTTATCTTCAAGGAGGCCTTTTTCTCACTATTTGTAATGGTATATTAAAATGAAAGCTATGTAGAAAAGGAACTGTTTACTCATATGTTTTATGACTTTGAAATTAATTGCTGTTGAAAGATAATTACACCAATGGTGGACTGAGAGTCTACAGAGCTACTAAAAGGGAATAAAAACATTCCTTTTGATTTTTCTACTTCTGCTCCCAATTTAGAAGCAGGACTATGTAGAGATAGTAGATTTACTTAGGAATATTCTAAAGACAAGTTGCAGGTCTGGTTTTAATCAGGTGTGTTTGAGCCACAAATGCCTAAAACACACCTTCTGTATCCTTCTGGGAAAGTGACATTGAGAAGCTCTTATTTAAGGATCCTTGAACTTATTAGACTAAAGAGACTCCGACCTGGGTCCTTTCCCTGGTTGATGTCACCTGTCTTGGATGCATTTTCAAGACTAAGTTCATCCACAGTCAGCATAGTGGTTGGCTATTAGATCTGAAAAATCCTCAAAGCAGCCTAGATGGTTATTTGAGGGTGGGTTGGGGGGTTGCGTGCCATCTTCCTTGGGGGCTGACGGTACATTCACCTGGCTCTTTGTCCTCAGAGAGCAAGGTGAAGGCTCCTTGTTGTGTTTACTCTTCTGTCACCAGAGAGACTCAGTGCAATTTAAAGTATCCTCTGATGTGCTAAAAGCCTATAAAAAGGATGGTTAAACAAACAAAGCATTCAGTAGCCTTTCAAGCCAGCCTGGCCCTCTCTCCTAATTGTGTGGAGAGCTCATTGACAAAATTGATGATCCTTAAGTATCCATTTCCTCCTCATTAGGTCATTTCACAGCCTGAGAAAAGATTCAAGGGCTCCTCAAGGCCCACAGGTTAAATTCCAAACTCATCATTCAGCCATTTACTGAACTGGCATCAGCATTCACATTGTTTCCCACCTGTGCCCTCCGAGATGTCTCTTCGTCACACTGTCGTCACACTGTTCTACTCAGGAGCACACCTGGCTGAGCCTAGGACATTCTCTTTTTGCCTCCTCTGTTACTTCATTTGTAGCCCATACTTGCTATTCTCTTGACCTTGGGCACTTCGTGCTAACATCCTTACCCTTGCAAGTGACAGAAAATGCAAACCAAATTGGCTTAAAAAAGAAAAAAAAAGAACAAAGAAAAGAAAAGAATTTGTCGGTTCTTGTAATTGAACAGAGTCCAGGATGGTTGCTTACTTCAGGCAAGACTTGATCGAGAGTTTAAATGCTATTAAATGTTTTCCTCTCTCAATTCCTCAGTTCCGTATCTTTGGTGTTGACATCATTCTGTGACCCTTCCTGGGCCTAAGGTGGCTGCCAGCAGCTCCCAGGACTCTATCCTTCCATTTTCCTGCACAATAGGAAACAGGGAGATCTTGGTACCACATTCCCAGCTAAAGTCTCATTGACCATGGATAGGACAATATCATGAGCTGGTTGGCTTGATCGAAGCCACACGTTCCAATCTTGAGCAGAGGGTGGAGTCAAATCCATCGGAAGCACAAGGGCTGAGGGATCGGGGGAGGAGTCACTTCACAGGAGAAGAAGAGAGAAAGGACACTGTTAGCACAGGTGCAAATGCACCCTACAGCTGCAGTCCTCAACCCCCAGGCCACAGACCCAGTACCGGTCTGTGGTTAGGCACCAGGCCACACAGCAGGAGGTAAGCAAGCAAGTGAAGCTTCATCTGTATTTACAGCCACTGCCCGTGGCTTGCATCACTGCCTGAGCTCCGCCTCCTGTCAGATCAGCAGTGGCATTAGATTCTGCATTATGGTGAGTTGTATAATTATTTCATTACATATTACAATGTAATAATAATAGAAATAAAGTGCACAATAAATATAATGTGCTTAAATCATCCCGAAACCATCCCCCTCCAGCCCCCATGAAAATTGTCTTCCATGAAACTGGTTCCTGGTGCCAAAAATGTTGGGGACCACTGCCCTACAGGCTCGTCTTCCTTCCCAGTTATAAGCTAAGTTGAGGACAGAAATCTCACCTCCTATTTTGGGCTGAGCACCATACCCTGCATTCAACAGGTATTTCATGAAGGCATCAACTGATTAACAACTACTCACATAAACTTTTTGACTAATATCACCAAAACCAGAAAAAAATCAAGATTTTTAAAACTGCGGCTAATCAAAACCTTGCCTTGATGATTCTTTTCTTTTGACTGGCAAATGCCATCCCCCTCACAGTGGTTGTGTCTGTGGACACAGGCTCTGTTTAGGTGCCACACGTTTTAACAGGTGCCTGAGGCTGCCAAAGCAGATGGCCAGGCAGGATGCTGGCAGTTCCCTGGTTGAAGTTTCCTTTCAGTGTGAAGAAGCCAGACCCTGTGAGTCTGCCTACTACCCTCATCTCTAAGCCACGTCCTTGAGGATGGACTTTCTTTGGGTTCTCATTGATTTTTTTGGCTGCCTGGGATGCTGGCTTATTCAGCATCTCTGGTCCTGGGAAAGGATACATTTTTCTTTTTGTAGTGAAAGTCAATTGGAAGGGGAAGAAAAGTATTGTACCTGGGATTCTAGATGATAGAACGATAACATTTATTTACTTATTTAATAAAATATATCTGGATTATGAACTGAGCTAAGCACTAGGAAAATAAAAGGGAGCAGAAAGAGAAATGGTCCCTGCCCCACTGTCTTTATAGATGCGTTGCGGGAACATGCACTAACTAATTACCTGTGACCACAGCGCACTACACTTTCTTTTTATGCTCTTATTATGTTTGCAATGATATATTGGTGCAGTTATTTGATTGACGGATGTTTTCTCTTCCATTATGTTCAACAAGTCCCTATTTGTTGTAGCCTTGGATCCCTTCTTTGAGCAAAGTGCTTACCGCTATTATAGTACTTAAGAAATATTTGAAATACAGTCAACCCTGGAACAACGTGGAGTTAGGGGCACTAACCCCACTTCCCATGTGGGTGAAAATCCATGTATAACTTTTGACTTCCCCAAAATTTCACTCCTGATAGCCTACTGTTAACAGGAAGCCTTACCTATAACATCAACTGTTGATAAACACATACTTTGTATAGTTTATATATTGTATACTGTATTCTTACAATAAAGTAAGCTAGAGAAAAGAAAATGTTATTAAGAAAATCATAAGGAAGAGAAAATATATTTACTATTCATTAAGTGAAAGTGGATCATCATAAATGTCTTCTTCATCCTTGTCATATTCACATTGAGAAGGTTGAAGAGGAGGAGAAAGAGGAGGGGTTGCTCTTGCTATCTTTGGGGTGGCACAGGCGGAAGAAAATCCATATATGAGTGGGTCCACACAGTTCAAACCTCTGTTGTTCAAGGGTTAACTATATTTATTGATTGAATGGAAAAAAATGAATAAATACCTCATTCTAGGCAAGTCATAAATCTTATTCACCCCAACATTGTACCTGAGCTGAAATATAATACAATAGTTTTAAAAGTTATTTTCTTTAATTATTTTTATGTTTATATAATTAAAGATAATAAAACTTTACCTAACCTTCTCTAGATGCTGATTCTTATATTAACAATGGTCAATCCTAAGCATTTATATTATTAGAATCTATAAGAAAAGACCCATCATTCTCTACCTTTACTGCTTTTAATCTAAGAGGCAGGCAGAACAGATTTCATTCATTCATTCCACAAACACTGACTGAGCACCTAGTACTAAATTCTGGGCCCTGCTGTAGGACTTGAGATGTATAGTGAGCAAGACTCAGGCCCTGCTCTCATGAAGTTTGCAATTTCTGAGTATTCTGTGTGTGGGAAGTGTGTATGAACATGGCAGAGTATGTTCGTTTCTTAGGGCTGCTGTAACAAATCACCAAAAACTTGGTGACTTTATTCTATTGCAGTTGTGCGGGCTGGAGGTCTGAAGTTAAGGTGTCAGCAGGGTTGTTCCCTGCTGGAACCTCTGAGGGGAATCCATTTCACGCCTCTCTTCCACCTTCTGGTGGCTGCTGGCAACCCTTGGCGTTCCTCGGCTTGCGGACACATCACTCCAATCTCTTGCCTCCACCTCCACATGGCCCTTGCCTCTGTGTCTCTGTCCCTGATTTCCTTCTCCTTTCTCTCAGGGGCACCGGTCATTGGATTCAGGGCCCACCCAACTCCAGGATGATCTCATCTAGCGATCCTTCACTTAATTACATCTGCAAAACCCTATTTACAAATAAGGTCACATTCACTGGGGCCACGGGTTAGGACTTAGACATATCTTTGAGGGGGACACAACTTAACCCACTGCAGGGAGTCTTGCTGAACTTCACTGCCAGCCCCTCTAATGTTCATCCCATGTCCAGTGGCCCTCGGTCCATTTTCTGACATCACGCCTTCCTGGCTTTCCTTCTGTGGCTTGGTGCTCAGACCTTCCCAACCTCACGTGCCCCAGCCACCCTGGTTCTGGGTCCTGGCACTCTGGTCCAGCCTGATTCAGACAGAGGGAATTCCACAACAATGACAAAGCCATAGATCACTGAGTGAATGTCTCTTAAAACCTTATAAAATCAAAGAGTAAAATAAAATTTCCATCAACAGAAATCATCTTGAAACCTTAACAAATTTTGTTTAATGCCCATGGTTTCAAAGGAGAGAAATAACTCAAGGAGTTTTAGCAAGGAATGACTACATTCTGATGGATTATTTGACACTGTACTACATTTATAAATTACAAGGGAGCAGATAAAATCTAGAAAAATTATCTATAGTTGAGAAGTAGGAAGAAGGCTGTGATCAAATTTCTGAGGCTGATCAGGACCCGACCCTGAGATGTCAGATAAATTAGGCACCCCCATCAGCTGTGGACCTCTCACCTAATTTAGAGAAGTGATATTCACAAACATTGTCAATATTTCCGAGTTTACAATCACACCTTTGACTGTTGACTTAAAGCATCTAGTTTGGTTCAGGCTACTGGTGATGTTTACACTTTGGAATCTATTATGCATAGAAAAATTAGGGATTATCTCTGACCTGGGTACCACATATTCTTATGCAAAACTAAGTAGGGTTATTTATTCATTTAATCAATTCCATATGTTTGCTATCATCATCACCATGTAGAGCAGATATGATTTCTGCTGAGGTCAAACCAACATCGTCCTGTGCATGGGGATCGTAGGTCTAAGTGGGAACACAGATCGCCTGGTTGGCATTCAGACAGCGTGGAGCCTTCCTGACTTTTGCCACACAATGGAATCTTTTTTTTTTTTCCCCCGAGAGGTCATTTGCCATTCAAAAACAGAATCAAGAGAAGAGTTTTCTCCTTTGTGAAAATAAAATGTTGGGCCTTATATGTGGGAAAAATTTCACTTTGAATTTGCTTTGTCGTTCAATCAGGGGTATATGGAGGAAGAGAATGTAGACATTGGTGAAGAAAGACTCGTGAGTATTGCCCCAGGGAAAATTGTGACCCAAGAGATTGCGTTCAGTTCTACAAAATCACACAGAACACAATTGCCGACTACGTTCCAGGTGCTGAAGGAGGCTCTGGTGATGCAGAGATGAATTGTTTACCCAGCTAGCCCTCAAGGAGTTCTGAGACAGACAGACACACACGCACGCACGCACACACACACAAAATATGTGCATGATATGTGGTACACATAAAGGCTAAGCGCATTTGGATGAGAAGCAGTTGATTCTGTGAGGTTGATGCTGGGATGGAATAAAGGAGGAGAGAATAGAAAAGCTCAGAGAAGGAGTGTTTTAACTTATTCACAGATTTAGTGAAAGTCAACAGATTTGGGGCAAGGCAGGTGGACATATTCCATGTAGATGGAATGACAAGTGTGGTGTTCTCTGGCACCATTGAGCCTTTCCTGTGGCTGGAATGTGGGGGGTATGGGGCAAGGATTGGCAATGAGGGACCAGGGTACTGACTTGATAAGGAACCAGAGAGGGGAAACAAAGGTGGCTTTTGAAAGACCTTTTAAGAAAAACAATGAATTTAGAGCTCTTTCCTGCAGATGATGGAGAGCCGGGAAAGACATCAGAAAAGAAATGGAACAGGATCAGAACAGTTTCAGAGAGGTGACTTAGAAGAGGAAAGGATGGTGAGTAGGGAGAGGTGGGGAGCGGATGGGCCCAGCAGGAGGCTGTTACACTCATCCAGCATTTGGGGACTTGGTGGGAAGAGACTGGGGCAGAGATGAGGAGATGATGAGTTTGAACCTGTGCACATCGAGGTTTATCTGCCCGTGGGGACTCAAGAGACCACGCCCGGCAAGCAAGGACACATGGCTCCAGAACTCAGTGGGGATAGGCTCTGACAGCTCCATCAGTGTCTCTTTGAATGTCATTCAACCCATTCAATAAATATTTGTGCAGCATCTAGTATGTATGAGGCATTCTGCTAGGCACCAGGGATTCCGAGACGAAGAATGAATGAATTTCCTTGAGTCCAAATGAAAATCCAGAAAAAAATAAAGAGAAAAAATTGTTTTCCTTTCTAGGGATTAAAGAAAAATCTTGAGATACCATTTCCTAACTATTAAAATAGCTTTTTTCCAAATGACATTGCCCAAATGCTGACCAGTTGGAACCTAATCTGCATGCGCCTCCATTACTGGCAGCATCATGCACCTGTATAGCTTCTACTCAAGCTTCACCATGTTCCTGCCTGCCTGGCACTTTGGGGGCATTCTTGCTGTGTTTGGGAAATTCTCAGCTTCATGGGACCTGCCTCCCTAAGCAGCAGCCAGATGCTTCAGCCTCCACCCCACCCCATTTCCACTGCAGATAGAGCTCAAGCCTGGCCCTGGCCTCTTCTAGCCCAGAAAACTGAGCAACTGAGGCAGGATGCTCTGCACGTCCATACTGCTGGTGAAAGGGTGGCAGTGGAGCCAGGTCAAATACTGGGGCACGGTTGGCACTAGATGGGCAGCAGCAGGGCAGTGGGGTGGCTCCCAGCAGGCTGGTTCCTGATGTCTACGGGGAAGCTGAGTGCTCAGTGGGGGTTTGGGCAATGCCATCTCGTAATGCCAAACAAATTAATGCAAACTAAGTGTCCAGCTTTCGGGGAATAGTTTAGGAGATTATTATGGTCCATCAATAGAATGGGGTCTCATGGAACCATCATGATGCTAATTTTCAAAAGCCTGTTGAGGTGTGGAAAAAATGCCTCAATGATGTGTCAAATATGTTCCATCCATTAGAACAATATGCAAACTACTCTGTAACATGCAAAATGTGTGCCTGTGAAAGGTTTTTTCGAAACAAGAAACTAGCCTAAGATGGTAGAGCTGTGAGGGCTGTATTTTTTAATTTTAGAGAAAAGCTTCTTTGAAGACCACCCTTCCCTTGGCCCCCACACCTGCAATGGCAGGAAAGAAAAGGGAGCTACTGCCAGACCCCCCATCCCTCCCACGTCTTCCTGGTGGTCCTGTACCCACCCTGGTGATGTCATCGGCCCCTTCCCAGCCCTGACACTGTTCTATTGTGCCCGCTAGAACTCACAGCTGGCCATCCTCAGCCTCTCCTATGAACATCCTCCACCTTCTTGCCCTGACTGACCCCTGGCTCCCCTGGGGGATGGCCAAGTAGAGGCTAGTGTCTCTTCCACAGCCTTAGGCAGGCTGGCAGACGAGGTGGTGAGGGTGAGTTGAATTCTCGGCTGCTTGCTTCTATTTTCTAAGCAGGTAAAAGTGAAGAGGGGAGAGGATGTGTTGGAGGCTGAAGACAGGAGAATGTAGTGAGGGGTGTGGTCCCTTTTGCCAAATTAAAGCTCATCCCAACACATATCCTTGCATGTGTGTGTATACACACACACACACACACACCACAGAGGTTTGAACAATTTCAGGGTAATGCTCAGAAGCTCTGATAATTCAAGGGCCTCTGAGAACTAAGATTAAGAAGCCCTGTTCTAAAGAAAAAAAGATCAGCTAAAACAGAATTCACATAGCAAAAACCAAAGCCAAAAGAACCTTCATGGAAGGAAAAAAAAACGAGCATAAAACAAGATGATGCAGGTATCGCATTGTGCAACTCACATCAATAAAAGTGAATGTGTTCAATACCTTTACAAAAGCTAAAGCCTCTGATTGGGTTAAAAAACAAAATCCAACTCTTGCTTTTTATGAGATGTATACTACCACGACCCCCCAAAAAACATGTTATGTTGAAAATAAAAGTTGAAACAAAAACGTGGCAAGAAAATATCAAATAAAATAAAGCAAGGATGAAATATTAGTCTCAAAGTACAATTTGAATCAAAAAAATTAAATGAATAAGCAGA
Organism: Daubentonia madagascariensis; assembly: GCA_023783475.1. Lineage (NCBI taxonomy): Eukaryota > Metazoa > Chordata > Mammalia > Primates > Daubentoniidae > Daubentonia > Daubentonia madagascariensis. The sequence continues at coordinate 24,132,791 of JAKFHU010002573.1, forward strand.
GGTCATTCTATGTTGGCAAAAGTAACAATCCATAATACAGCTTCTGAGTTCTATTTTCTTCCCCAAATAAGCTCCCTTTACTAGATAGACAGAAAAATAATTTTAAAGGCTTTGCATTTTGTAAACTACTTTTAAGATTTTTTTAGAGCTACAATGCACAATACAGTTTTATCAGTTGTGTACCTTTAAATGTTCAAAATCAAAATACAGAAGATAAAACCTGTTAAAATACAATAAGAAATGGATAGACTAATTTTTGGATTGGGTATTTTTAACACGCCACTCTTGGTCGTTGTCTGATTAAGTACATTAAAAATCAATAAAGAAAAAGTATTTCAATAATAAACTAAATAAAGTTAAATCTATAGCTATAAACCTTGTATCTTAAAAACAAAATTCAGTATTATTCAATTTAAGTAAAAATATGTCTTTTATGCATAGAAAAATTGTTGGAAAAATATACAGCAAAATGTTAATAGTTATAATCTCTGCGTAATGCGATTACTTGGAGGAAGCATTTTCTTTTTACTATTTTCTGTATTTGTCAAGTCTTTTTACAACTTGTAAATCACTTTTAGGATAAGAAATAAAAACTAAATTAAAAAAAAAAGAGTTCTAGAAGATGTTCTTTAATATCCCTTTTCTCAGTTCAAGAGCCCTCAGTGTAAACATTTTTTTCTTTCAATGCCAGGAACCATGTGAAAGTTGTACAGAGATTTTTGCCAACACACCTGCACTGGAGGGCTTAAGTTGTTTTCCAGTTTATTTTTCTCTTTGTGGCATGTCCAGTTGTATGTGGAAAATTCTTCACTTTCGTCTGATGCAGAAATTATTCAAAGATGCCAATTTCCCCATGGACTGCTTTCTCTTTCTACATCCCAGGCAGAATTTCTCAAAATTGTACATAGCAATCCAAAAGAGGAATACTGTGTTTGAATCATCAGGCAGTTTGCAGGTGGATGGTGAGTTCCAAGCCTAAGGAAAATTCTCGTGGGTGAAGAACTTCTGCAGGATATCATATGGCATAACCAATAGTGTAAGAAAATTCCAGAGACTGACGAAATGGTTAGTAGGGAAAAGAGCTGAGAATTCTCCTCCTCATACTTGGTTCCTTTGTGGCCAGTCTTTACCAGAAGAAAAGAACAGGTGCAGGGGGAGTGTCCCCTCAGAATATGCTGGTTGTATTCAACGTCTTTGCAACCAACACCAATGAAAGGAACTGGGTGCAGGGCAAATTCAAAAGCAGAAAGCAAATAACATGATAGAATATTTCTCAAAAGATTTAAGAACAAAGATCTTCCCTCCTCCCTCCTCACAAGCAGGAACCATAAATTACAGGTGGACATTCAGAAAGTAGTAACTTCTTAATTCAAATTAATTTTTACTGATTTGGCCACAAAGGTTTAGGTATACTTTAACAACAACTGATTTCAGCTAAAAGTAAAGAGAAGTTCTATATTTCTTCATAATAAAGAGTTTCAGTGCTTCTATTCCATTGCAGGTTCAAAGGCAACTCAAGGTAGATACTGGAAGTTGTGGGAGAAATGAATGAAAGTATCATGTGTAATTTATATGGTAGCAGCAGTAATATATATTAATAGTATATAGGTGGAGTATATATCTCAACCAACCCCTTCACTATTCATGAGACTTGTCTCAGTATCATCGTCCAACCCGGATTATGAAGAATAGTACCCAAGAAAGACATCTGGATGACTCACTGCACTGAATCAGGTAAATCATTAATTCAGTGCCTTCCAACCTTCTTGAACATAAGGACACTTTTCTTTTACACTTCAAAACACTTCTTCAATATAATTGTAATTTTTAATGTTAATTGTGACATTAAGACTAAAAGCTACTACGAGTTCAATAATAATTTAAAATTCAGCATAAACTCATCTATAGCTATTTCAAAAAGAATTGCATTTGTCCAATATATAGTAATTTGGGGGTCTGTAGATAGTGCTTCTAGCCAGTGTGGATTCACACACCCCTGGCAGTATTGCTGTGGCCCTGCCAAAGTCTATGGCCTCAGGGAGATTCTGGAAAAAATCTTTGTCATAGTTATTAATGCTGTTTCTCCAAAATATCTGATTCTCTTCCCCCTTGGTACAGGGTAGGATTGCACTTCCCTGACCTTCTGAGTTATGTATAACCAAGTGATTTGCCTTGGCCAATACACTGTGAGTGGAAGTGACCTGTGCAATTTCCTGGCAGGGGCCTTTAAGAGCCAATATGTGGTTTGTCCTCCCCCTTGCAAAGATCCAGATGGTGTGAGTTCCATCAACCAGTCTCTGGCTGAGAATGACATGGAAGAAAGCCCCCAACCACCCTGGCCAAACTAAGATGATTATGGAGCTTTAGCTGGAAATAACCCTATGTTGTGCTGAGATGTTAAGGCTGTTTGTTACTGTAGCATAACTAGGCTGATCCTCACTCGCACAGTCCTTTAGGATGGATGGTCATTCATTCTTTATGAATACGTCCTCCAGCCAGTGTCCCCATGACTTATGCCAAAGTAGTACATATTACCCAGTTAGCCTAAGATCTTCCTTGTCATCATCTGTGGCCTCATAGAAGATTCCTAAATGTATTTTCAGACACTGAACTACCATCTCCTATGATTCCAGATTTTTTAATCTTTAGAAATGTTAGCCAGGAAGGTTTTTGGCTGCTAACTAAGGAAATTTTCTAGTGGATAGAAAGGATGCAGGGAAGAAATAACTGATAATAACAATAAAACATGCTGGGTTGAACGTGGAGGCAAAAGGGAGGAAGCGAAAGCTCAAACTACTCAGATGGGATTCAGGCAGGTTTGAGGAGAGTAGCTTGATCTGGAATCAAGATTTTATCTAGAAGGGGCTGAGCAACACCAGTCCTTCCAGTTCAACCAACAGCCCCCGGTGTCCTGTCAAGATTTCTTCAGGCTGCTTCCTGTTGTCCCTCAACCCATTTTCCATTTGGTTAAAACCTCAAGATCTATCCGGACAAGTCTGGCCTTCTCTCTCCATTCGTGTGGTTACGACATTGGTATTTTCTAAAGCCCACTTTTAAGATACTTGGCCTGCAGAGAATCGATTTTAATACTATTCACAACAGATCCAGGAGGGGCAGGTTTCTTTCCATGGAGAAACATGGTAGCTGTTAACCCCAGGAAACTTTGGAAAATGCTAACGTCCGGGCACCACCCCATGTCAATTAGATCAGACTCTCTGGGGATAAGAGTTTCTGAAAAAAATTAGTAAAAACACCTTTTAGTTTGGTCATCTGTAGTCTTAGAAAATAATTGATGATAATTCTGTTCCTAGAAACTTTCCTTATTTTTAAGTAAAATTGAAGGTTGAAGAAAGAATTGTGCCCCAACTGTCTCTCTAACAAGTAATTCCAAATTCATTTCCAAATGCCTGGACCAAGACTCTAACCTTCATATAGCTTTGGTCGTCGTTTGTATTAGGCACCTGTTGCTGCCTGACAAATTACCACAAACTCGGTGGCTTAAAACACTCATTTATCATCTCACAGTTTCTGTGGGCGAGGAGTCCAGCACAGCTTAGATGCACCCTGTGTTCTGGATCTCAAAAGAATGCAGTCGGGGTATTGACTGAGTTGTTTTCCTCTGTGGAGCTCAGAGCCTTCCTCCAAGTTCACGTGGTTGTTGGCAGAAGTCAGTTCTTTGCTTCCGTAGGACTAGGGCCTCCTTTTCTTACGCGCTCTTATCAGGGGGCTGTGCTCAGCTCGTGCAGTCTACCTGCTGTGCCTAACGACATAGTCCTATAAACTGTTTTTACTCACAACACTTCTGACATCAAATATGTGGGGTTTTTCCTCACACTGACTAATTCTCTAACTCTCTGGACACTAACAGAGTGTCCAACAATTCTATTCAATTCTGACATTGTCTACCTGGAGTTAGCTTCAGGTTCCACAAGTTAAGGGCTCAGTCCCACAAGACTGACCCTTCAGATGCCAGTGGCAAGTCCTGGACTTCTGACTGAGCTTTAAGTTCAGGGAGTTCCCCAATCCTGTCTTCATGTTCAATAATTTCCTAGAACGGCTCACCGAATTCAAGAAAGCACTTGACCTACACTTACTGGTTTATTATAAAGGACACAGATGAACAGGCAGATGGAGAGGCACATAAGGTGAATTCTGGAAGGGTCCCTAGCACAGTAACTTCTGCCCCATGGAGTTAGGGTGCTCCAACCTCCTGGCACCAACCCAGAAGCTCATCAGATCTTACTCTTCAAGAAGTTTACAAAGCTTAACCTCCAGCATCCCTTCCCCTTCCGGGAAGTCAGTGGATGGGCCTGAAAGTTCTCACCCTCTAATTACATGGTCTTTCAGGTGACCAGTCCCACTCAGAGTTTGTCTAGGGATCCCACTCTGAGTCACTTCATCAGTGTGAACTCAGACATAATCAAAAGGGACTCTTTATGAATAACAAAAGACACTCCTATCACTCAGGATGTTACAAGAGTTTTAGAAGCTGTGTGCCGGCAACCTGGGGTAAAGACCAAATACATAATTTTCACTCTATCACAATATCATGGGCTTTCATAGGTCCCCCCCACACCATGACAGCTGACTTCTTGAAGACCAGAAGGAAAATCTCTCTTTTAAGGCTTTCACCTGATTAAGCCAGGCCCACCCAGGATAAACTTTCTTTTCATTAACTCAAAATCAACCAACTTGGAACCTTAATTACACCTGGAAATTCACTTCACCTTTGCCATATTCTATAGATAAGAAGCAGATTGCCAAAAGGAGGGGATTATTTAGGGGTCATTTTAGTGTATGTCTGGCACATCTTTTTTTAAAAACCACTATAATATTTGCATATTTTTTTTTTTTACTTTAAAATATTCTTTTATTTTTTTTAATTTATTTTTTAAATTTCAGAATATCATGGGGGTACAACACTTTGGCCATACACATTGCCCCTGTTCTGCCCGTGTCAGAGCCACAATCGTGGTCATCCCCCAAACTGTGCTCCCCACATCCATTCAGTGAGAGTTTTTCCCATCCCTTCCACCCCCCTCCCGCCCGCCCGCCCTCAGATGAATGTTATTGCCCTGTGTGGTGTAAGTGTTCATCAGTTAGTACCAGTTTGATGGTGAGTACCAGTGGTGCTTGTTTTTCCAATCCTGTGACACTTCGCTTCGAAGAATGGGTTCTAGCTCCGACCAGGATAATACCAGATGTGTTAATTCACTATTGTTCCTTATTGCTGAGTAATACTCCATGGTATACATATACCACATTTTATTGATCCACTCGTGTATTGATGGGCTCCTTGGTTGTTTCCACAACTTTGCAATTGTGAATTGTGCTGCTATGAACATTCGAGAGCAGATGTCTTCATTATAAAATGTCTTTTTTTCTTTTGGATAAATACCCAGTAGTGGGATTGCTGGATCAAATGGTAATTCTACTTTTAATTCTTTGAGGTATCTCCATATTACTTTCCATAGAGGTTGTACTAATTTGCAGTCCCACCAGCAGTGTATGAGTGTTCCTATCTGTCCACATCCCCGCCAACATTTGTTATTTGGGGATTTTTTGATATGAGCCAATCTCACTGGAGTTAAGTGATATCTCATTGTGGTTTTGATTTGCATTTCCCTGATGATTAGAGAAGTTGAGCACTTTTTTATATGTTTGCTGGCCATTATTCTGTCTTCTTTGGAAAAGTTTCTGTTCATGTCCTTTGCCCATTTTTTAATAGGGTTGTTTGATTTTTTCTTGTTGATTTTCCTAAGTTCTGTATAGATTCTGGTTATCAGCCCTTTATCAGAGGTGTAGCATGCAAATATTTCCTCCCATTGTCTGTTCACTCTACTGATAGTTTCCTTGGCTGTGCAGAAGCTTTTTAATTTGATCAGGTCCCATGTATTTATTTTGTTGCTGCTGTGATTGCTTTGGGGGTCTTATTCATAAATTCTTTGCCTAGGCCAATGTCCATAAGAGTTTTTCCAACGTTTTCTTCGAGAATTCTTATGGTTTCATGTCTTAGGTTTAGATCTGTTATCCATTGTGAGTTGATTTTTGTGAGAGGTGAGAGGTGTGGGTCCACTTTCAGTCTTCTACATATGGCCATCCAGTTTTCCCAGCACCATTTGTTGAATAGGGAATCTTTTCCCCAGTGTACGTTTTTCTGGAATTTGTCAAAGATCAGGTGACTGTATGAGGTTGGTTTTATATTTGGGTTCTCAGTCCTGTTCCATTGGTCTACATGTCTGTTCTTGTGCCAGTACCATGCAGTTTTGGTTACTATAGCCTTATAGTATAGTTTGAAGTCTGGTAGACAGATGCCTCCCAATTTGTTCTTTTTGCTTAAGATTGCTTTGGCTAGACAGGGTCTTCTCTGGTTCCACACGAAGCGTAGAATAATTTTTTCTAGATCGGCAAAAAATGATGTTGGCATTTTGATAGGGATTCATCGATTCTGTAAATTAATTTAGGTAGCAAAGCCATTTTTACTATGTTGACTCTGCCTATCCAAGAGCATGGTAGGGCTTTCCATCTATTTACATCCTCTGCAATTTCTTTTCTCAGTGTTTCATAATTCTCTCTATATAGGTCTTTGACCTCCTTAGTTAGGTATGTTCCTAAATATTTAATTTTCTTTGTTGCTATTGCGAAAGGTATTGCATCTTTAATTTGTTTCTTGGCTTGATTGTTATTAGCATATATGAAGGCTATGGATTTGTGTGTATTAATTTTGTATCCTGAGACTTTGCTGAATTCATTTATCAATTCCAGTAATCTCTTGGTTGAATCTTTGGGGTTTTCTATGTATAATATCATATCGTCTGCGAATAGTGAAAGTTTGACCTCTTCTGCCCCCATTTGGATGCCCCTAATTCCTCTGTCTTGTCTAATTGCTGTGGCCAGGACTTCCAGCACTATGTTGAAAAGAAGTGGAGATAGTGGGCACCCTTGTCTGGTGCCAGTTTTAAGGGGGAATGCCTTCAATTTTTCCCCATTCAGTATGATATTGGCTGTGGGTTTATCGTATATGGCTTTAATAGTTTCTAGGAATGAGCCATCTATGCCTATATTGTTAAGAGTTCTTATCATAAACGGATGCTGGATTTTGTCAAAAGCCTTTTCTGCATCTATTGAAAGGATCATATAATCTTTGTTCTTGCTTTTATTTATATGGTGAATTACATTTATAGATTTATTTGCATATTTTCTTAATATTGTAATGGCTCAAACTAGACACTACCATCATCACCACTATTATCATACCATCTTCATCCTCATCCAAGTCATCCTCTGAATGATGGAGAAAGTACTTTAAGGATAGATTAGCCCCTCTTTCCTTGCCCATTGTATTGGGTTTATGGTCAACAACTCTGTGTCTCTGGCTCACTCATATTCAGCCTGTTCCCAATTATGAACACCACCTCCCCAGTCTTGTGAAAGTTCATATTTAAGATCCATGTGCAAGAATCAAAGATGCTTCCTCCAACTAAGAAGAACTCATTTGCCTGAAGAGACCCTAACAGATTCCCCATCCAACCAATGCTAGAATTCAATCTAGGTTAAATAACACAGATCCTGAAATGATGCTATCTCCTGAGATAACATAAGGGCTGGTGGTGACTGCTAGGCACAAGAGATATTACTAATTTGCTGGGGGAAGGCCATGGATAAAGATTAGGGAAGATCTTACTGCACAGATTTTAGACACTAAGCAGCAAGAGGAATGTCCTTCCTGGGTTCTTTGCAATCTAAAATTTTCAAATGTTTTCCCACATAATACAAAGCAAAGGGGGAAATATGGGATGCTGATTATTTGACATGTTAGCAGCAATTATGTAATAGATTGTAGCCACCTCCATGTCTAGTAAATGGGCAGTAAGAGTAAAAATAAAGATAGAGCAGTGTGGTAGAGGTATTAAACAGCACGCTAAAAATATTAAGACCTGGGGGAATTTTTTTTATGAGTTTCTACTTTTCTTAGATTCAACGTTGATATGTTTTTCTCATTTAGGTTCACTAAGTAATGTTTATTATTAATTCAAATTCTCAATATTGAAGGGGAGTTATTTCCCATATGGTTGACATGCTGCTCTGTAGGTTCATAAATTTGGAAGAGTTTTGATTAACACTGACAGAAAACCCTTTGAAAACATATGGCTGAGTATACATCATGTCATTTCTAATAAGATGACACATCCTTCTTCACTTTTCCCTAATAAGATGAGTTCAGTTGTATTGAAGAAACGTGATAATATTTTGTTAATTTTTCTTTATCAGAGAGAAAAATTGAGTAAAAATAACCTATTTTGTTGTTGCAGCAGACGCTGAAGGCATAGCAGATAGTTTGTGGGAATTAAAAAAAGAGAGAGCTACATCTAAGCATTTTTTATAGACCCAATTAACATGTTGTAAACGTGGAATGTTTTTTGACACCTCACGTTTCCTTCTTGATGACTCTGGTCCTGAAGCCCACGTAACTGACTAGAGATGCATCTTTTTCTCACCAGGTTTCAGAACTGGTCTCTTCAGGCCTCACTGAGCACAACTTTCATACCATTTTGACTCTAAAACGTTCCAATTCTTGGTAGCTTACATTTTCAGATGAACAATTACCTTTGTTCTTGGACTGACTTGTTTCTGTTTCTTCTGAAATCCATTGCAATAAATTCATTTTGAGAATTCTGACATGAGCTATTTGAAGAATATTTTTAAATATAAAAAACATGGAAAGCAAATTGGCACTTTGTATCAAGAATCTTAAAAAATCAAAGTCCATGCCTTTTTAACCCAGTAATTCCCCTTTTAGAAATCCACCATAAGGAAATAATTTAATATGTGAAGAAAAGTGTATTATCAAGGATGTTCATAATACTATTATTTATTATAGCAGAACACTCAGGAAAAAATTAAGTTGCCAGCAAATGGAAGATGGTTAAGTAAATGTTGGTCACTCACAGAATGAACAGCCATTACAAATCATTTACACGCTGCAGGATGATAACAAAAGATTAAAGCTGTACATGCTGCAGGATAATAATAAAAGATTAAAGCTGAAATGCTAGAGAAGATACAACACAGTACCTATGAAATACACACAATTATTTTTTATAAAAGGCTAAAGAGTATAAACTCATGTCATAAACTACTAAAATGGCAGCCTAGGAAAGAAACAAATGATTCTGCTGTACCAGGGCCAACCATGCCTCTACCTAGCACTGAAGAAAGAGAGTGAATTAATGAAACGCTAAGAAGAAAGAGAGTGAATTAATGAAACGCTAAGATGTCTCATTAATACCTCCTAATTTGGAGAGAAGACTGAGGGAGTGAGGGGGTTATATGGAGAAGGTCCTGAGAAAACTCTTCGCAAATTTCATCTCCTTCATGCCCCTCGGGTGTCAGCAGAGGGAGGAGGGGATGCCAAGGCCTATTGTTCTACTGTGTCAATTTAGGAGACAGCTAAAGATTGAACATAGGATACCTAACAGAACCTCAGAAGAAAGAGCAGAGTTATGTTTGCCCTAATAAGAACATATTGCATCTTCAGATTCCATTCCATGCTGCTAGGCTGAAAGAGAGGACAAAAGGATCGGGGTGGCTAACAGTTAGGTGGCTCTGTGTCTTCACACTCAGAGGAGAACATGAAAAAAGCCCCAGCTAATCTGGGAAGGTCATAAAAGTGGAATCACCCACATTCTACTGCGGCAAATAGAAAGTCTGGACAACCATGCAAATGTGTGTTAGAAAAGAGAGAGATGGGGGTGGGGGGAAGAGAGAGAGAGAAACAGAGAGAGAGAGGATGGAACAGAACACAGATGAGAAACCCAGTCTGGGAGAAAACAACTTGAAGAACAGAAGAAATAATTCCAAGCGATTCAGTGCTTCATGCTATAGAAGAACTTAAAAATATAAAGTCAATAAAACAAAGTAGCAAAGTGAGAATAATAAAATAACAGGAGAAGAAAAAGAAGACTGCAGCAATTAGTAAAACACTGAGAACTAAAACAAGAATTTTATGATAAACCAGAATTAGCAAGAAAGAGATGTCCATAAAAATTAAATTGCTGGAATGGAGAAAATCTTGAGATAATCCTCGTGCATGCAGAGGAAAAAGCAAAGAGAAAAGTGCTTAGGAAGAAGATGAGGGAGGAAGATGATCCAACATAAGGATAATTAGAATCCCTGAAGTAATTCTCCAAAAGCACAGAAAAAGTTCTTTCAAGACAAGATAATGAAGAGCAAAATCTTTAAAAACACAGGAAGAACTAGACCTGCAGACTGAAGAGGTACGCTGTGTCCCAGAGAAAAGCTGATAGGAGCCCACACGGAGACATGCTCTGGCGAAAGGAGCAAGCTGAAGAATGAGAAATTCTTCACATGCACGTGGCCAACAGGCGCGGGGCAAAGTGCTCAACGCCACTGATCACCAGGGAAATGCAAATCAAAACCACAATGAGATATCACCCCACCCCAGTGAGAAGAGCTCTTATAAAAATAAATAAATAAATAAATGGTGGCGAGGATGCAGAGAAAGAGGAACCCTTATACCCTCTTGGTGGGAACGTGGATTAGTATGGCCATTATGGAAAACAGTATGGATGGAGATTCTTCAAAAAATCAAAAGTAGAACTACCATATGACCTAACAATTCCATTACTGCATAAATATCAGAGGATATTTGGATATTATATGGAATTGAAGGAAGTTGATCTCATAGAAGTAGAAAATGGAATAGTGGTTACCAGGGGCTGGGGAGGGGAGAGGGAAGTGGGAAGGGGAAAGGCTGGTCTACAGGTGCAAAGGTACAGCGAGATAGAGGGAATAAGCTCTGGTGCTCTACTACAGAGTCAGGTGACCACAGCTAATAACAATAAGTGTATATTTTAAGATAGCTAAAAAAGAGGATCTTGAAAGTTGTCCCTGCAAATAAATGGTAAAGGCTTGAGGCAACAGGCGTGCTAACTACCCTGATTTGATGATTATACAATATACGCATTTATTGAAACATCACACTGTACCCCATAAACATGTACAATTATGATGTGTCAATTATATCAAAATAAAAAAATAAAAATAAAAAGGGGCCAGGCGCGGAGGCTCATGCCTGTAATCCTAGCACTCTGAGAGGCTGATGGGGAAGGATTCCTAGAGGCCAGGAGTTTGAGACCAGCCTAGGCAATAGCGAGACTCCATGTCTACAAAAATTTTTTTTTAAATTAGCTGGCCGTGGTGGTGCACACCTATAGTCCCAGCTACTCAGGAGGCTGAGGCGGGAGGATCGCTTGAACCCAGGAGTTGGAGGTTGCAGTGGGCTATGATGATGCCACTGCACTCCAGCCCGGGCAACAGAGTGAGACAAAAAAGTATAGCACATTCAATTATGTACAATACATAATACTTGATAATGATAATCTACCACTCTGTTACCAGTAGGTTTATGTAAAAAATAAATTAAAAAAGAATAAAGAACTTTTCAAACTATTAGGGAGTAAAAACAATCTACAAGCAAAGGGAAACTACAAGCTTGGTCCCCGACACTCTATTATTTTCAATGTTAGAAGATGATGGGGCAATTTTTACAAAGTTCTAAGGAAAAAAAAGATTTGCTAAAATCTTATACCAAGACAATTTATTGTTTTAATACAAAGGTCACAGAGAGCAATCTCAAACATGAAAGAAAAATTAGTGAAATATAGTATCCGTGACCCATTTTTGAAAAGAATTTCCAACAGAGTGAACCAGTCAACCAAGAGATAAATCAAATGTAGAATCAGTAATAGAAAAGTTGTGTTTAAAAGTACTGGTGAAAAACGATGAACCCAACTAAATATAAGCTAAGACTGTAAGTGAGAATTTGACTGCAGAATAGAATATACGCGTTATGAACTTGGGAAAAGTCAACAAACAATATAACCAATAAAATTAGGAGGATTGGTGAGGGAAATGGGAAGAAATATAAAAGAACTAATCTTATTGTCATAGCAGATGAATATTGTTCCAAAATAACATGTGTAATTAAACATTAATGACTCCATCTTCTTAATGTTTTTCATAATATTTATTTTAAAATTTATAGTGATCATTTAGGAAATAATCTCTCTTGTGATAGAGCAACATTAATGTGTAGTTTTAGAACCTCTTTATGTTTATTCAATTTCTTTTTATTCTGTGAAAAACAAGTAAAATTTTAAAATAGTGCTAAATGCAATGTGGTATCTTGGGCTGGATCATGGAGCACAAGAAAGAACATTAGTGGAAGAACTAGTAAAATCTAAATAAAACCCAGAGTTTAGTTAATAGTAATTATACAAACATTGGTTTCTTAGCTGTGGTAAATGTACCATTGCAACATAAGGTGTTAACATTAGGAGAGTCTGGGTAAGGAGTAGATGGGACCTTGTTGTATTATCTTTGCAACTTTCCAGTAAATCTAAATTAATTCCAATATAAAAAGTTTCTTAAAAAGTATTGTGTGTCATATCCATCTATCCTTTTATCTACATCTGTGTGAAGAATGAAGTCTAGGATAGTGTTTGTCAACATTTAACACTGGCTATTTCTGGGTCGTTGGCTTCAGGATGATTTGTTGCTTTTGCTTTGTATACTTTTTGTATTAATTGAAGTCAACAATAAATGATTATCATTTTTGTTACAAATGATAGGATTATTCCAAATTTTAAAAAAGGAATAAAAAATAGTGTTATAGTTGACTATTAACATGAAGAATGCTTATGATACAACAGAACATGAAAAAAGCAGAAGACAAAAACTAAAGTAGTCATAATTTTATTTTTGAAAGTGTATTTATGAAAAAAAATGACTGGAAGGAACTACATTAAGTTACTGCCAGTATTTACCTCTGGATTAATGACTTTTATTTTCTTCTCTATGCATTTACAAATTTTACAGTGGTTTAAACAATGAGTATACATTTATAATAACCAAAAAACAAACATTACAGTTTTACTGTTATGCAATGAAGTTGGGACTGGCAGTTGGTGAGTCAACTGGAAAAGTTAATTAAAGCAGTGAATCATAAAATGTGATACATACATACCTTAAAGATTTAATTTTAACTTAAAACATATGGATGTTCATTCACTTGCCACTCTTTTGATGTTGAGCCAAGGCCCTTTCTTTGTGTCGGAGACGCTGATGTGAGTTCTAAGCGGTCTTTCTTTCAAAACCACCCATAATGCATCATCCAGAAGTTTCAGTTTTGGTTTCTTTAAGGCAGAATGAGACCTTTAAGATACTGATACAGCAATTTTTTTCACATTTTTGCTCTTCTCCCATCTTTTATGCGTGTATTACACACACTTTATTTGGTAGCAATTTATTGCAGCCATTTGTCATTATCAAATCTTTCATCAGTTTACATAATAGTTATGTAAATAATAAGTATATGATATTTGCATAAACAGCTGCTAGCCCAGCTAATATAAATGGGTCTGGGAACACACACAGCTAACTCTTGGTCCTCACAACTAGAACTATGGGGGCTTAATAGAGAGTAGCCTTAGCTGCAAGCACTTAACGTGCTTTGGGCATCGATCAGAAGGTTTTACTGAGGAAATGGGGAGCCTTACTCAATCCAACAAGTTGAAGTTGAGGAAGGTTATGAGCTCCTACATTTGAACATAAAAATGGCAGACTCCACGTAAGTCTTGTTACCTCAAGTACAGCAAGACAGACTAGAATCAAATTTCCTCTCGATCTGCTAGTCTCTCGATTTCACACTGGGTAGCTGTGATACCTTCTCATGGTTCCTTTAATGTGTGTGAGGTGCTCATGAATGACAAACACGTCACTTGGCCCCACACTATAAGCTGGTAATGGTACTTGCATTGTACAGATGAGGAAACCAAGGCACTGAAAATTGCCCAAGACCTCTGGCTACTAATTGACAGACTCGGGATTCCAACCCAACCTGACTCCAAGTGCACTGCTCTAGCAATCTGCCATAAGGGCCTTCTTTGGTGGTATGGGGTTAATGATTAAGTAAAAATGTGAAAGTATACAAAGAAGGTCCTTTTAAAATTGTCTTTTACATTGTCAGTGTAGAAAACCTTGGCTCCCATAATATGTCATAACATCTTATTTTTCTGAGTCTTAAAATCATCAGCCATACAGAAATAGTGTGAGTGTTATGCCATAAACCTTTGTCCTCTGTATTTAGAATAATTCATCTCTATCTTTCTATTTGGGGCCTGTCCCACAGAATCCCCCTATTCTCTTTAGGACTCTCCAGATCCCAGATAGTCCTCAATTTCACAAGTGCTTTTTGTAGTTCCAGCTTACATTATCAGCTTGAATATGTCCAGTGGGACTACCTGAACTCTTTGTTTAATACCGTATCAGTTACCCAAGGTTTTTTCTAGATTTGCAGCTCTGATCTCTTTGGCATCACAAATTTCATCTCTCTATCACTCTTATCATTCTTGGGCCCATCGGTTCACAAGGATAAAATAGCCAGGGCCTATGCTAGCAGCTCTATTTACTACTATAGTCAGAGAAAGCATTAACCAATACTGTATTATATAAGAAGTACCACCTAAAACACCAATAAATATCACACGAGGACTTGGAAAAGATTTTTAAAGAAAGACTATATATTTTAGTTGCTTACTTAACCCTCAGAAGGGTTAAAAGCCATTGATTTTCAAAAAGGAAATTCTGTATCCTAATTTATGTGTATCTATTTCTCAACTGTCAGTAGGAATGCAAAAGGTCAACTCAGGCTGCACCAATAGGTGTTTCATAAGCTAAATGGTGATAAAGAATTAGATCAGCCCAAAAGCCAACCTAGAAATGGAAATGAATATGCACTGTCAGCAGGCCATTCCACACAGGATGTAAATTATAACCACTCCAAGATATAGTAGGTGTTCACTCAAGTTTCTCTGTGGGTTTTCATAGCCCTTAGACTATTGTGTTTGAAGTAAAAGCTAATAAAAGTCCAGAAACAAATTTGAAAAGGTATTGGTACCAAGAGATTAATTCAAGAGATTAATTCAAGAATTTTTAGAGGAAGTACCCTCCACCTTGAATGATTTTGGAACGAAAGAGGAGCAACATTCCACATGTGGTCCTCAGGAACACCCCAGTGCAGACTCAGAGCCACAGCGCTTTTAGCCCTATCACCTTCTCCCACAGGAGGACAAAAAAGCTGCCCTCTGTTATTGGCTCCTGGCAGCAGGTAAAACCCAGCTTAAGCATCCCTTACACCACCGTAAGGCTCTGCGACCTGTAGTCCATCTGGAAAATCTATTTTTCAAACACAATCAGGCTCACCAAGGTAAGAGGCAGAAAGCAACTATTCTGACCTTAAAGGCCTTAAGAATATCAGCAGGTTTGGTCAATAGAGATCAAATGCAGTGAGGAGTTGAGGCAATTGCCAAGATCATTCAAGCCAAATGCAACACTCCTCCCTGAACTCTGACCAACAGCCTCCGCTCCTCCCCCAAAAATGAAAACTTCCCTATAAATAAAAAAATATTGACCAGAATAATTAATAATTCACATCATCTACATCGGTTGACCTCACCAGAAACTCGAGGGAAAAATGACCTCAGAGAGTTATGGTGCAGGGACCTAAAGGTTATGAGAACGGCAGTGCTGAGTGGTTGGGATGAACCCAATGGAGGTGGCTGAGACCCCACAGGGACCTTCACTGTGAGTCAGGTTGACATTAAAATTGAATCAGACTGGAAGATCACGTCGTGCCTTGGAGCCAGGCCGGTAACCCCAACTAACAAATGAAGCCTCAATGAGAGGCAAACCTCAGCAATTTTCACTTTATTCTCTTCCAGTGTATAGCAAATGTTCCAACAAACGTGACATTTAAACCTTACAATACAATATTATGGGAACACAAATGCAGCACAGCAAGTATTTTTCAAAGTGGGCTACGAAGAGGTCAAGTTTGAAGTTTTAGAGTCAAGCTGATTTATAGTTACCTAATCATGGGTAGAAACCCTGATCATCATTCCTTGGGCCCAAAACTTGTTATATTCATAGTCTGAGGGGATTCATCATGAGAGCTCTCAAGGTGTCCATCGGGCAATCAGTAAAGGCCTGTGGAATTTTGCCCAGATATGAAATAGAGTGAAACAAATCCAGAATGTGGTTAATGGCATGGCTCTAACCTTAACATCCGGGGGACATTCTGAAATTATTATGTAGGGGCTCCGATTTTGGATTCTGCTCTAATGAACTCTGTGCACACCAGGGAGAAGGAGACTTGCTCAGCTGGTCTTCCCACAGATCCAGGAAGCTCCTGTTCCCACCAAGGCTGCTATGTTGGGTATAACGTGGTGGGGACCGCTGTGCTGCCACATGGAGCCCAGGATTGGTGACAACACCGAGGAAAGCCCAGCTTTGCAGATGTTTCTGAGGCCCCAGGCCACATCGTCTCCTCTGCCCACCTCCCTTAAGGGCAACTGGAGTGGACACTCACATACCTGCTGCAGGGTCCTGTGTCCAGTGTGTTGTGGAAAGACACCCAGGCACAAGCCGGTACCACCCAGAAGAAGTACAGGGGACGTAGTGTCCCTGGGAGCAACCCTCGACCAATGGGAGGCAGGGATCTGTGGATAAATGTCCTAGCCTCACCTGTCTTCCATTTTGGAAAATTCTATAGAAATTCTCAATGCTACGTAGTTCCTCAGAGGGGCCTCAGCAGGACCGAGCCTGTTGTCCACAGCAGTGTTCAGCACGTTACTGCAGTGCGTGTTGGCTTTTCTCCCTTCTCTGTCCATTTCCCTCTCCCTCACCTCTGCGTTCTGGGGTCTCCTCCCAAATAAACTTCTTGCACCCAAGTCCTTGTCTCAGGCTCTGCTTTCAAGGAAATTCAAATAGGATATCAGCCAAAAGAAGGAAAGAGGAAAAACAGATACACACACACACACACACACACACACATGCTCACAATCCTTTCCCCGGACGCAGTAGGATGTTCCCCTGAACTTTTCTGTCATTTGAGCCAACAAATTCCCTTCCCTTTTTCTGTCTTATTTAGGGAAGTTGGCATTAGGTTTTTCATCACTTTGCAGCTAAAGAATCCCCAAATAAGTCAAGTGCTTGGGCATCTCAAACAAATAATGACAATGACACTTTCCCGCTCTCTCTTCTGTTGGCAAGCTCTTCATATACCTAGTGCTTAGTTAGCATGACACCTAGCATATAGTGGGCTCAAATAACATGCATTAGAGACATTAATCTCTGTCATGTGTTTTTACTTCCCTTGGTTGAGAAGAGGTAGGAGGAGGGCCTGGTATTTTTATACATTATAGGGTAAGGGCTCACATTTAGCTGGTATATAGTGGCATGGCCGTACTGTAAATAGTTGTTCCCCTGAGCCCCCAAATACACCCCAGCACCCCTGCCACCCTCCCCCACTCCAAAAAATCCCCAGACCTCTCCATGATCCAGCAAGTAAAAGGTTAAGACCTGGCACAGCAGGGGCTCTGGGGCAGCATTGGATTGGTCAGTTGTGGTCTTGCTGATTGTGTACTATTTGGAATATTACCCCTGCATGAGGCCTAATATCTTCACTCCCAATGCTTTTTAAAAATTAATCCTCATAAAGCTCTAAAGTAATGCAGCACAAACTCCTTCACACAAAAGAAACATTTTTCCTCCAGACCTACCATACTGCTGAAAATTCAGAGGAAACAGCTTTCTAGATCGTCTCTGCATGAATATTAATACTAGTACGATCCGCCTGCAGATGTACTCTTAGGCTTTCGTCTGGCCACATGATGCACCGAGAAATCAACTGATCTGCAGAACTTCTCCCTCCCTCCTTAATACAGCAATGTGTGATTCCTTCGAATGTTCTCTACCCCACAGCTGGTGCTGTTCAATGGATTTTTTGGCGCAAGAGGAATGCCCATCTGTGTCCCAAGTCCAAAATAATCGAGAGGTTTTAGAGTTTATTTTTTCACACTTCCGCTCCTTCGTCTTCTTTAATTTTCAGAGATGAGGTATTATTTCAACTTTAAGAGTCAAGTCTCATTACCAGCTCTTCAGAGGCAACACAGTCTTTTCTCTATACTGTTTAGGGAAACTTCATGTATGGTTCAAAGTTGAGGGATCCCACTCCGTTATAACCTGTTTAATTCTAAAACAGGTGAGAACAGACACAGGACATGTTCCACGTGTGCCGACAGAAAGCCTCCGGAGAGTCCAGAAAAGGGGGGCTCACGTGTCTCACCCTCCTTGGAGAAGCTACAGTAAAACGGAGAATAAGAATGGCTGCATTTTAGACATTTCAGCCAAAGAAAGAACCAAGTGCAGTCATCAAGTGTAGATGGACTTGCTGAGAAAAAAGAAAAAATTCTGCAAGAGATTTTGCAGAGAGTAGGGGAACGAAAGAGGAAGAGGAGGGGAGGTTGGGATGGTGCTGAAATCCATCGCACTTTCAGACGCAATAACCCACATGCTTGCTAACTGTGTTTCTTCTCTACCTGCCATTATCCCTTCTCTTTGAAAGAATTTTTTTTTCCCTAGGACCCTGCATTAGTTTCCCGTAGCTGCTATAATGAATTATCACAAACTTCATGGCTTAAAGCAACAGAAATTTATTCTCTCCTGGTTCTGGAGCCAGAAGTCCAAGTCAGTATCACTGGGCTAAAACCAGGTGTCAGCAGGGCCACGCTGCCTTCAGAGGCTCTAGGGAAGAGTCCACTCCTTGTCTCTTTCAGCCTGTGGCGGCTGCTGGCATTCTTTGGCTTGTGACCACATCCCTCTGCCTCTGAGGTCACGATGCCTTTTCCCCTTCTGTCTACACTCTCCCTCTGCCTCCTTCTTATAAGGACACTTACAGTTACATTTATTTCTCACCCACATAATCCAGGATAACCTCAAGATCCTTAATCTGATCACATCAGCAAAGTCTTTGCCATATAACGTTCACAAGTTCTAGGGATTGGGGCATGGACATCCTTTGGAGGGCATTAGTCAGCCTATCACAGACCCTACGATAGAAGCTGTGGGTTCCCCACCTGTGACCTCAGACTCACCATGCCAGTTCATGCCAGTGATGTCCTCTGCAAATGCTTAAGACTCTCCATGGGATGCTGGCTCTCAGCTGCCCCCAGGGCCAGGCCAGAGAGCCAGGGAGTTAATGCCTCAGAGCGCAGTCTTCAGGCAAAGCCAGATGGGAAGTGGAGAATAAATATCCCAACTCCCTCACCCTTCAGGTGGGCAACTTGGAGGGATATTCTACACTGTCCCTTGGAGTTCTCCATTGGGATTGAGCTCTCGCTGCCCACCATGGCAGCCTGCTTGGCGATACTGCTTCACTGCCTTCCCTTCCTTCCCTGCCTCACTCTCCTGCCCCCGGCCATGCTTCCAAGGATGGCCTCCCACATAAACGACTTGCAGTGAAAGCCTGTCTCAAGGTCTACTTCCAGAAGAAACCAACCTCAGACAGATCACATGTCCTTACCTTCTGATTCAGCACCATTGCCAGGCAGCATGGCTGTGTACCCCTTGAAGGCAAGGGTCATATTTAATTTACCTTTCCATTGCCAGGGCCTGCTGAAATGAAGTGAAGAAATGGCGGGCAGAACTGTCTTCACAAATCACAGCTCTGAGAACCATATGTTCTAGGGCTCTAGAGTCACATGACTCGGCACCTGAACGGCAGACCTAGTCTAGAGTTGGTGGTCGGGCATTGTTAAGGACCAGACCCTTTGCTAGCAAGATCCTACAAGGGGAATTGTCATATTAAGAATTCAGGACACTCTCCCCAAATTCCTTTCACATTGGAGGATTTTACTGTTCCTTCTGAATGCAGACCATGATAGTGTTAATCTCATATAAATAGAAAACAGCCCCAAAATGTATAATAATTGCATACACCACTCCTTTTGTCAACTTTTTGATTTGGTGCGACTTGCCGCAGAGCCGAGTTTTATTGTATTACGATAGGACAGTAATCTTTTCTGAGGCTTTCACTTTATTTTGTTACATTTATCTAGCGAGCCAGATTCACACTCCCACAGTAACCATATGGGGAAAAGCCACAAAAGCTGTTAAGTACATTTAATTACTGTTTTGATGAGCTCATATTTTAATTATGTTTATTGATTCTGTGTATATTAAAATAGTTTTAGCATTTCCAGAAGGAAAAAAAAAAGAATCAATATGCAGCAATTACTGAGCATTTTATGACTGTGTATGTAATTAAAACTTTCACAAACTATTTCTGAAGCACATTTCCCCCCTAATCCTATAGCAGTGATTAACTGGGTTTCTTACTGTGCTTAGGTAAGCTTTGGTTTTTCTTCTATGCAGAAGGAAAATAGGGTTCAGTGCAAAATATGTTTATAGTCAAATATTTCTGACTTAAAATGTCTCCCTTCCAAAACAGCAGAATGCACATATTGTACCTTACACGATTTGCTAAAACACCGCTAACAATGATAAAACACAAATTTAAACTTCCTAACAATTCGATGTTGCCAACTCAAAGAGTACTCCAACTGTCAGCAATACATATGTTGTTGCTAAGGGACAGATTAAAAAAAACAACAACAGAAAACTCAACCCTTCAGTGCCTGCCTCCGTCCTTTTCTCATGTCATTGACTTTTTTACCATTCTTACGGAATTTTTGCTTAAAGAAAAAAGATAAAACTGTATGAGCCCCACAATGTTCAGAGAATTAAATCAGGGCCATTTTCATCTTATACATTTCACGACTGTCTGTCCGTGAGAAAAAGAAAGCAAAAATAAGGTGTCTCTTCAAAAGGTGATGCCAGCCCATCTGTTCCAGAAATAAGAATTTCCAGCTAAAACAATCCACCTGGGTCTGTGTTTCTAAAAGGTACATTCCCTCCACCACCTGCATCGGCATCATCTGCAGCTTTTGGAAACCTGAAGATACTTGGGTCCCACCCCAGGCCTCTGAGTCTAGAAAGAGCTGCAGGAATCTGAATTGTAAATACCATTTCCAGGTTATTCTCATGCACACTAACGTTCATGAATCACTGAGGGCATTCTAAAAGGCTTCTCCTCCTCACCTCGATTTTTTCCTTCTAAAATGTACCCTTGATAGTCTGTTCCAGAAAAGATCATAGCTCTGAGCCCAAAGGCACTACCGCAGACAACTGTTCACCCAGACAGTCCGAGTGGGGCACTTCATTCCCCTGAGCAAGGCTCAACCCAGGTCTGCCCTGCTCTCTCAAAGAGCAAGGAACTGCCCTCCAGCAAGTGCACACAACACCTGCCTCTAGGAACTCACCTCAGAAAGGAACTGTTTGTGATCCAACCTCACCAAGAGCCTGATTGAGACTAATACGTTAGTTTCCCAGGGCTGCTATCACTAATCACCACAAACCAGTGGTTTAAAGCAACAGAAATTTATTCTCTCACAGTTCTGGAGGCTAGAAGTCTGAAAACACGGCATTGGCAAGGTTGGTTCCTTCTGGAAAGCTCTGAGGGAGAGGCAGTCCCATGCCTCTTGTCCTAGCTACTGGTGGTTGTTGGCAATCCTTGGCATTCTTTGACTTCTAGAGGCGTCACTCCATTCTCTGCTTTTGTCATCATGTGTCATTCTCCCTGTGTGTCTGTGTCTCTGCGTCCAAGTTTCTCTCTTCTTCTAAAAACACCAGTGATCAGTTAGAGCCCAATGTAATCTAGAGCGACCTTGTATTAGTCAGTCAGGGTTTCCCAGAGAAACAGACCAATAAGATATATATATACAAGGGCTATCTGGAAAGTATCCAGCCATGTAATATGAAAAATAGAGACATTTGTTGAAGAAGATACAAGGCACAAGAAACATTGTACATAGGACAATGATGCCTCAGTCCCCTTCAAAGTGGGCACCTTGGGACCTCACACAGTTCTCCCAGTGTCTCTTAACCTGACCCGTACACGTTCAACATTCTCAGGCGTTCTGCTTGTTGCAGGCCTTCTGGAACATGGATCACTTTCAACAGAGTCTCAACCATCTTTGAAGCGTTTGTGCCCCACTTTTATTTGTGCTGCGCTCATTGCATCATCCCTGAAAACCTTCCGAATCATCCCAATAGTTTCCGCAGAGGAATGTCCAAGTTTAACGCAAAATTTGATGCAGATTCGTGCTCTACTCGCTCAGTCATTTTGAATGCTATGGCCACACGGCACGCATGCTCACTCGATGGCATCTAGCACCCCACTGACTAGTGCAGTGACATCATCCTTGTTCACGCATGCACGTCCCACTGTCATTGGCTGCCAAGCTGCATCAATGCTGTGCAAACTGTTCTCCTTATATTGACAATGGCTGGATACTTTCCAGATAGCCCTTGTCTATATATAAAATAAGGAATGTGCTCACATGATTACAGAGCCTGAGAAGTTCCAAGATCTACAGTCAGCAAGCTGGAGATCCGGGACAGCCAGTGGTGTAGTTCAAGTCCGAATCTAAAGGCCGGAGAACCAGAAGTGCTGACGGTGTGAGTCCTGATCCAAGGGCAGGAGAAGACCCACGTCTCATCTCAAGTAGTCAGGCAGAGAGAGAGGATTCAACCTTGCTCTGCCTTTTTGTTCTACCTGGGCCCTCAATGAGTTGAATGACGCCCACTTGAATTGGGGAGGCACATCTGCTTTGCTCAGTTCATCTACTCAAATACTAATCTCTTCCAGAAACACCTCACAGACATACCCCGAAATAATGTGTAACTAGATATCTGGGCATCCTGTGGCCTAGTCAAGTTGACACATAAAATTAACCTTCACAAACCTCATCTTAACTTGATTACATCTACAACTGACATCACATTCACAGATACTGGGAATTAGGACTTGAACATATCCTTTTGGGGGACTATTATTCAACCCTCCACAGTGAGCAATGCTTATGGAGGGTTATTTGAGGAAGTGCCTTCCATTTACCCTTCTCACGTCTCCAATGTTCCACATTTTGTCTTTAGATTCAGACAGACCATCTGAAAGCTGCATCTCCAGATCTTATTGCTCTGGGCCCTCATAGACATGCTTTCCTGGGATGCACTTTGGTCAGTTGCTACTCCTCCTGGCTGGGGGTTGCTGAAGTAGAGGAGTGTCGCTCCATGTGTGACCCGTAGATGGTGCCAGCCCTCAAACCACATATACGCTAGTCCCCAAGATAGGGGTAGGGGGCTGGTCCCTCCCCAAAGTTGGTTGAGAGGTGCAGCTCTAAAGGATACTGTCTACATTATCCTCATCCCCCATGGAGCTCCTTGGAAGAAATTTCTTCTACTGTTAAGTGCTAGGTGAGTCATTCCCAGCTGAGAAACTATATTTATTCCTCTTCAACAACTGACCATGTCTCCCTTTTCTATTTGACTCTAGGAATCTTAATGATATAATAACATAGGCCAGGCAGGTAATTAAATGAAGAGTTTGAATTGGGGCAGGGGGGTTGGGGCAGTGGAGACTTTATCAAACTAGAAAGCTTATAAAACATCTCAAGACATTCATACCTAAATTTTTAAAAAATATATTCATTATGGAAATTTTCAAACATATATAAAAATAGAGAGGTATAAATAACCCTCATATACTCATCACTAAGATTCAGAAATTATCAATATTTTGCTAATCTTATTTACCTATCCCACTTTGTTTTTTATTTTTGCTTATATACTTTACTCATTATTTACTTTAAAGTAAATCTCAGGCCTTTTGGCATATATATGATTTATTGATATATATACTATTATCATACTTAACAAAATTAATAATAATATTTTCTTAATATCCTTTAATATTTAATCCATATTCAAATTTTCCAAACCTAAAACCAAAGTTGGTTTTACAGTTGAACTAAACAAGGTCCACACATTGCATTTAGGGGTTACTGTTCTTTGATCGCTTTTGTTCTATAATAGTCTCTTCTCCCTCTGATTTTCGAAACAGGCTAAAAAAATGTCTTTTAAACACTACGTGGACCCAACAAAATGCCACTTCAGTTGAATTTGTTTCAATGCATCAGTTGAGTTGAGTTTATTCAGTTGAGTTGAGTTTATTGCCATTTTGCAATCTCGGATTGGGGCCCAGATATTTGCATTGAATTTTTACCCTTGGGTTTGACTTCCTGTTTTAATTTCTATTTTTCCTGGAAGAGATTTTTAAATTTGATTTTTAGGCTACCACTTCATTCTATGTGTTTTTGCCATAATCTCTCAAATCCTTGACAGGATGATTTGGGATATAAGTTGCATGATAGTCATGCACCACATAATGAGGTTTTAGTCATTAGGGAATGTAGTCCCATAATATTATAACAAAGCTGAAAAAAAGTCATTGCACAATTACTTTATTTTTGTATAAATTGAGTGTACCTTAAGTGCACAGTGTTTAAACTCCACAGCAGTGAATAGTAACATCCTAGGCCTTCACGTTACTTCATTCATAACCGACTCACCCAGAGCAACTTCCAGTCCTGCAAACTCCATTTGCGGTAAGTACCCTTACCTACTCCATTCAAGGTGTATTGTATTTCATCTTTTACACCGTAGTTTTACTATACCTTTTCTATGTTTAGATTTATTTAGGTACACAAACACCATTGTGTTACAACTATCTAGAGCAGCGGTCCCCAGCCTTTTTGGCACCAGGGACTGGTTTGATGGAAGACAATTTTTCCACGGACAGGGTGTCGGGGGGGGCGGGGCAGGAGGTGGGGTTCAGGTGGTGACTTGAGCAACAAGCAGTTGCAAAGCCGAATGTCACTTGCTAGCCTGCCTGCTGCTTACCTCCTGCTGTGCAGCGTTGCCCCCCACAACCCTCCACCACTGCACCATTCCTAGTTCCTAAGTTTCATGAAAGACAATTTTTTCCATGGACTGGAGGGTTTGGGTTGCGGGGGGCAGCAGAGCTCTGCAGCCTGGTCCCTAATAGGCCTGGGGGTTGGGGACCACAGGTCTAGAGTATTCAGTACAGTAACATGCTGTAGGGGTTTATAGCCTAAGAGCAATAGGCTACCATATAGCCTAGGTATATAGTAGGCTATACCATCTAGGTTTGTGTAAATACACTCTAGGACGTTTGTACAACAAGAAAATTTTCTAATGACACATTTCTCAAAATGTATACTCGTCATTAAGAGACACATGACTGTACATTAATAAATACATGTTTGACAATAGCCAAGATATAGAATCAACCTAAATGTCCATCAACAGGTGAATGGATGAAGAAAATGTGGTATATGTACACAATGAAATACTATTTAGCCATAAAAAAGAACATAATTCTGTCATTCGAGGCAACATAAATGAGCTTGGAGGACATTATGGTAAGTGAAATAAACCATGCAGAAAGATGAATACTGCATGTTCTCACACATATGTGGAAGCTAAAAAAGGTGATCTCATAGAAGTAGAGAGTAAAATAATGGTTACTAGAGGTAGAGAAGGGTAGGCGGGAGGGTGGTATAGCCAAAGATTGGTAAACAGATACAAAAGTACAGCTGGCTAGGAGGAATAAGTTCTAGTGTTCTATAGCACTATAGGGTGACTATAATTAACAACTTATTGTACTTTTTCAAATGGCTAGAAAGCAGATTGTGAAAGTTCCCAACACAAAGAAATGATAAATGTTTGAGGTGATGGATTTGCTAATTACCCTGATTTGATCATTGTACATTGTATACATGCATCAAAATATCACAGGGAACCCCATAAATATGTACAATTACTATGTGTCAATTAAAAAAATAATAAAAGCATAAACAGCTGAATCCTAGTGTTCAAAAGTCATCCTAAGTGCTTAGCCTGACAGTTCATCAAGCGTCAATCAGATCCAATGGCTGACTTGCTCAAATCAGCTCACAGCATGAGGTGGGGCCCTCAGCCACTTCAATCCCTCCAACTGGGAGGGAGGGCAGAGCCAGGGGAAGTGCCTCTTTTGCCTTTTTCTTTTGTGATCAGGAAGAAGCAAATCCATCACACATAGCAATCAGATTCTAGAGTTTGGCATTTGTGCATGAATTCAGCAGTGTGTTTGATAGAAAATTCCAGTGAAACCAACAGATTTAGGGTAAGCAGCCAAGATCTCACTGGGTTTTTACAGCAATTTTTGAAGATCTTCATATAGTATTAAACAGAAAAAATAAAACAATGAAATAAATACAAAACAAAAGCAAAACAAGCCTTTTCAGAAAAACTTCTCTGTCATTTCTTACTTTGAGGACTGGAAAATTTCCAAAACAACTTAGGACACATTTGCTGACGGGTTTACAACGGCGGGTACAGAGAGGGAAATGTTTCGTTATAAAAAGATTCATCGCATCCTCTCTCTCAGGATTCATACGAAACATGTATATGTATGTCCACAGCTCAGGATTCATTAAAAAAGGAAGAACAATTAACCCATGCATTAGTCTGACAACAAGTGTTCCCTGGGCTCCTGCTGTGTGCTCCGCGTGATTCCAGGTTTTCTGGGAATTCAAAAAAGTGTAAGGCAGTTTTTGCCATCAAGGAATGACAATGCAGATGGAGGCTGGAAGCCAGCACGCGGAGGGCAGGGCATCGCCGATGAGCTGAGCGGGTCCACAGCGAGCAGCATCTGAGGGGCGCTGGGGACACTCGCCATGGGGTCTGACTGCCTCTCGCCCCCACCCCAGGTCCATCCCCGATAAGCTAAAGAGCAGGCTCGTCCCTCCTCTCCTCACAAGCCTTCAGAAATTCCAACTCTTCTACCTGACAAAGGCCTCCTCAGTTTCGCTCTTATCTTTCTCGAATCATCTCCCGCTTCCTCCCCTCTGTTCCTAACACACGCACATACCACATCTTAAATTTCCTGAAGTGTCTCCTTCAAGATCTCATGCTTTTCCTTTTCTGAATGGAGGGTCGGTGTGGTCTAAGAAACAAAACAAGCCTTGGACTCCAAAAGTCCTAAATTTGAATTTTCACCATTTATGGGCTATGTGGCCTTGGGTAATTTATTTAGACTCTATCATGCCTCAGTTTACTTATCCATAGAATGAAGATAAAAATGAAGCCCACTCTCAGAGTTGATCAGGTAGGACATTTGTAATGTGTCTACTGTGTGGCCCTCAACACGGTAGCCAATTTGCTACTTCTGGCCTAATTTTACTGTCCCCCTCCACCCCTTCTGCCCCAAGGTTTAGGAGCACAATTGGAGCTAGGAGACCTCGTGCTGCGGCCCCAGGGGCTGGGCTCCCACTTTCCTGGCCATCTGGCTCCTTCCCTACCCTCGCCCCATCCTCCCATTCCAGATGGGCCATTTAAGACTCCCCAGAGCAACTCACCCCGTAACCATGTGCTCACAGATCTTGACTGAGGTTGCTGACAGCCACGGACTTTGCCACTTGACTCCAGCTCTTTAAAAGTCCAATTTCATGATGGAATGATGTGATCCCAGTGGCATTTGTGAGCTGCGGCTCCCTGTGTGTAATCAGGCACAGAAGAGTGCAGTGTGCATGGCAAGCATTCTCTTCCAAAGTTTCCAGCAGTTTCCTGAATGCCGTCAACCTGAAAAGTAGAAGGAAAGAACACTGAAGGTCTGGTGGGTTGTGATAAAGGTAAGAGATAATAGGGAACTCCATCAAGAAATCAAAAACCTACTGAATAGCTATTCTGCACTCAAGGACTAAATGCTACCCCCTCCAGAGAAAATCCATCTCTGGCTCCTACACGTCACTATGTATCCTAAACACAGCAAACACGGTATAGACCGCTAAACGTGCTGGGCAACCTTCCTCCGTGATCTGGCTTCATGAACCCCGTTTCTGGTAATGGCTAACACATTTAGGTTCAGACACAGAGGGCCTCCTTCAGAAATGACAAAAGCCATGAGAAACAGAATTTGGGCAAGCACTGGCACATGACTCTGGTTGGATCACCAGAGTCCAAATCTGGCCCTGTAACAAAAGAATAGGTTTTGACACAGAAGAGAACCACAGATCTTTGTGTAGCTCAGTCTTCTTGCTCCTTTCTAAGGTCATTTCCATTCCACAGGGTGTCCAGTCACTATACCAAAAGTTATCAGAGTGAAACAGTTTTCTCCCCAACACACAAATGGCCAACACCCTTCATATTAATCCATTCTGCTCATTAAAAAGGAACTTGGGCTTCGGGAATTGTGTTCCTCTCACTAGTGATATTTTTCTATAATAAACATAGCAGCTGCCCTTTATTGAGCACATAATACGTGCCAAGTCCAGAACTAAGAGCCTTACATCATGGCATTTAAGTCCAACAGCAGGACTATTATATTATAGGCAAGAACATTTGTATGTTGTTATCAACATTTTACAGATGAGAAAGCCAAGTTCATGGAGGTTAAGTAAAGAACATACAAATGGGGAGAGAGAGAGTTGGGGATTCTGGTGAGGTGCAGTGGCTCACACCTGTAATCCTAGCACTTTGGGAGGCTGAGGTGGGAGGATCACTTGAGGCCAGGAGTTCAAGACCAGCCTGGGCAACACAGTGCTCCCAACTGTACAAAAAATAGAAAATTAGCCAGGTGTGGTAGCACTTGCCCTGTAGTTCCAGTTACTCAGGAGGCTGAGGCAGAAGAATTGCTTGAGCCCAGGAGTTTGAGGCTGCAGTGAGCTACGATGACCACTGCACTCTAGCCTGGGCAACAGAGCAAGACCCTATCTCAAAAAAAAAAAAAAAAAAGATAGGTCTTCTCCACCATCTTTTCTCACCCCCTGTCCAGACACGAAGTTCTCCAAGGTGAGGAAAGGACAGAGTCACAAGATAGAAGGAATCTGAATCCCTGAATAATTATGTAGAATGTCAACTGCCACACTGACAGTTTGTTAATTGACAGGATTGTTAGAGAAGTAAGAAATTGACTTATGTTGAGTTAAGCCACTGGAATTCAGGATTGTGTTACTTATTTACTTTAATGAATATAACCACCAGCAGGACAACCCAGTGGGACCTCACTGGGTCAGGTCCAGTTTCTTTTCTTGCTCCTCCCCACCATGACAACAGGTAGTCTTGCATGTCTTCAGCCACAGTGGCCTGTGAGCCTGCCCAGGACACACACACCTTCCCAAGGACAAGGAATTAGTTCAAGGTACACCCATTCTGTGAAAAAAAAATCATAGTCAACATTTGATATCTACCTCTGATTAAAACTGATCTGCTTATAGATTTACATGGCTATTCTATTTTGTTTTGCTTTTTGTTTTTGCCCATCAATGATTTTAAAAATCTTGCTATAGACTGAAGGTTTGTGTCCCTCCAAAATTCATATGTTGAAACCCTAACCCCCAGTGTGATAGTATTTAGAGATGGGGCCTTTGGGAGGTAATTAGGTTTAGATGAGATCATGAGAGTCAGGTCCACGTGATGGGATTAGTGACCTCGTAAGAAGAGGAAGAGACCAGAGCTCGCTCTCTCTCCACCATGTAAAGGCACAGTGAGAAGGTGGCCACCTGCAAACCAGGAAGTGGACTCTCACCAGGAACTGAATCTGTCAGCAGATTGTTGATCTTAGACTTCTTAGTCTTTAGAAGCATGAGAAATAAATGTCTGTTGTTTAAGCCACCCAGACTGTGGTAGTTTGTTATAACAGCTCAAACTGACTAAGACTAATCCTAAGATGAAATCTTGGCAGAACTCTGACTCATTTTGTTCTTGGAGGAGATGTTCTCATCTTGGTAGCCTTCTCTCTCCACCAGACTAGTGAGTGTATTAGTTGTCCATGGCTGCTATATCACAAACTCAGTGGCTTAAATGATACAAATTCATCATTTTATAGTTCTGGAGATCAGAGTTCAACAAGGATCTCATTAATCTAAAACCGAGGTGTCAGGGAGGCTGCGTTCCTTCTGGAGGCTCTAGGGGAGAATCCATTTCCTTGTTTTTTCCAGCTGCTAGAACACATCTGCATTCCTTCACTCATGCCCCTTCCTCCATTGTCAAAGCCAGCAATGTTGCCCCAAGTCCTTCTCAGGCTGCTGTCCCACTGCTTCTCTGCAGCCAGGAAAGGTTCTCTGCTTTTAAGAACCCCTGTGATCACATTGGGCCCAAATGGACAATCCAGGCTGATGTCCCTATCTCAAGGTCCTTAACCTTATTCACATCTGCAAAGTCCCTTTTGCCACGTAAGGTAACATATTCCCAGGTTGGGAAGATTAGCCTGTGGACATCTTTGGGGTGTGGCTATTATTTTGCCCATCACAGTGAGGTTCTGCACCTTCAAACATCTTCTTAAGCCAGTTTGTAAAAGTCCGAAACAAAAGAAACCCACAATCTCCTGCATCTGTCTCAAAGGACGTACTTCTTCCCTTGAATCAGTAGTTGTGCCCGATGTTCCGTGGGACCTCTAGTCTCATTTCAATGCTTGTGGCAAAGGGACACAGAATCCATATACCTCTAATTCGACGCACAGTCCCTGGCATATGCACAGAGAGAACTAGGCTCGGGCCCCAGGAAGAGAGATCCGGTGAAATAAAAGCAGATCCTGGCAAGTGAGCTTTGGGTTGACTCTCAGCATCGATACTGGGCTTTCTCCTTTGTATAAGATGGCAAAGCAGAAAGGGCAACTCAACACCCCCTGGTCTCATTCAGTTCTCCCCCCTTCCAGAGTCTGCGCCACGTGCGCTTGTGCTCTGTTCTCATCTTAGTACCCTGTTCGCTCCCCTCCCTCTCCTCCTAGTTGCCCACTGCCATGGAAACGCACCCTCGGGGTCCTGCCTCCACCACTCTATTCTCATCTTTCATTGCTCAATCCTTTCTTAAACTCATCTACTGCCATAGATCTCAATACCATCCTCTGGATTCATTCCTTGCATTTTTGTTTTCAGAATCCCTCCTGGGACTTAGACATTCATATCAGCTTAGGTGCCTGGATCATGTGAGACATGATCCCTCTATAATTGTAATATGCCTGGGCTTGTGCTTTCTGTATGGTTAATCAAGTTATGACCTCGGCAACACAGGCCTGTTCCAAACTTTTATAAGATGGCTGGGAGTTCCAACACTATTTGGGGGAAGATATAAACAGGAATTGTTCATTTAAAAGTCCTCCCAGGTGTTGAAAAGCAATCACCCCGTAACACCAAGGTACAGTATTAATATTTTTTCCAGAAAGACTTTATTTCTACTTGCAGATTTGCAGATCTCATAATTTGCAATGCTGGATGGAAGTCTCCATACTCACTTCAATCAACACTTATCTTTCAAACAGCCTTCTGGACCTGGGTCAGTGGAAAATTAATTTCATAATAGAATCACAGCTTTCTTCTTGGGAATTTGAGATGTTTGTTCATTGCCAAGAGCACGGAGCTATAAAAGATAGTCCCTCATGTAACAGATCCTACTTCATAAACATGAGATCGGGGTAATCCTTTAGAATTTGGGGAGATGTTTCCAAAGTGGCAGGGCTAAGGGCCACTGTGGTATCTCTTTCTTTGGGTGCCTGCCTCAGGCCACAGCACAGCAACTTGACAATGACTCACTCAGCACCAGTGTCCAGACTTGACCCCTCCCCACCATCTCTGGCTCCCCTTGTGAGATTCCTTCTTTCAATATTTACTGAGAGCCTACCATGCACTCAAGATAGTCAATGTCTTGAACATCTGGTCAGCAAGTGATGGGGCTTTTAATGGAAAAACAAGCACCACTGGTATTCACCATCAAATTGGTACTAACTGATCGATACTTATGTCACACATGGCAATCATATTCATCAGGGGGCGGGCAGGCGGGAGGGGGGTGGAGGGGATGGGAAAACTCTCACTGAACGGGTGCGGGGCGCACAGTGTGGGGGATGTCCACGATTGTAGTTCTGACATGGGCAGTACATGGGCAATATATATAAATAACCAAAGTGTTGTACCCCCATAATATTCTGAAATTTAAAAAAAAAGTAATGTGGCTTTTACCCTGGAATGTCCAGACTTCTCCATCTCCAACTTCCAACCTGGGCTCCTTGAGTTGCAACTTCAATTGCTCTGGTAAATTTAATCTCCTAGCTGTCACCTGCCACCTGCCACCAGAGTGATCTCCCCCAAACTTTCATGTGAAAAAATCAGCTTAAAACTTGATGTTTCCTTACAGCCTCACTGACAATATCTAAACTCCTAAACACGGCCCCTCCCTCCTACCTATGGCCTCACTAGCTGGCATCACTCATCCAAGTCCCCTGCTAGAACTCTAGGCTTAAGCAGTAAGAAAGGCTTACCATTCCTTCACATACCATGCACTTTTATACCCACCTGGCCTTTGCCCATGCTCTTTGCCCTACCTGAGATGCCTTTGCCTTCTTCTCTACATTCTGCTAATATATTCTGGTTATTCTTCAAGAGTGAGTTCCAATGTCACTTCCTCTATCCATGTGGAAGAGGAGAAAGAGCAGTGAACTGTGAGCCAGAAGCCCTAGCTTCAAGTCCAGCTCTGCCATTCACTGGATATCACTTCTGCCATATTGGCCTATTTCAAAATGTGTAGATTTAGAAAGCTGGATGAGTGATCTCTTTCCTTCTTGGGATAGTGTCTATGCCTTTGACTATTTTCCAAGGCCCCTCAACCCATCACCCCAAATCCTCCACAAAATTAAAAATATACACACTAACCCACAATCCTTTTATTGGGAAAGTATCTCTAGAAATAAGAACTCCATGATTCTTATTATGAGATCATTTGTACACACACAGACACATACATGGAAACAAAGTGATCGCCGATCAATGGCAGATTGGCTGAATGAATAGTGGAATCATAGAATATTATACAATCACTAAAAAGAGTGAGTTAGATCGATTACATGTTGATTTGGAGGGATTGCTGGTTTATGATGTTAAGTAAGGGGAAATAAAACCCATATGCTCACACACAGAGAAATGTGAAAAATATGACCACATTTTATCAAAAGAATGAGCTTTGCAAGCCCTGCTCCACAGATTTGCATAGACTACGGGAGCGGCGAGAAAGTTGTGGAAGCACACACACTGCACACTGCATTGTTAGCATCGATGACCTGGGAGCAGGGGTGGACGGGAAGCAGCAGAAAGAGAGAGAAATAAAGCAAAGATAAAGGATTTTTTAAAAAGAAAATGCTTACTGATTAAAAAAAAGAAAAGCATATAATATTCATTTACATAAAATTATATTTCCAGGCATGTTTATCTTCAATTAGAGATGAAGGAAAGTACAGCACCTACTAGGAATGGTGTTCTCAGGGTACCAGGAGGGCAGCAACTCCCACCTTTTACCCTCATCCTTTCCTGCACTGCCTGCTTGCCTTGATTTCAATGCATGTGTGGTTCTGGTCAGAGGAGCAGTTACAGCTAAAGCACAGGGGGCATATCTTGTGTGGTCTAGATGCTTTCTACATAGTAACTCATTTGAGCCCTACCACTGATATTGAATGACATTGGTACTATTATTTTTGAGGGGGGGATTATATTTTTTATTGATACATAATAGATGTACGTATTTTGGGGGTACATGTGATATTTTGATGCATTCATACAATGTGTAAAGATTAAATCAGGGTAATTGGGGTATCCATCACCTTAAATATGTATCTTTATGCTAGGACCGCTTGAATTATTCTCTTCTAGCTATTTTGAAATGTGCAATAGATTACTCTATAGAACACTAGATCTTATGTCTTCTATCCAACAGTGTATTTGTACCCAACATTGATACCGTCATTATACCCAGTTTTAAAATCAGGAACCGGGGCACAGAACAGGCTGGTGACTTGCCCAGGTCACACACTGCATAAGTGATAATGCCAGTCTGGATCCAGAGTCCAGCATGGACTTAACCACAAAGCAAAACTGCCTCACTAATTAGAAAAAGACACAAATGCCATCTTCATGTTGGGAGAGTGAATGCCCTTCCTTCTCAGTGCTGCCCCTGGCCTGTGCCTTTCAGCATCTGTCACTGCAGCCCACCCGCCAGACTCCTCCTTTGACGTGCCCGAGGCCAGCGTCCCTGGCTTCTTCATCTTCCCAGCCCAGCCTTGGGCACAGAGCCGGCTCCCCATGAAAGTGTGCTGAGTAGGGTTGCTAATCTTTACTCTCTCTTTCCAACAAAATGATGAAGCTGGGGAAAGAGTTTGAAACACAATACTCTTGGTTTATGAGAGCTCATGTGCACATAGAGTAAAAAAGAATGATTTCTAATACAAACCTTATTAAAGTTATTACTGGGTTTTAAATTGCATTGTAAGGACCGAATCTAATGACTAGAGAAAGCTATTAAGCCTTTATATAGAGTGAAAGTTGTTATTTTTTTAAATACACCTTCTGTTTAATATATATTAATTTAACATATATCCTGCCAAGAAACTGACTATTTTACAATTATCATTTGTGCTGACTTCAAAGGAAAGCCAACTTAATGCAGTCCCTGCATGTGCAGGGACCACATGTCACACTGCAAACTTTTAGCTGTTCTCTGGCAAGTCATAATTAACATTAAAATGGGCCTAAAATTATCACAATTTATATGGTGGCGAATTAGCAGGGAAACCCATGAGTAGCTTCACCATGAACATTAGGTGGAACTACATTTTGTATTAGTCATTGAATAATGGGCCCATTGGAAAGACTCATGGGATAAACTGGAGTTCATTGTGTGCTTGTGATTTCGCGAGTCACGCAAACCCCACGGTCAGGTCAACTTGCAGGTCGAGCTGCTTGGGAAGTTCTTTTAACGCTGTGTCAGGACCTTTAACAATGGGCGCCTCCCGTTTCTCATTCTTAATTAAAGGCATTGGCCAAAACCCTTTTTTTTTCTTATCAGTAATGATTGAGAAACCGCAACTGTGGTTTCTATTAACAGGTCACTGTTGTTCACTTTTGTGTATTTTCTCTCGTTTCTTAAGAACTCCTTTTCATCTCCTGCTATTTTTATATTTTGGTTTATGTAAAAGTTAGCTCCAGATCATCTCTTTTCTATACCTTTCCATTCTTTCAGTCTCGGGGCTTAAAATCCTGACTATTTCCAGGTCTCTTCCCACTCTATCATCCTATGTCATCCTTTGTTCACCCTTTCACTTCTACCTTGTTCTTATGGACGCACCCAAAGCCAGACTGCTCTTACTTCCTACCTGGATTTCCAAGGCATCCTTGCAGTTTCTCCCATCGCTGCTCTGCTGCTGGGTTCATCTCCCTGAGACAGGCTCATCTTGCATCCTCTTGTTCAAGATTCTGCAGTGATGCTATCAACTGCTTTACCAAGACACACTTCCCTGTCCCCTTTGAGTCCCTGCATCCCCCAGCCTCCAACGGCCCAGCCAACCTTGCCAGCTCTTCCCTTTTTCCTTCGTCCTCTCACCTCCTCCTAGTCTACTACCCCACCATTACCCAGTCCATTCTGACCCAAATATTTTTAATTACTTAACTTCCATTTACTTTGAACACTATCTCGCTTGCCTGCCCTTTGCTTTTCCAACTCCTATCCAACATGGTCTGATGGAAAGAATTCTAAATTAGGAGTTAGAAAACTCCAACCCAAGTCCCAGAACCACTACTGTACCAGTCATCTATTCTTACATAAAAAATTACTCTAAAAATTAGTGATTTAAAACAGGCTATTTTAGTAAGTGTCATAGTTTTGTGGGTCAAGATTTGGGGCAGGACTCAGCTGGGTGATTCTTCTACTCACCTGGCATTGACTGAGGTGAATTGACTGAATATCAGGATATTCAGGGGGTGGCTAGTCTGGTCTGAGTGTCCAAGACAACTTCAACTCACATATCTGGTGCCTTGGGGGAAATGGCTAGAAGGCTGGACTCAGCTGGGATTGTCAATTGGTGGTCTACACCTGGCTTCTTCAGCATGGTAAAATCCCATCGTATTCACAAGTCCTGCCCACATTCAGCAGGAGGGAATTATACAGAGCACGTACACCAGGGGGCAGGAATCTTGGAGGCATCTTAGAATTCCCCACCAAAGTCAGCCTGTAGGAAGCGGCATTGCTGTGACATGAAGTCTGATACTCTTAACATCATTATCTGGGTCCATAAACACTCTGGAATAGCTAGAAGATGAAGGAATGATTATGAAAGCACGCAGCAGGCTGCTAAGGGGATGGGGAACGGGAGCTGGTATTGCTATTTCTCATCAGGGTTCAGCCTGAATCCCCTCTCCCCTGTCATCTATGCCATAAAGACCCTACCAACCTCTGGAGTTTAGCCCAGCTGATCCCCACCTTCTCTGAACTTTGTTTCTCTTGGTTAGTTACCTTCATGCCAAGTAGTTTACTTTTTCTTTTGTTGGTTTTGTCTCCTCAAATGTCTATGAAGCAGGCTGAATAATGGCCCCCAAAGTTATCAGGTCCTAAATCCTAGAACCTTTAAATATTACATTATTTGAAAAATGCGTCTTTGCAGATATGATCAAGTTAAGAATCTTGAGATAGGGAGATTATTCTGGATTATCTAGGGGGGCTATAATTGTAATCACAAGTATCCTTATAAGAGAAAGGTAGAGGGAAATTAGACACACAAAAAAGGAGAAAGTAGTATGAAGTTGGAACCTGGAGAGATCCAAAGATGCTGCCTTGAGGACTGGTGTGATGCGACCACAAGCCAGGGACTGCTGGCAGCCACCAGAAGCTAAAAGAGCCCGGGAACTGATTTTCCATAGAGACTCTGGGGAAAGCACAACTCTGCTGACACCTTGACTTCAGCCTGGTGATAGTGATTTCAGGCTTCTGATCTCCAGAACTGTGAGAGAATAAATTTCTGTTATTGGAAGCCACCAAGTTTGTGGTAATTTGTCATAGCGGCTACAGGAAACTAGTACAGACTGTAAGAGCCTTGGGAAACTTCCTAGAATATTGTGTGGGTATTAAAAATATTCAATAAGACTTGTAATCATGTGAAAAATGTTCATGCTACAATGTTCTCTAAAAAAGTTGTTTGCATTATGAGCACAGCTACATAAAAATAGAGAGAAAATAGACTAGAAAGACCAGAGGTAGTACTAGAGCTGATTATGTTTTTACTTTTTACATTTTTTTCAAAAATCTATATAATAGTATTATTTTTATACTGGGAAAATTTTTAATTTTTTAAAAAAGGATATAGTCATTCCTTGTTATCCATGGGAGATTGATTCCAGGACCTCCCTCAGATACCAAAAGCCATAGATGTTCAAGTCCCTGTTATAAAATGGTATGGTATTTGCATAGAACCTACATGTATTCCTCCCATATATTTTAAATCATGTCTGGATTACTTATAATACCTAATACAATGTAAATGTTGTGTAAATAGTTATTATACTGTATTGTTCAGAGAATAATGACAAGAAAATGAACATGTTCAATTCAGATGCAATATATTTTCAAATATTTTTGACCAGTAGTTGGTTGAATCCAGGGATGCAGAACCCATGAATACAGAGAGCTAACTATACTTCTGGTAGTTTTTTAAGTACTGCCTGCTTCCTGATTACTATGTGGAGCAATATCAAAAATCCTGGACTTTTAACGGTGCACTGTGAGTTAGACTGTGACAAGGACTGTGTCTGTCTTGCTCACTTCTGTACCCTCTGTACCTGGAACAGTGCTGGTGCATCCTAGGGGCTCAGTCTCTGCATATTTGTTGACTGACAATGGGCAATTGAGCAAGAGGTCAGGGCCCAGCGTGCTATACCCACTTGCTTTGAACAACAGAGCTGAGCAGAAGAATGCTGGCTTGTATACAGAAGACACATCATGTTGGCTGGATTAAAGTAAATGTCAGGTGCTATGGACTAAATATTTATGCCCCCACAAAATTTATATGTCAAAATCCAAGCCACCACGATGATGGTATTAGGAGATGGGCCTTTGGGGGATGATTAGGTCATAGCACAGAGTCCTCACGAATGGGATTAGTGCCCTTATAAAAGGAAGCCCAGAGAGTTCTCGTGCCCTCTTTCAGCCACGTTAGCAGGGCCCGCACCAGAACCCAGCCGTGCTGACATCCTGGTCTCAGACTTCCAGCCTCCAGAACTGTGAGAAATAAGTCTCTGTTGTGTGTCAGCCCCCCAGTCTATGGCGCTTTGTTATAGCAGCCTGAACTGACGAAGATGGTAGGAAATTACCCTGGACAGATAATGGGAGTGTGTGTGAATTTGCCACTGAGAGAGAACCGAGACAGTGGCCACATCCTCCCAGATTAGGAAAAGTAGTGGAAATGACTTGGGGGGCCAGGGGACAGAGGGGATCCTTTCCTGACTCCTAAAATGCATCCCAGAGCTGGAGGGAAGCGTGTGTGTGTGTGAGAAAATGTAAACATAATCCCTTCCTTCAGCTCTCTTTGAAAATCAAAGATTGGGTGCCCAAGGAGTGACTGGGGAGTCACTAAAGGACTGGATTAATGAGAGAATATGGCCAATACTCCAAGAGGAGCTTTATAAAACACATGAGGGTAATGAGCATGTCTGTTTGTTCTCCTGTTATATCCTCAGCATTTACCACAATGCCTGGTACTTGGAAGACACTCTGCAAATATTTATTGAATGAAAGCCCAGGAAGTCCCCTGAGCGGTGACGGGAAGGACTTTACTCCTCTCGCCGCTTCCCCATCTGCCAGGGAAGCAGGCACTAGCCCACCTCGGGGGCCCTAGAGGAGCAAAGAGAGGCAGGGCAGGGAGGTTGAGAAGGCAGCAGCGGAGGGCTCAGCCCCATGTTCCTCGCCAGCCTCCTCTGAGAGCTCCCCTGAGAGTCTCTGAGCCCAGGCACCCAGCAATTCCAGAAAACCATTTAGCCTTTCAGCTTCTTGGTTCCCTCACACAAGGAGTAAAATGGGGGGATTAATAGTAACCTCCATAACCTATTATTATGGGGATTAACTAAACAGGACTGACTTGTAAAGTGCCTTTAAAATTCAATTTTCGGGCCTGAGAAGGCAGGCTGATGTAGAGGGATATGCTTATTGCTTGTGGTCAGCAGGGCCACACGTGGGGCCTTTGCCACCGAGGAAAGCTCCCAACAAACAGTACTTGGACTGCAAGACAGAGACAAGGAAGGGTCAGACAAGCAACATCAGAGAACAAAGCAAGGGAAAGAGGGTGCAGTTGGGACGGACAGAGGGAGGCAAGGACCTTGTTTTGAGTGGTCCCCAAACAATCCCGACAATGGTGGGAGCGAGGAAGGAGGCCCAGGTCCAAGTCCTGGTTTTGACTTCTCTGACTCAGTCAGTGACCTTGAACCTGAGCTTCCGGTCTGGGGAAAACAGAGTGGTTGGATTTGACAGGACTAGGGGCCCTTAGGGATGTCAATTTATGGCATTGACATCTTCTAAAAGTAAAGGGAAATAGTTTTGAGCCACACCATATCCTAAATGGATAATCTCATCTTTGAATAATTTGAGTTTTCCAGAACTAGAATTTGGAAATAGGAATAATTTCGGAAGCAAATAGTTGCTTAAAATAAAGACCTGGAACTAACTACGTAATTCCCTCAAACCCGTTATCTTGTCCTTTTTTAAAACAGAACAAAAACCAACAGAATGGGAGGAAAGAACTTTAACGTCGTCTTTTTGAATCATGAGATTGAAGGCTACCTGGTTGATGAAATTTTGTTGAAGTTTTCAAAGTCGCTGTTGGGTAATGACATGCTGTGGGAAGGACACAGCTTTGGAGCCGTGTCATTGGCCATTGATGAGCTGCGTCGCCCTGAGCAGGTCCCCAAACTTTACTGCCTCTGCCCTTCTTTACCCCTGACAAGTTGGGCTATCATGTGGATTAGGGCTAATTCAGGTAAAATGCCTGGCCCTGTATTTGTTTATGGTAACTATTCAATCCATTAATATTATTACTTTAGTATTATTATTTATAAAACAATAGAAGCATGTGATTCTCACAATATTACAAATGGAGGAAGTAGAAATTTCTATTGTGGATACTTCTAATTCCTAACTTCTTTAACTACTAAAAAGACAAAGGCATTAGAATAAAACAAAAATAAAAACCAAAAATTTGAAAACCAGGTTCAGTCCTGGATACCCATTTAGTCCTGGATACCCATTCTGAGCACCCAAAAAATATGCGCTGTAAAAAATCTCTTTCTTTCCCCTAATTTCAGTAGAATTTAGCTGAAAGCACTGCAGCATCTTCAGAAAACTCACAGCAGCATAGAAAAGGGTTATGGGATGGCAGGTGCCTACATGTCCCTTCCAGAATGCCAAAATCTGTGATAGTTCATCAGGATGTGCAAAAAAGGCTACATGATTTTAGTTGTTATGAGCATGTGCATGTGTGTGTGTGCACATGGATGTGTGTGCACATGTGTGTGTGTATGCACGTGTGTTTCTTTCACCCTCAGTTAACATACCATCAACAGAGCTGAATAACTGTTCATATTACCTGGAGCTCACTTTTTCCTGCCAAGAAACTCAGAGCCAGTCATTGAGGGCTAAGAGCAGGAACAGTGTTCATGATGGTAGGAAGAAAGCAGAGTGGATACACAGCTTCACTCAGCTTCAGATTAGTCTAAATTAAGTAGCGTGGCCTATGGAGAGGTCTCAGCTTGGAGGGCAACCTGATAGTGAAGCTAGAATCTCAGTCTATCGATGTACTAAATTGATGGCAATGAAAATAATCCTCCCCAGACACAAAAGTACACTTGTTTCCAG
This sequence comes from Daubentonia madagascariensis, assembly GCA_023783475.1. NCBI lineage: Eukaryota > Metazoa > Chordata > Mammalia > Primates > Daubentoniidae > Daubentonia > Daubentonia madagascariensis. Next base: position 24,173,327 of record JAKFHU010002573.1, read on the forward strand.
ATTAATGTATCCTGAATGTAAGCTTTTCAGCCCCTGCTCTGAAGGAGTTAACGCGTGCTTGCTTCAGGGCAGGGGCAGAGCCTCAGTAGTGTTATTTTTAAAGTATTTGTTTGCAGAGGTGACCTGACTACTTGCTCATGAATACACTGAAGGACTGTTCTTTCCTAACGTCTCATGATGCAAATTCACAAGGACACTAAAGAGTTTGTTTAAATTTGTGGCGACAGAGGGACAACCTAGAATGCGTGTTGGGTGGACGTTACATGGCGCCCCTGGCAACGTCTAAAGTCATCGTCACAGACTTCCTCACCATTTCCTCCTTTCACTTGCCACAGAGCATCTCAATTACCTGCTGTTAAGCATCTTGGCCTTATCTTTGTGTAACCAATGCCTGTCTCTCTTTTCGAAAATGACTAACAGGAATTCAGGGTATTGTGTTGAATTTTAATGGGCTATTTTGTTTCTCATATGCTGGTTTCCTCTCTCCTCCTCCTTTAAAAATAAGATTGGGCATCCTCATCTCTGACGATGTGGAGAGTCAGTGGCTTTCTACCAGCTAGAGAGGCTCAGTGGTGTAAGACTTGGGAGGAAAAAAGTCATATGGGAACCTGTATTCTAGGTTCCTTGAAATCAAGATGGAGAGCGTGCTTGAAGTTAGAAAGCATCAAGGTTAGAGGGTGCGAGCGCAGGCACCTGCCCTCTGGTGTGTGCAGGTGTGCTGGCCCCCTCTCGGCAAATGGTAGGGGCTGCTAGATTGACTTCCCACGAGTACCAAAATGAACCATTACGTACTTTTTATTAAAGCCACCTCTAAGCTTTTGAACCTGGTGGAATATAGATGTAGCTTATGGAGATGCATGAGCCAAGGGGCTGAGCAGGTTGGCTGGATTTCTTTCTCTCTCTTCTCCCTCTCTCTCTCTGTTCCCCTCTCTACCTCCTTCTCTTCCTTCCTTCTTTCCTTCCTTCCTTTTTTCCTTTGTTCTTTCCTTCCTTCCTCCCTTCTATTCTTTCTTTCTTTTCTTTCTTTTTCTTGAAAGGTTAAATTCAGAATTCTGTCTTTAGATTTCCTAGATTGCACATCAGGAGAAAGATTCTGTATTCAATGGCCTTGGCTTAGGCTGAATTCAGTGTGAGTCCTGCACAACTGTCCCCTTTGCCAAGATCACCAGGAGGGATTGTGCTCTTTACAGCACACAGGTAGCACACCTTTCCTTTGCACAGAATTGGTCTCATCCCAAGTATAGACTGCTTCAATTTTTAGAGAACACTTGTCCTGGTTTTCAAAGCAGGGGGCAGTAGAATTTAGCTCTTCCATGTGCAATGCTTTGAGGCTCGATATAGTTGGCATATACTGCACACTAATAGTTTTGGGTAGTGAGCCAATCTCTTTTTGCAGACATTGCAAGCCATTTGGGGTTTTTTTGCTAGGTACGCCATAACACCACTTAATGTATGCACCACTTCTTTTTTTGTTGCTCAAAATCTTGTGTGGATAATGGATATTTTAGACAAATATAAGTCTATTTCAAAAAACACATCTTTTATTTATTCAACAGATAATTATCAGGAGCATTCAATTCACAGGCCCTATTTATATTTCTTCCTCTTTCCCACAAAGTTGTATTGAGTCACTACTCACCAGGCACAAGTAGTGAGGAAAGCTTGCTTGCCTAGTTCTCTCCCTGCCCTAGTTCCAAAACCACTTTACACGCCATGCCAGCTACATACTCCCAAGTCAAGAGTCAGACTGAATCCATTTTCTGGTCAAAAATGTTCAATGGATTCCATCTACCCCTAGAAAAGTAAGTGGAAATACTTCTGCTTGCCTTTCCCAGCCTTTGTAACATGGTCTCAAACCACCTTCCATCACTTCTCTCCTCTTCCACTCTGGAACTGGACCCTTCATCTTGCCTCAAACACGCCTTGTGCTTTCTGCCGGCTGCCCTTCCCACTCCTAGCTCCTGCCTGCTGACATCCTCCCACCCACTCTTCAAGTCCCACCGATCCGTGGAGACATCCTAATTCTCCTCACAGATGCAACCTCACCCTACTCCGCCACTGTAACTTCCTTGATCCTGCCCTTTTTATAGCCATTTATCCACTGGACATGCCACCCCTACTAAATTATACATTTGCAAAAGGCAAAGTCAATGCCATCTTTGCAGCCCGGCAACACTTTGCATTTAGTGGGCACTCTCTCTTTGTTGCTTTGAACTAAAGGACTCTTAGTGCCACTTTTGAACCCAAATGCTAGAATCATAGATGTTAGCAAATGAAAAACCCCTAACCTGGCCTGATATTTAAATTGGATCAGAATCACCTGGGGGCTTTTTCACAATCCACTGCCCTGGGTCTTCACCCTAGACATCTGAAATACAATTTATTTTTTAAATGGGGGTGGGGGGAGAAGAAAGAAGTAAACGTCCACAAAGCTGAGCAGTGACTAAGCCCGGATCGTCACTAGCATGATTAGACCCACGTGCAAATCTTGCCCCGGAGAAAGTTACTCACCCTCTCTAAACCTTGGCTCCTGGATTTACAAATTGTAGATACCACCTGTCTTCAGAGTTGGTATATGAATAAGCGACAGGAGGCACAGATCTCACCTGGCATGTTATGTGGCACAAAAGGCGCTCTAATGAGCGTTAGCTCTTCCTCCCTCCCTCCTCATGACGCCACGCCCGGTGTCCCACCACCATACCAGGCAGTGACACTTAATTGAATAAAATCAGTATTAATTCATTCACCAAAATGAATTGGGAACTTTTACGGACCAGGCATTGTATTAAAGCATGGTATACCTCACTTCACCTCAGTTTCCCCATATAGTTTAACAAGGGATCTGAAATTATTATTTTAAAAAGCTATGTCATTCTTTGGAAACAAATGTCACACTCCACATCTACCATGAACTACTTCACAAAGGGTCAGAATATCATAAATTATTTCTATTGGTTGTTTTTGGTCTTGTTAATCTAATTTAACTCATCATGACATGAACAAGTGGCTTTTAACATAGAAATAAGGGCATGATGTAAGTTCTAATATTCTAGGAAAACAGAAATTTATTTTTATCAATTCCAACTTAGTAAGTTTTTCACTCAAACATCCCTCTTCGTTTCTTAGTCTGGTGTTTAATGAAAGGTTTATGGGTTTCTGTTTTCCTTAGATGGGAGACCAGAATAAACCCGAAATTGCCATTTCCACTAATCCAATATGTCATATGGGAATAGACTGCATACGTTGTGACATTGTAATGTGTTTTATAATCAATATCTATTTTCTTTCATTGATCTACCTCCCTATTCAAAATTTAATCAATTTCCCTAGAACCTTCTTTTCAAGAATATATTGGTTTCAAGAATGTGTATTTTACACTGTGCTTGTAAGTAAATTTTATTAATAAAATCAATAAAACATTTTTTGTTGACTGTCCCACTGAACTGGCTGTTGAAAACTGAAAATGCTTTCATATGTAAATCCAGCCCCGAGGACTACTCGCAAAGTTGTCAGATGCAGTCATAATATAACTCTAAGTTAGACAAGTAAAAATTTCTTGCAAAGAAAAATTGAAAAAAAAAAAGTGTGTTAGGTTGAGCTATCACCACACATACTGAGAAATAACTAAGTACACCTGATTTGCTCCAACCCTATGCCATCTCCTTTCTTTAAAACACTAACTAACACAGGGACAGCAACAACACTAATAATACATATGTACAGCTCTTTGCATTTTTCAAATGCTTTTGTATTATTATTAACCCAACTGATTATTTAGTCATTCAACAAATGTTTGAGCACTTAACTATGTTTCAGGCACTATGCTAGATGCTGGAGATTCAATGGTAAAAAAAAAAAAAAAAGGGAAAAAAATAAAAAAATAGTCCTTACTCTCATGGTGTCTAATGGGGGAAAAAACTAATCAAAATATCACACAAGGAAGGAGCATGGTGGCTCACATCTGTAAACCCAGTACTTGGGAGGCTGAGGCAGGAGGATCTCTTGAGGCCAGGAGTTTGAGACCAGCCAGGGAACCATAGTAGTAAGATCCGATCTCCACAAAAAATAAAAAATAAAAATAAATTTTTAAAAATCACATAAGCCCCATACAAGAATGACCAACTAATATATGACAAAGTTGCAAAAGGAATTCAGTGGAAGAAGAGCAGTCAGCAATGGTGCTGGAGCAATTGAACATTTTTATAGGCAAAAAATAAGAACAACAAAAAATGAAACTTGACCTAAACATCATACTTTAAACAAAAATTAACTGAAAATGGATCATAGCTCTGAAACTATAAAACTTTTAGAAAAAAACATGGGAGAAAATCTTTATGACCAGGATTGGGTGAAGTGTTCTTAGACATGATATCAAAGTCATTATCCATAAGGGAAAACATAGACAAATTGGAATTAACCCAAATTTAAAACTTTTGCTCTGAAAAACATCCTAAGAAGAAGAAAAGACAAACTTTAGACTGGAATAAAATATTTTCACATCACATATCTGACAAAGAACTTGAATCCAGAATGCATAAATTCAACAGTAAGAAAACAAACTATAAAATGGGCAAGATTTGAACAAACACTTCACAAAAGAGGGTATAAGAATGTGAAAAGGTGTCTAACATCATTAGGCATTAAGGTTATGCAAATTAAAGATATAATGGAGATACCACTACATACTTATTAGAATTGTCAAAATCAAAAACACTGACAAAACCAAGTGCTAAGGATGCAGAGCAACTAGATCTCTCATCTATTGCTGATGGGAATGTAAAATGGTACAGCCAAAATAGAAAACAGTTTGGTAGTTTCTTGTAAGCATATACTTTCCATGTAACCTAGCAATTGTACTCCTTAGTATGTATCCAAGAGAAATGAAAATGTATGATCACACAAAAACCTGTACATGAGTATTTATTGAAGTTTTATTTGTAATAGTCCAAAACTAGAAACAACCCAAATGTCCTCCAACATTTGGTTGGATAGATATACAAACTGTGGTATGGTACATCCATACCTGGGAATGCCACTCAGCAATAAAAGGAATCAAATGATTGATGTACACAAACAACTTGAATGGTCTCAAGGGAATTACACTGAGCATTACAAAGCCATTGCCAAAGGGTTACCTACTTTATGACTCTATTTATATAACATTTCAGATGTTACAAAAATTACAATGACAGAGGACAGATCAGTAGTTGCCAGGGCTTACAGCCGGGGAAAGGGGTATCATGAAGTAGTTTCTTTGATGTGAAGGAACAGTTTTCTATCCTGATTGTGGGGATAGTTACTAGAATCTAAAATTTCTTAAAACTATACACCCACAATGTTCATGTAAAAACTGTTGGGATCCCAGTAAGGTTTTTCCCAGAATCAATAGCACTGTATCAATGATCAGTTCCTGGTTTTGACCATATGCTGTGGTTATGTCCAGTGTTACCCTCGGCAGAAGCTGGGTGAAGGATACACAAGAATTTTCAGTACTAATGTTGTAACTTAACTGTTTCAAAATACAAAATTTGATTAGGAATAGCACATAAATGCATATAAAATTACAATCCCATTGAGTGCTACAGGGAGAGATACATGATGCTATGAAAGCCTCTGAGACGTGGATTGACCTGGTCGTGCAGGTCAGGAAAGGCTTGAAAATGAGCCAAGATCTAAGGGAAGGGGAGAGGTTAATGAGGTGAAAAGGGCGGGGAGGTTGAGTCCAATTCTCCTGACTCAGGAAAAGTTCAATAAGGTAGGAAAATAGTTCTTTCCGTGAAGCTCCAAAGCTGAAACACACATGAAGATGCAGACAAGCAGTGATGGCCTCACCTAAAGTGGGTGGTAAGAAGGGTCCAGGGGCCTAGAAAATTCCTAAGCTACTGGGCAAATTAGAGGGGCAGGGGGAAAGGAAGGGAGATAGCTACAAGAGGGGGTGGGGTGAACCCCAACAGGTTGAGTCAGAAGCCCTTGGAGCCAGACCCCAAATAACAACAGGGCTACTGGAGTATGTGTTAACCCCTAAATCCCCAACCACTACTGGTGAGGGAATTCCCTATCGACAGGTGTTTGTGGCAGGTACAGGGGAGCTGTGGGGAGCAGCCTGTGAGCTGCTTCCAACTTTGCAGTGTTAGGGAAGAAAGAAGAGAGGAAGTCCGACTCCTTCCCTCTGCATAAGCCTCCCCTTCTCACACCCCTTCCCCCAGCCTGGCCATCCACCAGGGAGCCTCAGGAGCTGAATGAGACCCAGGCTCTGGCTCTCCCACCCAGCAAGCCACTTTACCTCTTGGGACAACAGTCTTCCCTCCATAAAGTGAAGGCCAAATGCCCTCTTGGCTGACTCAACCCTTGCATCTATTGATTCTGGCCTCTGACTTTTTGACACCTGTAATCAAATTGTACTTTCATTTTTGCCTGACAGCACCTTTCTGAGTACCTAGATAAAGACTAGGGGAAATTGTCATGGCAATGTTCTAGAGAGAAGCTTCCTTTAGCTTGAGAGAATTTAGTGGTGATCTGGAAGCTAGGTACAAGGCACAGCCTGCATTCATGGATCCCTGGAAATGATCTTGTTAGGTCAAGTACAAAGTATTGTTTTACTCACTAAGTTCCAATACAAATGAGAAACTGGATGTACCATTATATGGCTTTCCAACGAGGGGAGAATTTAAATTTTCTCTTAATAGGGATTTGACTGAGCTAATATTTATACATTTAATAAAAGTTTCAACATTTTAGTTAAAATGCTATTTTATAGTAGTCCTCTGCTCAGAAAGATTTAAATTATATTCATTAGAGATGTCCATATCCAACGACGGAAGTCATAACATTAGAGTGAACCCAACTGATGGGCAGAAATATATTTGCTTAACAAAACAGAAGGAGTGAGACAAAGACAGACAGGAACAGGAGGGATTTTTTTTTTTTTGAAGGATGACATTTTTCTACTGATGTTCTTCTTCCTTCCAAGCAAATTATGACTTACCTTTCCACCCAGTCTGATTAAATAACCACAAATAATTTGAGTGTCTGCATCGAAAGATGGATTTAGAACATTCGGTGCTCACAATAGCCAAGTCTAGTGTGCGGAATGGTTACGTATGGCACTCTAACTGTCAGTCAACCAAGACATGGGTGTTTATCTTTAAGCCCGTGGAGCAGAAGCATCTAACTGATCCCACTTGAGAGACAGACTGTGAATAATGGGTCATTATGTTACAGAGGAGACACACAATTGCCTTGAACTTGTCAGGGGTTCATGTGTGAGGGGTCCAGCTACCTGGGGCAGTTGCTGGAATGTGATGGTTTGGGCACTCCTGACCGTGCATCTGCCTGCTGCAGCCCTCGTAGGGCCCAGCTCCATTTCACGGGAATAGCTCACCTATTCATGAACAATGAGGTTCAAATTTTACTTTTCCTTAACACAACATTAACTCTCAAAGAGCTGGAAATTCAGCACTCGGTTCCTGAGCTTAGATTGCAAATCAGTCACTGAGAACATTATATGAGCAGTAATCCCATTAAATATATCATCTTGCAAATATCTAAATCCAGTTAATTAACTTGTATTGCAAAAGAGCTTGGAGATATAGTTTTCAGAGAGCAACCACACATTTTAGGGACCTGATTATACTTAAAGCAAATTTCAGGCTCTACTTTTTATACAAAATAGGTGGAAAACTGCCTTCTAAGGAAAAAATGGATTGATGGCTGACTATGCTTATGAGATTTGAACAGAAAAGATATTCAAACATTTCAAAAATTAACTGCTTTCTTACATAAACTTTTTACTTGCATTGTAGGGAGCTTTTTTAATAAAAGGATTAAACAAAGTCTGCTATTTTAATTAAAATTCATAGCAATACAATGTCATCTTTACAATGGTCATAGAAATTAACTAGCTCATGGATTTAGCTATCCCTCAGAGTTCATAATAATATGACTTTAGTATGATTTCAAAACCCACAAAATATATAGATTTTAAAATAATCACAGCAAGGACTTAAAAATAAAAATAATAATTTCACCTACTGAAAATTCCATTACTAAGTTAGAAATATAAGACAATGACTTGATGTTTTTTCAGTGGTCAATACTTGTCTGGGATGTGTATATAGGTATATCACTGTCTGAGATACATCTCTGTGTGTGTGTGTGTTGTGTAAAATTTGTATAAATGGAGTGTTTTGTATAAAATTTGCATAAACTATCTATCTATGTGTCGTCTGGTAACACTCACTCCCTTCGTGCTTGCTTTGGGCTAGCCCCATACCACCCACCGCAGAGGATCTTCAGTGGTATTTGTCATAAAATAAATCCTCCCACTATATGCTTTTCATTATGCTTCATGAAAAATTCACACCCTTTAAGTGTGAAATTCAAGACTGATTATTTTGAAATAGTTTAAGTCGTGAGTTCTCTAGACTATTGTTCAACACAGACATATAAAAGAATAGCAATAATGTATAAGAATACTTTCAATATAAATAGCACTTTTCTTCCAAATAGTTCAAATTCTCATATCCTATGTGTAAATCCATTTATATGTATAAAATAAAATCTTTTAAAATCTCAGTGCCAAGTGGAGTCTGGGGCAGTAAAGTTTTTAAAAGAGGTCAATAGGATTGTATTTATTCATGCTAAAATCCATGACCCCATTTGGGGCATCATGGTTCATTGTTCTGAAGAATAAAGTCCTGGAAATATTCAGATTCTTTCTAACATCATGCTCACTATCCAAATGTCACCAACACAAAACATACTATTTTTATGAGGAAACTGTGTCTTATTAAGTGGATATTTATACCAAAACAGTTTTGAGAAACTTGTATTCAAAGGCAGACTTAGAAAACAAAGAATTTGGTTGATCATCAAGCCTTCTTTAAGCACTTTGCAACTGCAATCTACAGAAAGTGACCAGCATCTAACCCCAGAAATATGGAATCCATCAGTGAGTTTCTTTATTATAGCATAGGCAGGCACTTCTGATAGGTCAGGAATTTCAGCAAAATGTAGACTTGCCTCAAGAAAACGTTGAGAGACTACCACTTCACAACAATTTTCTAAGAGCTTGCTATATGCTTTCCACGTGCTACTCAGCACTACAGGTGAATCACCTCATTTATTCCTCCTCATAGCTCCCCGAGGCAGGCACTACTATAAACCACGTTTTGCAGATGAAGAAATCTAGGCTTAGAACCCTATAATCTATCCAAAGCCAAAGATCTAGCCAGGTATGAGGTGGAGATTCAAATCCAGGCCTACTAAACTTCAAAACCCATACTTCGAAACGCTAAGCTACACCACCACTCCATGAGTGCATTGCCTTATATTCTTAATGTTGTGGTACCCAATTTTGCTTTTGTAAATTCACATTAGAATTAGGAATACAAGAGTACCATTGTTTGGCCGTTTGTTACCCAGTAGTGGAGGTGGTTAGAATGATACATTCCATAGGAAATAACGTGTCCACTGGATGATCTGGAGCAGAACTTTGAACATGAAAGTTTGGAAATGCCACTTATAGTTGACGGTGGGCGCATCAAGAAGTCCCTTACTGATAAGTTTTCCATGGCAACACATGTTGCTTGTTTTGACACCTTTAAGTGCAATGTGGGAAGCACGCTGCAAAGCCAATTTAAAACTCTTGGTTTCAACTTTAAGCCCTTAAGTTCTGGAGAAAGGGTTAAATGCCTCCCTGCTTCTACCCTCTCCTGGATCATGTTGTCTAAAAGCAAGGCTCCCTGCTCCACAGCAAACCGAAGACGTATCCTAATGACAGTATAATTAGAAGTATCATTGTGGTAATGATTCTTTTCATCTGGAGCACAGGCTGCACAGAAAGGTGCTCTCACTCAGCTAACTCCACCTGCCTCGCCTTTCGCCTCTCCCTGCTTGTTTCCCTAGGTCAGTAGCGCAGGGTTAATACCAGGTGTTTGACAAGTCCTCAGACTTGGGTCTCATCAAACTAATTAAAGAGAAACACATCCAAATTCTAGTGAATTATTTTACTTTAAAAAATGCTTCCCATTCATCTGGCTTGGTGGGTTTGATTAATGGAGACGACAAAGGAGCTCTTGTTCCTGCAACCCACAACCACTTGGTTCGGGTTCAGTGGGCCCAGGCAGAGGCAGCCATGCCTTAATCTGGTCTTTCTTTCCTACTTAAAAATCCAAATGGTAGAGAAGTTTCTGATTTTATCAGACCCGCCAAGGCAGGAAAGGAAAGACAAAAAACATCTTGATCCTCTAATTTGACATAGCCAGAATTTATTTATTTAACTTAAATACCCCTTAGAAGATGTTCATTGTTTATTTGCCACACATAGTATAACCCAAGATATTAGGAAAGCATTCGATTCATCAATATATTTTAATATCCCTAAAACTAATAAACTCCAGAAGCATGTCCTTCAGAGAAAACTTTGCAGTGCCTGTCCCCCAACCCTGGCTCAGGACTCTCCTATGGTGTTACCATCCTCTGAGCATGGCCCCATTGGTGATTTACATAATGAACAAGAACATCCCAGGTCTGAATTTGAGAAAGAAAAATGGAATTTTCGATTCTCAATGAGAGTAATTTTTTTAATCAAAGGATTTTTAATTCTTATAGATAATTAGGCATCAAAAGTATGTCTTGGATGGAGTTGTTTGCTGCATTAACATTAAATATCTGCATAATTAACTAAGGAAAGCATTTGAAGATAAATTTGAGCATTTAGATTAAATTTCGATTACAATGCATATGTTTCTGCCAGGTTAAAAATAATATCCGACAGATAATTGCACTAATAAATTTAATATATTAAACAAAGCATAGATATTTAATATGTTGCTCCTAATAACGTTAACCAAATTCATCATGAGATTATGGTTTTAAAACCCATAAGCCGTAAATACTCTCTCCAAGTCTCCAAACCCTAAAATGCCAAATTATCCAATTCAATATCTACCCATTTGGTACTGAGACATTAAATGACATTTTAGTATTATCTTTAAAAAAATTATTTAGGCATTTGAACATCATATTTAATTCCATCATATATTTGAACCTGTAATTTAAAAGAGAGATTTTCTTTTAGCAAGTGTCTCTTAAAAATTTGAATTTATTTTTGTTGAACTTACATGTATGCCAATTAAAACTGTTTCATGAAAACCATCTTTTTTCTTCTCATTACAAGCTGAAATGTACATCCAGTCTTGTAAATATCATCTCACCAGCTTTGACTAACAATGAAAATTATTTTATGTCTGAGAAATGAATTTACACCTGTGATGATCAATAGTTTCCAAGTTTAAAGTTTTCATTTCTAATCAGTAAGTCCATATTCAGATGATTCTCTTGTTTATCTGAAAAGAAGAGAAACTCAACAAATAGTTGGTAGTAAAATTGGGTCACCTCATATTTCTTATGAGGTTTTGAGAAATGCTAACTCTGCAGGATGTCAATAGGTATTATTTTTTTAAAAAGTAAAATTGTTTTGCTTTTATCCATTATTGTAAATATTTAAAAATATACAGAAAAGTTAAAACAGTAAACAAATTTTAAAAAAAAAGCTCTACTGATAAAAAAAAAAAGCTAACAAGGTTTCTTTACTACAGGACTTCTCAGGGCCTTTAATATGCCAATGTACATGGGAAGTGTCCAAAAGAAGAACAGAAAATGCACTGTGTTCCAAATTAATTTACAGCATCTTGCACATTTAGTATCCCTTCTAATGTACTTGAGAAATGTTGGCTTATAGGAAGCTTAGAGGTTCTATCATTTGTATTTAGAACTCTACTCAAAAAAGCAAAAGCCTGTTGCCAAACAAGTTCATAAGAAGAAAGCAGCTTTGGAAAATCATGGTTTGAAAACTCATCAACATTTGAAAGGTTTACAGCATAAAGTTTACAGAAGAGTTTGGAGGCAGGTTATCTCGCTATTGACTTAAATATGCTACCTTGTTCTAAATTGCTAAATTCTCCTTCCTCAAATGGACTCATGTTCTAAAAACTAGGCAAGGATTTGAACCTGGCAAGAAAATAATACAAATGAATAAAGGCCTTGTTTTTCTTTAATCCTACCATTACCTTATAAGATTCTTAAAAAAAAAAAAGTGAAATGTGGCAGTTAAATTTTTTTTCAATTTAATGTGAACATTGTAGGTAGAATTGATGGTAAGTCAGCTAGAGATTTTAGCAAAAATTATTTTGAAATTCTCATTTAATTTTTGCTTAACAGTGTGGTGTCCAATCAATGCAAAATGTCAAGTCCTGTGTTGGTACATTTCCCTGCTTCTTTTTTAATGTTAAGAATTGGATTTTGGAACACATGGGTTTACACATGTTAGTGTTGAAATTGAATTCATTTGCGAGCATGTTGCAAGACACAATAAGGAAACTATTATCAAAAGGCAATTGCAAACCTTTAAAAAATTTTAGTATTACTTTGTTTCACTTCTTGCTATAATCCTAACACCCACAATCCCAGCCCCCTTAACTAGTCTCTTAAAGAAATTAGTAATATCTAAAACAACAAATCTTATCTTTTACTCTTATTTTCACACCAAAATAGTTCATTATTTTCTTTCCAGAGTCTACTTTCTCCACCCAGGGAACAAAATCCCAACTATGGATTCAAAATGACAGATTTTGTGGGTTTTACTTTTCAGAGATGATGTCATTTGTGGGGAATTGTTGGGTAAACCATACACTCTTTTCAGAAACCTGCAATTACCTCTCTGAATAAAGAGATCAATGTCATGTTTCTAGAAATAATGGCTAATGATATGTCTCTCAAAAGGAAGTGGCGTTATTAATTACCTCACTGTGAACACACAGTTTATAGACAGCTCAGAGGGCCACTCGCCCAATTAAGTATAATGACTAAAGCTTCAGTTAGTCCATCTGTACAGCCTTCTAGACGAACAAGCCCACAGCTTCACCAGACTTGGAAGGCAGATACGCACAGTGAGGAGAACCCAGAGGCAGTTCCTGGACTGCCTTGCACATTCCATGTTATTCACAGTAGGGGGGCAAAACCCACACCTCTTATTTTTAATCACTCAGCTTTGTTTCAATATGAGTTAGGTTGTTATCGATCCCCCCACACCCAATGTCCATGCCAAGGTGCATTAATTTACATTATACATTTAAATATAATATCTTTGTAACTAAATATATTAAAATAATACATATTTGTTATTAAATATATATTTAAATGTATATGAATATATACAAACTTTAATATTATGTTTATATACTTATATATAAACTATGTAAATATAAATATATAAAATTTTAAATATCTGTATACACTTATATATAAACTATACAGTATAAATAATAATAATTTATATAGGATTATACATTTATATATACTTTATATAATTATATAACAATATTTATATACTTATATAACATACAGTACATAAAATATATTAATACTAACATATGAAGGTGACAAGAATTACACATCATACCCAAGGGGGCCATGGTTAACAGTCTGAATTTACCTCTGTCAAGAATAAAGGCCTGAAAATTTTCAAATAATGTATCACTATATATTTATATATACACACACATGCACACATATATTTATTATTATTAAATGTCCTTGTTCTTTCAAGTAGTAATGTAGGCTGACTATGGAGCGCCTGCCCATAAATCCATGTTTCTTAAGCGTCTAAGGACGTTCTGTTCTTTCCACCACAGCAACAATGCAACTGATCCTGTTCGCTTACCTGCTTTTTCCTAATTGGCTCCAGGGGCTGTGCGTTGAGCTCTGAGGAATGGCAAGGGAAACTTAGGGGTAGGTTGGCAGGTACCAAAAAGGAGAGGACACCTGGGACCCAGGACCTCAGGGTCCCAATGCCCTGGGCGACTCCCCGATCACGCTCTGACGGGGGCCAGGGCTGGACCCGCTCTCAGAGCACCGAGGGTTTCTCAGACGCCCTTGGCTAGCGGCTCAATGATTTATGACCCCCACGTGAATCAGCCCGCCCCCTCCCACCCGCAACCTGGAGAGGATGCTCCCTCCTTCCAGGCTTGGGGGTTCCTCTTTTTAAGTGTCTGGAATCCTGCAGTGAAAAACGGGGCAGGCCTAACATCCGGGGGCTCCCCAAGCAAGCTGCGAATGGCCCAGAGAGCGACACCTGCCTTGCCAGCTGCTGCTTCCCTTTAGGTCATTCGGAAGGTCAGAGAACACGCTGATGCGCCCCGGAGGGCTCCTCCTTGGCGATTTCCAACCCTCCCCAGCTCTGCCGCGCTGGCCGGCTCTGGAGGCCAAAGGGCAATCGCAGCTGTCAGCTGTTGCAGCCGGATACTTGAGCCTGCCCGAGCTGTTTCTGTTTGGGTTTGGTTTGGTTTGGTTTGGTTTGGTTTGGTTTTGAGCACAGTCTTCCACTCCCTGTCTTTCTTCCTCTCTCCGTTCGTTCACAAATATTTATGGAGCACCAAGCAGGTGCCAGGCGTTGTTACCTGTGAGAAGAAAGGATGAGGAGAAATTGGAATCCCTCCTTCGCCACCTACTGACAGTGACCTTGGACAAATGACTCAAGCTCTATGAGCCTCAATTTGCCCACCTGCAAAATGGGGACAATATTCTCTATGTTAAAGGATAGCTGTGATGATTACATGAGATAAAATACTACATGTAAAGTGCCCAAAAATTTCCCTAATGCAGTTGAGTTCCTCAGTCAATGTGTGTTGTTCCCTTTGTCCTGTTCCCAAAGGTGGGTCAAAGCATGGTGCCCGTCTGTCACTAAGTATGGAGATGTCACACTCCACAACTCAGGGAATGCTGGACTCTCCAAGGCTCCCATCTGGTCCAAGAGTAAATCTTTCCTTATAGGTAGGTGGGCAGCTAATGTTGCAGAGGAGGAATTAGGGATATTGCATGTCTGTGTGTCAACCATGTTGTTTACCCCAACTTCATATCAGAGAACTCCTAAAACTGTCTTTTGGCTGCTTTACAAATGCCCAAGCTTCCATTATAGACCACACGGATTTAAATTATCTATTACATTTGAACATGTACAGAACGAGCATAACTCAAATCTCATTCCTAGAGAAATATTTGCATGTGTGTACCAGGAGACTGGGCAAAATGTTCACAGCAGCCTTGTTTCTGGAGCCAAAATTGGAAACAACTGACATCCCAAGGACAGCAAAATTGATACATTGCGATATGGTTATTCAGAGGAGTACTAGACAGCAATGAAAAGTAATGACAGGTATCCAAATGCATAATCTTAGAAGTATAATATTCAGTGAATAAAGGAATCACGGAAGAATACATAGGGTATACAGCTTCATTTATATACAAGTCAAAACATGCAAAACAAAATACGCACATACTCATATTTTAGGGAATGCATGCATAAGTGGTTAAACTGTAAGTAAAGGGATGCCGATCACAAAATTCAGGATAGTGATTTTCTCTGGAGGGAGAAGAAGGGTATGGTGGGGGAGTAGGGGATGCAGAAGGGAAAACTTTGCACAAATTGGTAACCCACATTCCTGAGTTAAGTGGTGGGTACACAGGTGTTCATTTCATAATTATTCTTTAATCTATACATATGTGTTATATATACTCATGTATATGCTATATTTTATAATAAAATATTTTAAGGTTTCCCATTATATTTGATCCTTGGGAGCCAAGGGTTTCTTAGGAGAACAAATATGTACACTAAAACATACAGACAGACAATGTTCATTAAACATAATTTATTGGAGGAGAAAAAAGAAAAATAAAAAAGGAAGCAACCAGAATATTCCCATACGAAAATGGTTAAATAAATTATGATGCACTCATTTTTTACAAAGAGCCCTTGGCTACTGGTTTATACGAATAGAAAGCTAGAAAACTAATGAAGCTCCTACCTTCCAAATACCACTCAGAAGACAGACTAGACTGGAAATTGGGAGGGAGGATTTTTCTTGCTGTTTGGGCTACTTACTGATCAGAAATATTAATTTAAATTCAAATTCTGCCTCCATCTCTCACCACATGAACACAAGACAAGTAACACTAAGCTTACGTTTTCTAAAACTGTGAGTTAGGGACTTTTTAAAGGCTTTCTTGAAAAAGTTATATAAGCAAGAGAACTCAACTTTTTGAGTCAAGAGTCTTAAGAAAGAAGCATGGTAGCTGCCGCTCCCACCGGGATGCAGGTTAATGGGAGTGCAGGAAGCCGTAAGCAGCAGATCGGGTCAGTGGAGGGCACAGTGCTAGAACACTTCTTTCCTTTCTTCCACCCACAGCACCCTACCTGGGCACTAGAGGGCCAAGCAGTGGTTATCCAGGGCCTGGTCTTCCACACAGCCTGTGGTGCTCTCACAGTTACGTTGCCTTCAAGTGTCCTTTGAGGATAAGATGGGAACACAGGCTGTGCAGGTGTTCTTCATTTTGACACCCTTTGGTTCAAGCATCACCACTTCGCTGAGCAATGATCACCCAGTCTTCCTCCCAACTCCCCAGCTCCCCTTGGCATTTCCCTCTCTTCCTCCAGATTGGCAGGAGACCTGGGATTACTTGGTCCAACCGCCACCTGCTGCCAATGGGTTGAAGAAGAGCAATACTCCTCAGTTTCCATAACTCCCTCTGAGGTCTAAGGGCAGAAGCAGGCTCTCTTGGGTGGCTTGGACCATCTCTGACTCAGATAACATCAAGTTCAGCCTCAAACCACAGTAGCCATGAGCGGCAGACATTGTGCTTTGTGTTGGAGACCCCTCTGAGATGCACCCTGAGTTAGAAAACGCAACAGTGGTTCATCTCACATCCAAGCATTCCCTTACCCTTCACTTAGCAGATAGATATTGAGCCCCTGCTATGTGCCAAGCACTGCTGTGGTTGCTGGTATACAACGGTAAACAAGACCCACACAGTCACAGAGAAAAAACAGATAAGCAAATTCTTCAATAAAAATTACACTTTCTGTGGCCAAGAACTTGGAAAGAAACAAACAAGAAGTTGGAATAGAGAGCAATCAAATTGGGGAACACCACACTTTAAATAGGGGAAGAGAGAGACCCCTCCACAGTGCCCTTTAAGTTAAGAAGAATCAAAAGAAGCAGGCATAGAGAAGAGAAAGGGGAAGGGGTCTTCCCAGAATCAGAAAGGGAAGATGCAAACGCTTTGAGATGGACAAGTGTAGTGCGTGCTGGGTCAACTGAGTGGGATGGAGGGAGGGAGCGAGGGCCAGAGCAGGCAGTCCCCCTTCCAAAGAGCACAAGATCTGCTTGCCTGGCAAGTGGGTCTAAAGACCCTGTCAGCCTCCTCCTCCTGTTCTTGCCGGGTGACATAGGCCCACGTGAGAGGACCTGTTCAGACTCAGTGGGCACACCGGCCAGTTGTATTCAGGCTCTGCTGCAGAAGGCGGGTGCCCTGGAGCTCGCTGAGTCCCAATCCGTATGAGGACATTTCCAGAGCGAGGGCAACTCGTATCAGTCCAGACATGTTACTTGGGGGGCTGGTGTTCAGGGAAAGCAGTTAGACTGTCCAATTCCAAAGGTCAGCAGTGCCCCCATCTCCTAATTACTCCCCATAAATTCCCATTATGGAAACTCAGGTGTCAGAAAACATTCCATCGTCTCAGGCCATCCAAATAGCCTTGCTCTGCAGAAACCCAGGGAGGAACAGTCTGACTCTTGATCCACCTGGCCAGCTGGAGATTAGATAATTCCAAGAATGCCAAGCTGTGAACAGAGGAAAATGAAGGGATCTCTCTGGCTCCAAGGGCAGACGGAGAAAGTAATGCTTTTCCAATCATACTCACCCTTCTGCTCTCTGGTTCTGTGGCTAAAATCCACAGTCAACTGTGGATGAAGGGCACATCAGGCTGAAAGTTCTTGATGTGGAGAAGCTAATAAACACTAATGGCATCTTTGATTTCTACCATATTTTTTCTATATATATTTCTATTATATATATGTATATATAAAAATTATGCTATGAAATAAAATGTAGGAGAAGCTTTTAAACTCCTATAATTTCACTACCCCAACATAAATATTTTCTTCCGTATGCAGTTACTTCTAGTCTTTGCCCTTAAACTTCTCTACATAGTTGTAGTCATATATGCACATACTTATGTTCTTAAATTTTATATTACATCATAAACACTTTTCCATATTCTTCCCAGCCTTTATAGTTAACATTTTAATAATGGCATTATTATACTACCAAGTAAATGTACTGTAATTTATCTAAGCAATACCTTTCTTTTGAAAATTTATATGATTTTAGTATTTTACTATTATGGACAACCCTGCAATTGATATTTTCATGTATATAACTTTTTTCTTTCACATTTTTTGGAAATTTGATATTATTAAATATTTTACTACATTGTTACCATCTCTCCTTTCAACTGTCTGTTACTTTTCTCAGAGTCACTTCTAAATGCAAGCAATTTAGTGTGAAGCTGCTTCTTGGTGAAACACTGTCTTCCCTTGCGACTTGTGATGCAAAAGACACAGATGCTGGGTTAGCAAACTTCCTATTCAGGCTCATCTAGGATGTTCTGTGCTTTTGCCTGTGGAAGAGAACTTCAGATAGAAGGTCTTTTCTAGTCTCGGTTCTTGCAACAACCTTTCCCTCTTATATCCACCCACCTTCTCTCCATATGCAGCTCCATTGAATGAAAAACATGATCCTCCCTCGGGAGGGGAGACTAGGAAGGGGCCTGTCCTTAGACAACAATGGCTCACCACCTGAAAAGGAGCTCTGACCCAGAGAATAGTGGCGTACCCTGGGTTCTGCATACCCTGGTGTCTTAGTCTGTTCAGGCTGCTATAACAAGATACCATAGACTGAGTGGCTTATAAGCAACAGAAATTCATTTCTCACAGTTCTGGAGGCTGGAAGTTCAAGATCAAGGCACCAGCAGATTCATGTCTGGTGAGGGCCCACTTTCTGGCTCACAGATGGTACATTCTTGCTATGTCTTCACATGGTGGAAGGGACAGATGAGCTCTCTGAGGTCTCTTTTATAAGACTATTAATTCTGTCACGACCTAATCACTTCCCAAGTGTGCCACTTCATAATACTATCACCTTGGGGGTTAGGATTTCAACATATGAATGGTGGGGGTGGGGGTGGGCACAAACATTCAAGCCACAGCACCTGGGACATCCCACACTCACGTTTTCTTAATCTGCTCAGTTAGAGGCATTCACCCCTATGTGGGCTCAGACAATGATGGGCAAACTTCATAAGTTTTAAATCCACATTTAACTAACCCTTAGCACTTGCAAAGAAGGACACTGAAAACAAGTGTAGTCTTAATGGAGTTGCTTAGAAAAGAAGAATTTCTCCTACAGATTTTTTTTTTCTTTTGGAGGAAAATTTTAAAAGGAGTATAGGGAGAAGGTTAAGGGGCAGAACACACCATTCTCAAAAGTTTCACCTTTGACAAGTCTGTTAAGATTATCTAATAGTATTTCTAGCTCTCCTAAACAGAGAAGGTAAGAAATTACAGCTGGGGCAATTTTGATAAATCTAAAAAATAACACTTCTGAGAATTACTTTTATCAATCTATCCATAACTATCAATGGAGAACTCATATTACTGTAATAAAAAATGCCAAGAAATTCACTTCTTTACTGTCAAATTGAGATTTGATGGAAGAAACAGCCAGGCAATTAATTATATTTAGGAACCATGCATCTTGGCTTTGAAGTTAAATGTATTTCCCTGTGGCTTTATATTGGGAACAGCTTTTATTAAATTCAATTACTTTTCCCTCTGGTCTGTTCCATAAAGGCACACTCATACAGGAGGATGGCTCTTAACAGAATTATTTCCACTGGCAAAGATGGTGATCAACTGGGTTTGGTCACTAAAAATGTTTGGTCCTTTATAAGCAAAATAACAGATGAGAGGGTGTGTTTCTGGTCGTCTTCAAGTTTCACCACTTTCGTATTAGCCAGCAAAACAAATAAAGTAGAAGTAAAAATGGAAGGGTCTCCTTATTTTCCATTTTGCCATCTTCTTGCCTATCCCCATCTAAGGCCCTTACCCTTTTCTAGAAGGGGACAACTCAACTCATCTACAAACCCTTGGACCATGCAACTGCTCTCAAGATGCTCCCAGAGTTATAGCTTCTTGGCACTGGGAAAAGCCCTGAACAAATGATCTGCAAAGATAATTGGAATGAAAGTCATCAATTCTAGACCCACCTCTGTCCCTGGCCATAGCAGACCCGATCATTTCTGCTCCATGAACCTCACTTTCTTCATCTGACCAGCAGGCAGGCATAACGACTCTTGACCTCCCCGTCCTATATGGCTGTCATGAGGATCAAACAAGATGGTGAGATAATAAACAAGTGGGAATTGCAAAGCATTGGGAGGATTGTTAATAATAATTTATAAACTAGCAAATTTCAGTTTTGATGTCATTTAAAATAAACCGTGGCTTTGTTTAATAATTTTCTTGTCCAAGTATGCTAAGTTGTATCTTACTATAAGTAAAGAATGATTTCCTCTCCCTAAGCCACACAAGCAAAGTAAAAATCTAATATATTATTTGGTTAGAAAGTGACTGCAAAAGTTGACTACATCGTCAGCCAATCAGGTGGCAGCTCCCAATGAAGACATTTTCTAACCAAAAGTATAATGCATTTCTGTAATAAAACGACCACTTTTACAAGTCCCCGGCATTGCTTTAAAAATGGTTATATTAGGATCAAAAGCTTCAGTGGCACCTGGGACCAATAAGTGGTCTGTTTCTTTCAGAAACATCACCTACTTCAGCCCCAATCCTATAGTTCTGGCTTAGTGAAATTAAGAAGCATGAAAAACACAAGCCAAGCTCAAAGTACTCATAGAAGAATTATGTAGATAAAATTCAGTATTATGGACAGGTAATTTTCCTCCAAGTTTGTCACAGAAAGGAGCCAAGATTGCAGCTACAGTCAGCATGCCTTCCACCAGTAAGGCAGTTCCAAAGCTGGATTCAAAAGCCCAGCAGCAAAATCTACAAGAAGTGGCCTGCCTCTGTGGCTAAATTCCACTGAATTTGGTTGTTCAGAGTCTACAATGTCCTCTTTCCATTTTCATCACTGATGTTGTTGTGGATGGGGGTTCCAGGCAGCATCAGTTTCATCAGATGTATCACTACCACCACTGAGAAAATCCTCAGTGACAGAAGATCATTATACTGCCACACTGGGACTTCAAGTGGATGGAACATATCTTCTGGCAGTTTCTTTGGGTACAGTTGGCTCAACTATTCAGTCAGCTTTAAAAGAAATGAAAAACTTAGATATTTAGATGTACTGACATTACAGCATAGTAATTAAATCACTGAAGAGTTCTGTATACTGGTTTAGACAATGGGATCAAGGTAGGGCATAGGAGATGGTTCTGAGCCTAATATGCTCAGAATATAGTAGAACCAACACAGAAGGATAAACAGTGACCAAAGGTGGTACAATATCATTATGAAATGATTATATTGATTGTCTATTATGTGCAATGTGTCTATCTAGGATCCTGGTGAAGGATGTAATAAATCTGCTGGTTTGTAAGCTGCATTAGGGAAAGACCATATCTGTCTTATTAATTTATTTATTTGTAGGGAGAAGCATAAGGTCAATATGTACTAAATGCTCAATAAATGCTTTTTAAATAAAAGAATGAACAAACTATTGATGTTAAGATTTAGGTATAGGCTTGTGTAAGACAACAAGGTAAGAACAGGTGTTTAATCACGCCCTTCTAACGCCAATGATGAAAAAATACTAAAAAAAAAAAAAAAAGACAAACTTCCATTGTTTCTAGAAACTAAGAAGTGTGCCAACACACTTTACCCTTATTTATTTAAGGATGTACAAATTACTGGAATTCAATATTTGCCTATAGATTTCTTTAAGATAAAATGTATATAAAGGATATGAATAAATCTTCAACATACCCTTCAATGACAAATATATGTGCCAATATAACCCAAACCCCTAATAAGATAGAAAACATTATGAGCCAGAACATTCCCTCATGGCTTCCAGCCTTCTAAATCAGTCTTCCCCTAACATTCCCAGAGACGACTGCTATTCTAATTTTACTTCTCCCATAGATTAGTTTTCTCTATTCCAGAATTTTATATAAATGGAATTATACAATATGTACTCTTTTGTACAAGGCTTCTTTTACTCAGCATATTATTTTTGAGATTCGACTATGTCATTGCTTCTTTCAGTAGTCTGTTACTTCTCATTGCTTAGTAGTATTTCATTTATAGCAAGGTTTCAGGATGTTAGGTTAAAATACAAAAGTCATTTGTTTTTCTATATACCACCAATCCATAGTGAATGTTGAAATTAAAAACACACTACCATTTACATTAGTACCCCTCCCAACATGAAATACTTAGGTGCAAATCTAACAAAATATGTGGAAGATCTATATGAAGAAAACTAAAAAACTCTAATGAGGTAAATCAAAGAACAACTAAATAAATGGAGAAATATTCCATGTTCATGGATAGGAAGACTCATTACTGTCAGGATGTTAGTTCTTCCAAATTTTATCTACAGATTCAATGCAATCCCAGTCCAAATCCTAGAAAGTTATTTTGCACATGTCAACAAACTAATTCCAAAGTTTATATGGAGAAGCAAAATACCCAGAATAGCCAACACAACATTGAAGGAGAAAAACAAAATTGGAAGACTGACAATATCTCACTTCAAGACTTACTACAAAGCTACAACAATCAAGACAGTGTGACTTTGGTGAAAGGATAGACAAATAGATCAATGCAACAGAATAGAGTCCAGGAAGAGACCCACATGAATATTGTCTACTGATCTTTGACAAAAGAGCAAAAATAATACAATGGAGCAAAGACAGTCTCTTTAAGAAATGGTGCTGGAATAACTGGATATTCACACGTTAAAAAAAAAAAAGAATTAAGACATATAGATATAGACCTTTCACAAAATTAATTCAAAATGGATCATAGACCAAAACATAAAACAGGAAAGTATTAAATTCCTAGAAGATAACATAGGAGAAAATCTAGATGACCCTTGGGTATGATGATGACTTTGTAGATACAATCTATGAAAGAAATAATTGATAAGCTGAACTTTATTAAAACTAAAAACATCTGCTCTGTGAAAAAACTATTCAAGATAATGAGAAGAAAAGCCACAGGCCAGGAAAAATATTTACAAAAGACGTATCTGTTAAAGGACTGTTATCCAAAATATGCAAAGAACTCTTAAAACTCAATAAGAAAACGAACCACCTGATTGAAAATGGGCAAAAGACCTGAACAGACACCTCACCAAAGAAGATATACAGATGGCAAATATGCATGTGAATAGATGTTCAACACCATATGTTATTAGGGAATTGCAATTCAAAACAATGAGCTACCACTACATACCGATTAGAATGGCCAAAATCCAACACATTGACAACACCAAATGCTGATGAGTATCTGCAGCAACAGGAACTCTCATTCATTGCTGGTGAGAATCCAAAATGGTATAGCCACTTTGGAACACAGTTTGGCAGTTTCGAATAAAACAAAAGATACTTACTATATGACCCAACAATTGTGCTCCTAGGTATTTGTCCAAATTGAGTTGAAAATTTATGTTCACACAAAAACCTGCACTTGGATATTTATAGCAGCTTCATTCATAATCACCAAAACTTGGAACCAATCAAGATGGTGAGTGTGAATAAACTGTGGTACATCCAGACAATGGAATGCTATTCAGTGCTAAAAATAAACAAACTATCAAGCCATGAAAAGACATGGAGGAACCTTAAATGCATATTACTAAGTGAAAGAAGCCAATCTGAAAATGCTATATACTATTTGTTTCCAACTATGTGATATTCTGGAAAAGGCAAAATTGTGGAGATAGTACAAAGATCAGTGGTTACAAGGGGTTGGAGGGAGGAAGGAATGAATAGGCAGAGCACAGAGGATTTTTAGGGCAGTGAAACTATTCTGTATATACTATTAATATAATGGCAATTAATAGATACATGTCACCACATATACACTTGTCAAAATCCATAGAATGTACAACACCAAGAGTGAACCATAATATAAACTGTGGACTTTGGGTGATAATGATGCATCAATGTCGGTTCTTTGACATACACCACTCTGGCACGGGATGTTGATAGTGGGGGAGGCAATGCTTGCATGGGGGTTGGTGGTGTATAAGAAATCTCTGTACCTTCCACTCAATTTTGCCGCGAACCTACAACTCTCTAGAAAATAAGTTCTATTTGAAAATAAATAAATCTAGCCACAGTCTTGAAGGGAAGGCTGGCTGTGCATTCATGGCAGGCTTCTTTTCTTTAGTAGGACTTTGCCTCCTAAGCACCATGAAACTGTGGAAGATTTCCTTCTGCCTTTTAGAAGCTTACAGTCTAACCCTTTGACTCCCCACACCATGAGAACTTAGTAAATGTACTGTGGAAAAGCCTGCTGCGTGTTTGAACGCTCCATGTGACTGCCTGGTTTATCTTTCCCCAGGAGATTCCCTCTGCCTGAGCTGAGACCAAGCCTCACTCTATGTTCAGCCTTGGCAAATGCACCTGTGGAAGAAAATGATGGAAAACTATCTCTTCAGCTTGAGCCATCCTAACGGGTAGGTAGTGGTCTCTCTGCCTTTCTTGAAGTGGTACCCCTTGCACCCTGTGATGTTGTACCATGTTGTTCCATTCTTCAAAATTCTGGATTATATGCCAAAAATCACATAGTATTATAACATCAGTAACTAATTATTATGATCAATCAGCTGATAATTCCATGTTAGAATGTGTAATTTTTCACAATTCTTTTAGTTGGAATGTGAACAAAATTATTTGAAGACTACTAGTCAAGCTAACATAATCACACTTCAGAGAAATAAAGCTTTTCAACTATTTAGAGAAAAGGTGGGGTGGTGGTCAAAGATTTGACAGCATAGTCCTAGGCAAGCAAGGGACTGAATGACCTAACCAACAATATTCTCACCCTTCAAGAATTTGGAGGATTATATTATCATATGTGTAATGATGAATCAGAACAGAGATATGCAATGCCATCTAACAAAGACAAAATGCCTCCTAACCATGAATACATACAAGTAAAAAATAAATTAAAAAAAAATTAATTAGGAAGGTTACACAGTTCAAAAAACGCCTCCTAGGTCTTCATTATTTGTCTATAACCTAACTAAATCTATTAATGTACATGAATTATAGTCAATCAAAAATGGGTTGCATAGTCAAAACAGCAGGGACTAAAAGAGGTCCACAGAGGCCAAGGTAATAATCATTAGTTCCATTCGCCAAATATTTCTGGTTCTCTCCTTTTAGGCACATAGTAAAATTGCATTTCCTGGCCCTCCTGTGGTTGGAGTACAGCTATTTAACTAGTCCTGGCCAATAAGTTGTGATACTGTGTCACTTTTAGGCTGGAGGATTTAACTAGACTCTCTAGTTCTTCTGCCACAGCAACCAACAACATTCCAAAGAGTGCCAGCTCCATCAGCCAGGGTCCCAGAGTAAGAACATCTTAGAGAAGAGCCCCCAACCAACCTGTGATGGACATGTAGCATGTAGGAGAAATATGCCTTTGTTGTTTTAAGCTACTGAGATTTGGGGGGCAGTTTGTTACTACAGCATAGCCTTGCTGATCTTGACTGATATAGCATCTGTCCTCTGTAGGACAGAGCTCCGCAACCTAAGGACTCCACCTGTCCTTAGGACTCCATATGGTTTCAGGAGTGAAAAATGGACACTTCAAGAAATCTGAATGTCAATGAACATTCAACTCATATAAATAACTCCCCTTGCTCTGATCCCACATACATCAAGTGGTCTTCTCATTACAATTGGGCATTACATATGCAATAGCTACAGAGAAAGATACCAGTTTTTGTGAGACTGGCTACAGTGAGATGGAGTTTCTCTCAGTGGCTGAAAAATCAGATCTCTGAGTCTGGAAGGAGCCAGGCTGCAAGAAAAAAAAAAAAAAGCTAACTCAAAGTGGATTAAATAATAAAGGAATTTATCGCTGACATAACTAAAATATTTTACAGGCATATAAGCTTCAGGCATGGTTTGATCCAAAGGTTCATGATGTTCTCTGAGGTCCAGCTATGTTTGTCTGGAATTCTCTCAACTCTGTTATCCTGTGTGTGATGGCTTTGCCTAAAGCTGGCTTTACTCGGAATAACAAAATGGCAGCTGCTGCAAATTCCAGCCTTTATGTACTCACATTGTCTAGAAGAAGAGAGAATGCCTTTATCCCAAAACCCCAAACCAAAGACTTGAGATTAACTCGTTAGGCCAGCTTGGGTCACATGCCTACGTCAGAACCAGTCCCGGGGGAAGAGCAGGACGAGAGCAAGATGCTGAGTGGCTTAACCTAAGTCATGAGCTCCACCTCAGGATAGTAGGCTGGGCCAGCTTCCCTGGAATCACAAAAAGCCCAAACAGAAATATGGACTGTTGGGGATGGTTGGAACATGGAGAATTTACCAACGTAATATCACTCGGTGAGAATTCTATACTGCCAGCTGGTTCTCTCTTCTGGTAAGTGTCCAACCTCTACTTGAGCCTTTCCTCCAAACTTTTGCATGTGAATTTTGACACCATATGGCAACTGGCACCCTCCTGTTCCCTCCTTCCACTCCCCACAACTCCATCCCTTGGCACACACTAACTGGCCCTTGACCTTGGCTCCTATTTGACAGCTAGTGTGCAATGGTCCATCCAGGTGAACCTGCCTCCTCCTGTGCCCCTTCACCTCCCATCCGACACTTTATTCCTTTCCATTGTGCATGACCACACATGTCATCACCTGCAGGACAGATTATTCCAGAGAGTTAACAGCGCTTTCTCTGTGGATCTCAAGGTAAGTTCCACTTTGTGGAATCTTAGAATTTTAGAGGAAGAAGGAGTGGGAAGGAAGGGAAGGAATCAGACCACCACCGTTCGAAATGCTACCTAGTGCCTGGCACGGGGGAATAGGCCCGTCTTCTTGGGGGGCAATCATTCACCAGCCTTCTATCATTTCAACTTGAACTCCGTTTCTCCCACCCCCATCAACTGTGTCTCTTCCACAATAGCAGCTAACATTTGCAAAGGCTTACTGTAGGTCATGTGCTCTTCTAAGTGTTTCACGTCTATTGACTCGTTTAATTCTCACAATAACCTAATTCTTCCATTTTAAAGATGAGGGTCTGCGAAATTCCAGGTCACACACCTAATGAGTGTCAGAGTCAGGATTCAAATCCAGGCAGTCTGACCCCTGAATCTGTGTCCTTACCCACTGTGCTGACATCTCCATCACTCAGAATTAGCATGGCTCACAGTTTTCATTCAAATTTTTTGGACTAACCAGTTCAATAACTTCTCTCAGTAAAATAGTTAATGATGAAAGAAGATAACAAAGGCCAAGAATCATGGGACACCTACCATGTGCCAGGCTCTATGCTCAGCACATTAAATACAAAGTTGTTCATGTTATACAACAATACTGTGGGGGAAATGAGGCTTAGAAAGCTCAAGTAACTTGTTGAAGGCCACAGAACTACGTAGTTAGTGGGAAAGGCTTGGTTTGAACCAAGGCATTGTGATGCCAGATCCTATAACCTTGGCTACCAGCCTCATCTTAGTCCCTGGGTCAGGCTTAGTTTAAGGATAAATCAGAGTTTCTCTATCAGGAAGCCTTTTGTGACCCATAACCCCAGCAGTTCATAAGTTCATGGCAAGGGGGCCAGGAGTATGCTGAGTGCTCAACATTTCTCAAAACTGACACACCAAATATCTGGTTTCTTTGAAGTCCAGTGTGTAGATGGCACCACCAGACAGGAACGTTCATTTGATTCTGATCTATGTATCAGAAGACCATGATGAACTTCACAGAAGAAAGGAAACATCTACCATGTTTCCCAGTTATGAAACCAAGATGTCATATACCACTCAGGGTCCAAATCACTGGGTCCCAGGCATGATGTCAAGCAAGGACTATTTTGGATTCAGCCATAAGAATGCCAGCTTAGGGCTTTAGGAATTACCTCACACAAAAGTAAGGAAGTACCACATCAAATGAGATCTGCAGGTGTGAGCCCTGTATGAACCACAAAGCTCGCGCGTGTCTCAGTGTTGGTGGTTACTGGTCTCACGGGTGCATCACCTTAACCCTTCTGATTCTGGGCTCTCGGTTGTCGCACCCCACGCCACCCCCTCACTGTCCCTCCCCAGTCCCACTCACCTCAGGAACAGCCTTCCTGTGCACCGAGGCGCTCCTGTTGTAAACATAGGGTCATTCTGGATGTTTCCTGTTCTCCCTCGCTGCTTGCTATATCCAAGACACGAGCAAGTACAGTCAATTCCGCCTGCAAAGTGTACCCCCAATCTCCTCACTTCATCTCCACCTTCATCCCAACGATTCTTCCCCTCCCTGGGTGACAGCAGTACCATCCCACGGTTTTCCTCACTTCCCCTCTGGGCTCCTCCAACCTCTTCTCCGTGCTACAGCTAGAATCATCGTTTTACTGTCAAAATTTGCTCTGTCACCCCATTCCCATGGTTAAAATGCTTCAAATGTTTTGCAGCATTTTTCAAACAAAATTCACTTTGCCATGACGTAGAGGGCCCCGTATGATCTGGCTTCTGCCACATCTCCACCCCAGCCAGGAGCCCTCTCCCCAGTCCACTCCCCTACCACGCTCGGTTCTCACTCTTGGGGCCTTCAGCTCCATGTTCTCTTCTCAGCCCACGCCCCATCCTTCAGTTCTCAGTTCAAATGTCACCTCTCCAGAGAGGCCCTTCCTGACCACCTGGGTCACCAGATAAAATACAGGACGCTCAGTTAAGTCTGAATTTCAGATAAATAATGAATACATTTTTAGTCTACCTAAGTCCCAAATATTGCATGGAACATACTTATACCCCAAATTTATTCACTGTTTATCTGAAATTCTAATTTAACCAGGCATCCTGTATTTTTATTTGCTAAATCTGGTGACCCTGCTGACCACCCAAGGAGTTCCCCGAGCTATGCTCAACTACATCACCTGCTTGTTCCACACTTTTAGAGTATGTATGGATGTGTTTGCCCTCCTAGACTCTCAGCTCCTTTAGGTCTGGGCCTTGGTTTATTTTATTCATCAGTAGATACTCAGTAATTAGCATACAATAAAAGCTCAACAAATGCCTAGCAGATAACAGAAGCTCAATGAATAGTCACTGAATGAATAAATTAGTATTATTTTAGCTGAAGAGTTAGCATCCTTTTTTTAAATTCTTCCTAGGTAATATGGCAAGATTTTACCTTACTGAAAATACGTGTCACAGACCAAAGCAGTAGAGTATATAATCACAATCCATTAAGCTCAGTAATTAGACTTTAATGTGACCAAATCCAGCTGATGTTGCATTGAAGAGACTAGGTGTTGAGTAATGTTAACAGTACTTTGACACCCTTCCAGATGATAAAACCAACTGGAAAAACATAAAATAGGAGGAAAGCAAGGGTAGAGAGATGCATAAAGGTGAAGCCACAGAGCAGAAAGGTCAGGTCAGTAGTTCCAAAGGAAAGAAAAGGAAAGGTAAATACTGGTGCCATAAAATAGAAAACACAGAGTAGTCCAGGGCAAGGGGGTATCAGGATAAAAGCTTAAAACCCAGGGGCCAAAGCAAAGATTACAGAGAAACTTTGAAATAGCAAAGGTCAATAAGAAAAGCAGAAGTTCAAGTGGGAATAAAACCTGCACTGAGGTCCTCATACAGGTAAATTGTCACATCCAAAGTGGACACCAGCAAAGGAGGAGGCCAAGAGATAGAAAAGATCATTCAGGTGAGTTTCGTTTTCAGAATCTGATTTGCTTACTTGTTTATAAAAGGAAGGTGAACATAGATGTTCAATGACATCAATTTCCCAGGAGTGGTGGGTGTCTCTTTGCGTACCCACAGATGGAAAAAGGAAACTCACTAAATTCCTAGCTTATTTTACTGTAGTTTTCAAGACGGCAAAAGATATCTCTTATTGAGGCAGTGATGGCATAGAATTTATGCATCAAATACTTTTGAGATTTGTTTTTGAAATGTTCTTTTTATCATTCTCTGATGGATGTGGGGCTGTTTCTGGGGTCTAGAGAGGGTTTCGCTGAAAACCACACAAGATGTGTTTACAACCACTTGTCTCTAGGAAAGAATTTGTGGGAAGTCACCCGGAAGGAAGGGCTCATTGCAAAACGCTGTGCAATCTTGACCCCTCCCCGCACTCAGCTCCATACAATCAAACCTCATGTCTTCATTGTCTTTGACAAGACTTTTAGGTTACTTTGCTTCATTGAAAAGTGACTAACAGTGCAGCGCCATCTGGAAAAAGAGTCTAGCATTTTAGGAGTGGTTTTTCAAAGTAGAGAATTCTCCAGGAAGGAGCCAGGCAAAGTCAGCTCAAACCACACCTTTCCCCTGTCCCTCCTGGTATTGCCCAGGTGAGATCCTGCTACAATGAAGACCAAGAATGACTTGGAATAACATATGCAACCTAGGGGCGAAAGGTGGAGGTGTGAAATGGGAGGAGGGGTCCCACCTCCTTGTTTCCTAGGCATAGGCCTAGGTGTGGGCATCTACCTTATCTGTGAAACAGAAACTTGGGGGTGTCACCACTTCCTCTCCAATGGCTGCCTTTAGGAGTCACCCACCAAATATTACGAATCTTCCTTAACCCCACCCAAAGCCTTGGGTGAAAGATTTGCAAAGCTCTTTTGAGCCCCAAACCCTTTGCACATGCCCTTGCATCTGCCTTTCCTCCGTCGCAGAGCCGAATTTTCCTTTCTTCAGGACTTCAGGTAGACAGACATCTATGCTTTTCTTTCCCACACTTACTACAACTTGCGATCATGCGTCGTCGTCTGATTGTGTGTTCAATGTCTGCTCCTGCATCGCCCAGACTGCAAGCCCCATGAGAATAAGGACTATGTTCTCATCTTCAACACTGGATCTTCAGAGGCCGGCAGCAGGCACAGAGTGGTCTCAGAGATATTTGCTGAACAAATTATTGTAAGATCCTTCTTCTTTCCACCCTAATGGAAAGGGATATTCCATTGTTCTATGAATCCAATGAGTCCTTCCAGAATCAACACATTAATTTTTCTTGAAAATCTCAAAAGACTTTAAAAAACTCTGTTGATCCTCAGACCTGAAAGGTAGGTGATTCTCCCCATTTTATAGGTGACTCATTACACACCAAAAGACAAGGGCAAAGTCTTTCCCTTCCCAGCGAGTGCTTTGAGAGCTTACCTGTTAAATTTTGTAACTTCCAACCTACTAGCAAGGAGGAGGGATAAGAACTGCCTTATTTCTCATTGTATTCCTTCATGTATTCACCTCAGTATTCCAATCACTAGAATATACTTCTTGAGTGGAAACAAAAGACATGCTTTCCATTTATGGTGCTTTGTCAAGTCCAAAAATAGAAAGCCGAAGCAGAGTGAATTTTTTCTAACAATGTTAAAAAAAAAAAAAGTCACAGTCGCGGTTTGAGACGAAATATACTCTGGACACAGAGAAGTTAGTCTGTTTTAATAAGAGAATAATATGATTATTTGGTCCAGAGCTGACTGATGTTGCCTTGTCATTGTAGGAGTTATTGCCAGCCTTTTCAGTATGGCATAATGTAATCCTCCAATACTTAGGTACTTAAACATTTTTTCCCTAAAGCAGCAGGAGATGATCGTGAATGATAAGTAAATTTGTCAGCATTAG
Organism: Daubentonia madagascariensis; assembly: GCA_023783475.1. NCBI lineage: Eukaryota > Metazoa > Chordata > Mammalia > Primates > Daubentoniidae > Daubentonia > Daubentonia madagascariensis. The sequence continues at coordinate 24,205,056 of JAKFHU010002573.1, forward strand.
TGCACCACAGTAACTTCCATCAATCTGCGAGGAGACTTGCCTGAGGCTGGAAGGGCACTGCCAAGGCACAGGCTGAGGCTCTTTACAGTGGTTGTTGAATGTGTGGTGTGTTTTGTTTTCCTTTCTGACATTGCAAGAATATTATGTGTAATTTGATATTTGCTAAAATATTGAAAATCCTTTTAATTGAATAAATTTACTGCAAAGCTTCATAGATTTAAATTGTCGTACAAATCATTTACTAGAAAAGATTGATTTCTTTAAGAGGATCCAGCTGCAACTTGCCTTGAGCATTGTACAGATTCTTCAGGAGAACTGATGGCTTTTTTTTTTGGTTGGGGTTTTTTCTGTCAGTTTTTTTTTTCTGGTTGAAAATGATACTCAATTATTCTATTTATCAGTGGGGAAAACTTGTTTAAACACATTCAGAATGCTGCTCCTGTTTTTATTGAATCTAATCCTTCTGTTTCCCTTGTTAAGAAGGTTTAAATATAAATACAATCAAATTTGTTCTATGTGAGCTGTTAAAGCCCTACAGTAACACAAAGTGGACCAAAATAGCTTTTCCATAACTCATATTAGAAATGCAATGCTATTTATTTATCAGACGGAATGATAACACCTAAAGAGATCAAAAGAAGAGGCAGAACACTATTCACAATTAAAATTAATAAAATTGAATTTCATAATCCTAGACTATAGGCTCCTCCAGACAGGAACAAAGTCATAACCTTCTTTACAGACTTGGTTCCGGGGAATGAGCCTGGCTCCCTGTAGGTAAATGTTGATTGACTTCTTATTGTGGAATTGCAGTGGCCACAATAAATAACACCTCTCTTTTCCCCACCCTGAGAGACACATAGAATTCAGACAACTGGAAACAAAAATATCAGCTTTATCAAAGATAAAACTCAATTAGAAGACATGGCTGCATCGTGCACATAGAGTGAACTTCTTAATCCTTCACCCTGAATTAGATGGAATTGGCTCCCTCAGTCACCAGCAGTTCTGGCCAACTATAGGTCCCCCTACACATGTGGGGCCTGCCCCCTGGGCTCACTGTGTGACATGACCATGACCGTGGACATATTGCTTCAGAGCTGAGGATGCTCATTCCCTTCCCAAACCCACCAATCAGGTAAGCCATACCCCTCCAGATGGGGGCAGAGACAGAGGGAAGCTGCAGGTATTCCAGATGCTTTTCCTTCTGGGAGCAGAATGGAAATTGTTACCCTTCTCTGGAAACATATAGCCATGGAGTGAAGGTTTAGTAAAATGAGAGGAATGTTGTTTCAAAATTATATCTTTTATTATACTATATGGGCTTCACTAGGGCTAATTCTCAACTTTATTCTTGTTGTGGTAACCAGAGTCAAACTTGGCAAATATCCCTCCAACTAACTTTAATATTCATTCCATTGCTTAGATCCATCTTTTAAATCTGCTTTCTATTTAGATTAAACTATGTTGTTGTCAAAGGAATTACTTGATCATACTTTAGTTCTATGTGAGCTGTTAAAGCCCTACAGTAATACAAAATGGACTGATATAGCTCTTCTATAACTCAGATTGTTAGGAATTCAATGCTATTTATTCATCAGACAGAATGATAACACCTAGAAAGATCAAAAGAAGAGGGAGGCAGAACACTATTCACAATTATTACTAATAAAATTAGCTTTTACTTTTATTGATACATTTGCATTTTCTTTCTGTTCTCCACCATGATTTGGTATGCCCTTTTTGTAACCTGTTGCTGGGGAAACTCAGTAATTCTAAGCTTAGACGACTATTTAAATTGGGAAACTGTTCCTTAATGACCTTAATTGGCTGGAAAGAAGAATCCTTGTTATAGTGTGCCTTCTATTCTGTTTTGGGTTTTAGAATTTCCGGATGTGTGACAAATATTAAACAAATGATCACTTTGATTTGGGGATTCGGGCTCAGATCAAAGGGACCATCATCAAACACTTAGCAAGAGGTGATGAAACCCGACGTGGCCCTGTGGTGCAGAATGCAGACACACAGGCATGGGCGTTGAGGGTGTTTGCAGAGTGGCTCTTCTGAGATTTAGATCAATAAGGAAGACACTTCAGCGTTGATGCACTGCAGGTGTCTCCTGATGTGCCAGTCTTTGATTTCCACACCGTTCTTTTTATATTATCCTAGCCTTGGGTTCAGATCAGGTTTGAATGCTCAAAACCAAACTACCAGAATTGTGAAAAGCACCAAGACCTCCTCTCAGTGTTTAAAAAGACATTTTCTAAAAAAAATACAGGGGAAGAATGTAAAACCCCAGACCAACTGTATTTCATAATCATGAAGTTTTAGGGCTGGGGGAGACTTCAGAGATGATCAAATCTACAAGCCCCCTCACCTACAAAATGAGGAAATAGAAGCAAACACGTTCAGTAACTTGAACAAAGTCACAAAGCTCATCAGCGAGGTCAGGGCTACAACTGTTTTCGGATGCTCCATCTATTTTTATTAATCTCTGCTTCTCAAATGGTGGCAACTTTAGGGAAGAATACCCAAGGGTCAAGAGAAGGTGGTAGTGTGAATGCTGCCTAGTAACCTGTATTATGTGTATCATGCTAATTTGCTGAAGTATTAACTAAGGTCTGCAATCAGTTGTAGATACCATGTTCTAGCCCAAAGCAAGACTGTCCCTTGGTTCACACAATTTGCTAGCGCTTGGCAGCTTTCATTTCTCTTCTCAATGTATTTTTAGTCACTGTATGAAAAGTCCAACTTCACGGGACAGATCACAGCTAAATCTGGGAAATCCAGGTAAGAATTGAACCCTGAGGTTTTGCTTCCTTGCTTGAGCAGACCCAGAACATTAAATTGGCCTCAACAGTTGAGGATTTGTTCAGGGAGTTGTTTGGAGGTCCTGAGGATTCTGGTGGAATGGTAGGAAAGGTTTTGGCATCGACTTTCAAAGTGTGAAAGTGTCAGAGTCAAAGCAGGGGGCAGGGGAAGGGGCAGGGAGGGCCCCCGCTGAGGACCCGGCCAATGGCACATCTTCCTCGGCTGAGAACCTGGGAAGACAAACCCAGACCATGTCCTTGCTAAAGAAACAGGCACAGAGGACTGAAAAACACTTCCCAGGGCAACTATGTTTTCGTCTGGAACAGCATGGGGCAGTCTCAACCGGGCCTTCCTGGTTTCTGAAAAAGCCTTCAGCAATTCACGTGAGGACTAAGAACTGGACACCTGGGGAAACCACAGACCCAGTTTATGGAAAAAAGAGCAGGAAAGGCCAAAGATGCTGACAAGAAACTCATGACAGCCCCAGAGGGGAAAAAGGAAAAAAATCCGCCCAAAGAGGCCCAGGAAGGAAGACTTCGCCAGGTGGCACCACTTCAGTTTAATCAGACAAAGGCTGGGGGTGGGCTGGGGGCCCAGGTTTGCAAGCAGAGACACCTGGGGAGCGAAAGAGAGGGAGGGTCGGAGGGCAAAGGTTGAGAAAAACAACCCACCTGGGACCACGGAGAAAATCACTCCCCCAGGATACGGTGTGAAGAGGCAGGTCAGGGAGGCTCCCAGGAACCAGAGCATGGAGGTGGAGGCGGCCGGGCGGCTGCTAATACCCAAAGAGGCCAAAGAACCAGGAAACACTGACATCACCGAGGTCCTCCCCTGGCATAACAGAGGACACATGTCAAATCAGGAGGAGTGGCAGAAAGCGGAGCCTGACCTAAAAAGTCCTTTCCTCCGTCTTTTGAATTTCTTCTGTTTTGCTATGTAAGTACCTGTTCACTAGCGATATGATTTTGTGAAGCCAAACCAGATTTTTCTGTCTCTCCCCATTTCTTCATTCTGAGAATTTCAAGCTTATAGAAGAGTTGAAAGAAAAATACATTCTATACTCATATACACTTCACCTAGATTCACCAGTTATTAACATTTTCCTATATTGGCTTTAGCTTTCTAGAGAGACACTTTTTTCCCTGAACCATTTGAATGTATGTCACTCCTAAATACCATAACATGCAATTCCTAAGAATAAGGCCGTTCTATTACATAACCATCACCATGCCTAGGAAAATTAACATTAATTTTATTTAATATGTAATTCATATTCAATTTTCTTAATTGTCCCCTAAATGGCTTGTTGTTGGCCTTTTTTTCTACTGCAGAATCTAATAATATTTGTGCAATGCATTTGGTTATGTCTCTTTAGCCTATTTTAATCTGGAACAATCCTTTGTTTATTGCTTGTTTTTCATGACATTGATGTTTTGAACACAATTGTCTAGAATGTGTCACAATTCTGGATTTGTCTGATTGTTTCCTCATAATTACATTCAAATTAAAGATCTTTAGCAAGAATACGATGTAAGAGATACTGCCTTTCCTAGAAGGAAGTCATACCTTAAAGGTCTCACCTATATAACAGAAAAAGTCCTCATTAGAGTAACATTAAGCCTATTCATTTATTTACAATTTATGTTGATGTGTGGTTTCTCCCTCAAAAAGATTTACAAAATATTTTGGTCACAATCAGATCATTAAAATAGTTATTAACCACTCAGTTATGTACTGAACACAGAATTTGATGCTAAGATTCCAAGCAAAGAAAATAGTCTGGTAAAGAAACCAAATTCTAGAACTTAACTGTGTACTCATACAGAAAATCTAAAAAGAAATTCCTGGACTAAATTGTACAGGGAATTTATCATTAGAAACATTGAAAAGCAATGTGCAGCACCTGGCACTGTGGTTCTCCAGCAGAGGCAGCATCAATTTTCAGGGAGAGCTGGCTTGCAGGGACCCTGTGGTGGGCTGGAGAGGCCCCGCAGCTTCTGGAGACCAGATGTACAAATGGGAAAGCTGACAGTCGTGAACACCGAGGACCCTGACTCCTACCCTTGGCCAGAGGGTGAACCACTCACCTTTACACACAGTGGTTTGCGTGAGGCTCTATGCATATTATTTTCCAAATACAGATTCCAAAATTGTATACAGAAAGAGTGGCTAAAGCCTAAAGCCAGACAATAACTAGTCAGACAGTCCCGAAATTGATCAAAAGATGTATCTTATTTAATTCTGAAAATGGCACATGCATGTGATGAAAAATTAAAACAGACCAAAAGGGGTTTATGAAAAGTGAATCTGTCTCTTATGCAAATACCTAGTCCCATTCTTCAGAAATAACCACCATCAGCCTCATCTATTCTTCTAGGAATGTTCCAGCAGATCCATCCATACACATATACACTTTCATATGCAAATCACTAGAGCACCCTCTATGTTCTTTTCTGTTTCCTTTTCCTCCTCCCTTAACAATGTATCTTGACTATTTTGGCACATCTGCATATATACAGATCTCAAGCTTTTTACTTGCAGCGTAGTACTCAATGAGATACCAAAAAGTTTGACTAGTTGCTCGTTTTTAGTTTTTTGTTATTATAAATGATGCTGCAAGTACACGTTTGTAAACAAGTTCTGGAACATTTGTAAGACAAATTCCTAGAAGAAAATTGCTGGATCAAAAGAGGTATGCATTTAAAATATTAATAGACATTGTGAAATTGCCCTCCGAAGGGTTTGTCTCAATTTACACTTCAAATGACGTTATAAGAAAGCTCACGTCCCTATCTCCTCGCAAAGCCGTGTGTTAACACGATTGCTCGGTGAAATGTGGCATCTTCTTTTTTTTTTTCTAATTTGCAAATAAGACTATTTGGATTTCTTCTGCCTGTTTGTCTTTGGAATATTTTCCTAATGGTTTGTCTCTTTATGATGGGTATGTGATGGCTTTTTATATAAGAGAAAAGTTAAACCTTGTCTGTTACATGTGTTGTAATCTTTTCCCCATTTTTTCATTTGCCTTTTGACTTTGTTTATGGTACTTTTTTTTTTCAAACATGCAAAAAATTTTATGTAGTCAAATATGCCTATATTTTTCTCTATAGACTTTAGGTTTTTGCTTGGATAGGTCTTCTCTGTTATGAAATCATTAAGAAATAAAACAGAACAAAAAGTCCCACATTTTATTTGGTACTCCTCATATTTTATATTTAAAATTTTAATTCATATAGAATCTATTTTGGTATAAGGATTGAGGGATGGATTTCAATTTATATTTTTTCTAAATGGCATTCAGTTGCCTCAAGACTATTCATTGATTGATCCATTTTTTCCCACTGATTTGATGTTTGTTTTTTACCTTTTGAAGCCAACTGTGTTTTATCTTGTGAAGGATAAATATTCTTCTCTCAATAAAAAGGCTATATCAGGCATCATTAGATCCTGGGTATAAAAATTTTTCAGTTAGTATTATTCAATTTAGATGCTACTAGAAAAAATTCCTTTTTATATATAACTCTTAATCCATTCAGCAGTTTGGTATTTATTTTTCTCCAAAGAATTCATGTGTCATAAATGTTGATGAAAGTTTCTTAAATAAAATTCACTTTCGCACATCTCTAACTCCTAAATAATATGGTTGCAATTCCAAGTGGAGAGTGATAGTAAGTTCTCTGCAATGCAGAAAAGGATCACAACAGTCAATTTGCATTATTACTTAAATAATTCAAAAATTTTCCCTTTGGTGGAGATAATTTGTGTTTTTTCAATCTTGCTTAGAAATATCTCCCATATTTCAACTACATTTTTTTCAAAATTAAACTCATGGGTTCACTAAGAGAGTCACGAAAAATTTCATGTGAGGACATCGTTAGTTCTTTATGCTACAGAGTGCAGCTATCATTACCTCATTGTCTGGGATCGGCATTGGTGAGATGACCTGAGGTTCCATCCTCACAGAAGATAACACTCAAGTTCCATCAGTTGCTGCTGCTATGATTAACTCAAGAGAAACTGGTTACTTTAACTTGAATAGGCCTTAAAAGATTCAAAAATGCTCCTCAAAAAATGGGAAGTGGGGGCAAGCACGGACTTCATGAGCCCTTGGTAGACATCACTAATTGATCATGGCATAGTTCCTCTTTGCACATTTTGTTCAACTCTGTATCATAAGTTCATAAGTGTTTTAAAACACTTATCTGCACATAACAGATTTTCAATCCGTATTTGTTGAGTAGAAGGAAAGATGGATGAATGGATATTGGACTGGATTTGGTGGATGGATGGGAGAGCTCAAATGAAGCCTCATCAATTTCCACAACACAGCAGCAATTGTTGATTGATCCATTAATATCAAGATGAAGTCTATTTACTATGCTGCACTGGGGTTTTATTCAGGACTCATTCTTCCTGACTATTCAATGAAAGACATGCATATTAAATAAAGCACTTCAGTCAGAAAAGCCTATCTTTCTGAGTGTTCTCATCAAATAATATGTTTATTTTCACATCATGATATAATTAAGAAAACTATTTTTATGTCTAGAGTTTCTATAACTCCTAAACAAAAGTGGATCGATGTACACCCTGTTTCAATTAGGGACCACTCAAGGTTTCTTTCTTTCTCATTAATTACAAATATAAGTCAAATTAGAATGGGAGCTCCTCCCTTCATCAAGGACAATGGAAAGTGTTTTATAATAACCATGGTTGCAATATTTTAAAGCGCAGATAATTAAAATCTCAGCATGCTACCATCCAAAGCACATACAACAAAAAAGTAAAACCTTCTTACACTGTATTTCAAAGAACCAGCCACTAAACTCTTTCCCTCCCCTCCTTTCTCTAGCATGCATTTACTGAGGACCTGGAATGTGACGTGTGCCCTATAAGCAACAGGGAAGCAAAGGTGAGCAGGTATTTTGTCCTGTTCAGTATGCGCACAGATGAGCAAGGAAGCAAACATCCGCAGTAGGATATGGCAGGCCCTCGCTAAAATAAAGGAATGAATGAAAAAGTTCATTAAGCATGCTCATCAAATTTTGGTAGACTGCCAAAATAATGTGAGACAAACATTTATTTCTGCCTGTTCCCAGTTCACTCTGCAGTGTTTCTGCAGCAATCATTTGTCTTCTAGAGCCAACTCCCACTGCCTGTTGAGATCCCTTATTTTTATTCATTTCAAAGGGGGCTCCTTTGAAGGATGACATCACTGTTTACAATAGATTTTCATAGCAACCATATGGATCTTAAAAGTAATTTGATCACTTATTAAACAAATATTTATTGAGTATCAACAATATAACAGTCACTGTGCTAGGTGTCCATCTTGGGGCTACAATGACTAGAGGCTCAAAACTTTTTGCCAGGAATTCTTAGTAGATTGTAACAAAATAACTATTAGACCCAGAAACATGGACAAATAAATGCCCAAGAAGGGAGTTTGTTGGAGGTCAGCAAAGATCAGATGGGGCATTCTTTGTGGAGTGGAATGAGCAGGATTGGAAGCAATGATGGCTTTTAAAAAAAGCATCCACAGGGTGCCTCATCCCACAAAACATTTGCACTGATTTACAAAAATACATACAATTCAAAATGATGAAATGAATGAGTCAGGATAAAGAAATACGGATAAGAAAACAATAAAGGTAGCAATAAATTCACCATTTAGAGATGCATACTGAAATGCACTTAGTTACTAGCGAATGCCGAACACAAAACTAAAGAGTAACTAAGTGAAGCCTGCACAACACATCAATTTGCTCAACAAATAGAAAGAACTAAGTGTAAAGACAACAAAAGGCAATTATAAAATGATGGGCAAATCTGTGAAAATAAGGAGAAGGGAGAGCCCCCAATTATTTTAAGTGCATAATAATAAATACTTACGGAGTCTGTAATATTGTTGAAAGGGTAAGGATCATACCGAAGGTTGAAATCATTTGCTAGTATCCTAATATAGTGATATAAATGGAATAGCCAATCAGAAATTAAGATGGGGTACATTGCTGTGGTCTTTTTACGGCTTTTGACAAGGAGATGTGTTTTGGGAGTTTGAGGGGCACCCATGAGTGTGGTTACTCTGTTATTGTGAGACCATTAAGTAACAGGTACTAAAAAAGTAGACTGTTTTTAATTCTAAGGGAGTCTGGCTTGGACATCAAAACACAAGAGGTGAAAGCAGTTAGGGAAGACATTACTAGAGTGATTAGGAATTACAGGATTAGGAATTACAATCGGCCAGACATTCCCTTGGTCTGGTGAGAATCAAATTTTGTCTCATGTATATATCTTTCTGGCACATTCTTACAGGGGGCATCTTGATAGGCTACAGCACATCAAGTGGTATAATAATCCTAAAGGAACAACAAGCCTGCCAGGGGTGATGAGGCTCCTCAGAACCACTCATGGTGGAAAGGTGGATGGGTCTAAGAATCTAGGTGTCTATGTGTAGCCCAGTGATTTAGGAAACCTCGATTTTCAATCTTTCACAAGGTCCCTTGCTCTGGGGGAACCCACGTGTGGCATTACCTTCCCTGAACCAAGTCAGAGGAAAGAAATAATAAACATATATCCTCAACCCCCAGTCGGATTAAAGTACCCTTCAAGCCCTAGGATTCCATAGTAGAGTCACTGCACACGCCTCAGTATTTCCAAGACTACAAATGAGACCTGGTGCTCCCCGAAAATACTTGCCTCCAAGGATGACCCAAGGACGCCCACTTCATCCCCTAATCACAGCCTCCCTCTTGGGCCTGCTTCACAAAACAGTGCCCATGTGACTGCTATAGTTACTCTACAGTGCCTTCTCCCACTTAATGAAGAGCTCTTAGAAGCACAATTCTAATTAGCATTAATTCCAATATTTTTATTTAAAATCTGTTCACTTAAAGTTAAGATGACATCTTGATGCTATCTCAGTACAACAACTTGCCCAGAATAAAAAGAGAGCTTCATTTTTGGAAATACTTACTGCTGGATTTCAGACTACATTTTTAAAAATTAAAATACATGGATTGTCTTCATCACAAACTCTTCCTGAATATTTCATGTGTTTTGTGTTTTATTTGCTGTACATATCTTCACAGTGTGCATATTATTCAAATATTCCTAACAGATGGTCTCAAGTGCTACATATTATATAGCATTAAACGAATAGCTTGGTAAACAAATGAGTCAAGGATTAAAATATTTTACAGCTTATAATTCATGAAAGATGTGCAATAACAGTACATTAGTGAAAAAAAAATCCTTAAATGTAAACATAAAAACATTAAATGCCACTATTGGATTAGTCAACTGCTCATGTCAAATGAATTATTTCTTTAAAAGAAGTGTTTGTCCTGCATGGTCTCATGGGCTATATGAAGTGGACAACTAGTTTCGCAGTGAGCTGTGCCTACTGTTTCCCTTCTCTACCCAACCCTGGCCTCCTCTGCCATTGGCCCCTCATTAATGCTGCCTCCATAACTAGGACATAAAACGAAACCCATAAAAACCAATTTTGTTACTCTTTAGATTATTGGTAGCAAAATTTTGCTGAAAGAGGCTGAAACTATAGATCTACAGGTTCAAATTAAGGATTCCGAATTAGCTGTACTTTTAATTATCTGAACTTTTTATTTCCTTAATATTAGGTTTCTATGATAGGCTAATCTACTGTTTGGCATTGAAGTTTTCATTGAGGGTTTGCAGTGATTGAAATGAACAACAAACGAAGAATCCAAAATCCAACCACTTTTGCCAGCGTTCAGATGTCTTTGAACCCATTTCACACTATTAACGTTCCAGATATTATTCCACTGAGGAATAAAAGCCAAGAAAATTCTCTCCTATTGGATGTTCTGTCTTGTACCACCTTTATTTGAAATTACATCATTTGATCTGATGCATAGTGATCTTTTCCTGATCACTTAGGGCTTCTAGTATCTGACGCGAGACCTAACAGGAATTTCAAGTCTCATTCTGGATTCTCCTAGGAACAAATCCTCAACCCAGTTTTGTTTGTGAAAAGAACATCGTAAGCGTTTTATCAGCAAGTTGACAAAATGATTGAAACCACAGCAAAGTTAGAAAGTGCTCATTAAGTAAAACCTCTCACCTGAGGTCACAAGTCGGCTTCATTTGTTATCTTAAGGTCCATCACACACTTTGAGGCACACAGTCCAAACTTTATTCTACCACATTCCACCGTGTAGCTGCAGTCTCTATTTCCTTGTCTTTGCTCATCTCTTTTACCCTAGTTAAGGCCTCTGTGAGGCTGAGAAAGATGCCCTCCTTGACTGAACTTGGCATAGCCAAATCAGACCGACTGGAAGACCATCTGGCAGTTTTCCATTAAGGCCCATTGTGTATTTCTTTCCTTCTCAACCATAATACCAAATCTTATTGCACAAGCAAAACATGTATCAATAATTGATAGTATTTATTATGTATCTATTTTCATAAGATATGCGTTGTACATACCTTATGAACATTCTACTTATATGAAGTTTCATCATACTTAAAGTTTTCCTTTAAAATACAAAATACTCATTTCATCAAAAACTAAAAAAAAAAGTTCGTAAATAAATTCAAGACTGGCAAGGAAAATTAATTAATAGTAAGCCAAAAAAAGAGGATTCTCTGAACTACATTAAGCTAAGGGGAAAATGGTGTGAGGGGTTCTCTAGCTCAATGGTTCTCAGATTTGAGCATGCATTAGAATCACCTGGGGGGCTTGTTAAACTGGCTTTCTGGGTCCTACCCCCAGAGGTGCTGATTTAGTAGGTCTGGGGTAGGGCCTGAGAATTTGCATTCTACCAAGTTCCCAGGTGATGCTGACATTGCTGCTCTGGGGACAACACTTTGAGAACCAGCGATCTAAACTATCCATCTTTCCTGATCTGGCTGCGATCCAAAAGTATGGTAGAATTTTAAATGGCTAATATACAAAATTAAACAAACCATGGAATCAATGGCCATTATATTTTAATTGAAATATGTATTTTATGCCCTAAAAATCACATGAAAATACATTCACTTTCTTTTACTCATACAACATATGGGATTTGACCTTAACACAACACAGTATTAATTACATGAACTGATCTTGAGGACACTAGTAGTTTTTATATAATTTTTATGAAAAGGGCAAGATAATCATAAATAAGATAGTGAAAAGTTTTAAAAGATGACCACAAAGTTTTAAAAGATGACCACGACGACCACAAAAAGAGTATGTGACAGATCCCAGGATAACATTCTAACGCACTTTAAACACCAGAGCAGCGGCCCTCAGGCCGTACCTCAGGTCACCTGCACTGTTCTCCCTCTAAAACCACAGTCAGGCTCAGGGACAGGCAATACCGGAAAAAGTCTTTTTTTAATTAATTTTTTTATTGTGGTAATAACATTTAGCATGAGATCTACCCTCTCGACAAACTTTTAAGTGTCTAATCCAGTATTGTTAACTGCAGCCATGTTTGTTGGACAGCAGATCTTCAGATTGACTCACCCTGCATATCTGAAACTTTATACCCACTGCAGTTACTCTCCGTTTCCTCCCCTGACATCCACCTCGCCAGGGAAAGTCCTGAGCTTTGGCTCTCAGTCTTACACATCACATACACCCCACATGCCCTTCAGCCAACCCATTTTTTGATTAAACACAAAATGATCTGTGGGGGAAGTAAACAACCCTACTCTGAATTGTTCTTACCACGATGACGATGAGCATGATGATGGCGGATGGTGCATCAGAAATACTGACTCACTAAGGAAGAGACTGCAAACTGGTGGCTCTCAGGGATGTTTTTCTTTTAAAAAAAAATGAATTCGCCGCCAACATTTGAAAATCATATTTCATGTAAAAATCTGTATTATTTTCAGTTTCTCGACAGATCGGGTTTAGCAATCCTGGCCTTGCGTTCATTTCCAAATGGACACAATGAGCTGGAGCTGGACAGCTGTTGCTCCCTTTTAATGGTGAAAATGAGCTCTCTAGATTGCCACCGTCCCCAGTAATCCCTATGCTTTTATACCTGACCTGCCCTGTCACCCGCCATACCTGCCTGGCTCTGAAAATGTTTGAGTTTGCAATCCCTGCACAAAGGATTGTAGCACAAATGAGAAAGTTTGCTGGGAACTGCACATGACCTACAGTCTCAGTCTTACACACTTTTCTGCCGTTCACCAGAGCGTAACAGAATGTAACATCACAATAGCGATAATCTTTGTTCTAATTTATCAAAAAATCATTTGCAAACTTTGATACTAAGACTAGCAACAAACCAGACCATATCTTACGTTTGACCACAACACACCATAACTGAAAATCTCTGACAGAGAAATTTGATTTTGTGCTTCCCGGCATAAATTCTGCCTTTTTAGTATGCCAAACAAATGATGAAACCAGTGAACATGTAAGAATCAAATTTTAGGTTGTGAGGACAAGAACAAAATTAAGTACTTTTAGTTCATATAATTGTAAGTATATAAAAACATTGTTTATAAGTATTAACTGTATAACCATAAAAATATAAATGTATGAAATTGTGGTGTCATGTAAAAATATTTGAGGAAAAATGTAAAAAAATGTTGGACATTCGGGTCACAGCCCATTACTTTGAAAAAGTTAACAGAAATATTTCTGAGACAGGCATTAGAACAAGACCTATGTGAAAAATAGCCACTTCAACAGAATAACAGCTCTCTACTTCCAAATTATACCAAGTGTCTTTGCCTCAGCAGACTCAGGAAGAAGGAATGTGTGTGCTGGAGACAGGTGCAAAAAGGAACAATGGAGGAGATACACCGGGAGAAGCGGCAGGGCAGGTGCAATGAGCCCTCCACATGGGACAGCAATTCAAGAATAGGAAGGTGTCCTGGCCTGCAGAGAAGTCCCCTGTTCCAAATGTGTGTGATTTACGTCTAAGACTACATATGGGTCACGTCTTATAATCTAGAATAAAAACTGCCTATTACACCTCCACGTACCGTTCCACACACCTGCACACACGTCGCACATCGGACCTGTTTCTGTCAGAGGCATTTCAGACGGACAGGTGTGTGGTCAGACTGCTGCGCTGAGGCGAGGGGACTGGAAGTGGTGATCGATTCGTGACTTCTGCCACGAGCGGGAGGACACGAAGGGGTGAGAGATGCTGTGGGTGTGCCAACCCTACTCTACTCTTTCTTGAGCACCACTGTTTTTTCATTACTTTCTTAAATTCCCTCTGAAAGCTTATCCACTCCTTACCTTACAGGGTTGTTGTGAGGAATAAATAAAATAAGGCACAAATAGAAAGCACTCAGCCTAGGCTTAGCCTATAAATGTCATTTTCTACCAAAGGGTAAGCTCCATCCCTATGAGGGGATGTCTCGTATGTAGAGGGCGTTCGCACCACATTTGTTGAAGATGTTCATTCTCCGGTACTCAGAAACTGCTCTTCTTAATGACTTTTCAGAACTATTTTCACAGTGAAGTAAGTTTGTACGTCGTACAGAATACTTGCTACAATAAACCAAATAAGAGGCATTCTAAGTATTTATTAAAAGACAGGGAGGACTTATATACAAATGCGTCATGGTAATACTGTTTTATCTACAATAAGAAGTGCTGACAACTGAGTAAGTTTAAACACTTTAATCAACTATAATAAATCGATAATATTATATAAAAATTCCGATTCATGCATAAGATTACATAAATTATACAACTGTCACATTATACAATGCTTACATACTTTTGAGCTTGTATTTGCAAAAATCTATACAAGTTCCTACAGCACTTACTTAAGTGTAATACTCTTTAGTTATAAATAATGCTTATATCTTTCAAATACCTGCTAAATATAGACATTTCTAGATCTGCAGCATTTTTTTGTACCTCAAAATATAAACCCTCTGGAAGCTCTGAAGATTAATAGGCCCAAATGTATCATTTGTTAGACTTCAATTCCATTGTAAGAGTGGATTTTTTTTTTGACAGAGAAAATAAATGGAATAAAACGTCAACTCTGGTTTAATGCTTGAGGAACTTCTACACTTCTTATTAGATACATCAGAACACCCTTCATACGCAGCTTAGTCAAGGTGCGGCCTATTGCATATTCAATACCTCCAGTGACTGCATCTGGCTTATGAAAGCTATACATCTGGGCAAGTGGGGGCTTTCCATGTGTGCTGACAGACCTTCCCATCTACCACCCTGACCACAGCACTGTGACCCATTCCTTTACTTCAAAGAGACCGAGTGAACGGGCTGCTTTCTACTTTACTTACACACACGAATGACACCTACCATCTACAAGACACATGAGTACATGAGCATCAGAAAAGTTTCAGCCTGATTTACAAATCCAACATAGGTTGCTTTTTCTGAAAAGCTACAGAGGAAAATAAAAGCTCTAGTGTAACAATTATTGTAGATATATTAAAGACAGCAGGTTTTTTCCTTTCTTTTTTTTTTTTTTTTTTTAAGATTTTCCTCGTTAAAGAGTAAGCACCCTTTTGGGGGTGGTAGGCAGAGGGTGTAGGGGTGGGGAGGTTGGTGAAGGATGTGAAGAAAGCAAGTCTGTCACTAATGAGCTTTGTTGTACTTAGGTTTCCATTCATGAAACCCTTTTAAATACAAGGCAACATTTTCACAGCTGGAAAATCACAACTAAATCTTGAAAATTACACCTAAAATTACAACTAAATCTTACTGCCCAAAGCAATAGATGTAGTTATGTATAACCTATGGATAATACTACATTCATAGAACAATGGCAAAATTAGGTTCAATGCAGAATATAGCAGCAAAAGGCAATACTTAGACACTTCTCATGAATGGGTTACATGTCATTTTATATACAATTCTAAGATATGGCCCTGGTATTCAATAAACGAAACTGGAGGTACAAGTGGTAGGAAGGTATGTTTAATATTTTTAAAGCTAAAATTTAGAACTGGGAGAACTGGTTGTAAACCAATACTGTTTTTAAAATAATAGCAGAAATATTTATACTAATTAGCTTACTTGAGATAAATATCAATTCTGTATTTAAAAAAATTCTCTTGATGGAAATGTTTTTAAGCATAAAAGCAAATGTAAAATCTGTTATAATCTATTGGACTGTGCCTTATTTAATGAGCACATATATTTTATTTTCATTTCTAAACTACTAACAAAATTATATCATTAGAATACTTAAAGTTACATTTTGGAAAAATAAACTAAGGTTTTTGGCCTTTTTGGCCTTTTTCTCTACAATGCTAGAAATTAAAACTACTCTGTTTGCACTTCTGCCTAAACACAGGAAACCCTGATATGTTTACTTGGGAACTCATTATTACTTTTTGTTTTTAGCTTATTATATTGACCAATTATGAAAATACGTAATATGTTTACTCTAGGTCATGAGTGAGAATTCATAAACACTGAAACAGAACATTTTCAGGCAGTGTTAAATGTAGACTCAGTTTTAAATATAATACTTAGCTCAGATTTAAAGATAAAAATATTGATTCTGTTATAACCAAATCACTCATGTATGGATAAGTCTAATGCTTAATAGTTTTTATATAGGCAAAGAATTGATCATTTAAAATGAATTTTCATATAAAAGAAATAGCAGTACTTGAACCATACTTTTTAAAGAGCTCTATTTCTGTAAAACATATCCCCAATACAAAACTGACATCTCGATTCTTTCTGTAAAGAGCAAGTTTGGTGAAAACATATTACAATATCTGCAGGTATCTGTCATAATGCTGGAAACATATGGATTTTGGTATGTTAAAAAGTGTAACAAGAGCTTCAGTAATACTACCAGAAAAAACAAATGCTAAACAGTTTGTAACATTTAATAAATGTTAACAAAAATGCACCATGTTAAAAAAGCATAATTACCAAGACCTCAAATGGAGAAATAGAATTCAACACCAGATTTTGAGGTTTATTATAGAACTTTTACTGTAAGTGGAGGGAAAAGATTGATGGAAGCCATCTTTCCTTCTCCATTCCTTAATTTTATTAAAGTATTTAATTTTGTTATTTGGAAAAAATTTTCACAATTTCAAAATACATGCTCTCATAGGAAAGCTAAAGAAACTCAGAAATACAAATAACATGGGATTTTAGTTTGTGAATATAAGCTTGGCCAAGTAATCTTTGATTCAAAATATTAAAATAAGCAAAACTATTATATCTGGTTTTTATTTAACTTGTAATGAAGTCTTAATAGAGATAAACATTAGAAAAAATGCAATTCATTAAAGGATTGGGGAATACATGAGTCTCCACGTGGAGATGAATTTTTCATTTTAAATTCAGAAAGACACAGACACTCTCAGTGTTTCATAGTAAATATTTTAGATTTTCAAGGCAGAAAAATACCAGAAGATTAACAACATTTTTATACCACTGCTTGCTTTTCAATTTAAATTTCAGAATCATTTTGTACAAATATATAATCTATGGAAAGAATCAACATTTTGGGGGAGTGAATTTTTAAAAAAGACCTAATTTTGTAATAAATCAACTCTTAAAGGCTGGATGGTAGAGTAATTTATAATGTCATCCTAGCAAAGATCTGCTCTAAAAATGCACTCTTCCTTTAATAAGTCTTATTTTGGTTCAAGACCCAAAAGGAACCATCTGCTCTATTACTGATGTAACTTGAAACCAAGCCTAATTCTTCATGTCTAAAAGTTGCCCACTGCTTTGGGTTATCAGGCACCAGATGATCATCTACTTTTCTTTCCCCAAAATTATTTTCAGATATAACTTCACAATATTTTCTTTGCTAGTGACTTAAAGGCATGCAGAATTTCAACAAAACAAATTGTACTAGCTTATCTTCTGCTTATACCTTAAACTAAACTCAAATGTTAAGATAATTAATTCAAAGAAATTCATGCTGTTGTGAAGTTAATGAAGGTTCCTAAAATGTGTCATTCTTTAAAAAAGGACTTTAGAGCATTACTTTTGGGAAAAGAGCAAAAATTTGATGCTGGAGTAATACACAGCAGCTCACTTTGAAACCAAGGTTCACACAGTCAAGAGTGATTTGAAGCAGCTTCTCTGTAACAAACTGTAATAGTAGTAACGATGATGACTTGTCTTGCATCGATAGAGCACACATACATTTCCAAATTAAGAAACTGGCATCCTAACCTTAGAGGCAACCAGTTGTTTTTAAATGTTTTAGAAACACATGTATATATGAGGTATATGCCTGTATTTTATATACAAGATACATGAACATATATTCATGTACATATAGATGTATATAAAATATGAACTGTATTTTCAGTAGTGTTTATAGTAAGCAGTATTCCTGACACTAAATATGTCTACAAATTGACTTCTGAGAAACCAACCAGAGTATCAGTTCTGCTTTATGAAAAATCTATTCCTGAGGAATAACTCATGTACTT
The DNA here is from genome assembly GCA_023783475.1 of Daubentonia madagascariensis. Taxonomy (NCBI): domain Eukaryota; kingdom Metazoa; phylum Chordata; class Mammalia; order Primates; family Daubentoniidae; genus Daubentonia; species Daubentonia madagascariensis. The sequence goes on from JAKFHU010002573.1 coordinate 24,223,275, forward strand.
CTGAAGATATTTCTAGGCCTATGGCAGATTAGTGGGCCAGCACCAGCACCTAAGTGAATCCTAAGGAACTGCTTATTCATTGAGAATCTGGCCCATTTTTAATTTAGCTTGCTTCAAAGGTCACTCTTGATAGTCCCTGCTAATATTTACAGGTAAAACAATTTTTCACAATGAAGGAGAGTATGAAATGAAACCTCATAGTGTAGTCTCTTTCAGTAACAAGTTTTTCCTTCTCTCTCTCTCTTTTTCCAATTATAAATGCAGTACAACTGGCTTTATTAACTATTGGAGAACTTGCCAGCTTTCCTGGATGGCTCGTATGGCACTCTGAGAATACTGGGTGTTTCTTCCATTACCCTTACAAGGAGGTTGTCGATGTAGTCCTCAAGTTCCCGGATGTGGGTGTCTTTCCTCCTAAGGAGTTCTTTGTGTTTCACTAGCTCCTGTAGTACCTCTTCATAGGTCAGACTACGATATCCTGCAGTGGCATCAAAAGGGTTGCTGTCCTAGAACAGGATAAAGACTGTTGCTTTAGTAGATATAATATCAGCGATAAACACTAAGAATTATTTAGAACTTCAACTTTTGGTTTTTCAAAGCCTGATGAAGTTTTTCTCCATCCTTGGCTAGAGTTAATGTGAGAGTTCATGGACTGGCCAGCCAATTCTGAGGCAAGAACTAGGGCAGATGCACCAAAGCCTTGATTATAACTCTAAATTCTATAACCTTTTAAACTTGTGAACAATTACCTAGTATCAGACATTGACCATATAATTTAAGACTAAATTAAGAGATAAAATGTTCTGTAATAAATATAACTAAAATAGATTAAAACTAAAGATCTCTAAGAATTAACTTGGAGAAACTACAGGAAGCTATTGAAAACCACCTATTTGGACATGTGTCCTCATGGAATTGCTTCCACTGAACTGTGGCTTACTGTTATACCTTTGGCTTTTTATTGAAGATGACTACAAGCAGCAATAACATCAAATCTGCTTCTCTGATTTGCTATGAAATGTTGAAAGTACTTGGAATTAAATCAATGAGCCGCCTTACAAGTGCCATGGGAGTGACTTCTGTTTTAGTTTAGAAGCAGGCAGAGCTTTTTCTTTCCCAAGTAATGGGTCTATTTCCTCCTCCTAGTAATAACAACTATCTAATTTATCTTATTTCCCTTTTTGCCCTGGTTATCAGGAAACTCAGAGTTCAACTATAACCATGTTAACACTTACAGTTAGTATATTTACATTCTTTCCCATTTCATTTATTTATATCGTTAACTTTATTCTAATTGATAATTTTAAAGTTCCAATTTTAGGCACAAGGAAAATATAACCAAAAAAGAAAGAAAAAGACATTGATTTAATTCATTTTTATTACACAGCATTCTAACATTAATGTGTCATCAAAAGCTAAGGAAAAATATTTCTCAGGAATTTAATCAAGGAGGCACTGTTAACATTGTCTTTTATTAATAGTGTTTAGCATTTAGATTTTTTATTTAAAGTTTCCAAATACAGCTTAGCAATTTTTATGCTTTGTAAAACATAGTTCTATCACTATGCCCAACAACTTAATATAATTTTCATCACTTTCTTTCAAAACATTTCCATTTGGCTTTAGGAAAATCAACTAAAATATTGAGGAAGTTGGTTTTCTTGCTCTTAAGGACAAATAGTGTCTAATCTACTGAGTGAAGGATGGGGAATGAGGACTGGTGAATGCAGAATGACCTTTTTTTCTTCTTTCCCCACAGGAATTAAATTTGTCCTTCCCAATTTTTAGGGTCTACTTTAACTGTGTTATGTGTCTAAGAGTTTTTATCAGCAAAGCCAAAGTTTAACTCATGCCCCAGCCCCAGCCATGACTTTGCCAGCACTACAGAAACAGAAGCTGGAGTAGAGACAGCAATTTGATGTTTGGGTCACTGAAGCATGCCCCCTTCTCCAGGATAAACAGAAAATATCAAGATTGAAACTTCTCCAATTCCGTAGAATCTCTCAGGCTTTGTGGAGAAGATACAGCTTGCACTAGGACTTCAAAGAGTATGTAGAGGCAGAAATGCATAATGGGCATTCCCAGCAGTGGGCTCTGCTTGTTCAAAAGAGGGAGCGAGGTTCGAGGCATAGTGGCCGATAACAGGTAATAGGTGGAACATGGAAAATACGGTACAGGATAGGGAGCAGAGAGGGGCTGAAATGGTAAGTTTGAAAACAGACCACCAAGGATACTGAATGTTATTATTAAGAATTTTTAGATTTTTGCTATGGAAAATAGGAACTCATTTAAGGTTTCTAAACAGAAGAATATGACTAAAGCTACATTCCAGAAAAATTAAAATGGCAACAGTGGGTAAGATCTTTGGAGGGGCTGAGATTAGTCATGGGGTATTGAAATATTAAAGACAAGAGTTAATAAGAATGAACAGAGAGGATATTAAAGGGAAGTGAGTTTAAATTTTATAAGATATATTTAAAACAACTTATTTTATTTTAGCATTAGAAACTGGCAACAGACGTAACTTTATAAGTTATATCACCTTTGTCCCTAAAACCATTTCCAATATTGCTCTAAAACCATTAAGGGACAATTCTAGAGGTAAGTGTTGGTTTACTTTTTATTCTCTTCTCTCTCAGATCAATTAATCTTTTACAAGAATGCGTCTACACACACAGGTGCTCACATAGGTACTAGTTTATTTAATTGGTCATGAGCAGTTTAGAGATACACAACATATTAGTTTCTTAATTACATTTCTATAAAACATTTATTATATTAAGCAGATTTCTACAGTAAAGATAAGGCACTGTATAGAGATAAGTGTATTTTTGAAATGTTAAAAATAAGCTAAAGTTCTTACTTTAACACAAGTAATTCTGCATACATTTGAGACAGAAACCAAGGTCTCACTTTCCTTATCTGATAAATGAGATGTTCCCCATGGTCCCTTTCAATCCTAAAACTGTCTGGTCTATAAATTGATTTTTCTTAACTGCATTTTTTAATAAGTAATAAAGTCCAACTAATGTGATTTCATTGTTCTAATAAAACATTTACTGAAAAATGGGAGTTCTTGTGAGGACTGTAGGGATTAATGAAATTAAACTAAATGGGATTCATTACTAATTAGTTGACTGCTTTATGTTTTTTCTTAATTTAACATAATAATAGCATCTGTTTGAATCTCTCCAATCTTAATGAAATTATACATATATGAGCTGGTTTCTCCAAACTAATTAAGTGATGATATACAGTTAAAAAATGATTTGCACTGTTATAACACTATACTAGTTAACTACCAGTTAATGTAGATAAAAAAAAATTTTTTTTTTAACATTTCTCGAAAGACTCTGAGGATAAGACATGTCAAACAATTCTAAATTAAGGCCATGATATAAATTAATCTAACAATTTAATCTCTCAAAATAATCAATTATTATCTCAGACTATTGTTCAATTCTTTATAGCCATAATCTAGAATATACAGACAAATTATTATTGGTTTATTTTTTCCCTCAAAATGATCTAACACTAATGTGTGCATAGATTTCCTGGAAATACATTACTGGTCTTTTCAATAAATTTTCCATTTGTCCTTTTATGGGAAAATTTTACCCCAAATTTCAGCATCAAGTTTCTGGGCAGGAAAACATCTTAGAAACACATGTACTGTAAACTATATTCTGGAAAAGAATATAAAATAATTAAAAACAGTTTCATGCTTAGTTCCAGATTTTAGCCCATATTTGAAAACCATTAAGCTTTCTAATTTTAGGCATAAGATTATTAAATTGACTGATAGACTCAATAAATATGCACCTATCCTTCTGTTTGTTGATATAACTACAAATAAAATAATAAAGATTAACTAATATAAACAATTGAAAATTAAAATATTTTGTGGTTACAAAAGTTATTTTGCTTAAAGAGGAAAATTCTCAGGCAAATATTAAAATTATTTTCTAAAAGATACTTTTATGACTGTTCTTGGAAAAAACTTCTAAAATTTAGAACTCTCCAAACTAGTCAGGACCAAATGCAACCTACAGTGAGATGCCTAAGTACTCAGTATTTTTTCCTACAGCACTCCTTATAGACAGCACATATGTTTTTAAGATGTCTTCTTATTTTGAAATTTAATGTAAATTTTTCTTCTTTCTTCCCCTTTCACAACCAACCCTTTTTCTCATTCCTATCCTACCTCTGTTTAAAAATGTCCATATGCAGATACAAGAAAATGCAGACTGGGTGAGAGAATAAATAGAATTATTACACGAAGTTTTCTAATCCAGAATTTTTAATAAAACAGTTGTGCATGGACTTTGAGATTTACTAGTGATCCATTTTTACTTTACACATAGTCTAGCCTTTTAAACTAGGAAATGTACATTTTTTACAATATTTAAATTTAAACAAAAGCAAATGTTCAGGACTCAAAATAACTGAAGATTTAAAGAAAGGTTGTCCTGGTAACCAAATATTGGTGGGGTACTAACTGACATCCAAGGCAACTAGAGGGGAGAGAGAGAGAGATGAAGGCTTGGCATTCTCTGATCATCTCATTATTGTTCTAATGAGGAACTTTGCTCTGGGAATATCATCCCAGCTACTTTCACATCTTTTGTCCTACTCCCTTCATCTCCCTTTCAGTTCTTAATTAGGCCTTAAAGAGCTCACACTGCCCTTTCAACTGGCTACTGCTCCTGTTTAAACACTGTGCTTTCACAGACAGGTGTTGGCACTAGCATATAAGATATACAAACTTAATTACAAAATACTATGTCTAGAAGGGGAAAAAATAACTTGGTGGATGGCTATTATTGGAGAACTTAATGTAAATTACTTCAAACATCTCATAATCTTCAACATAAAAATTGTTCAAATACTTTTCTTCCACAATGATCAATATAAGGATGAGCTTTCTCCTCTTAATTGTATCTTGCAGTAAATTAACAACACCTAGTAATCCTTTAACTGTCATTTAGAATAGTTAGTATTCCAGAGAAAAATAATCACACATCAAGGATTCTTTTATCACCTTTAAATCCTTTAACTAAAACAATTTTCACATTTTATTTCTTTAAAGAATTCTAAGGATGCTTTTACAGCAATAAATTACAAGATTTGGAAAAGTACATTTACAAGCACATCGAAATTGTAATTAAGGTTACTTAATAAACAATAGTTACGCATTAAATCGATTTTTTGATGTTGCATTTTGTTTGAGATTAAGTAACCGCCTGACAGAATTCATTTTACTATCTGATCAAAGACTGACTTCATATTTTCTGACATTTCTTGCCAGACTGCCATTATTATAAAGACTTGAGAATTTATGAAACATCAAAACTTACAAATCATTTACATAAAACAGCAAAAACACAGAACAGAGTCCTACGCTTCTCTAACGTTTTCTATAATTTTAAAGACAAACAACTGCATTTAGGATGGTTTATAAAATAAACCCTAAACCCACGTTGGCTTCTTCTAGGCATATCATATCCTAGAAAATCATGACATGTGATCACTTAAAAAATTTCTTATTATACATCTGGATCACACACATTAAGGACAGATGGTTGAAACAGCAACTGCCAGCCTCTTGGAATAAAGGCTCTATTTCTGTTATTCAGTGAGAATTTAGTTTTCTACCAAGAACATTTGCCCATATTTTTGTAAAGTAACTTATTCTCTATGTTTAATATATTTAAAATTGATTACAGATGCAATGGAACTCTGAATAGAGAGCCAACACTGGACTTCAAATAACAATACAATGAAGTTAAGATTATCCGAATAATCCTTGCAAAATACATGAGTTGATTTAGCAGGTCGCTCCCAACCCTATTAATATATTTGGTTTTGTTCTGCCGAAGAAGATAAGTGTCCTAAAATATTTGTTCTTTCAGATACTTTCCTGGTTATCTAGAACTCTTGCCAGGATGCTTTTCCTAATGTTGAATGTTAACAAGCAGCTTTATTCTTTCTTCAATCCTCGTCCCAATAACAACAAAAGTCTTTTCCACATGGTCTTATTTCATAACTATCATGCTGACCTTGACACATACAGCTTTCGTATTAATTTCAAAACAGTCTGTAAACAAAACACGTATATTCTAAATTGACTTCAATTATAATACAATGTTTACTTGCAGATCATATATAGAAGTCACACCGTATTGTATATTAAAGGCAAAGTTTAAATTTCACTTTCTTTCTTTCTCTCAAAATGACCACGCTAACCTGCAATACTTAGGTGACTGAGGCATTCAAGAAGATGAAGGCATTTTTAGAAATGTGTGTCAGAGAAAAGACTGGCTTCTTCTTTGGTAATTCTCTAACCCCCTGAGTAACTTACCGGGATTTTCCTGAGGTCTTCATTGCATGTCGGATTCATATGAAAACTAAGTAATAAAACACAAACATAAATGTTAAAAGTGTGTCATAGTCTATGTGGGAGGAAACACAAAAACAAACATTTTTAACCAACATTGCAATAAAAATTTCTAAGGTCCTAAATTACTAAGATGAGTGAAATTTAATCCAAGCTGTAGGAAAAAAACCAATATTTACTCAACATTCTCAAAGCATCTACAATTTTAAACTTTGAAGGAAATCTTTCAGTTATTATCAAAACTGAAGAACTAAATATGTAGTTTCTATACATCTTTAAACATAGCGATTTTAGCCAGCAAGATATTTTATAAAACTAATTTTTATAACATATTACTCATTTTATATACACACACTCACCTTAAGCCCCTGAGATAACAGTAGGGAGAATTAAGTAAATTTAGGTTGGAGAGATTGTAGAATAAAGGAATTAAAGCAGTCTTTGTTTAAAATGCTATAGGTATTAGAAAAATTAACTTTCAAATATAACCCTATCAATGAGAATGAATTCGGAGTTGTAAGAACCATTTCTGTCATTAATGTGATTTCTAAGTAGCTAGTCTTCAAAATTTAAATACCGAAATGGACCAAAACAAAACAGATTTCCTCCATGCAGGGAAGAAGAAAACATCACAGCTGAATGCTATAACCATTTTCTTCTTTGAAACATGTCCATCAGAAAGCGGACTGCAACCATAAAGAAGCTAAACTTCAAAGCCATCTGATGAGTAAATATTTCATCAGCACTATTCAAGCTTAATTTTTAAGACTTAAAACTATTAGCCTTAAGACTATTAGCTTTTAGAACCTTTGCAAAGCATTACTGTTCCAGGAACCTTTGTATTCCACACACAAAACAACTGTAAAATATATATTTTTTCATTATCTCTACATGATCAGCAAAATAACTGGGATCCTTTGAAGATTTAAGAAATTCACTTTTAATCTTTTGATTGTGTAACAAAAAGTCTGGTCACTGGATGTGATGTCTGTAAAATATCTATAATTACATGTACAGATCCTAAGCTATACAAGGCATACACACATGTACAAGAGAATTTCCTCAAGAGAATTTTCCATGTAGCCAAGGTTTCATTTGTTATGACTAAAATTTGAAGTTACTAGCTGTCAGAACTGGTTGCTGACCTTTTTTAGCTAGAATTCCTGTGGATAAATTTCGTATTTCAGTAGAGATGGTTGACATAGTAGAGAAGACAAACATTTTTTAAATACCTACATGCAACATTTACAGGCCTATGTGGCCAGCATGTTTTCCCACTCCCTGTATCTCACCATCTTTATGGTGTTCTGCATGGTCCTGCACTGGAGTCACCATACCAGCAAAGCCTCAAGAGCCCAACAAAAGACTGGCTTAAAAGAAAATAACAAAAACAAAATCCAAAAAGACATTCTCATATAGTCCATCTCGGCTACAGTGCCATGGTAGCAGCTGCTAACATGTGGTTTCCATCCTCTCTGATTTTCAATCCAAAGTAGCCGACACAGGGTCCAGTGGGACTAATCTCTTTTGTCCCATTATCTCACAGCGTGTTTTCTAACAGGCCAAGAAACACATTCTGTCACATCTCTCTCCATGTGACTGTGATATTCTCAAAAACAAAATGATTTACACTCAGGTCTGACAGTATACCAAGATGCTTAGGGCACAGAAGTAGTTGAGGGCCCTGGAGCCAGCTGGTGTGAATTCAAATCCTGGTTCTGCCCTGTACTTGCTGTGTGACCTAAAACAAGTTACTTAACTTTGTGTCTCAGTTCCCTCATCTGTAAAATGGGATGGCAACAGCATCTACCACATGAGACTACTGTGAAGATTCAATGAGTTAACATGTAAAATGCTTAGCACCATGACTAGCAAATGGAACATGTTTAATAAATAATTTTATTTCATAAACATTTACACAGCACTTAATCTGTGCCAGACATTGTCCTAAGCACTTTACCAAAATTAACTCATTTAATCTTCATGATCCTTAAGGGAGTCATATGGTCCCATATCTTCATATCATCTACATTTGCATTTTAAAAATAAGGAAACAAGTCACAGAGAGGTCAGGTTACTTCCTTGTGGTCATTTAGTTGGTAACTGGTAGAGTTGCCTGGGTCTAGAATCTGTCCTCTTAACTGTGCCACACAGCTCTAGCCCTATTCTCTGTATACAGATCTATTTAGTGAGCACCAGCTGTACTGTGGAAGCCTGAACATATAGGCCACATAGATTAATCAGAGAGTAAACATCACCTCATTTGGAGAAGGCACACGACAGAGCTGTAGTTACAGGAGGTAGGGGGAGAGCACTCGATAATCAAATTTTTAGACCACAGAGAGAAATGTTTTATCACAGCAATTAGTCAAGGAATGCCTAATTCATGGAAAATGCAGGATTTAAAATCACATGAAGAATAGGTTTGGCAGGCTAGACAAGGAGGGCTCTGCAGACACATGGCATGGCCTAGGGCTGCTAGACAGCAGGACAGGGAAATGACTGCTGCACTAGGCCGCTGGGTGGGAAGAGCCCTTGAAAGGTTCTGATACCAAAGATGAGGACCTTAGGCCCAATATATAGAGCAGGAGGCAATCTTTTGACAATGTTAATCTTCTCTCATAAATATTATTTAAACATTTCATGTTTGGTAGCATAATCCATCCCATTACATCCTTGAGAATGAACGATATTATGAATGTATAAATTTCAGTATGTCTCAGAAAGAAATCATTGTACTAAGAAACAGAAATACTGTGATTATATTTATTGTAATAAGGGCTTTTAAGGAACAGGCATTTAGGACAAAGATTTTATCAAAATCACAAAACTAACAATATGTCATATCCAGTCACTTTACCCTATAAAACTAAAATGAAATTCCTGACCACCCAAAAAATGTATGACAATTCTTAAGAATGACAGTTTAAATGGCTACAATTGTAAGGGGAAGGCTGTGCAGTGTAGTGAACCCCAGCTACTTCCCATTCTACCTGAGTGTATCTGAGCCATCTGAGCCACTCTCTCCAGCTCCCCATGGTGCAGGTCAGAGTGAGAAGGCTCTTGTATTGGGGACTGTCTGAAATCTAAAGGCAGACCCCTCCCATGTGGTCTGCTTTATATTCACACACTAACATGTCAAACTCACTACGAACTCAGTCATTCATGGCTGCCTTTTTTGATCTGTCTTTACAGGGGGAAAAAGAGTTAATTGAACTGGATTGAACTAGCTTGGTGAAAAATAAATGTCTCTATTTATCGCAGTGTGGCACCAATCTGCGATATCTTTCTCTCTGGACTGCCGTCCTCACGTCAGACAAGATATCAAAGAATGCAGCCTGACTGCTCCACTGAGCTGCTGACAGGTTAAGGAAAATGGTGTTTTTAATCAGGTATAAAATAAACTTAAGATATGCTCACACTGAAAAAGAAGTCTACATAAAATGGAACTCCAGAATTTAAAAAATTTAATTTTAGAAATCAGAACTGAGAGTTTGGAGGTGACAGAGGATTTTAAAGTAATTTTAAACTGATAAAAATATTTTGAATTAGTATTTAAAAATATATTTTAAACTGAAAGAATGTTTTACCTTAACGTTAAGTTTTTAGGCGAAAGCTTGAATATTTTTATTCTGTGATATTTTCAAATTTCAAATAATTTTTCCAAGTACATCCTAATTCGTAAACTTGAAATTAATAGTTTTCAAATACTGTATTTCAAGGAATCATTAGTATCTCTTCTATAATGTCACTTATTAATTTACCTTGAAGTAAAATCAATAATGAGTAAAGAAATAAGGAGTAAATTGGTGAGAAATTGAAATCGTCCTTCAATTTGTGGTATGGACAAGTCTTCGATAAATAGGCCAGAAAATCTAATCTTTATAAAGTAATAAAACTGATTACTGCAGTAATCACTATGGCATTTGGCAGTGATCAAAGTGTTTTTCTTTTTCCTTATGTTTCTCTTTTTGAAACATACATACATTCTTTTGGAATAAGAATACCTAAGATGGGAAAGAAACTATCCAGAGTAAAAACGTGTACAGTACTTGTAAAGATAAAATAACCCACAAAAGACCAAAGATCTATTGAAACTGGCTAGAAGTGTTACTGTAAGACAACGCAAACTGTATAAATTCCTAGCTCTAGGATTTTAAATCTTTCAATAAGAAGTCACATATGACAACACTTAAAGCTCTTTGGAAGGCATTTAAAAGCAAGTATTATTGAAGTATTATTACACCTTCCAGAATATCTCCTTCCAAGCCCCACTACTGCTGAAATTATAAAGCAAAGTTCATTTTGGCCTATAGCTTGACCCATTTTGCATTTAATACGTGAATTCAAGTTATGTACAAAATCCAGGAGGTGTTCCACTGGCTGGGAGGAGTATGGGGAAGGGAAAGGAGAGAGTGGGGGCAGGAGAGGAGTAACTTGCTCGAATACCAGTAGGCTACTTATCGTGTGTGGGAAGTAAGTACAACTTCAAACTACCACAGAAGAACTTCTGACATTAATTATTTTCTAAGGAGAATATCCTATTGGTCTTGTTTAACTGAGAAAGTGGGCTCTGGAGACCTGGGGCTACACTTCTGTGACCAAGGCTGTTAGAAGGGGCTATATACTGAGAACTGAAATCATAATGTAATATATAACCTTTAATGAGTCTAAAAAGAGGAAAAGAGAAATTCCCCATTTATAGTTCATCTATACTTCATCAATAAGGAAGTAAAGAATGATGATGACAATAGTCCAAACAGCAGCTCGTATTTACTGCACTTTAACCATGGTACCAGGCACCTTTCTGAGCACTTTACATGTTAACTCACTTAATTGCTGTAACAATCCTATGAAGTGAGTGCTATTTTTATTTTCCTTTACAGGTGAGAGAATGGGCATAAAGACGTTAAGAAGTTTACCCGCGGTAACAGTTATCAAGTGGCAGAGTCAGGATGCAAAAAGAGGCAGCCATACTCGAGTTTGAGCTCTTAGGCATAGCTTTAAATTCTTCCACCGAGGTGCTCTAAACCGCTCAGTTCTACTGTGAGCTCAGGGTTGGCTGGTTTCAAAGAGTCTGCAATTTCCCGAGGATGCTTCCAACCAGAAGTGATTAAGGAAAGTCTTAGACTTAGACAGTCTGGCCCCATCCCACCACTGCCTCAGTCCCTCCCTGCTGGGCTACTGTTTTAGCAGTAGCATCTCTCCACATAGCCGCAGCTGCAGCTATAGCTCTTCCCTCCCCCATAAGCATGGCAGTCCCTTCTAGACATTGCTGGTCCCTGGTGTTATATAATCCCTTCTTAATCTCCTTAACTCTGACTACATCTCTTCACTAAACTTTCTTTAACGATCCATTTTGAGTGTGCCATTTGTTTCCTGCTAGGACGCTTAACTGATACAAGTATATACAATAAATCCCATAAACTATTCACTTAATAATTTAAAATGGCTAAGGACAAAGGTTTGTTCTATTTCTCTACTAGAAAGAAAGAATAACCAAAAAAAAACAATATATCACAATTATTCACATGAATTATCTATACCTCCCTTTTCCCTTTAATCTCTGGCTTATGCTCCATAACTATTTAACATTACTTTTTTTCTTCTCAAAATATATAGGCTCCTACTTTGTAAATGATACTTCACTGCTAGCCACAAAAACACGCGTGGCCCTCATTTAATAACACTTGATATTCACAGAGCTAGAGTACTTTGTGTTCAAAATTATTTTAAATTTAGGATTGTATTTTTAAAGATTCATTGCTTCTGTGGTATTTGAAATGGTATAATTACTTAAAGTGACTTGGAGTTGCATAATACCACCTCATATTTACATAATGGCTTACAATTTATAACACATTTTCACAAACAGAATTTCTCTGAACATGTTTCCAAAGGAATAACAATCAATAAGGTGGGATACAGTTATTCACTGTAAAAATCTCATACAATCAAAATCCCAGCGGAGAAACTGCACCTTCTGATTCTTCCACCCCCTCACTCCCATGGGACCTGCTTGGGGACTCCCGCTATCACCCTAATTGTCTCCTAAACCACTTGTATTTACTCACCTTTCTCACCAGAGCACACTGACAGCCCATTAACTCTTGGAAATTCTACCATTTTTATTTTGCCAATCTTTAAACCCTCCCAAGTAACCCTTACTGACTTTGCTACTAACAATCACTCACCTTCTATAATCTGAAACATCCCCCACCACCACTACTCACTACCTCTCTGATGGAGGCCACCAAGGAACTATCTTTACTAAGGCAATCGCCTCATGCTCCTGAACCCTCAGCTCCACTGGATACAAAATAACCATTCCTCCTTTTTGGGACTCCCTGTTCTGTGACATCTGGTAGCCAAAATTTTCTCCTACATTTCCAATTACTCCTTTTCCTTGTCTTCTTCCTCTTTTCACCCCTAGGTGGGAAACACTGGGTATTTCTTAAGGTTGTTTTCAGGCCTTGCTCTACCCTACCTGGGTGATTTCATATTCTCCCACTACCAACTACCATCACTATATGGATGCGTGACTACTGAATCTTTTTCACCCACAATCTCTTTATCCTTTATACCATCTTTACAAATGTCTAGTGAGACTCTCAGATTCAATATCCTACCTGTACCTGAAAGTTAACATGTCCTAAACCAATCATCATCTTGTCTTTTAGATCAGTTCTGTTTGGTTTTCCTCCTGGTAAAACCAGTCTCCTGGGCTCTCAAGGTGAAGCCTCAGAGACACCCTTCATTCCAGTCTTCGGCTTACATGCCTCATAAATAAGCTGTCAGATTCTCCCCATCCAGCCTTCAGGCATGCATCTCTCCTTGTTTCCTTGATGCTCATTTTCACTGCTACCTTTCTATCACAAGACCAAATTGCCTACTTTCCAGACCACTGCAACAGCCTCTTAACAGTCTCTGTCCATCCCTCCTTGTCCAATCCAACTCATGCATGCTGAATATGGCATTCTCAAGCTCAAGTCTAGCCTCATTATTCATCTGTCAAAAAATTTTTGGCTTCCAACTTCCATTATTCCTCCTGAATAATGACAAAATTTCTTACCCTGGTTTTCAAAGCCCATTGGATTTTACCCAATTTAGACTTATTGCCCACCACCTAGTGCCCAAGTATAATCTACTTAACTGCTCTAAATTTCATAATTTAAGAAACAGAAACACTACCATCTATTTCAAAGAATTAGGATTAAAAGAGGGTTGTAAGAAATGAGCATGAAAATGTTTTGCTTGACAAAGTGCTATTGAAATATAAAGTATATACGTTTGCCTTCTTGTATCTCTCCTAAGCCCCTAGGTTCCCCATCTCGTTCTACTGCAAGCCACTGGAAGGAAAGAATCGCATCTCATTCATCTTTTTAGTCCTGGCAGGTGACACAGTGCTGGCACAGTGCACTGATGCATGCTGAATAAATAACCAGTGCTTAATAAAAATTTGTAAAAACTGGACTAATAGTTGACTAAGTAAATCAATAGTAGAGCAAAACAGGTTCTACCAACAAGATATCAAGTCCCCAAAGAGCAGAGGAAATGAAATCGTTTTCCTGAATCACAAAGATTACCTACATCTAAGCCTGACAGTATATTATGTGGAGTAATTTTCAGTTCTTTTTAAGATAGGAACAATTATTCCAATATCTACAACAGTCAGTAAGAATTGAGGTAAGTTTTCAAATTGGTGGACTTCCAATAAAATCAATTCAATTAGCCAATTTACCCAGTATACCAACCAGGTCTACAAGGATGGGTATTTGATCACAATACAGATCAACTGGAGATTTTTCTGGTAAATCCTAAAAACAGTTATTTATTCCACAGAGGTTACATGTTAAAGGAGTTTTTAAAAATGTTTTAATAATCCTCTTTCCAAAACTCCAAATAAATGAAGTGCCCAAAGAGATATTCCACTAGTAAACACAACCTTTAGCACATTTCAATTATGCTTATTACATATGCAAACAAGGCTTAAGAGGCAAAGTGAAACTCAGTAATTTTTTTCTTTCTTTTTAGAAAAAAGCAAAGAACTTAGTACCAAATCAAATTAATGATATTATAGATTAAAATACTACATGTTCTCTCCTGGGACTGGGCATGTACACTAAACACCTGGATGACAAAACAGAACCTAATACATAAATGTCTATGGGGATTAACAGTAATTTACTTATTAATATTCTCTCAGGGTATCTTTTATGAGATCTCAGAGGCAAGACAATTAAAAATTGTGGTCAGTGACACCAAAGACCATGGACAGCAAATTCAGACCTAGCTGCTTTTCTATAATGAATATGTTGTTGGCAAAAGTCCTAAACTTGAGGATTTAAAGACATCTATGAAATTAAGGCACGGTTGATAAATATAATATTCAATCAAGTTTAACTTACTATTTTCTCTTGACGAAGAACAGAAATAATTATTTCAAAGATAGTCAATCAAACAACTCACAAATTTTCAAATGTAAGTCCTACTGATTCCACAAGTTCTCCATTCCATTAAAACTAAGCTTCTCAAACCTTTTTCTCTTTAGTACTTCTAATACATCAGAAAAAGAAATCCAGCAACAAGCATAAAATTTCTTTGACATCTCAAGTTTAATTTAAAAATTTAGGTGAATTTTTGCATTTTACTCTATAATACAATCATGTATCTTCTGATATAAGAAGAATCTTTTCTCCCTAAATCTTTGGGAAAACTGTCACTCTGGGAAGTTGTGCTGTTTAGCCTGTTGCTCCGAGTAGACCCTGGCCCACTGTCTGCCACGTATCCACTAGTCGTCATCTTCTTCCTCTTTTTTTGTGATGAAGTCCTGTTTATTTTAGAAGGAAAACAGCGAAACTGGGAAGGAGTGATGTGAGCAAGGCACCAGCCCCCTTGGCAGGGCCAGACTCAGCACAGGTTCTATGTGACCAAGACCAACCCAGCAGCCTTGACTAGCGTTTGCCTGTGAGGAAAGGGAGAGAGGATAACCCGAGCAGAGGTGGCTCTCCCATGAGGCTGGGGGTGAGACCTCTGGCTCCCTCTGGACCAGGTGAAAAAGGCCAGAGGACCCACAACACCCCTGGCCAAGAGCACCTCAAGTTGGCTCTGTCTGTGCCTGAGACAAAGCCATGTTCTAAAGGGGAAGTCATGGTGCCCTCTGGTCATCAGGAAGACCTCAGGTGTTCAAGAACAACCTGCAACGAGGCCCCTCCCTGGCCAGCAAGCACCCCCTCCGCCAGCCCCAGCCATATCTGCAAAGCCTTCAAGGAGGGGCATCCAAGGCAGCCAGACTTCCCAGGGCCCCTCGATTGGGTGACACAAGTCACAGGCTCCTGTGCACCCCTCTCTCTAGAAACAGCTGCTGGGGCGACTGGGGGATTCCCGACACTCTACACCCCAAGCTGAGCTCTTAATCATTCTTGGCAATCAAGAGTTTGTTTCAGCAGGGCTTTAAAATTATGGAATTTTTGCTGGAAAAGAATATATTGCTTTATATAAAAATATACTCTCCAGGCCCCCTCGATAGATGAATATAATGATCTTATTTGAAACTGTACATTATACTGTATATCTCTCAGTCATCGTTTCCTGAATGTTTTTTCATGAAGAAAAAAACTATTCAAAGTACAGTTAAAACACAGATACCCACTGATTTAAAGAGTATACTCTAATACACTTTAATATCTGCAAATTTCTTATGCCATAATAATTTCCCCGTTGTCCTTCTTCTATAAGTTATATAACTAAAATTACTTTTCACTACAAAAAGTTTTTGTTCTGAATCTAAAATCACATTTAGAAATGCAGTCTCACTAGCATCTTTCTTTGAGTTCATGTATATCTCTTCCTATTTGGGTCCATATCATGTAGTAATGTCACTGTTCTTTGGGTTTTCCTAAATAGTATTTTCATCACATCACTCAGATGTTGAAAACTCTTCATACTTTATATAGAATTAGGTACAAATTCCTCATTCTCGTTTGCTAAATTCCTAGTAGTAAGGTCCCATCTCTGCTACCACAGCCAACTTTTAACAGTTTTAAGCAGGCTGGGTCCTTGAGAGCCACTTAAAACATTCATTTTTACCTCTTCACCTTTTCTCATTTTAACCTCCCTTTACAAAAGCCCTTTCCTCTCTCTTGTCACAGATCCATCCCTTGAGACTCTTAATTCTACTTTTTCTATAATGCCTAGACTGCCTAACCCTACCCATCTAACCTGTAATTTTTATCTCCATCAGCACTTATCAACTGTACCGCCCATTAAGACAATTACATATTCTGTGTCTACCTGCTTATACTCTCAAAGACAGAGACTTTGCCTTATGCATCCTTTGTATCAGAGTATCAGTATAATTCTATGAGAAAGGAGAGCGACAATATATGACCAAGTAAGGGCAAAAATTTCCATCCCTTATTACCAAATTCACAACTAAACATCTTTATTTTAGAATGCCGCCCTAATACCAACTGTCTGGTAGTTTAAAGATGGCAGGCACAAGGAGATGACATTATAAGATCTTACCCATCTCTGTAAGCGCAAGAGATATTATTCCATAAAATAACTTGATGACAATCCAAGAATATTTTTTTCTGTTAAGTGAAGAATATTTATTTTTTAAAACCAGAATGACAGAACATGAAAAATACAATTATTTCAGGCACATTAAAGAATCTTGTGTCCAGAAACTACTTGAGTAGAATCTTATTGTGAAAAACAAAGAGAAGAGAGGGCACGGGCATGGTCACTGACAGAGAGAGAAAAGGTTGGAGCCAACCTTCAAGTCTTGGTCACAAGAGCAACACTAGTGCCTCTGTGAATTTCCTAAGGCAGGTACCCTTTTCCCAAAGGGGACTCCGAGTTGTCCTGAGGAGTTTTCAATAAGCAGTCTTTACCCTTTTTACTGTGATAGTCTGAACTGCCTTCCTTAAACAATTTAATTTGGGCTCAGCCATCTGAGTTTAGGAAATAGTCATCATGCTTTAATGGAAAGCCAAAGTTTAGAGATCTATGCTGCAGTGTCATTATTAGTGCTATGAAAGAAGTTCTAAACACAAGACTTTATATCAGTATTTACTAAAATACCTTTGCCTTGTAAAGTAATAAATCTTCTACTAAATACAGGGAATACCTTTACTTAATTTCAATGTGGTTTAGTTTACTTCATAAAAGATTATTAATGAACATACATCTTGAAAGACACTAGAAGAGCTATCAAGTTTATTATTTCCTGCCAAATGTCCTTTATCAGTCGGTAAAAAACATGAGCACCTAAATTCTACTTTGACTGAAGATTTTTAAAGTTGAGAATATATTATTGCTTGGAAAAACTTCCATCTAACTTACTTAAAGCAATTGTTAAGTATTCTGTAGCTGCTGTGTAATAAGATCACAGCAAGAGCTATCATTCCCAGGTGTACTATGTGTCAAACATTAATCTCAGCACTTTTTCTGCATGGCATTATTTAATCTCTTTGCCAAGGTTATTATCCCATTTTACAGTTAGAAAAATGGAGCTTAAAAAGGTTAAGTAAGGTCATACAGCTATTCAACAGAGACTTGAACCCAGACCTGACTCCTAAATCTGAACTTTTAATATCTATCCTATACTCCCTTCAGAATATTCTATTATTAGTATATTTAATATTTTTATGTTACACTGTAAAATCCTTCATTGAAAGAAGTGAATCAAATACGAAATTATGTTCAGTATGATTTTCATTTTTAATTATCTTGTACATTTAATTTCTCTGTAGATGAAAAATATATATGAAACAAACACATTTTATACCCCTAGTAAACAAAATATGTGATTAACTTAACACCCTCATTCTCATACCAGGCTCCATAACAAAGAGTTCATTATACTTAATGCAGCTGCTGCAGGGCACTCACTAATTGGCTCCTTGGTAGCCTAAAGTAGCAAACATACATCCTCAGGAACCTACCAGTCAAGGAATGACATGGAATGTAGTTCCATGACTCCAACTAGAAAAGAAATGGTAAAATTACCAAGTTGTTAGTAAAGAGCTAATGATATAATAGTATGTAGTCACTATTTATAAAGTATTCCTTCAAAACATATCTAACAATTTTTTTAATGAGCTTTCTTGCTATGTACTAAAACAGAGTTGTCTATCTACTCATTCCTCAACTTATAAAATCATGTTCAATGGTCAAGATCAAGCTCAAAGGTCTCCTCCTTGAAAAAACACTTCCCAACTTCCAGCAGACTGAATTGGTCTTTCCTCTACCTTTCCACAGCAAACTCCACACACTTCTGTTCAACACAGTCCATTCTGCTTTGATTACAGATCATTTCTTACATATCCCTCTCCATAGCTGGTGTGGCTAGAACTTTAGTCCTCTTCCCACTCAAGTCCTAGTAAAGCTTTACACACACGTTTGTTAAACAATAAAGAAAAAATGATAATTTGAATTAAGTTTTACTCTAAGAAGGCCAACCTGATTCAAGCAATTGCTATTTAAGTGGTATTAAAACATTTATCAGAAAGATTTCTAAGCTTAAAATAAATATATAAAAACATTTTTATTTGATATATATGTAATACATATTTTAATATTTATAATTATATATCATATAGCAAAATATATTTAATACATCAAATAAAAGAGCAAGAATTCATCCTTAAAATGTAAGTTCAAGGAGATAAATGTCAAATGTCTGGATCCTAATATTCTTAGAAACCAGTTAAATACATATAAGAAAAATCATTTCATAATCAAATTAACTGCTTTATTCACATCACCAACAGCTATTTAAAACATCTTGGCCACAAGGTAACACTACTACCATAAAATAAATATACAAAAACACTACCTGTGTTTCAAAGTTAAAGTTCTATTGTCATGAAAAAAAAGTGTGATCATAGTGGCCCAATTGGAAATGTTCTAGGAATTGAAGCAGAAGGTCTGGAAAAGTAGTGTACACAAAAGTAAGGGCTATGTACTAATTATATAAGAAATAGAAGTTATTCTCTTAGTGAGAAATTAACCAAAAGGGTCCAAAAGGGACAAGATTTGGTAAAGCCAAAACCACTAGAGAGAAATATATTTAGTAATTACAATGCTAAGGTGAAGAAAACACTTTCCATGCATAAATCCACAAGCAGTTAGTACTATTTGCATTCTTGTGTTCAAAGGAGCCAAAGTGTGTTTCAGTGTTGAAGAACAAACTTTCAAGAACTATTACTGTTTTCATCATACTAACTTGCTAATATCAATCAAAACACATAATTCCTATTCTCTAAAAACAAAAATCTAAAATAAATAAGATAGCACCTCTTTAAAAAAACAAAAACAAAAAACTCAAACCTCTCCCTCAAGACTAAAATCCCAAAGTTTGATTCAATAACTACAGACCTGACATTGCTGTACTAAACAGTTTTTAAAATGCTATGTTTCATCAAATTTAAGATACCGACTAAAGACACATCACTGGAATAATCTTTGTTGTTTCTTCTCCCTGACCAATCCACCACCATCGCCCCCCACCCAAGAACAGAACGGGTAAATCCTGTCTATTTTAGCCAAAAAATATTTCTCAAAGATGTTCCTTTCTTTTCCATCCTCACTGCCCAATGATCCATCAGCTCTCACTTCAACAATTGTAACAACTTCCTGAGAGTCCTTTCTCCTTCCCCTTCCATCCCCTTCCCCCAGCAGATACTCCAGCTAGCCCAGGGCTACTGAAGACATTAATTCGATCATATCACAATGCAACTCAAAAACTGTCATGGTCCCCCAATGCCCATCCTTAGCATGAAATTCAGACCTAATATTTATACATCTTTTTCTATGAGCTCAAAAAGCAGGATTTATATCTTAATAATCTGATTTCCTTGTATATAATAAATATTCAAAAAATATTAACAATGAAAAATATCATTTGATTATCAGAGCTGAAATTCAGAAAAAATCATCCTGACGGACTAGAGTAGTATCACTGAGACAGGAGGTGATGGAATGAATTAGGAGACTTGCAAGGGTCTTCTTTATATTCTTAAACTTTAGAGTGTAACATGTTCATAACAAATGTTTGCTGAATGTGGAAGTTTTCTGAACCAAAACTCAAGATTCATACCCCAGCAATTTCAAATTTACACAGGACATAACAGGACCAAATACTTGAAATTGGGAATATAAATCTCAGACTTGAAGGTGGCATAGGAGCATGACTGAAGGAACCCATGCATGATATATAAAAACCAAACTGGTGCCAGGGCAGTCTCCTTGCTGGCCTAGATCCTGACAGTTTTAAAGCAGACAAGGAAAGCAAGGTTGATCTGGAATAGGGAATTTGAGCAGACAGGCCACAGGTAAAAAATAAACTGAACGATAAATATTTAAGACAATTTGGAATCATACAATTGATGTGCTTCCAATATTTTTTTCTCAAGATATACATGTTCATTAATGGTAATTAACAAAGATTATTAATCTACATGTAACAACAATTAGAAATAATTATCTCAAATTCTACCTTAAAAGTTAAACCAAACTTTGTAAATATTGATTTACAAAAATTAGTGCACTGGGGTCACTGGAATATAATATTAATACTTTCCTATCAGAAACCTCAAGAGGGCTTACATCTTCTATCTTGTATTTGATCATATCATAACAACCTGTTCTCTTTAACTACTGGACTCGCTATGTGTTATCCTGTGTCCAGTGCCTAAGAGCTCATTAATTACCTAAACTATATCTCCATAGGTCTTGTTAATTACCCGTCTCCTGTCTCAGAGGACCTTGTTAATAACTTGTACAGTCTCTCTAAAGAGGTCCTAACAACACATTAAAATTAAAGATGCTTTTCTTTTAGCACCTGTCAAGTGCTGTAAATTGAGAAATTTTCACATCAGTTTATTAGCCTACAGTTTTTGTGGATTTTGGGCTTGTTTTCTTTTTTTTCACAGAATCTCTCTATATCTCAATCTTGCAGCTCAAAAAAAAAAAAACTTAGCAAAGTTTGTCTTTTTTGTTACAGAGCTTTTTTTGTTTTCAATTTTGAAAACTATAAATATCAATTTGCATTAGTGAGTTAGTAAAAGGAAGGGATGGTTGGTATCTGCAAATTAACCCACTGGGAGATACACCAATTAATGAGAGCTATTATAATGAGTATTAGGATGACAAAGGGTAAAAAAGTTTCAAGTAGTATCTGGGGAGTTAAACATAAAAGTTCTAGTTAGTGTTAAGGGAACTAATCACATTGCATATTTCATGTTCCCAGTCATTTTAGCATTGGATACATTCTGTAAATCCCTGGGCACTAATGGATTAATGGCTCTAAAAATCATCTCAGAAGTTTCTGCTTTCTGTCTCATAAATAAGGCTACAAATTTTCAGGAGTGTAAAAGATTTATAGCCTACTATGAATATCAAGCAAATTATCTTTAATATTAGACAAATATGAAGAAAAAGTAAATATTGCTATTAAAATAAACCCTCTGCATGTTAAGGTTTATGATGCCAAAGACTGAGCTTTAAATTCATTCAGGAAAAAAAAAAACGTCCTTAAGGGACATTATAAAAATGAACGTTTAAAAACTATGAATTGGATCTTTTCTTTAGGATCATTTGTTTTCTATACTTTTTAAAAATAAAAATGTAAGCCTATAATAAACAGTCCATCACTTTTATGCACATTAATACAATTTCATAAAAATGGCTACATCATTGTAGCTTTATGGTGATTTTTGATTTCTGAAAATTAGAAACACACTTAAATATACATTCTAGGTAACCAATTTTTTTGTAGCTCTTAAGAAGGGTATGGCACAACCATGGGCAAAAATTGACTAGCTAAGGAAGGTAAAAAGGAAAGGAGGGAAGTAGGTCAATCTGATCTCAAAAGTGAAAGGCATACTGCCATGCAAAATTACAAAATATTAGTGATAAATACAAAGTTTTGATCTTAGATACTATTTCTGTATTGCCCTAAAAAATAACTATTTGGCCTAAATTCATCTGCTAAGAAGGAAGCAGGCTCTTCCATAGCAAATACTGCAAATGGAAATATATGCTCTAATAAAATCAATAATACCAGGAATAACATTATAAAACATACCACTAAGTTATCCAACAGCAACTAAGAATTTGCTACAGGGTATTCACAACTACAGTAAAGCAGAAAATAATGAAGTGAAAGCACGTTCTTTGTGCAAGTTACAAATAGAAGGATGCTCCCCAAACAAAATTTTCTGGTAAAAATATCTCCAAGTTCTTGCTCTTTTATCAGCCGCCCCTCTAACATCAAAGAACATTACATTAGCTCATCACACAGAGTAGGCAGCTTATCTTGACTTTTTTTTTTAATTTCAGAATAAGACATATAATTTCAGAATAAGACACACATAAGCTATTTTCTCCTTATGTTAAAGAATTCCCTTAACTAGACAGAGGTTCTTCAGTCCTCAACTTTTTCATGGAACCTATAACTCCTTAGAATATACATCACATAGTTTCTCTTCAATTTACCACGGTAGCAGACAAATATAAGCATATTTTTTAAGTGTCACTATTGATGCTCAAGTTTTACCTGAATCCTGAGAAACAATTCATCCACAGATGCCATGAATATTTAATAGTCAGACACTTCTGCCTGGTATTCAATGCTCACTATAATTTAGGGGTTTTTTGTGTTTTTTTTTTTAAACCTATTCACCTAAATCTCTTCTTTCCACATCTCTGTTTTAGCCAAGCTGACTTCCTTAGTGTGCCCTCTACCTTAGTTAGGGGCCTGTAAGCAAAGCTAGTATGACTAAGTTGTCCATTCAAATATGTGTTTACCAGTACAACTCCTGATTGCTATTCAACAATGAGTACCTACTGAACACTTATGAAACACAGTAGTCCCCCCTTATCTGCAGTTTCACTTTTCACGGTTTCAATTACCTGTGGTCAATCACAGTCCAAAAACATTAAATGGAGAATTCCAGAAATAAACAATTCATAAGTTTTAAATTGCATGCCATTCTAAGTAGTGTGATAAAATCTTGGGCTATCCCGCTTTGTCCCACTAGGGACGTGAATCATCCCCTTGGCTAGTGCATCCATGCTGTCTTTGCTGCCTGCCCATGAGTCATTTAGTAGCCACCTTGGTTATCAGGTCAACTATTGTGGTATCACAGTGCTTGTGTTCAATAACTCTTACTTTATTTAATATAGGCCCCCAAAACACAAGAGCAGTGATGCTGGCATATATTGTAATTGTCCTATTTTATTATTAGTTATTGTTGTTAATCTCTTATGTGCCTAATTTATAAATTAAACATTGTCATAGGTATGTATGTATAGGAAAAAAACATAGGATACATAGGGTTCCATACTATCCGTACCAAACATATCCCGTGGGGTACTACTGTAGGTGATACAATTTAGGTCAGCAATTTTTAAACATGACTGACAATCAAGGTTAAGTTTTTAAAATGCTGATTTTTATTTCAGGGCCCACTCACTAAAGGTTCTAATTCAGTCTGAGGTGAGGCCCAACAAACTTTAGATAGAACAAAAAATCCCCAGGAACCCCCACTGATCTAGGTGCTGTGGGGCATCCAAGAAAGAAGCTTCTGCACAACTGTTAAGAAGCTTATACAGCTTGGTTGGGAAGACCTAAACACAACTGTATAGCAACTACGTCTTCTATATTAGCAGAAATCCAAAAAAGGGAACCATCAGGTTATTAATCAAGAAAAAATTAAAAAGTTTTTAGCATCAAGGATAGACAGGCTTTTGACACTCACAGATAAGTTAAGAGTGCATCCCACAATTGAGCCCAGGAATGGAGATGGCATAGCTTACAAAGACCTCAGGGTAAAGAGGTGCAGTAAGGAAATTAACTTACCTAGAACAGGTAGATGAGGAAAAGTAAAATAAAACTTGGAAGGTAAGAAAAGCTTAAAATACAATAAGCCTTGAAAGTTAGAAAGAATTTGGATTCAGTGTTGCAAACCAGTGGTTCTTCAACTTTTTTGACCAGGGCTTTCCTCAACAGAACCAAGGGTACTATGGCCCATCTGGCCTGTTTTGTAGGATAAATAATGCTAAGCACTGTAATGAATAAATGCAAAAATCTCAGTAATTTACATCCTGAGAATTTTTGACTCAGACAAGGTCCAATAATTACTCCTGGTCAGGTGGCCTTCCACTTGCACCAGGCCGCTCCTAGTTACGGCTCTGTCCATCTCAAAGGTCCTCTCCATTCAGCTAGTGCAGGGGTCAGCAAACTATTTCTGTAAAAGGCCAAATAATAAATCTTTTAGCTTTGCAGGCCATATGGTCTCTGTCACAACTACTCAACTCTACTGTTGTAGCACAAAAATAGCCATAAACAAATAAGCATGGCTGTGTTACAACAAAACTTTATTTACAAAAGCAGGAAGCAAGTCAGATTTGGCCCCCAAGCCTAGTTTGCCAATCCCGGTCCACGGTGTGGAGGAAGAAGGCAATACGGAAGATTGTGTAAGAGGACAATGCATGAGCGGGACTGCAAGTGGTATACACCTCGTCCACTAACTCTTTAACAAGCCAGTACTTGCTCACATGTCTACACCTAACTGAAGGGTCTAAGGTACGTCCCAGTTTACAAAAAAACCAACCAACAATTTTGGTTTGAAGACACCCATCATTTCTACTTTTCAGTAAAAAGACAGCCCAGTGTTAGATAATTTGTTTAAAAATAATTTGTAAAATTATTTTTACATTATTTATAATTATTTGTTAAGTCATTTATAATTTGTTAAAAAATAGTTGTTGTGAGCAAATTATTAAAAATGGTATAACAAACATCCAGGCATATTTGTTTTTAGAAATGATATGCTGCTGATAAAAAAAGCATTACTTTACAAACTGTGGGATAAACCATACAAATTAGTTGACGATTTCATAAATATGGATGAAAAATTAGTTGATACTGATGATTCTAAACTACCTGTGATTTATAATCAAAAAGCAAGAGTAGCAGCAATTTCAAAACTCAATACCAGCAATAAACTGATAAAACATTTTCCTGAAAATTATGAGAACTTCAACTATACTTACATGTGTATGTGTAGGAGTTTCGCAGCATGTCAATTGTTAGATAGCATCCCAACTTCTTAGCAGAAAGTTGATCTGGCATTGATGGTGTGCACAATGCTGTATACTCACTAAACCCAATTCAGCTTCCTTCTTGGTACACAGCTAAACCACAGTTCTTCACCGGCTGCAGTGAGGTTGGGACATGACTGAGCTCTGGCCAACAGGACATATGTGGAAGTAATGCATTACCATGCCAGGCTTGGCACACAGAAATGACCTGCCCTGTGATGCTCCCCTGTCTTCCCCTGCTGCACTGATCTTGGAAGCCATGTGTTAAATAGTAGCATCAAAGGAACGAAGAAGCCTGGTTCCTGAGAGACTATGTACAGCTGGATAAATGCATGGAACAAAGCACCCTTCTCTTCCATACCCACCTCCGTGAACTGCTTTGTGACAAGGACACGCAATAAACTTGTACTGTGATAAGCCACTGAGATCTGGGGTTGTCTATTATAGTTGATAACCTACCCTAATACAGAGTTCTTAACAGATGCCAGAAATGTGTTACTTAGATTATAAATATTAACATTTAGTAATCCTTTAAAATTCACTTATTTTTTAACGATGTTTAGTCATACATAAAAATGCATACCTTTGCCTTTATGGATCTGTTTTCAGTCTATCAGAAAGATCTTCACAGCCCACACGGGGATGGAAGCAGGAGACTAACGGAATGAAAGTAGCATTTTAGGAATTTGGTCTACTACACTGTTTATTTATTCGACATGTCTAACACCAACCAAGCATCATGCTGGAGATTAAGGGCAAAAAGATGAATGAAATGTAAGCGCTGCCCTCAAATTGTTCATGGTAGTGGGAGAGAAAAGTGACTCAGCTATTCATAAACAAGGTCATGCCCATATCAGACTTACTAAGAAAACACTGCAGCACAGGGAACACTACCTCTTCCTTGAAGAGTAGGAAGGGTTTCAAAAAAGTGGCATGTAAAAGACTGCGAATCAGGAAACTTGGGGAGGAAAAGTGTTGCAAAGAGCCCTGTTCTCTGTTGAAGTAACCCAACATAAAGCCTAACTAATTTCCTCTATCACTTTTGTGCAAAGCTATAGGACCTATTCCAAGATCAAAAGCAAAATGCGGTATTTTTGTGATCTTGAAGGTTATTTCTTCAGGTGGACTTTACTTACACTAAGAAATAAAAACTTTAACTTCTAAAAAAGTGTTCCTTAGTACACTTAGAAATGTGGGGCATAAAGAAAATTCTCCAGTTTTAATCACACACATTATTCACTCAAAAGGTGATAATATGGTTCCTATGTATCTGCAGTCACAGGTAAGCCAGTTCACTCACCAAGAACAAAATCCAGTTCCACAGTTGCATATTTCACTCTTAACTTTGTTCAGCATTCTCACAAATGCTGGTCACAAGAGATCAGGAAATTCTGTAAATAGATCTATTTAGCACTCCTGGAAAAATACTTCACAGCATGTGTCCTAGTGATGTGAGCCTACAGCTTCAAAAGTGCATTTGGTTTGGATGTTGATATGGGAAATTTTCTGTGTTCCAGGTAACTGAGGGATGATATTGGGAAGATCAATGGGAATACACTGCTACCTTGACAATACCCTTCCAAATTCCACACAAGACAAAGCTGCTTGCCAAAAATGTGAACTGCACTCTCTTCCTAGGTCTATTTACATTCAATCCTTCTTTTTCATGCTATTAATTAGAGCTATCCCTTTACTGCAATTGGTTTGTGACACAAAAAGAATAACTTCCCAAGAATCTATAAATGTTCTATCTTCATATCTGACATCTCATAAATATGAAGAAGAGAAAGTCTTAAAACTAAAAAAAACCAAACACGATTTGTTTTACATACTTGCAATCATTTTATACACATATCATAAAACAGCTCTAAATTCGATAAAAACAGCATTAATATTAAAGTAATCCAAAACAAAGCCTAAATCTGTCAAAATGCCATGCTCCCTTTTAAAACCCATGGTAGTCCACAGAAACAGCCCAAGTATAGGGCAATTAAAGATTTGAGGATACTTATTTTTCCATATGCTGCCATAATTTAAAAACATTATTTTCCTATTTCTCATTTTCTTGCTTTTCTTTGACTCTAAAATTATCTAAATGACCCAATCTCCAACTTACCCCAGAGAGCTGTTTCGAACAATCTTCTGCAAAAAAAGTTCAGTAAAGGGGGAAGAAAAAAGCAAGTATATTTCTATTTACCCCTATAATTTAAGATTTAATGCAATACATAAAGTACATAATGTAAAATACCAAAATAAAACATTTTAGAATAGCATATCAAAACTATGAACTCAATAAAATATTGATACCATATGATAAAACTGTATTTCTCCAGACTATAGTCTATAAACAAAACTGAATGATACTTTCTAAAACAACAGCAAATATCCATTTATTGATAAAAGAAAACAAAAGAAATGCACATTTCTCTTTGAATGTTTTTTTAACATGTCATAGAATATAAACGAGTGATGGAAGAGCCCAGCTTAAAAGGGTGATTGTTAATACTATATTTTCTGTTTATAGTGGGACAAAACAAAGCACTGTTTTTGAATAAAATATGACAAGACAATACATAAAACACAATAGCAGTCACCATTTATGGGTTCTCTATCTGGGGCCTGGCTTTGTACTATGTACTTTATATATCATTTATCCTCAACAAATCCTATCAAGGGGGTATTATTTTCCTGATTTCAAAGACGGAAATGCTAAGGTTTATAGAAGTCATGGTTCTTCTAAGCCAGGACTCCCATGTAGGTCTGTATACTATACATTATTGCCTTGAGGAAAAAATTCCATTACATGGCAAACATTCTACCATGCTCTTTCATGATAATTATAGTCATCCCTTGGTATCCTTGGGGTATTGGTTCCAGGAACCCTGAGGATACCAAAATCCATGGATGCTCAAGTCCCTTTTATAAAATGGTGTAGTATTTGCATATAACCTATGCATTTCCTCCCATATACTTTAAATCATCTCTAGATTACATAAAATATCTAAATACAATGTAAATGCTACATAAATAGTGGTTATACTGTATTGTTTTTTAAATTTGTATTTTTTATTGTATTTTAAATATTTTTGATCCAGGGTTGGTTGAACCCTTAAATGTGGAACTCGCGGATACAGAAGGTTGACTGTACTTAAAATTTCAATAAATTCATCTTATTCTTTGCTTGAGGTTTCCTTAAGCAGCTATTTCATCAATCAGTTCTGCAAAATCCATAATCATATGTAAAAGTATCTAGTTCCAACTTCTACTAAGGAATAATAAAAGTACCATTATATACATAACTGAGAATTCAGAGTTGAAAATCTAGTGTTTATCATGATAGCAACTATTTCTATGATTATAAATCGTCATACAAATTCCTTCAGTGTATTTATAGTAGCCATTAGGGTCACTGAATTCTAATAAACAAATATTCACAAGTAAAAACTGCTTCTGAACAGCAATTTAATAAGGATAGTTGGCAACTATTATGAAAATCATTAATACTTAACTTAGGCCAGTATTTCTTAAAGAACAGCTCATGGGTTGCTCTTGGTCCACTAATCCTCTCCAGACAGTCCATGAACTAATCCCTGGAGAAGATCTAGAAACACATTACCTAAATTCCTGGCTGGAATTAACACCCACGGGTGATTCTGATGTCCCATCAAAAGCCATGTTGTTCTCTCCGTAAGTTTTGGTGAGTTTCTGGCTCTCCTAAGTGGAAGTAGACTAGGGTAGGGAATAAGAATCTTTTATCCTTCTAAGATAAAAAGTTCAATTTCAAAGATGTATGCAACACTGCCTGCCTCTATAATTATTTATAAAAATAAGAATTTTTTCCAAGTAAAATAAAAGGAATTTAAAATAAAAGTGTTTGATACTTTCGAGTATAAGATTTTCCCAGTAGTTCAACTTCCCCCATACTGAGCTTACCTTGAAGATGGCATTATATTTGAAGCCCTGAATTTTGCTGTAAACGGATTAGTTGACTCATAATCAAAATAGTCCTGACGATCTTCACTAAGTGCACTGGGTGATTTCAAGTCGCAAGGGCTACCAGCTCCCCCACTGCTATGTCTGTCAGATCTTCTGCTTTCCTTTTTCCCAGTCACTCTTTCAAACAGGCTAACTTTCTCCCTTTTCTCTCTTTTAGTTTCTTTTCTTACTTCGACTGATTTTGAAAATAAATTCGTGCTACTGTCCCATGATTCACTGCTTTCTTCAAATGGATTTTTCTTCCTTGGCAGTGTTGCAAATTTTTGGGGTAATGAAGCAGTCGCGTTTGTAAATGGGTCATTCTGTCTTCCGAAACACAATTCACCTTCATCCACAATGCTGTCAGGCTGGTTCATTTTAGAAGTATCAAAGCTTAATGTTCTTCTGTGTGGAGATTTGAGACTTCCTACAAACAATTTTGTAGTTGGTACATAATCAGCGACACATTACATCACACTACTTGACACATCTTGTGTATATTCTGCTGCTTTTAGAATGAGAGCAATTAGCTATTTAAAGGTATTAACCTTCAAAAATAATCAAGGAAAACAATCTTAAAATGCTAAGGTGTAGCAGTCTGAAGTATCTAGGCCAATAACAATTAGTATATTGCTAGACAATTAGTAACTTATTCAATTCACAAACAATCACATAAACTATAATGGCAAAACTAGAGGTTCTGCTTGGCATGATAATGCTGGAAATTCTCAAATACTTTTTTTCCCATCATTGGCATTAAATTTACTTTCTTACTTCTGAACAGAAAAGTTTTTTTCTAGAGACTTTATGATGAAACGGAATAGTCATTTATGCTTCAGGCTTTTGAGACAGGAGAAACAGCAGTAAAAAATAAATAAATAAATAAACGCAGCCAGGCCACGAAAGGAGGCCTAGAGGCTGGGCACGGTGGCTCACACCTGTCATCCCAGCACTCTGGGAGGCCCAGGCGAGAGGATCGCTCGAGCTCAGGGGTTCGAGATCAGTATGAGCAAAAGCGAGACCCGGTCTCTACTAAAAATAGAAAAATTAGCTGGGCGTCATGGCATGTGCCTATAGTCCCAGCTACTCGGGAGGCTGAGGAAGGAGGACTGCTTGAGCCCAGGAGTTGGAGGTTGCAGTGAGCTATGATGACGCCACCACACTCTACCCTGGGCTCTGTCTCAAAAAAAAAAAAAAAAAAGGGAAACTGAGACTCACTTTATTATTATCATCTAATAACATAATACAAATGCAGACTAGCACTGCCTTCAATGAACTTATCAATTTTGGATATAGCAGGCACTCAATCAGTATGTGATGGATGACTACATTTAGAAAATACTTCCAAGAAACTGCAATTTATATTTTCTAACACCAGAAGTTAAAGTTTTTAAAAATGAAAAGTGTAGTTCAGACCATGGGGGATACAATTAGAAAGACTGTATGACTTACCACTTTCTGGAACCATTCCAAAGGAGTCTATCTGGCGTCCAAGAAGATGTGTCTGACCTATGGCGCTAGACTTCAGTTTTTCAGAAGACATGTGAGACCCAGATAAATCGGACATTGAATGCGCTGACGAGAGTCGCTGAGGACCCAAAAGAAAAGGCTTTTTCGGTTTGGATTTCATCTGCATTTCACCACTTGAAAATTCAGCATTGGCATCAGGTATGTGAGTACTTGGAATGATTGCAGAAGATGTATCAGAAAATGTCCCATCATTTTTTCTACCTTTCATTTTATCTTTTAATTTTGCAAAAGGAGATCTTGTTTTGTCCTTCATTGATAAGTCAAACATACTTGCTGTCATGTTGTTCCTCATAAATTGAATATTGACCTTTATCTCACCCCTGTTTTTGGCTCTTTTTCCTTGTTTGGATTCTAATCTAAACCACCTTAAAGAGAAGGGAAAAAATGGGTTGTAACACGTAATGAACAGAGGATATTAAGCTCTGTTATATACAATTAGCTTTTTAGGTAAAGCTACTATACATCAAGGCAATCCAAGCACTGAATGAAAATATGTCAGCCAGAGTATTTCTGGTTTTACTCATTGTTTGATTTAAAAAAGTGATCATTATTTCTGTGATGTAACCTATACTGAAGGAATAGGTCTTTAGCAAGTTTGAAAAGGTTTTTAGATGACATTTTCTTTCATGATCTGAAAATCACTCATCATCAAAAACTCTTATCAATGATAGCTAATATGTTTCCATATGGGGTAAGTGTTGCTAACGGCCTAAGGACATTTTTAACATTAAAAGACACCGAGACAGAGACTTTGAAAGAATTCATCAGTACAAATTATTTTTGAGCACTATAAAATGACAAATACTGATGACATTTTAATAAAATAATAAATACTTAGCCCCATCTCAAAATATTACTTGCATAAAAGCATCAAAAGCATTTTATTAACATTGGAGACTACTACACACAGCTTGCCAATCATTACAACTGGATATGATATAATTTAGATGCATATAAAATGGATGAAAGCCTTTTCCTGATTAAAATACGCAAAGTAAAATGCAAAAAGTGACAAACAATAAATCTTGTGAAAAGTTTTCAAAGAAAAAAAAAAGCCTAAATACTTCCTGCTAGAAAGTCTGCTTCATTTACTACTGCTACTGTAACAATACTGAATAAAAAATATTTTATAAACAGCTAAATCTTATACTTTTAGTCACTTTAATACATTACATTGCCCATATTTAAATGATTTGTAAGAAGAAAAGTTTAATTTGGTATTGTTTACGGTATTTTTATCCAGGAGAAATTCTCCAGTTGTTGGTGTCACAAGTGGTCATTCTACAGAGCAAACAGCCAAAAAACTGCAAAATCAAGCCTAGAAGAGAGTTTCTACTATGTTTTCACATTACTTAGCGATGAAGCATAATATCCATTCCTGCAGACAGGTTATTACTTAAACATACCACTAATCGAGTGTAACAAATTTTCTTAGCAACAAAGGAACTCTAATCTAATTTTACATTAGTTCTTTCTCTCATTGTTACCTACAGGATACGCCAGGAGAAGATTACATTTACTGCGCATCAAATAGAAGACTGGTTCACAAGTCTTCCCAGGAAGGGCAGAGAACTGCCACACAATATAAATACCTGCTACATCTCCGCAAGTAACATGCAAGGGAAATATTTTCTTGATTAACTAATTTGGAGCAATTTAATCAATTAAGATATAGTTTCATCAAATCTGGCAATTTTTTAGAATAGAATATTTTATAATAGAAAGCATTAACCTGAGACCCTAAACTGAGAAAATCCCTTATGTGAGGCAAATGGTAAAATGTGAAGAAACAGGGGCTGGAAAATTCTGTGGAAGAGAGAGGATCCTCAACAACAAAACTGGGCACTCAAAAAACCTAGAAATGAAACGAAGTTGTACACCCATTCATTAACGCACAGTTTCGGAAAACAGAGCCATTTTCAATAGGAGGAGAAATACTTGTGATGGATGGTATCTCCGAAATACTCTAACATCTCAGGCTACACAGAAAATAGGTGAATACACTTTGCAAGAAATGCACCAAAACACAAGCAAACAAAAACAAGCATGCAGGACTTCCATGTATGTAACACATCAAAGTATTTGGGAAGAAAATAAACCAATAACCCAAAAATTGGAAGGAGGTGAGGGTAGTCAAAATTGACAGAATTTTAGAAATAAGACCAAACAAATCATCTACTTTAACATCCTTATTTCACTGATGAGGAAATTGAGGCACAAAGAATGATACGTAACTTCCCAATGTCAGATTAAAGTTAATAAGGAAAAAAAATCTAAAGTTGATGAATAACATCTGTAGGAAAACAGAAGTTCTTTCTTATTAACTACATATGTTAATAAGGTAAACCACACGGCTAGCACATATTTCGGGCCACTGTATTTATCAGGAGACATGACAGCTGAAAAGGCAATGCAAATTTTTCTATTGCAAGAGTGTAAGCTCCTGGAAGGCAGTTTGCCTTGCACTAAATAAATGTTTATTCAATTTTTATTTCTAGAACTGTATTTTTAAAACAACCAACCTACAACATTGTGTTTTTTGTATTGTTTTGTTTTTTAGTAGGAAACTCCAAGGACCTAGGTAAGTTTTAAAGAACAAAGTCAGTGTCTGAATACTAACTGTAAATACAGTATAGTTTCCACTCCCCCCCAAAAAAAAACCTGCAAAGAACTTTAACAAATATACTAATTGAAAATGTAGGAATGACAAATAACTTGAGCCGCTTTGTTTTGAAACTGATATAACAGGGAAGTCTTAATGAGATCAAGAATCATTTCAGAGATAGCATTTGTTTTCCCAGGCTTCAAGAGGATAAAATGAAGACATAGCATTTGGGGCTTACTGGATTAATGCTGGTTTTTTTCCACCTCTGGAGTGCTGCATTTAAACTGTATATGGCCTCTGTTCAATTTTTAGTGGGCACAGGTCCATGTTCAAAAACCACCACACATGTGGGAACTATTCCCAAGCAATTGGTGCTGTGTGGTCAGAAATGGGACAAGACTGGCAGTAAGGGTGCCAGAGGCCAGGATGCAGGTGCACAGCAGAGACTCGCACACAAGCCCTAAAATCTGCATGTTTGAGTCATATCTAACTCTAGAGACTCTGGTTGTCATTACTTTTCATGAGCATTAAAAAAAAAATCAACATCACCTACTTCTACTGTAAAAAAATCAATGAGTATTACATAACAGCATCAATGATTTTACCATTCTATTGTTAAACATTGCATTATTTCCTTAAATCTCATGCCAGAACCAACCCAGACACCCACTAAAGAGAGATACAGAAGTTCTCTTTCCATGCCTACTCAAAGGGTTCTGGCTCAGGCCCTTTTTCCCCTTTCTACAAAAGAAAAAAACTATTTATTTTCAAAGTATAAAAATAAGTAAACAAGTTTTAGCCCTCACATTTCTTTGCCAATCATGACACAACTGGAAGACAAGCTGTAAATACATGTCTTCAGGGTCAAAAGTAAAAAGTGTCACACCCAGCAGTTTCACGGGACTTCTAAATCAGCTGGTAGCCTTCATCACTCAAACCAGTTTTCTAAAAAGCACTTGGGAGTATGCTGACAAGGTTTAGCAACGTGCGGAATATCAAATATCTTTCTTGCATTACACCGGTGGCTTGTCTGTCTCTTACTGTGCCACATGTACAGCTGTGCTAGAAAAGGAAACTATTAAATATATTAAAAAACTAGAAATATTACCAATAAAGATACCTCATCAAATATGTGGTCCCCAATTATCCACAAAGTAAAATGTTAAGGGTTTAATAACATATGAAAGTCACTTTGAATGCAATAACGTCACAAGCCCTCCTGACAGCATTTAAAAGCATTTTCCCCTCAAAAGTTCTAATCAATTTTATATAGTAGCCAGTACAGAATTTCTGCAGGGAGAGACTACATTAAGAGTATTGCTCACGCCAAATTCATTCTAACTGTGATGCTGTCAAAGACAAGGCATAAAACAACGAGAAACTTTAAAAGGTTATTTCATCCTCAGAATCTTTGAGTTCACACTTGGGCCTACTTTCACTCAGAAAATTTGTTTCAGAGAAAGCGTGAAATACATTATTCATTAATATTAAAAGTACCGTAAATGCAGTAAGAAATCTGAAGTTACAATATACTTAAAAGTTTACAGTCACAAAACATTTTAAATATTATATGTCAAGTGTCACCCAAAATTGTCAACTTGAAACAAATTACTTGGTAATTATCCATTTTTCATTTTAAATTTGATGAAGAACCCCTCAGGGGAAAGTGATTGCCACTTCTTAGGTATCAAATAATTATGTTGTTAAAATCTTGACATATATTCAACTTTTCACTTTTTTAAAAATTTTTTCTCTCCTTTTAAAATATTTTCATCTCCTCAATTAGTTTAAATATTTACCATTTTCCTCTTGCATTCGTAGTATTTCTTATCTCTCTACACTTTTATTCAACATATATTAAATCTTAGGTAAAGGCCTAATTTAAAACAAAACAAAACAAAAAATTCCAATCAAGAGAAGCTTGCAGGCAGATATGTACAGAAAAGAACAAGAGATAGTTGTGTTAAAATATAAGAAATTAACATGAACTTCAAGAAAATTATCACTACAAAAAAGTTTTTAAAAGGGTAAATAAATTCAATTATGACTGAAAGAAACACCAAAACTATTTTGGAAATTTGAAGTCCTCTCATAAGTTCAACCTGTACTTTTCTCCCATGAATTCCATTAATCTTAATGTTCTCTCAGACTAGAAAAATTTTAAATTTAAGGAAGGGGTGAGTATACCTTTCTGAAAGCATATTATTTTTTCAATTTAAGACACAATATCCTAGTGTTAATTTATATTTTGGTTTTTCAACTAAAATATATCTAACTCAAGTTCAAAAGTCATACTAAAAAAAAGGTCATGTTTTCATTGAAGATGTCATTAAATCATTTCATCACAACAATTTATCATTGTCTCCAAATCTTACAGCATCCAGGGGTGGGGAACCTGCGGCCTTAAGGCCACATGTGGCCTTCTAGGTCCTTAAGCTCAGCCTTTTGACTGAATCCAAATTTTACAGAACAAATCCTTTTATTAAGAGGGGTGCAGCAGAGAAAAATGAAGTTTTTCTTGCCTCCTTTGGTGCTTAAAAAAGAACAATCTTCAAATCAGAAGGCCACAGGTTCCCCAAACACAGGAACTTTGCAGAACTAATTCTGAAGTAATACAAGAGTTCTGATATATGGCAAATTCCAAGGAAACTGTTAGTGTGTTGAAGGCTGAGGACGTTTGTACATACTTATAAAACTTTTTTCTTCTAACGCGTTTAGACTCCATCAAGTTCTACTGACCCTGAAAAATGTCGGGGGTAAAATAAAGGCTGTGTATAATGCTGAAATGAAATACTGAGTTCTAAATCGGGTAATTTATCTTTTGACATCCACTGAGTTCAAAATATAAACATTACATTGGCAGATTGAATTTTCTGATCTTCCATTTCACGGAACATTATAATGTTTAAGGATACTTTATACGTATAATTAAGCTTCTAGTTAGTCAACACTGTGATCCAGTCCTCTTATAGTGAAACAATGTTAATTTACTTAAAATCCAGTGCAAAATATTCAATTAATTTAACACATGTTTACCTGTAACAAAATGAGAATAATGGATCACTAATGACTCCGTTTAAAAAATGTCCCATCACAAGGGCTATTTTTACTTCAGATTCATGCAAATATGGTGCTTCAAACTGGGTCATATTTCAACCCAAAAAACTAATGCCCCAAGTACACAATAATTTCCAAGAACAGAAAACTGATAAATAAGATATAAATTCCCCAAAATTCAAAATAAATTGCGGAACTTACTCTGTTTTCCTTCTTTGTTTGTCCTCAAAGATGTCATTGAGATTGATTGCCACCTGCCCTAAAAATTTATCCAGACCCACCAGGGACCTGTGCATAACTATGAGGAAAAGAATGTATTTCTCTGGGTTCCCCTGCATTAGCAATCCAGGTAGCTCAAAAGAGGCCTCTTCCTTCCAGACTGGCTCAAGGGTTTTCTCAGCTACAGAGGTGGAGTACTTTTCCTTGCCCAGCTGAATTATAGTGTATGTGTCATTGGTGCCACTTTTGCCTTTTGGCTTCAGATCTTTGGCTTGAAGCACTGTGACCTGCACATGGGTTGGAAACCACTTTTGGGCTTGCTCAGACAGCATCATTCTGTCCTTTTTCTCTGCACGGAGTTCACAAGCGCAGGCAGTGCCCCTCCCGGAGGGAGAACCTAATTCCTTAATCACTGCATCCTAAGGGCACTTAACGGAGACAGGCAGGCCCAGGGCTGCCCAACTTCCCTTGGGCTGATGTCCAAACGCCTCACGGGGGCAGCCCGGGGGCACGGCTGCTCTGGGGGTCCCCTTTCCTCAGGAGAAACACAGAGGCCCACCATCACCTGGCCGCGCCGTCCAGGCCTCCGCGCCTCGCGTCTCCACCTTCCCGCGGGCCGGCCCCGGGCACGGCGCTCGGCAGAGGGCGGCTCCCGGGCCTGCGGGCAGGTGAGGCCTGGCCACCGGAGCCCGGGCGGAGGGCTGCGGAGGCAGGAGCGAGCCCCCCGCCCCAGTTCTGCACCCCCGGCCTCCCGCCTGCCTCCTTGCGGCCGGGCCGCCTCCGTCTCCGCGCCTCCCGCCCGCCCCGCACCCGTCCGCGGGTCCGGCCCGGCTCCTCCTCCCGACCCCGGTAATACGAACCGCCTGCGGCTCGCGCGGCCTCGCTCCCTCTAGCAAACCTCTCCCTCCTCCTTCCCCTCCTCCTCCCCCTCGCCTCGGCTCCTCCTCTCGGGCGAGGGCGGGTCGCCCGGGGGTGGAGTGGGACGGGGGCGGAGTGGGACAGGGGTGGGGGACTTAGCCGCCCCGGCGCCGGCAGGACGCGGAGCGGGCCGCGGACTGCAGGCGGCGGACGCGGAGCTCGGCCTAGCCCGGCCGGCGGTTCCTAACATCGGGCGGCGGCGACGGCACTTCCGGGTTGGCCTTCTCCATGTTGATCTCGGGAACGCGAAGGGGCGGGGCCTCGGGGTCAGGGGTCAGTGCCGCCCCGGTTGCCGTGGCGACCGGGGGCGCGCAGCGCGTGCGTTGCGGCCCGGGGCTCCGCGCCAAGGGCTTGGTGCTGCTTGGGCCTGGTGCAGTGCTGGACCCTGGGGACGTGGGGACCTGCCAAGGCCGACAGAGGGGCCCTGGGGAGAGCTGGGGACTGCGCCCGAGAGGAGGTCATCAAGGCCCCGGAGACTGCCCGAACTAGGGAGAGGCCCAATTTCGATCTGTGAGGGCGGGAATCTGTCTTTGCTGTACCCTGGTTGTTCCAGTACCTTGCATCGAGGTGACTTTGGGTGAAATAATTCTGTTCGATAAATGGTGTGGAGTGAACCAATCCTCTTCATTGGCTGCAAGCACACTTTTCTCTAACCCCTTATCCACTCTTCTCTTTTTGAAAAGAGAGAAGACCATCATTTGACTGAAAATGGCGTACCTCACCCAGACGAAGAGAGAGAGGGAAGCAGATAAAAGATTCCAAAACAACACACGGGGATTAATAAAGAGCTCGGGAGGCACTGGGCTAGCGTCAGAAGACGTGATTCCAGCCCCGCGTCTGCCGCTACCAGTCTGTGTGACCTTGGTCAAGTCAGTTTACCTCCCTGAGCCTCAGTTTTTTCATAGGTAAAACGGATCTCCATAGTGTCTAAGACTCCATCCTGACTCTGTGGGCTCCATGTCCAAAGATCCCTTTGCCCCGCTACTTCTGTTACATGACACACATATATACCTCTACTGTCTTTACTTCTTGTATGTCTTATCTTCCCAAGGTATTCTAAGTCTTTGTACTGCCTTGTTTATCATGCAACCCCTTCATAGTGCCTAGCATGCAGTAGACAATTCATTGAATGACTAACTGCCTTTTTTCCCTTTACAAGACTAATTTTGAGAGTAAAGCAGTATGATAGATGTAAATGCACTTTTTAAACTTAAAATGGCCATAAAAGTGTAAGATACTATGTTTATTATTTTCAAGCAAGGTTTAAAACTTCTCCATTCGAGGCAGAATTTTCTATCCCTGGGAGACAGGGTATGAAAAGGCCATGTGTGGAAAGCAGAACAAAATCATCATACTGTGAATATAGCATCTGGATCCCAGAGTGTGCAGTTGTCAACTTGAAAGAAAAATATTCTTAGGGAGTTTTAAAGAGTACATTGGAATAGTCAATGGTGGAATTTCACCAGGATCTCCTGGGAGAAATAATTTGACACCTGAAACTTAAAAAAACAAAATAAGCATCATGAAATCAAATTTGATTAAGTTTAGAATTTTTATAAATTGCATTTTTAAAAGTCTTCATGTCTCTATTAAAGGTTGTAATTAAATAAACAAGAGGCAATTAATTATATTAGTGGATGTGTGTTTCTAAAGAGCTTAAATTGTTTGGTAAGCTTTATTAATGATTATAAACTTGTTTACAAGTATCATTTCACTCATCTCTGAAATATAGCCATCTCTAGGGTGGAAATTGGCAGCAGTAGTTCACAGCAACGCAATAACATACTCCAACACAATTCAGAGAATACTCCAAAGGCAAGAACTGAACAATTGGAATTACTAACCTCTCTTCCTGTAGCACCTAAATTTTTTTGAGTTTTCTCAAAACCTGGCTAGAGCCAGAATTCTTTAGTGTTACTACCTGGTAAGATCAGAAGTTATGACAACGTTTTTATGCCAGAATTAGAAAATAACATATTTTTGCCCCTGGGGGAAGCAAATAAACAAACCAACCAACCCGATGAGCTAAACAGAATTTGGAATTGCATTATAAAAAGGAAGTGATTTCCTATAGGGTGTTTCTCTTTTTTGATTATATTAAGAGAATAAAAACATGACAGCTGAGTCAAATATATGTGTGGTTGGCTCATACATATATAGTGAAAAATAATGACAATTACATAAAATTTAGGTGGATCAAAGTGGTTCTGCTAAAATGTTTATTGTCTTAGTTTAAAATTTATTTTTACTAATTTTAAGATATACATGGACAGTAATTTAAAAAGGAATGAAGGATTGTGTGCATAAGGACAACATACCAGAATTGAAGAGAATCACTTTTTAAAGTTACCCTATGACTAATGATATTCTGGAAATGTTTGGTACAATTCCAAAATCAAGGGGTCAGGAAAATGATGTATTTAATGAAGGAAAATGGTAAAAATTCTAATTTTAAACTGTTACAACGCCTGTGGCAATGAGTAAGAATTATTTGACCAGAAAGTTAAAATAGTCAATATTTATTCCCCAGGAGTGAATGATTTCACAGATAAAAATATTTGCTAAGTGCTGCACCTTTCAGTACAGTCCCATAAGGGGACTTATTCCAGGCATTGTGGAAGATTTTCCCTTTGGACAACAGCATCTCTAAAATCACGTCTTGCAAATCTGTTGTAGAACAATTATAATGCTATCAGTGTTTAAATAGCCCACTGGGTCAAGAGTGTTAATGCTCCCATATACATTATGTAATGGATATTAATTATTTTCCAGATGGAGATTCAGAAACATAAGGGCAGCAAGAAGCTTTCCCCAAATATCATTACAATCTTCAGACTTCAAATACACACAAACCCCTCAAATATATATACAACTAAAATATATATAAATTAATATACATGTGACAAAGCTCCAGGGGTATGTTGGACATAGAAAGATAGATCACTCTGCACGTAACCAGTCAAACAGTAAAAGAGTATTTGGCAAATTGACTGGAAACTGTGAAAGCAATGAACTAGTATTTGGGGTTTTTTGGTGATTGTTTTGTTTTGTTTTGTTTTTATCACTGGGCTGATTAATTTGTCTTCTGGGATTGGACAGTGCGTGGACACAGTTTGTGATGCAAGAGAAGCAATGTGGTATGTAGTGTAAAGAGCTCTAGTCAGCAGCCTGAGTCCTAACCCCAGGTCTTCCTATTTATGACTAGCTACATCTCTGTAAGGAAGTAATTTTTCTTCTTTGGGCCATCTGTAAAATAAGAGTCTATTATAGTAGCCACCAAAACATCCTCTAACATTTAATAATTCTAAGTAGTACATCCATAACACAAAGAAGCAAATTGCATCATAGTTATCTAATTGAATTTGGACAATATACTAAAGCAGATTTCCTTTTTATGTAACTTATTAATAAAGGATCCTCTAATTCAGGAGAAAAGAAAGTTCTTCAAGATGTCCTGAGAGCTCTCTCTCCCCCAAATGAAAGTAATTAGTGAGCACAGAAAGGAAGTAAATATGAGTTTTATTAATAGGCCCTGCATGAGAAAATTGACACCAACAGCTCAGGGTTTGAAAGAAATTATATATAAGTGCAAGTGGTTTTGAAAAGCCTTAAACTTGTCACTTGTATAATAGTAATAAACAAAACTTCTGTTAGTATTATTTGTAGCTTTTTTGAACTATGAAAACATTCTGAGGATGGTAAGATTTTATACAGCAGAATACGTATTTGCACATAAGAATGTTTTATGCAACATCTTTTGATTTTCTCTTCATAGTATCATACTATTCTGTTATACAATTTTTGTTCCCACAACAGAATCAATGCATATTAATGAGTAGAATGTGAATTAATTTACTTTAACTGTTGTATGGTATTGGGTGAGATGAATAAACCCCATTTAATCTTTTCTTGTTCCAAAGGACATTTAAATTGTTTCCAGTTTTTCAACTATAATAAACAATGCTGCATAAATGCCCATATGTGTGTCCTATGCACATATGCAGGGATTTTTTTTTTAGTAATCATACCTTTTTTTTGACAATTGAAAATGAAATTATTGGGAGTTTGTGAGTGATAGTGTGGAAAATCCATGGGCCTGAGAATTAGAACACTTGAGTGTTCTAGTTCTAGTTCTGCAAACTAAGGAGTTATAGACCTCGCGAGCCATAGTTTGTCTGTGTCTCAGAGACATCTTCCAACTCCAGAATTCTCGAAGTCTTTTATTACATTTACTGAGAAGCAGAGATTATTGCTATTAGAAGAAGATTTTGTGACCACTTAGATGTGTGTCTTCAGAATTCATTTGTCTCATTGTCGTGAATCTTTCTGAAGTCTTCCAAAACATTGCTACTTATATGGATTTAGGTGGAGGTTAACAAGGACTGGAGAATTTTGATTATTCCTGAAAGAAATGATCATTAGAGTTACATAAACTTATGCTTATACTTTGTAAATATCTTGTTAATTTTTTTAATCTTCAGTTAAAATCTAGGGCAGGGGATTTTTTTAAACAAATAATAAGGTATTTGAATTATAATATTTCTAGAATAATATTTCTGGAAATATGTTCATTTCGAGACCATTAAACTGGTAGGCAGCTAGCAAAAACATATGGTGGTGGTTGTTTTTTACCCCTTCATGAGATCTTGTGTTTTCTCCCTTTCTACATATTTGATTTATGCTAAACAAAGTAAAGCACTTTTAAAGTGTTGGTTACATTTGTTATATTTTGTTTTATTTTATGTGTTTGATATAAAGCCCAGGGGGGGGGAATGGCATTTTTGAGGGATGGATCCAACTTTTTTTGTTCCAGGGCTAGATTTTAAACCATTTGTCCTAAAACAATTTTTAACTGAACTGAACAGTGTTTTAGTCCATCTGGATATCTGATAATAAAAGTACTTTTGGCTTAGAACTATGTGCTTATCTTTTACACATTCTGGGTTAGGTCATCTTGAGAGCACCTATAGACTATAATATAGGGAAGGGTTGTTGTGAATATGTATTATAATCATTTTCTAGTTATGGGAATAATCATAGGTGACCTGCATAGCCAAAATTAAGCATAGGACTTAGTTTGGCAATGTAGACCTAAAAGAAATACCTTCTTGCAAGAAGTTAAGTACTATAATGGGCTTAGAGAAGTCATCTGCCTCAATCAACTAATGGTATATATGGCCTTGAGCACCTTCTCTTCCAGAAAATAGCAAATTTTAAATTTCTTCTATCTCCAAACTTGATCTCAGATTATCCAGAGTGAGTAGCTTCCTAACAGACTCAAATCAATGACCAACTGTGTTTTACTGTGGTTGTTCACCAAATTGTAATTTGTGCCTGTAACCGTGTTCTTGTAACCTGAGGTTTAAAGGAAAATAAAGGACTTTAAAAAAAAAAAAGAAAGAAAGAAAAGCCTATTCCGAGTATGAAGTGTGTTGCATGAAGTTCTAAGGTAAAGTATTGCCTAAATCACCTTTGCAATTTTGAGGGCTTTTGTTTCCCTTTTCTGTCTACACTTGAACATTGGATGGGAATGGAGCAAGATAGCTTTGTAAAAATGAAGTCTTGTGTATTAAGCACTTCAGAAATAAGTACTTGTAACATTTTTTAAAACAAGATTTGTTCCAAGGTTCCTTAGATAGAGACATTTACTGAAGTGCTGTTAAGTATTCATCTTATTATAGGTTTTGTCCCTTGGGCAATACCTACCAGTGTGACCTTGGAAAAATTATGTAAACCATCTAAATTCAGGTTTCTTCATCTGCAAAATGGGTTGTTGGGAAGCTTAAATAAGAGAGTCAGGTAAAAGCACAGAGAGGACCTGACCCATAGGAAGTGCTCAAAAGATGCTTGTTGCTGTTGACTTGATGATGTGATGTCCCTTCTCTTTCCAACTGCTTCCTCCTGTCTGAAGGCAAAGGCTACACAGCAGTTGCTCTGGACTGTTTCTCACCAAGTAATTAAGGATCCTGGGCTGCAGCAGGTGTCCCCTCTAGCCCAGTGAGTGAGAGGCAGCAGATGGAGACCCTAAGTTATTTCAAGCCAAACCCAACATTATTGGACACTCTTTCTCCAAACAAAAATAAAAATTAAATAAGCTCTTAATAATATTTTATACTTTCTTTTAAAATGTAATAATGACTTTCTAGGTATCATTTAAACAACTTTATAAGAATTAATCAGATGCTTGAGTTGAAGAAAAATAACTCCCTAAATTATATACCTTCTATCTCTGTAAGCAGAATTAGAAATTTAAGTAATAAATCGTATACCTGATAATATTTTTAATATCCTAGATTTTTACTTTGGAGAAAATTATGATGAATTTAAAAATAAAAGTATGGCACCCTTTGGTAAACCTTGTAACAAACATTCTGCTAACCAGTGTTTTCTAACTCCTGTTTGCTACTCTAAGGCTATTACCTCTATTTTAATAATAATAATAGCTAACATTTGTTGATTACTCACCTTATGCTACATTCATTAACATCACAATTTCATTTAATTTGAAAGAGCTAAAGCTACAGCCAACACAAGCATTACCACTTTTTTTCCTATCCCATTACACAGAATGTGGTGAGGTTGTGTGGGGGACTCTCTTCAGGCATCGCTCACATTGGGATGCGGCAGGACACTTGAAAAGCAGATCCTTCATATCCTTTGAACAACTCTTGTACTTCAATTGGCTTGAAGCATTATCAGAGCATCCTTGACATGATGCCAGGGCCTAACACCGCTTTAGTGAAAGCAGAGACAAGCAAAAGATAATTGATCTATTTGGCAACTCATGACATACTCAGGTAAGCAGCAGCCTATACACTGTGGTGTTTGGCATCCATAAAATACAGAGAAATTAAAATGTGTTGATAAACCCTATACCTGGAAAAAGAGTCACGTAGGGCATCAATGAACTCTTCTGCTTTCATGACCAAAGGTCAAAATGCTAATAGTCTGTGCCTTGAGAGCAAGGTTCACACACTAACAGTCTCCATTAGATGTTTGCTGCAGAATAAAACACAATAATGTATGTAAAAGCATTTTGTAAACTGTAAAGAATTTTAGAAATAAGAAATTTTATTATTGTTTTAGGCTTGTATTAATATTTATTAAATGTATACACTTTTTCCTTAATGGTTGCTTAAAATGCTAAGAGTAGAACAAATTTAAAAGAAATAAGATTTTA
The DNA here is from genome assembly GCA_023783475.1 of Daubentonia madagascariensis. NCBI lineage: Eukaryota > Metazoa > Chordata > Mammalia > Primates > Daubentoniidae > Daubentonia > Daubentonia madagascariensis. The sequence continues at coordinate 24,268,272 of JAKFHU010002573.1, forward strand.
GTTTACCATCATTCAAATTATGTTAAATCCAACTCAACATTATAAGGTAAGGAACATATGAAGGAAAAATAAGAACTTGATAGCTAAGTAGATGAATATATGTGATGGGCCAAATTAATTGACTATTACAGAATAAAACAGAATATACTGTATTAAAACAGACTAAATTTAAATTTATTGTGGCATGGCAAACCCGGTGCTTTCTTGGAAGAACATGCCTTAACAAGCTCATGTGTTGTAAGGTTGATAATATCTCGATAATAACTTATGTGTTTCTCATTCCTTGTAATTGCTGGTACCCTTGTGACCTTCCTCCTAGTTTCAGACAGCAGCCAGGACAGCCAGACTTACTGCTCCAGAGAAGGGAGGTCAAGGCATACAAAAGAATCAGTTCTCGGCTTTCCCATTTCAAAGTAGACAATAGGGAAAGAGATAACAAAAGGCAAAGTTTATGCAGTAAAGAAAGAATTGGGGAAGAGCGCAGCTGATGAAAGAGCTAGATTAGACAAACATTTCACTGGACAGAGCGAAGAATAAGGAGACTTGTACAGAAGATCAAGATGGTTGGGCAGGTGTAATGTCTCCAAGACCTTTCCACTTTCCCCCTTGCTGAGCATGGGAATTGGGCAAATTGATGATAAAGCATCCAGATAAATTTTGGCATCCAAAAGTAGATGTTACTGGTATTTTTTTCCACGAGGGACCTTGAAAGTGAGCATAGTCAGAGAGTTCCCTAATCCCATGCACCATGTTCGCTTGGAGCAGCAACAATAGCAGTAGAATAGCAGGGAAGAGGGACTCTAAGCAGAGAAGGTCTGAGGCAAGCCCCTGGGCTTCCTGTCATCAGAGAGGTATCCATGAACCTCTGAAAATTTTATCTCCCCCTGAAATATGTGAAAATGACTGAGAGAGGGCCAAAAGACCTAAAGGGTCCTCCGAGACAGGATTGGGAAGATTCAGAGTACATGGATCAAGGCCTGGGGACTGGCAATGGTGGGACTTACACCTGTTACTTCACACAACTAGATACTAATGGGAATAGATGCTGGCAGCCATAGACCCACCTGGGCTTGTGCCCTGAAGCCTCAACTTCAGGCCAACCCTTAGAACTTAGTTTCTGTCCCAGGGAGGGTAGGGAGGTGGAAGTTCTTACCAAGCTGAATTTAAAACCTGAAACAACTGAATTTATCCAGATATTACATTTTCTGGATAAATTTTGACAAGAATAGAAAGAGGAGAATCAAAATAGAGAATATGTTCAGTACCAAAGACATAGAATTATGTTTCTTGCCTATCACCTGGCCTATCACATGGCCTGAGATACTGTACCTGCTACATGGAATAATACATTGTAAGCAAAGTGGGGTGATAAGCAGAGCCCAGGGATTCGAGGGGCCTTCCATAATGTTATGAGATGATGTTGGGTATCCTATTCTACTAGCCTGTGGTAGTACATTAGGACTAAATGTTACAAATGTATTAACATATACCCAAGGTGATGTCTTTAGTGAACTTGGTCCTAAAGAATAAGTGCACGTCGATTGGGTGACCTACCAACAGCATACAGGAAAAAAAGTAGGATCTTGGTTAATTCTAACTGCAGTGGAAATTGATATCGTGGTGTGGCAGCTTGCAAAATTAATGCAAATTTGGGATGCAATAATAGAAATGTAATTCATGAAGGTACCCCAATACTTACCTTACCTCTCCTTTCTCCTGTTTCAGGAAATTACCTGTCTGTGCTCCCATCTGAGGACACAGGTAATGGATCTTATTCCCTCCTTGTCTTATTAAGGATTTTGCGTCTGTCACTATCCCTTCTTCCTCCTGCATCCTCAAATGTTTTCTTCTTTACTGGATCAATCTCATCAACACACAAATATTCTCTAATATTTCTCATATTAAAAAAGAAAAAAACGCTTACTTAACCATGCACCCACTCCAGCTACTTCTCTGGATTTTTTTTTTTTTTTTTGAGCAAAACTTCCTGAAAGACTTGACCATACTTGCTTTCTCTTTCTGCCATTTTCTCTTGAGCATACTCCAATCATAATTTTGTCTTCACCACTCTGCACCTACACATGGCCAGTCCTCATCTTATTGGGCCAATTAGCAGCACTTGATACAGTTCATCACTTATATTGTTTATCCATTAGGTAAAATTGATGTTTAAATTTATAAAGTAAAGACCTCTTTGAAGAACCCCAAGGTTCAGAGTGATGGCCCATTCTACTGTAATATTTGATGTATTGTAGTTTTGTGTCATCACGATATATGGTGATAAGTAATGAAGACTTCAACCAAGAGCCAGTTTACTGGGTATATTTAGTGTATTTTTTCAATTATATTTAAAATATGTTTTATATTCATCCAGTGCATCCAGTATAAAATTTATTAGGTAACTTGAATGAGTTACTTCTCTAAAAAGCATGATCACTAAAGAGAACTCTAATTTGATAGCTCTAACAGGGGACTCGGAGCTTGCACTTCAGGCATAAATATTTGAGTCCTGGGACCTTTCTCTGGTTTAGCGATGTATATGAACCTACAATTTTATATACATAATATATAATATATAACATATATACTATATTAGTTTCTATATGTTTAACATTATAAACATATCATAAGCACATAAATATTACATTGTATGCTACTATATTATAAATATAATTTATAAATATGTAATATGTACTTACATGATAATATAATATTATATACTAATTATTATATTATTATAGACTATATAACCAATATGTTTAATTTTATACATATGTATATAATTCATAGATTCTTTGGCTGCAAGAACTTGAGACTCATACCAGTTAATTTGTTTAGAATGGTTTTATTATACTGATATATGTGAAACAAAATTAGAGATATGGAATTTCATGGATATTTAAGCCTAGGACCCAATCCTGGGCCAGGCGTCCTGGAGACCAGAGCTGGAGTTTGGGGGATCTCAGCTGCAGAAGTTCGTGGCTTGCACAGACTCTTTCTGCTTCTCCCTGGGTCTCTATTTGCTCATGGTCACCTGGACTCTGTGTCTTGTATCTACCTCAAGTAGTTCTTGTCTACTCCTGTTTTGCTTTCTCAACTTAATGCTCCCTCTCCTTGCCAGGACTCCTAATGGTGCTGACTTTCAGCTTTAACTTCCATGACTGAGAGGGAGTCTCAACTCTTCTTGAGGCAGATCATGTCATAGTAGCTCCGTGACCTGTAGCTGTGGCTGGGTGGAAAGAGAGCTGGGGCTCTGACGTCTGCTTAGGGTTTCCCCTTTATTAGGGATATGGGCAGACCGGTTCACTTGAACTGGGCTGTTGGTGGGCAGATACGATGACTGATGTGAAAAACATATTAAAACGCAGTCATTGAAGGCTTTTGGTGTGGTTCAAATTTCAGGGTCAAGCTTCACTTAGGGACAAAAATGCATTCTACTTCTCAGTTCATATGAAATGTAGTGTTCAAAATCACTAAAGGTAAGCTCTTGTAACACAGATGTTGTCTGACAGGAACACATACCACTCCGAATATTTCTTCCTATATTCTATTAATGTTTGTGGACTTTTTTTCTTTCAATTGTTGGACTAATAATGACTTAGAAAATTACAATTGCTAATATTCTCTAGAGTAGAAGCCTTTTCAAATCACCTTCTAGCATTAATATCTATTTAAATAAGAAAAACTGAGTTGCATTTGGAATTTCTGGATTCTTCTGTTTGTCATGCAAATAGTCAGTTCTGTTCTTTTTATGATAATACGAAATAAAGTAGTTTCTCTTAGTAACATTGTAAATCATTTGCTTTCTATTACATGCAGCTGTTTTTGTTACTGTAATGATTTTCTATGAGTGCACATTGTAGAACACATAAGATGCAATGTGATACTCCTTTATTCAGAATTTATATGCAATTATTATTTGCCCAGAAAGAATGAGGCAATTTGGAAATATAGTAATTTATTGTAATATGTTTCTTTTTAATATGTATCTACATTGATGGGAAAAAATCTAAATTTCTAAAAATGACATGCCATCTCTTTTTGTTATATAGACTAGTGTTTTCATCTCACTGAAAATTCAGAATCAAAATCAAAAACAGCTGAGGTAGTTACTCGGGTGCCTTCCTTCAGCTTATTCAAAAGAATATAGGATGAACGGTAAGAATTAAGTAAACCACAAATTATTTTGGAGTGTCTGGTTTGTATTATAAATAAATTTTTCACTGCTGGTTGTTTTTTCAAAAATATTGCCTGTATTTTTGATATTCATTCCTGTGATCTAATGTAAACTCTGTCCTACCAGTTTAGTATATTGTTAGTTCATGATTATTTTTTTATTACACTCATACGCTATAAATATTTCTCACTCTGTTCTTTTGGATCTTCCCCAAATAGCCATAGTCTTTAAGATCTATCATGGAAAATGTCAAGAGAAATATCCCCCTTTTGTGTTGGCACATATTAATTTCACACCTTGAACACAGTCTTACCACATCAACAATGAAGCATCTATTTTTAAGACACTGAATTAAGGATCATTTATTAAGAGGCAATAACAAAGTAAGTCAAAATGGGCGTGTCATTCTGTCATCAACATTTCATTCCTTACTGGTCTTGACTAGAATTTATTAATAAAAGACTTGATGGTAAATTTACATTAGTTTGTAGTTTAATGAAATCACAGAAGGTTAGTTTTTAGTTTTCAAATATAAAGTCTGTGAGCCTTTTCTTACATACTTAAAAATATTACATTTACATAATATCCTCATATTTCCTTTCTTAACTACAAAGGTAGTAACCAACACAGGGCGCTGCATGTAATAGGGAGGAAAGATTACTCGTTATTGTCTCTGTGCCACATATTTTAGTAGTGTGTTTAATCCTCACTACAATGTTCTGTTATTATTCTCATTTTCTTAGTAGTTCCTGTGGCTCTACATCAAAAAGCACAAAGTTTATAAGAGGGGGAAGAGTAGAGCAACACCGCACCAGAAAAGAACTGGTGGAGTGTGTGATCCTTTATGAGTGGGACGTCAGCGATGGAGGGGCCAGCGTGACGCTGACTATGCCCAGAGAAAGCCATACCCCCCATCTACACAGGGGCCACCATCTTGGTCTAGATAAAGACATGTGGAGCCGGCCAGAGCAGCCACGTGACAAAGAACCCCTCCACACGGCTGCCTGGTAACTACTTGCCCAGATCTTTTTTCCTCTCAGAGGTGTTAGGCCTTCAAAGGGCGGAAGGTCATCTCAATCCAAATGCTCCTGCCCCCTCCTGTCTCACCCCTAGTCAAAGAGAGGACCAAACTGCCCATTCCAAGTCCCTTGAGCCACGCATGCTCAAGGAGAGGTGAAGTTGGGTAAGTGCTTTGAAGAGGATGTAAATTTGTAAGCCAGACTTCAGATATGTACATGTTTTAATTCCAGTGTGCCCTGAATATTACAAAACCTGCTGAAGATATTGTTAAGGATGTGTTGACCATTAACTCTCTTAAATAAATAATAATAATAAAAAAACACAGAAAAACCTGTTGATCAAGCCAAGAGAAGTTTATTATAATAGATCTACTGCAATAAGGGAGAACACCATCTTGACAAGAGTCTTAGTGGTGCCTCAAAGTGGGGAGATCTGCATTGGTGATTTTAAGGTGTATATTGTGAGGCAGGGGCAGGAGTCTCTGGATGGGAAGGGACCATCTGTGACCTAATAGCTCTGATCAGTGTAAAGCAAGGCTGGGGGCTTGAAGCAAATCCTCTGAGCAAGTTGCTAGTCTTAATTTGTAAACTGTTTAGGTGATAGTCTTATCTTCTAGAACTGGTTTATAGTACTATCTTTCAGAACAACTCTTTGCTGGATCAAGCAGCCAATTTATTTTGCTTGGTCTCAGTATTGGTGAACATAGGGTGAGAAAATTGTTCCTGGTCTCAGTACTGTTCAGCACAGGGACAAGCAATGGTAAGGGTTTTAGTTCTCAAATGAGGCAGGTATATTTTTCCCAAACAATGCTAAAAGTAGTTAGTGATTAGGCAAAAATAAAACCATTTCATATTTATACCCTCACTTTACCGAGGCTTTGAAATAAATAAATTATATTATGTTATTATTTTCATTTGGAATTGGAAGCTCAAAGAGGTTAAAATCTTGTCCAGGGGGGCCAGGCGAGGTGGCTCACGCCTGTAATACCAGCACTTTGGGAGGCTGAGGCGGGAGGATTGCTTGAGGCCAGGATTTAGAGACCAGTCTGAGCAAGAGTGAGACCCTGTCTCTACAAAAAATAGAAAAAATAGTCAGGTGTGGTGGTGCACGCCTGTAGTCCCAGCTACTCGGGAGGTTGAGGCAGGATGATCGCTTGAGCCCAGGAGTTTGAAGTTGCAGTGAGCCATGATGATGCCACTGCAGTCTAACTGGGTCAACAGAGCAAGACCTTGTCTCAAAAAAATCTTGTCTGAGATCACAAAACTAATGAATGAGTAGAGAAGTCAGAATTCAAACTCAGGTCTGTGTAAGGATAATTTGGCTGAGATATTTGCTCATTACCTGGACTGGTACTGTGTGACTTTAAAATCTATTTTTCCCCACTGTACCATCCCACCTCCAAGGAAGGCTTAGCCATTTTTCTCAGCAGTGCTTTGGTACAATTTACTTTTTCCTCAAGGGTTTAAAACAAGAATATGTACTTGGCATGACACATGTTGGTGCTTAATTACACACTATCTTGCACAGTTCTTTATTTGTCTCTTCTCTTCGAAAACATTAAGAGAAGCCAGAAGTGCTTCTTAGGTTTTTGTATCTTCCAGCTCTTAGAGGGTGCTAAGCACATAGTGAGAGCTCAATGTTACATTGAATTGAACAGAAATGTTTACCCTTCCTCAAGTAACAATATCTCCACTACAGAGTTTTAGCTACTATTTAAGGCACAGTTGCTCTGCCAAATATTTGTTGTGAAGAATAAGCAAATATTTCCCAAAATGTTCAGGCAAGCACATTACCACTGCAAACAGATTTTCCATTGCAAAGCTTTTCTCTATGTTAAAATCTTTAAAAAAAAAATGATTCATGCTATCTCAGCTGCATCAGAAATAAAGATAAGACTACAAAAACATTTGTAAAACTAAGACCAACTGGGCATTTCAATTCCAAAACTTTGGGTGAATTTTGTTCACCACATGTTAATCAAAGGCAGTTCCCTCAGCTCCCTGCCCTGTGGGACTGAGACAGCAACTCAGGAGATAGGGGAGGTTGTTCCCTATGTATGTTTAAAGAAAACACACTCATCTCTTATACCACCACCTTCAGACTACCCTTCTTTTATTCCTTAGGACTACCACAAAGGGTCACGTACTTGATTTTTCACCTGGATTAAAATGTTAGCAACTGAGGATCTTATACCGTGTTATTTCCTGAGGGTCCCACATTTGTCTACCACCATTTTCATTAACATGACTTGCTTTCCCTAAGATTCTTAATTGTTTAAAAATGGAGGAATCAAGTGCAAGATGGCCAAAGATCATTGAGTGCTGTTGGTTGTTTATTTTGAAGATTAGTGAAACAGAGACAGACTCTACTGTCACCATTTTGGTTCTATATGGCCGTGTTTCCTTTGAGAAGGAAGAGAGGCAGATGGGGGTGGCTCTTAACCACTAACAATGGGCACTTCTGCCCTGCTAAAAACATCAATACAAAGGGGTGCATGCATTTCAGGCTCTAAGAAACCATTTGTTCTATGCTTTCAGTGAAGATCAATAAGTACAGTGGAATGGAAGACTGGGTAATTATTTTAGGTACACATGCCTCAATTTGAAATTACCTAGATAGTGTATGCATCATATTATTGTGGTTATCACTGAAACTAAAGCAGTTCTTTGAATTATTTAGCTTTCATGATCCATTTTTGACATGGACTCAATGTCAAACATGCAGGGAATTCAGAAAATATCCAGCTTTACATGAAGATGATTTTCAAAGCTTTGAGGTTGTAACAGAGGTTGTTCTATCTGGAGGGCGAAGTATCTCCCCTGCTTTTGAGAGGGGACTCTAACCCTCCTTCCTGCTACCTGGTATTTCTTGTCTCTTCTTTAGTCATTCTTTTCTCCCCCTACCCTCTACTTCCTACACAAACTTATTGTTTTGCTGTTTGCAGTTCAGAATGCCCTGTGCTGTGTAGACAAAACATTTTTATTGTTTGATTTAAAAAAACAAAACTTCCATTTTTATCCAAGGTCACATTCAAGTTACTGCCTACAATGTTATAGTTTCTTCCTTATACATTGACCTCCTTTGGAGCTTTTCTTTCTAAGCTATACCCTTTTTAAAAAAATAAAGTAAAATTACTTGTTCTAGGTGGGCTTTATATGAGCAAGAACTTTTTATTGCAAAACTCTCCACAAGGCCACATGAATGTCACAAACTCCTTTTCAGGTAAGACGGCTGAGACTGTCTAAACACAGAAGCTCTGCAGAGAAAGTTTCCTCTAACCATTTGATGGCTACAAAAGAACGAATACCTTGATTCTGAAGAATGTCACCTGTCCTTCAGCTTTATCTCTGTTTGGTTTTCAGGGAGTTGGCTTCCAGCTTGATAACAAATCTTGCCCTTGCCTTGTGATCTAGCCTTCTGGTACCAGGTCCCTGTTTTTTGCCTTCTCAGTGCCCACTCTCTCCTTGTGTCTTCTTGTTTTGACCTTGGTGTATTAACCTCATTAACGAGGGCTACACAAACCTCTGGCAGAGGCCAGCCACACTCCTCTGTCCCTCCTGAAACGGCTGCTGGAGCCCAGGCCCAGCTAACTGGGAACAGACACCCGCACTTGGTTAGCATCTTCCCTCAGCAAGCCAGAGTTGAGTTCAAGTAGGTTAAAGCATTACATTTGTAAATTTGTAAAGGATCAAGTCGTGAAAAGAAGGGCAATCTTGTTCTTTGAGACTTTATTAGCCAGTAAATGCAATATGATACATTTATAGGAGTGAAGACCCAGGTTTTCTGAACTTCATTGAGCCAGAAAGATGTGTTTTATTTCATAGAGTTTATGGAATGGCTGCAACATAGGTAGGCTTTTACAAGGCACCACATCGACTTGAAGTAATCATAAAGTAAAAATGAGCAAGGAGTACCTTTAGGTCTAAGTATAATTTATATACACATTTACCCAATCAAATGCAAGGGCCCAAAGCCATATGTTTTTAATTTTTGGTTTAATTTTTAAGCTCTTTAGTTTGCTTTTTTGATGTAAAAGAAGTATGATTAACTTTAAAAAAAAAATGTTGCTCGCTTCTTTCCACAAAGATGGCATTATGATAAAATGCGCTGACTACAGTGACAAACACCCATCAGCAAAAAGTGACATAAGGTAGCATTAAAATTCCTTCACTTTGACAAAATACATCAGAATTGTGTGGTGAACCCTTTACAGCTTGTTATCATTTTGCTAAGAAAATAGAGCCACTGGAAACTTTTATATGGGGAAGATAAACATAGGCAAGAAAGGTTTTCCAGATGATGCTAAAATACTAAGCTATATTTTGACACAGGTCTTCTATTTCTTGTTATGACATGGATTTTAGAAAATAAACCTTCTGAGAGGGAAAAGGTAGAAATTTGAGAACTGGAATGAAAACTGGTAAAAACAATCAAGGATAGGTAGGGAGTATATATAGCAGAGAGAGAGAATTGTTAGACAGATTGATGAGAGTTAGATAGGTAGACGTTTCCCCCTAATTTTGACTTTTCTGTTTACATTTATCATTAGCCAGAAAATTAGCTGACTCAGTTAGTTAGTTGCAAGGAAGAAAATAAATAAATTTAAGTGGTTGGTTCTAAGAAATATTTATTCTTTTTTTTAAATCAGTGAAGTGTTTCTTCTATTTAGAATGGCAGAGAAAAAGGTGGTGTTGATTCATTTATTTCTGTTCTCATTATTCTCAATGCATGTAAGCCAAACAAATCAAGTTACACAACATACTGTGTGACAGTGTCTCTGATTTCCTCCTGTTCCTACATCCACCAAAGGTGTGTTGGTCAGAGTCAAATGTGCTTTTCTATGGGTTTCATGCATAAGTGTAGATATCTATACACATCTTGTTTACATAAATAAGAGCATAATTTATCTGTTGTTCTGCAGCTGTTTTCATGCATGCTATGGAGCTCTTTTTAAGCAAGTACACATAAGTCAACTTCTTTTTTTTTTAAATTGGCTACATAGAATTTCATTGCATGGTTATATCACATTTCGGTTCTCTATTATAGCACATTTTAGTTATTTCCAGCATTCCACTGTTATAAAAATGCTGCAGTGAATATCCTTGTGTATTACTTTTTAAAAAGTGGGAATAAATATTTCTCTAGGATGGTTTCCCAGAAATGGAGTCACTGGGCCAAATAGTAAGCCTTTTTAAAATGCTTAAAATGTTTTGCTAAATTGCCTTCCAAAAAGCTTATCTTTTCATTAAATGTTTAAGAATGCCCATTTTCTCACATCTGTGAAAGCTCTTGATATTACAAATTTTTTTGTTTTATCTTTTCAATTTGTGAGTGAACACTTATATTTCATGATATTTTTATATTTATTTACATAGTTATATGGGCAATTATGTATTTATCTCTTTATTTACTATTTATGTTCTTTCTGAATTGCCTATTCCATATTTTGTCTGTTTTTCTTTGGGATTGTTTGTTTTTTCTGTAGTGATTTGTTGAAGCTTTTTATGTATTTTGATAGTAATCCTCTCTCTGTTAAATACATTGCAAGCTGTTGCTTTTTTTTAGCTTTATTTCTGAATCCTGTCTTTGCATGTAAAAATATTGCTACACTTAAAATTTCAAGAAATCAGCTAGCTAATATATTCAGCTTTGTAGTAATTATTATTTAAATAACTGTTGAAACATGAACTTTAACTTTATTTATTGTATTCTGAAAGAGTTTATAGAAGTACCTTTTAATGGGTTTTTTTCTCTACTTTAACTGTTTCCCTCCCTATTAAAACACTATCCCACATTATCCCTTTCACTTTTTAAATTATGTCTATTTTTTTATCTTTACCCATTCAGAGAAAATTATGTCTATTTTTGACATGTAAAAAGATACCCCAAATATCAAAAGCTTATTTTAGCACCTGTAGCAGACAGACCCTAAGGTGACCCCAAATGAACCCTGCTTTCTGGCATCCACACCCATGTGTAATGCCCTGCCTTGGAGTGTGGGCATGACCTATGACTTTCTTCTAACCATCAGAATATGGCAAAGGTGATGGGATGGCACCCCCATGATTACATCTCATTATATACAACTCTGTCTTGCTAGTTCTCACCCTCATGCTGCTCTTGAAGAAATAAGCTGCCATGTTGTGAGCTGCCTATGGAGAGGTCCATGTGGCAGGGGACTGTGAGCAGCCTCTACAACTAAGCGTCTCAGTCCTACGACCACAAGGGGGTGAATTTTACCAATAACTGAAGGAACTTGGGAGCAGATTTTTCCTCAGTCAAATCTCCAGATTAGAATGCAGCCCAGTGATTACTGCGATTGTAGCTTTGTTAGGCTCTTAACAGAGGACCCAGATAAGCTGTGCCCAGAAGCCTGAATCATAGACTCTTTAAGATAGTAGATACATGTTGTTTTTAGCTGCTAAGTTTATAGTAGTTTGTTATGCAGCAATAGATAACTAATATAGCACCCACATTTGAAATATACCTAGACATCTTTAGGAAAAAAAGTAGTAAGGACTAGAGAATTGAATCATTAGTTCTTTGGCACTATAAATAATCATATTAAAAATGTGCTATAGGGTATAATATTATATGTTATAGAAAATGGTTATGTTTTTCTAGTCCTTATAATGTCGTTTTAAGATCTTACTATTATCTTACTAATGTAATAGAGCAAGTCATTAGAAATGGAGGAAAACTAATAGAGTAAGCCTTAAAAATCCTGGAAATATATTGGATAAAACGTCTAACATAATTAATGACAAGTCTGATTACTGGTATTTCGCCTGATAGATACTGAAACAAATATAGCCACCACACGAGAGCCTTCAAACTCACAGCTCTCTGTATGGTTCATGAACACAGAGCTAAGTGACAATAAGAAATGAGGGGGAAAAAAACCTTCCATTCAGGGGAGAAATTTCTGAGTCTTCCATCACGAGCCCTTTTCTGCTTCTCCCCCTTTGGTTCTCGCACTAGTAACTTCTGTGGTCGCCTTTCCTTCCAGATGCTGCTTCCCTTTCTTCCTTCTCTTTTTCTTTTGTCTTATCGTTTATATAATCCATGTATTGAGATACTGTTTTTAAAAAATGTGTTGGCTTTAAAGATTCAGTTTTTTAAAAATCTAAAGTCAAATAATACTTGGGTCAAGTTCAATAGTTTTTCAGATTTAGCATGGAAAAAAGTTTCGTTGCTAAACTCTGCTCAAAGGTGCAGAGACGAATGATTTCATTTCCTCTGTGCTGTGAAGGCTCCCCTGAGACATGTGTTCTGGTTCCTGGCTGTGTCCCTTTCCATTTGCTTGAGAATAGTGCATGTTTATTTGGAGCATAACAGTCTTTCCTTTCCCCAGCCTTAACTCTTGTCAGTCTTCTTGTGAAGTTCCTTTTCTATAGAAAGTTCTAGCCAATGAATTTCATGCCACTTGACATCTCTGTCCTTACCTTTTCCAGCTTTGCCTGTATTTGTAGGTGTCAGAATAAATTTCCAGCTCATTTTCCAAACTTCACACAGCACTTTTCACTTTCTACTTTGCATTATTACTTCTGCATTGTCTTATCTTCCATTTTTAGAAGGCAGAATCCCACAATGCCCGGGACTACGCTTTGCAAATAGGCCCTAGATAAGTGACTAAGTAAATGAACAATTATTAAAATTTAAAAAACACATTAAATATGCTTTAAAGACATTTAATGCAGTAGTTCTTGGATTTTGGATTTTACTGATTGGTGAAATTAGAAGGAAAAAAATGGGGAGAGTGACTTAGAATTGCGAGTTCTTTATTTTGCCAAGTAAATTTAGACAAACAATTATTTACTGTCATCATTATTTCATAAAACACAGTATACAAACAAAATAAGGTTTATAAATAAAGTTTAACTTGCCCAAACAAAACACAGAGGACATAATATCAGAATAAAAGATTGGTCTTTTCTTAAAATGGATCGATCAACTCTAAAATGACCAGCATACTTTGTTCTCCTTGCTTTTCTCGTTTCGCAGCAGACAGCCAAAATCTTCTTATTGTACTAGCACAGTCTATGTGTTTTAGAAATCACTGAGCTAGTCAAATCTTCCACTCAATGAAAGCATCCTCTTTAAACCACCTTGAATAAGATCTGCTTGTTGCACATCCAACCTTTGGAAAGCTTACTGACTCTTGCATGTTGTTAGTAATAGGTGAGAAAGAGGACCAGGTGGACAGATTGATGTAAGCCCCATCACTACCTGATGCAGAACTGTTCCATCTCCACCGAGAAACTCTCTGAGGTACCCTTTTACATTGTACATTTTTAATAATTTATTTTATTAGAACAGAGTGATGATAAACATATTCATTTAAACTCAGAAGGTGTGACAGATGGAATTTTCTGAGAGTTGGAGGGCACACTTTGAGCCACAGAGAGCTGATATAATATTTGGAGCCTCTGGTGATGACACTTACTGCTTGGCCCACCCTCAGATTCACCCAAAGCACATACAGCCAATCCATGATCACGGAAATGATTGGAAAGGAAATATGCCGATCCCAAAGGCAAAGTCAAGAGCAGAGAATTGTGCTGGAATCTCCTACATAGGACTTGTTTAGGAGTTATTCCAAGTTTTGTGGGACCTGAAACATTGGCTAAATATTAATATTTATTTAGAAGAGGAGTCAAGCAAGTGGAGGATCCTGAAGGTTATGCCTCTGGACTAGTCTTAAACTAAAAATTCTTAACTAAATAGGTCCATTAATTTGTATTCCTCTTTAAAATTATAAATATCCATCAGAGAAACTTAACAAATTAAGTGGATACTTACAATTGCCATGTGGTGAATTAGTTTTATCAGCTTCTTTGGATTGTGTACCAGGTTGGAGGAAGGGTAAGAGGTCATTTTTGAGCACCAGATATTAAGTCCTTGTGCAGGTCACAGGGGATCCCAGGATACAAACACTACAGTCTTTTCAATGGGGACAGGAGAGAGAGGAACCAAAATACCAAAGTGATAGGAACTTTTGCCCGTTTCACAGTTTTGACTATAGCTGGACTTGATTTTAAGGCAGCACATGGTTAAAACGTTGAATGTTAGCCACCTGCACACACTAGAAACATTTTTGGATGTTTTTGAGTAAGGTATTTGTCCAGTGAGCATGTCTCTTGGTTAAGAATCTGATATTACAAAGCCTGAAGAAGTCAAGCTACTCAATGGTCACTTGGAGAAGCGTATCAAGAAAATAGGATGGTTTCAAATATGTTGTACACTTTTAGAAATTAAGTCAAAGATAATGTATACAAAGCACAAAGCCTATTGTGTAGTAGGTCTTCAATAGATGGTAGCGTTATCATCATTTCATTTCTATTATGTTGTTTAGTTCACATGAAAACATAGTGAAGTAGCCATTATTATTCCCATTTTTACAGAGGTAGAAACAAGGGAAGACAAAAGAAACACTTTCCATTAGATTGCAGCATGAGACGAGGTTCTGCTTCAGTCTTCTGGCTCTAGTTTTAAGTCCTTTTCCCCACAACACAGGATCTCCCCAATTCCGAGGTCTTAACTCCTTATTTTCCTTATCATTGTACCATAATGATAATTTCCTTTTAAATTTTTATCTGTGCATAAATCTCTCTCCATTTCAGGTAATGTATAGTCTTGTCCATGCCATTATTTAGTAGCCTTTTAAGGCAATAATGAAGCATACAAAAAGGCAACCTTGGTTTCTGTCCAAGACTTCCCCTTAACTCTGGCCTAAGAAGAAGAAAGGTTTCCCAACCCATATCTCCGACTCACAATCCATCTCCCACCCCAACCCCCCTTCTAAAACCCTTTCTCCAACTTTTTTATTCAATAAACCTTTATTGGGCACTATTGTATCCTTATCTACATAGATGCTAGGAATGAAAAGATGGGAGATGAGTTCCCTGCCTTCCACGATTTTCAATTGAGTACAAGACAGACACCTAAACGATTCACCAAGTGCCAGGAAAGGGATACAATGACACGGAAGCATTGAGAGAACAGTTGGTTCTGACAGGACAATTTTTACACATGAAGTGACATCTGAGCTGGTCCTTGAAAGAAAAGGAAGAATTAGGAGAAAGGCATTCACGCAGTGAAAACAAAGGGCGTAAGCACAGACAGTCCAGAGCGTACCCTGCAAGCATGGCCCGTGGTCTTCTGCCTCTGAGCAGAGGGTTGCAGGAGGGAATGAGGCTGGATCACAAAAGGCATCGAGTGCCTTGCTAAGGTGTTGGGGCTAAGCAGTTGGAGGCCATTCAAGAATTTGAAGTAGGGATGTGATATAATCACATTTTTTTCACTAAAAATAAAGACCATTCTGGAGTGAGTGTGGAGAATGGATTAAAAGGGTGAAAGGCTAGAAACTGGAAGATCACTTTGGAGGCTGACATTCCTAATAGCCTCTTCCCTCTAGGAAACAAACTCATCTACCTCCTGGTGAGGGTCAAATTAGGAAGAAATGGGTGAGTTCTTTTTTTCTCACAAAAAACTAAAGATGAAAGTGGAGATGCCTCACAACAACTAGTGCCTTAATTGAAATTTCCTACGGAAAGACAGTTCTAAAACCTACAAGTAGCTTAAATTTGATTTTTTAGTCAGATAACTTTTCCTGGGACCTCTTGTATTCAAATATCTTCATGAGAACTTAGGGAAAAACCCTCAATAAATGTGATGCAAGAATCTAATGAAATTATTCTTTTTTTGCAGTAAAAATAGCACTTCACTAAAGTACTGAAAGAATGATTATTTTTAAGCAGAAGACACAAATTTTAGAAGTACTTCTTTAATGTCAGCTAGAAAGCCTGACTGCTGCTTTTCTGTGACTTGACGGCATTGAATTTTCTTGTATTTATTTGCATCTGCCTCTCTGGCCGAGCTGCAATAAAAAGCACCTACCTCAAATACCTAGGACTAATGGCTTAATTTGACAATTTGTAGATGGTATTCTTTTATTACCCTTTAGGACCTTAATAATTAGTTTTTCTTTAGTGCAGTATTAAAGCATTAAAGGTCATAAATTCCACAGTCACCTGTATCCATTTATTGCTAATTTATTATAGAACATATCATAAAACTTTCCTTGACATATAGGCCTCTTCAAAACTATAAATCTTTTTTCAACTGTTTAGATAACTTATGCTTAAGTTCAAGAAGAGACCTCTAGGAGCAAATATTTAAAACATCTATTTATTACACATTAATAGTGCAGGGTGGATAACCATGTGAAGTCACTGTGAAGTATTCATTTCCATTCAGTATATTTATCACTTCAAACCCTTATAAAGATAAATTTGTTTTGAAGAGGGAAAAATGTTAAACGTCAAGTAGCTGTTTTCCTAAGTGCTTTAAAATGTCCAGTTGAATACAGCCATCTTTCTAGTTGGTATACAGTGCCAAAAAGTGTTTCCAATGAGATTAAATTTGTCACTAGTGAAGCTTAAATTTGTCACTAGTGAAGCTTAAAAACTTTTCAAACTTGAAAGTTGTCTCTTCAGGTGGCAAATGCA
The DNA here is from genome assembly GCA_023783475.1 of Daubentonia madagascariensis. NCBI lineage: Eukaryota > Metazoa > Chordata > Mammalia > Primates > Daubentoniidae > Daubentonia > Daubentonia madagascariensis. The sequence continues at coordinate 24,284,979 of JAKFHU010002573.1, forward strand.
TCATCTTAGTTGACTGAGAGGTTGTTTCCTTCTGTTTTAACTATGGAGACGATGTGCTATAAAAACTCACAGTTACTGAATGCATTTACTTTACTGCTTAAACTTCTGTCCAGATGCATATTTGTGACACATATATTCAAAAATGGACAGGAGAAAATCAACTTGCTGGAAAATCAATTTGTCAAATGAGCAATTTGCTAAAAATTAAATTGTTTCCAATTAACTTTGTCTAATACTATCAGTAACCATGATGCATGAGGTGATTGCAACACTCCTAGGGACTTTTTTCTCAAAGGTTTCATTTAGCTTTAGTTTTCTGTAGCCCAGTGGTTAGCCGAACTGGAATATCATGGATTTTATCATATTCTGACTTTGGGGAATAAAAATATCTTATATATTTTGAATTCTGAATGTAATTATATTGAATGTCTTATGATTTATAAACAATAAGATGTGGTTTTCTTTTCCCTATATTTAAGCCAGCCTTCTGCACTTTTCTTAATTTACCACTTAATTAACCAACCCAATACAATGTGAACGTTTTGCATACATTGTAAACATTTGAGAAGCGCTTGATATTTCAAATATTAAATGCCATGAACTTGACATCTTATGGTACTGACAAGTCCATTGCAAATGGCTGGAGTGAAAAGAATACAGCAAAATTAAAGCTAAACTAAAGCCAACATTTTGGAAAACTGTTGAATGGTTCAGCCACACAATTTGCTGACATCTTGCTTTCTAGCAGGGGTTGTGCTCTTTGTACCCCAGTGAAGTGAAGATACTGAGAAGAGATGACTACATTTACTTTGAGTAGAACCTCAAATTTGAAATACATTAGCCATGAATAAAGAATTATGCAAGAAAGAGTAAAATGATTACAAATCCATAAAGAATGCAAAAAAAAAATGAATAAAGATACAAACATAAAATAACTAGAAAGATACAGGAGCCACCCTATCACAAATCCTGGCCTCAAACTGATAAAAACAAGTTGAAGTCACTATGCCAGTTGGGAAATTAGTTAATTAATCCTAAAAAGAAAAAATGCTAAAAGGTCTTTTAAAATAGAAAGTGGCATCAAAATAATTTTGAAAAATTGGTAGTATATTAGTTTGCTTGGGATGCCATAACAGCATACCACAGACTGGGTGGCTTAGTTCATTTTCTCATAGTTCCAGAGGCTGGAAGTCCAAGTTCACGGTGCCAGCAGGGTTGGTGTCTGGTGAGGCCTCTCGTGTAGGCTTGCAGATGGCCTGCTTTCTCTCTCTGTCCTCATATGACCTTTCCTCTTTGTATGAGCACTCCTGGTGTCCCTTCATCTTCTTATAAAGAAATTAGTTCTATTAGATTAGAGCCCCACCCTTTGAGCTCATTTAACCTTAAATACCTCCTTTAAGGCCCTATCTCTATATACAGTCACACTGGAAGTTAGAGCTTCAACATATGAATTTGGAGGGGACACAATTTAGCCCATAACAGTATGAACTACAAAATTTCTATATGAATTAGAAGTCATAAATCCTGCAGTCACCTGTATCCATTTATTGCTTTATTATGAATTGCAGAAAATTTTGGTTCCTTTTGTAAATATTAAGTATACTCATAAGACTAAATAGCTTTATGATCTCTAGGTTTTGACAACTTAACTCTCCTATTAAAGCTATAACAATCATCCCTGATAAACCCTTATCCCCAAGGCTAATTTACATAAACTTTTATGATAGGCAAAATAATCAAATTTCAAATAATTTTGGTAAATTTTATAAATTCACATTGTCATGCAGCCAGCCTCCAAAACTCTTTTTATCTTGCAACTCTAAAACTCTGTAACCATTAAACAACAACTCCCCATTCCCCTATGTCCTCAGCCCCTAGCAAATACCATTTTACTTTCTGTCCCTATGAATTTGACTACTCTCGGTACTTCATGTTAGTAGAATCATGCAGTATTTATATTTTTGTCACTGGCTTATTTCACTTGGCCTAATATCTCGTGGTTCACCTGTGTTGTAGCATGTGTCAGAATTTCCTTCCTTTTTAAGGCCGAATAATATTCCTTTGTATTTATATACCACATTTTGTTTATCCATTCATCTGTCAATGGCCAAATGAGTTGCTTCCACCTTTTGGCTATTGTGAACAATGTTGCTATGAAAATGGGTATACAAATATCTCTTTGACATCCTGCTTTCAATTCTTTTGGGTATGTATCTGGAAGTAGAACTGCTGGATCATATGGTAACTATGTTTTTAATTTTTTGAGGAACTGCCACTCTGTTTTCCATAGCAGCTGCACCATTTTACATTCCCACCAACAGTGCACAAGGGGTCCAGTTTCTTCACGTCCTTGCCGAAACACTTGTTATTTTCTGTTTTTTTAACAGTAGCCATTCTAATGGGTGTGAAGCAGTATCGGTATCTCATGATGGTTTTGATTTGCATTTCCCTAATGTTGAGCTCATCTCCATATTTGAAGCCCATGACATTTCAACCATAAAACAAGGTTCAGTGAGACTCATCAGGGTCTTTAACAAGAATCTAGTCCCCATCCAGGCCCCAAATCTGTGGACAAGTGACCTGAATTACTTAGGATAGTAACAGGCTTCCTTTAGTGGGTAAGAATATTTTAGCCCTGGGAAGATTTAAAATTAAGTGTAAAAAGGATTTTAATAATTAAAAAGGAAGTAATAATATTGGGGGGCTAAGAAGGAAGCTGTTCATATTTCTTGTTTTACAAGCTTGTCTTATCGGGACAACAGTTTTGTAAGTTCAACTGAAAATTTTTCATTGTGTAGTTTTGACTTAGGGTGACCAACTTGTCCTGATTTTTTCAGAACTCTCTTCATTTTAAAATAGAAAGTCCTGCATCCCAGATACCTCTCAGTGTGGGATGGTTGGTCATTTTAAATTGAAAGCTTACTAAACTCATATATAATATTGAAGCATCTAGGAGAACTTCAGTGTCACTCTGTCTTTAAGTTTAATGTACCAGATATAGAAAAGCTACTTAAGTGTCTGCTGTGGTTTCTGTAATTCAGATAATTGAAGTGCTTAAAAGTAGAAATAGAATATATTACATTTATAAACAAAGTTTAAATGTTTGAAGGTGTTTAATAAAAGAGACCAAACATTATTCAAAGCCCCCTTAAAAATAATTGTTAACATTTGTTAAACTTGTACACAAACTAAAGAGATTTGTGAACTGGACTTAAAGACTATTTATCTGGAAGGCAAAAATACCGTTTCATTCGGTGTTGCCACAACCCAACCTGAAGTTTAAGGTTTTCCTCAAGTAAATTGAACAGGAATTGTTTAAACCAAAAATAAATTGAGAAACAGTCTTTTGGGCATACTAAAGCTACTCTAGAGGACTCCAAAAATTGACATCAACTACAGCTCAGGATATGTGAAAATACTGCCATTTAGGGAGTTTCAAAAGGAGTCAGATTATCTTGGTAACATGGGGCACATTAACAGTCCTCAGGCCAATCAATAGAACACATTAATTGCTTTAACTATACACACATTTGAAATCAAAACACATCCTTTTTGAGATTTTGAAGATAAATCTTTGCTTTTTGTTGTTTTTGTTTCAGGGAGACAGCTTACCTTAGCCGTTAAGAAACCAACACTTACCAATATTTTCAGCTGAAAATGGACTCAGTACTTTCCTTCTCTTAATAGGTCACTGCCTCTGTAATTTGGCTAAAGACTGAACCGGATTGAAGCCCATTTTAATAATTTGTAAATATCACTACAGTTTAATACTCTACATTGCATTTTCTTAATGAGGCTTAAAAGGAAATAATATCTTACGACTCACAAAGATTTTTTCTTTCTTTCTTTCTTTCTTTTTTTTTTTTTTTTTTGCTTTATTTCTCTGACAAAAAAAATTATCTTTGGAAATGTGGTTCATCCTGCAAGCTTTACCAAAGTGGTAATTTCAGTAGGGAGTCTAAGAAAACATGGCATCTATAGGACCACTGAGCTGTAGTCAGCAATATTTATTTATAGGCACTCAGATTCATGCAAGTTTCTTTTCAGGCTGCGAAAAGTTCAAACTAAGTCTCCAGCTGTTATCTTATTTGGAGACAGCTAGCCTTGAACACTTACTTGAGGTATCACCATCAGATGACCAGTGACAATTGCTTCCTAGCTACTCTTCTTTGTTATGTACTGATCCCTGGAGTATGTTCCATCTCAAGCGTGATTCATGGCTACTGGCCTATTTAGATTGAAAAGCAGGAGAAAGACAGCATGTGTCTTCCCAGACAATCTGTGACACCACATGTAGTTTCCCTCTTGCAATGTTACAGAGTAGCCGTGCAAAACTCACAGGTGTGACAAAATACCACTCTGGGATCTAAAAGACAAAAATCCCATTTTATTTTGTGTTACCAAAACCCAATCTTAAGAATTAAATATTTATAGGAAAAGTCATAACATACTAAAAGACATCCTAATTTATTATAATGGGTGTGCTATTACATTAAAGACAACTGAAGCCTTTTAATTCATTCCTAGACAGTTTAAACATAGCACAGTTAAAGGAAAAAGGTTAATAATACGAAGACACTTTTATCAACATGAATCTGAAATATTTTTCAAAACCCTACTATATAGATTATTATAAAGGGCATATTTTCCAAAAGGTTAATATTTATTTTTAAGAAGAATGATTTATTAAATTATAGTTTTAAAACATTAATAATTGCCAGTGGTTTCAAACACATTTCCTTTTACCGAGGAGCTGGAATCTTCTGGTTCACTAGACCTCCTTGATCTTAGTCTGTATGAATTGTTTAGTTTTATTTGGTGCCACAGGGACTCCTTCAAACTTATCAGAAGCCTCAGTTTAATATAGAAAAAGAGAGGTTCAGACATGTCAATATAATACTGTTAATGTTTTCCACGTTTATGATTTCAGGGTCGAAGTCAAACCTCTTATTGTATTAATAATAGCAAAGCAAAAATAGGCTTTGTAGTTGTGAATTCATGGTTTTAAAGAATAATTTCCCTATGTTTTTATTAATTCAAGCCATCCATTGAACCACTCAAAGATTCCATTATGTATTCGAATGATATATCTCATATTGTACCTTTAACTTTGGAAGACTATGAGAATGGATATGCGTGTGATTCTTTGCAGTCATCAACACGGGATATTTCCTTTGTTCAAAAGCTATGCCAATTTATAGCCTCAAAGGTTATATTTAGTAAAAGAAACTTTAGAACTTAGTAGTGGAATAATTAAAAACCAGTTTTCCTCTACTCACTATTTAAAAGAGCATGGTTTGCAGTACAGTTCACATGCTGTGCATTACAAAGTATGGCCATATATTCTGGATTCTGTTACTATCTGATTTGTAGACCAGCAATAATCAGAATTTTAATTTTAAAAAGTCTCCAAGGAAAACCCAGACAGCCTCAGCTCACCAAGCCCTTCCCTTTTGAGAGTGTATTGAATCCATGTCCCATTCAACTCTGATTAGTGGTAGAACTAAACCAAAGCTGTCAGCATGTTATAAGAGGCCTTTGCTTGACCAAAGCTTTTGTTTAGGACAAAGCTGGCACTGACGTCCACCCTAGGTAATGGGGTGAGAATGGAATGACTTGGCAGCTTCTTTTCTTTTTACCTATGGGTCTTGCTCTACTATCATTCCCACCTGCCACCCTTCCCCACCTTAAACTTGATTTTGGTGGGTGGGAGCAGGAATTCACAGTACAGCTAAAGATGCTCAAAGCTCCCTGTTCTGTGAGGCAGACCTGGATTGTGTGCCTCTCAGAGGGGCAAACTTGTCTTCCCTATCCCCTAAGAAATACATCTTTACCTAGCCAAACCTACCTCCCCTATTTGAGGTCCCATGCAGGCATTTGCAACACAGAAGTGTTGTACATTAGACTTTGCACTGGGGATCACTTGTGTCCTGCTGGTGCCTGTGAGAAGGATTCTGTCAGCTGGAATGGTTCATGGGTGAGTGGTAAAACCTAGGTTTCAATTACTCTGGAGAACTGAACATTTCTTAGCATTCTTTCCTCATGAACTTCATGATATTGTTTATCATGCTGTTTTGCCATCAGTGTACTTTTTGCATAGTTTTATTTGGTTTGTAACTCACAAATATCAATCAAAGCAGTTGTTTTATTTTTAAGAAATGGCAAAAAATATCTATGTCCTTCCCTCGTTTGACAGGTGACTTATGTGGCTCGTGGAAGCTGAGAACTCAAACTCAACTCACATTAACTCTTTCCTAAAATTAGGAGAACATTTCTGATTATAATTTACTTTCTTGCTTACAATGACATGCATTTGACTTATAAGAAACCAAAGAAATATTGTGCTTCTGTGTTTGCCAAATTATGTTCTAGAGATACTGACTGGTGCTTTGTGGTCAATAAGTTTGGGAACATTGGGATTAAGAGAGCTAAAGATGTTTCTTTGCCAAATCTCAGGGGTGGTATATCAGAGTGGTTAGGGATGTGGACTTGGAGAACCCGACTCCACCACTGACTAAGTGTGGGATCTCAGGCATGTCACTTAATATCTCTGTACCTCAGTTTCCTTGTCTGCAAAATGGAGCCAGAAATAGGGCATATCTCTCAGGGTAGTTGCGAGAATTACTTGAGTTGGTATATATGAAGCCCTTAGAACAGAACCTGACACAAAATAAGTACCTTGTATGTATTAGCTATTATTATTATAATTGGTAAGTTTCCAAAGGGGAGATAAAATAGCCTTTCCCAATTTTCTTGCTTTCTTGCTTTTTTGTGTTCTTCTTTCTTTCTTTCTTTCTTTCTTTTCCTTCCTTCCATCCTTCCTTCCTTCCTTCTGTCTCTTCTGCCCAGTATAGACATACGGGAGCAAGAGAGAGTTTGAGAGTTAACTGGTAAAGGTGACAAAAAAAAAAATATTAGCACCCTCACTTGTTTAAGTTATCTATCAACTCCTGCTGCCTAGCTTTCTTGGGTATTTGCTAATTCACTTTTTGCTGGTTTTATAGAACAGATCAGAACCCAGTTTGAGGGACGTCCCATAGAAATACTCAAAGATTACAATGTTTATTAGTTAATTCATGCAGGTTTCCTCAATGTTCTCTCTTGTGAGAATGGATATTTTGAGAACATACATTCACAAATAGACTAATTTCCTTTATTCCTTTATTTATTTACCAAGTTTTTCTTGAGTGTCGACTGTGTGCCAGGGACTGTCCTAGGCACTGCTAGAGATACAGCAGTGAGTAAAACAGACGAATATCCCAGCTCTCATGGAGCGTAGAGTCTGGTGACCACTGATGTGCAGCTGTCCAGGAACCAAAAGTGAAACGTCACTTACAACCACATCACTGACATTTCTTGGGTTTTTTTTTGTTTTTTGTTTTTTTGTTTTTGTTTTACCTCCATGTCCTCCTATTCACAATACAGACCAGACCCAGGTCCTGGGCTGAGGTATCTATGAGGTAAAGTCCCTTATATTTCTTAAGCCTTCTGAATACATTTTAAAAAATGAAGAAATGGCAAAATCAGATTGGCTAATTTTAGTGTATTTGAAATATTGTATTTTACAAATTATTACCTATAACACAAAATAAATAGAATAACAGTTGTTTAATCTATTTTAGAAGTAACCTCAAAAGTGAAAATTTGAGGCCCCAGCTTGGGCCATAAGGGCCTGCTAGAGGTCTTTCCAGCACCTGTACCAGGAAATGTCTGCTAGAGTCCAGTCTGGATTAGAACTCAATAAACTAATCTGCCCTTCTTCAGCCTAAATAATGAAGTTTGTTCTTTCCCTCTCAGACTTTCTTTGGAGTTAACCTCTTAGAAATATAGTTTATATTTTATCTACAAAAGATTTTTAAATTTAAGGAGCATATATAATAGTGTATCAACATTAAAGCTTTAAATCAAATCAGATAAAGACATAATTGCAATTTTTAAAAAAATATTAAAGATATGGAGCCATATGCGCCTCTCCCTCATACTGGAATCAAGCACTGAAATAAGACATATGAGATGGCTATAGTTTAACGCTGATTTTTTGTTCACAGCATGCAATTTTGGTACATGATAACATTGAATAGTTGTTTTACTTTTAATTAGAAATGTAAAAATGACACTTAACTGGGCTGGTCGCTGGACTTTGAGATCATTTTATGGTAGGAAAATTGTGAATACACAAATATTTCATGTAGGGTCTACAATTTAATAAACTAAGAAGTATATAAATTTTCTAATATTTTAACTTGTGTTTGTTTCTTTATTTGTCTGATCAACACTAAAATGTAATATTTGATATGTTTGGAAAATATAGGATCTCAGAATCATGAACTTTTAGAGTTCAAAAGAGGCTTGAAGACCCTCTCATCGGACCCACTTCTTTTATGAGTGGGGAAACAGAGGATCAAAATGGGTGAAGTTAATTGTCTTTTGATTGAATCAAAATTTTTTTCATGAGCAGGATTTTATTTAGAGCTGATATAGCTTATATAAAACAGGATCCTTGTATTTTTCTGTATTATGCATCAAATCATCAAAGTGTCAGTGAGCTTGCTAAGCAGCAAATGTGTTAAATTTAAAGAATTAAGTAAATTTAAAACACTTTAAAACTACCTGTTTTTGACATACCTTTTAGGTGTAATCTTCATTTTAAAAATAAATAAAATCAAAACAAACAAATTCCTGCTTTTATTGAGCAGCCATTTTCTAGATGAATTAAGAAAACTAAAGGGAATAAATGACACTCATTTAATTTTTCTGCATAGTTCCTAAATGCAGAGCCATATTCCTAAATCCAGCCATAGTTTTCTATATACTCAAATTCTTAGCTGAAATGGATGGTTGAAGAGTTGACCCAGTTAGAAATAATAGTCTTGAATTTTTTGTTAACAGGTGTATTTCTTATAATTGCTTAATAACAAGTTTGCCTAAATTCATTATTTCAGTTAATATATTAGAAAGAGTCTTAACTATGCTTTTATAATATGATCTCATGTCTCCAATATTTTCGTGAACCCGTACAATTAATATGCAATTCCATGGAGGATGGGAAATCGGACAGGATGTGGGGACATAGGAATCCTTTCCTCACAGTGAAACAAGGCTTTTGTAGAACTTGCTTACTCTCAGTGGGAGATGTGAATGTGCCATCTCTGCTTTGTTGGGAAACAAAGGTTAAATAGTCTCTGTGGGGTGTGTCAAGGTAAGGGATAGAAGGAGGGTTTGAAAATATGCCTGTGGGAAAGGATGCTGGAGTAAGTCAAGGCCAAAGGGAACAGAGAGAGAGAAAGGAGTCACCAAGCAAAGAAAGGCAACATCAACTAGATGTGCTCCCCAACAAGTGGATTTGTGTGCTTCCAGGCCTCAGACTCTTGTCTTTGTTTTTAAAATCATTCTACTTCGGGTTACTTCAAAACAAAACAATGTTTCCCAAAGTGAGTTGTTTTTAAACCCTTTCTAAATATATATATATACTTAATATATAATGTTTCAGAAAAAATATATATTATATAAATATAATAAACAGATGTAATACACAGTATATATGCATATGTTATAATATATCTTTATATATATATGTGTGTGTGTGTGTGTGTGTGTAACCGGCACATCTTTGCATGATAGTGAAAGAAATTTCTGATAACAAAATAAATTTATTTAGGTGTTGTTTTAAAAGAGTCAAATTTGCTAAAAAGGATTAAGTAACTAACAAGATAGTGATGCTTGAATATTTCAAAAATCCTGACGATCACATATATGTGAACACAAGTTTAGGAACTATATATATCTCTACAAAGTGTTTCTGTTTATGGGTTTATCTTTCAGCCTTTTAAAGCTTACCAGAGTGAGGGAGTGATTCTGAAGAGTTGGGGTGAATTCTTGCCAGAACTGACTTTTTCAAAATGCACGTGCTCTGGGCTCACCTCCCCCTTCACACATTCTGATGGGTTTCTATTCTGCAACTCCCCCCCCCCCAAATTGTGAATGGCGTGGAGGTGGGGGAGAAGGTTGACAACAACTAACCACCCTAAGGCATTTCTATTTCATTCAGGTCCAAAGCAGAGAGGGGGAAAACCAACCACAACAAAGTACCACCCCCCCAAAACACAACACACACACACACACACACACACACACACAGTTTCCTTATCCATTATATTGCAGGTCATTCAACATAAAGTAGGAAAAAATATCTTGAGACAAAACTGTCTATTGGAGACAAATTTTTGTTCAGTTGATTAATTCTGCAGTTTTACATTTTTTGAACAAGGAAGCCTAGGGTAGGGTTCATAGTATTTTCAGTCTAGTAACATTTCAAGGAAGTAACAGCCTTTTAAGAAGTGTCTTCAGAGCGAAGCAGGTTCATTTTTCAGAGGAACAAAACCCTCCTGGGCATTTTTGAATGTTCCATTCAAGACTGAGATATGTCCAAAAGGGGCTCGACAGATCTGATTGTCAGAGTGCACTGGGACCAACTTACTCAGGGTACTAAGAACCGAATGTTAAAATAAAATTTGAAAGTTGTTTCTTTCTATGCTATCCCCTTCTTGGAATCTCCAAAGCATTTGTTTTGTAAAATCCTAAGTGGAAACACATTTTGGTGCCATAATTTCAAACAAACCATCTCTTTTTGAACTCTGAAGTCTTGAACACAATAACATATCAAGTTCACAAAATTTCAGATAAACCACGTTCAAGCTATAAAAATGACCAAAAAAAAAAAAAAAGTCTTAATTTTTCCCACATCTCGTTTCCTGTTCCCACACTACTTTAAGAAAGCTTGGCCTGGCTACCTTGCTATGTTTGGTAAGGGCTGCTGCGGCAGATACGTACACATATGCATATTGCACCCTGGCTGAGTCTATCCACAGCTTAGCGTAGCTACCTTTTCCAGGCAACGTCATTTTGATCACATTTACCGTTTTGTGAGGCATTAGTGAGTAGGCATTATTGACCCAACACTCAAAGAAATAAATGATTGGATTTAAGTTGGGCTGCGTTAATTATCATTCACTGTCCTATCAATTCAACTGTCCTATCAACCTGTTTTTGCAACTTTCTCTGAGATAGAAAAAAAAAGATATAAGAATATCATTGTTCCGAGTCCAGGATTTTGCCTAAATTAATGTGCTTAAAGCAGTTAAATGCTACAATATTGCTTTTTAAAGTCAATTTAAGACATTTAAGTTCAAAAATCTACTGAAAATTCAAGTGTTTTTATTTATTTATTTGGATAAATATGACTGTCTGTTGAATTTACTTGTTGAAAATAGTACCACATTAAAATCACTTGAATAAATGATCAGAATAAATGAATTGCTCTGAAAATAGCCAAGAATAATTGCAAAGAGAAGGGAGAGAAGCCAGGCTAACTCCTCTTCAATCAGGTACCAAAATGTTTTATTATTGTACAAATGATTTATAAATATATTAAAATAGCTTAAAAGTTAAAAAAATTTCAAACATCCTTTAGGGCAAAAAGGTGCAAATCTCTAAGAGGCAGAGAAGAAAACATGATTTACTCTGTTTTCCTAGCATTGCTAGTTTCCAGGTGTTCACCTTTTGATCCAGCTACAGGCAATGATTTTCTGAAGTGGTTTCTGATGGTGTCTGACATCATTTATAGTACTCTTGAACAATCTTGTAATGTGCTAAACTACACCAAATTAAGTGAGTTAGTGGCCAAAAAAGAGTCCATTAGGCCCATGGGTATCATGAGTGTTTTTGCTACTTGCTGCCTCTTGTATTCACTGCTCAGAGGAAAGAAATGAAGTTTTTTGATTCTCTGATACCTCAAGTGGTGGATTTGGTGGAGAGCTATAGAAGATCTGGGACACATATAAACAGATTCAACAATCGTAAGCATGTGGAAGTTTACAAGTTGCCAGACTATGTCCTTTTTAGTCATTTGTTTATTCATTCAACCTGTCATCAAATACCTATTAAAGTGCCACTCTCTGTAACATATGGCAAAATATGTTGTGTGGGAAATAAAGATGAGAAAGACCCTGATCTTGAGCTCAAGGAGTTTATAGCAAGAGAGATGGCATCTAGAAAGGGATGACATGAAGGCAGAACAATGTGTCAACATAGAAAGTGACAGCATGTATAAGTTAAGAGGAGGAAGAGATTTCTTTCAGTGGGAGTGATCAAGAAAATATTCATTCATTCATACATCCATTGATTGAATACATGTACACAGTCAGAGACCATGGTAAGCACTGGATATACTAAGGTGAACAAGATACAGGTAAACAGGCAGTGAAATCCATTCATCTGATCACTCAACCAATATATATTGAGGGTCCATTGAGTGCCACGCGTTGTTCTAGGCTCTGGGGGTTGTTTGATGAATAGGCAAAGCTGGGCGCAGAAACACCAGCCCTTGAGGCAAAGGCAGAGGAAGGAGAGGCTTCAAAGAAGTGCGGGGAAAAAGGGGCAGAGAGGAAGGATAAAAGCCTGGAGAATTTAGTGTCAAAGCAGCAAATGGAAGGAAGTGTGTCAGGAAGGAGGAAATGGTCAAAGAAGTCACATGCTGCAAAGAGGTCCAGAAAGAGGAGGGAGACATTCTTTGGGTGGAGCAACATAAGGTTATGGAAGAGCTTAGGAAGAGCAGTTTCAGTGGTTTCAGGTGGTGCAGGTAGAAGTCAGAAGGCAAGGAGGTGACAGGGAGAGGTAAGAACACAGAGATGGTGAAAGTAGAAGCTCTTTCGAGGTAAAAAGGGGATGATGGAAAAGAAAGTTGTGGCTAGAAGGGCCTATGGGTCTGGGGAAGACCTGAGCATGTTGGAATGCTCCCTGTACTCGTGTATTCCTCACTTCTTGTTCGTGCATTGGGAAAGCACTCTGTGCCAGGCTCTCTGGGGGCCTCTGGATGGGAAAAACTCAACAGAGAAGGAGCAATTGAATATCTGGGAGGGGAAGTGAATAATGAAGAGGCTGAAGACCCTGAGCAGGTGGAGAGGACAGGAAGAGGACTGCCTCCTCCCTGGCAACCAGAAGGAAAAGCCAAGGATGATCACCAAGGCAGATTTGAAGGGCGTGTGGCAGAAGTTGAGGGGGTTACTCTCTTGTGGTTTATATTTTCATAGCCATATGGAGGAGTGAGTCTAGGTGGATGAATCAGCCTTTGGCCCCCATCACTCCATTAAAACTGTTCTTGTCAAGGTCACCATGACCTCCAGTGTTGCTGGTGGCCCTCTTCTTACTCATTAACAGCAATGGACACAACTGATCATTTCCTGTTCCCCAAAACACTGTCTTCTCTAACTGTATCGGCTATATTTTGTGCATTACTTTCAAATTATATCAGTCCCGCTTCTTACTCCAGCCATTGCTCTTGGAAATAGTTACATGTAGGGTTCAGCCAGTTTTGCCCATGTGCAAACTGAACACATCTTGCTTTTCTTGCTTCCTACCCTAGGGCTTCTTTGACATGATAGAGAGGGATATCCTGGAGAAATTAGGTAGAACTAACTCATGCATGATCCAGAAGTGCAGGAGAGGTAATGTTTCTTGGAGTGATCCTGTACTAATCAGGCACAGGTGCCAATGGTTAAATGCTTTTTCCATTCTTCCCTCAGTGGACGTTGGGAGACACATTATGTAAGGCTTTATGAAGGCCTACAGCATTGAGTCATTCATGGTGGCTTTTCCCTCTTCCTCTGCTTTACTATCCTTATCCCTTACTCCTGCTTCCTGGGATTCACCTTCCAGAATAAACTGCCTACACATAGGCCTTTCTTTCAGTCTCGTCTGGAGGTTAGCCCAGGCTAAGCATCTTGATATTGGGCAGAGCCATAAATGTGCCCGAATGTATAGCCTACACAGGTTCCTTGATAGCTCTGTCCCTTCACAGATAGATCCTGGGTCTAATTTTCAGCAATCTCTGTGTGGCTGTAGAAGCTGTGGGGCTTCTCCAGTTCCTGGGAGAATTAGAATCAGTATATTTGATTGGTGGTGGAGGTATCACCCTGGTTCCCTGACCTATGGAGTGAGTGCTATATGGTAGGAAGGGCTGCTCCAAGACCAAGGCCAAGATGATGCATCTGAAGCAACACTACATCTCAGGGGAGTTGCTAAGATCACCTTAAAAGACTTAAGGTTGCAGGGGTAGTGGTGTCCATTACATCCCTGTGTGTTCCACCTCTCTGGCAAAGTCTGACAGACCATGGTGGACACAGAGGGCATGATGGACAAGGTTAGTGTTATACCCAGGCCCCTCAGTGCTTTTTTTCCCTCTTTTGGGAGCTCCCTCTCCCATTTTGGGGTACTCTTGCTTCTAAGACCCAGCCTCTGAAGCTCTTCTTTGGAGGCTGGTCCTTGGGTTACAGAAGGCTGATTTGCCTGTAGGTGATGAGAGCTGGAAATGCCTGAGGATTTACTTCCCCCCATGGAAGAAGGTCCTACCTCTGGTGCAACAGTCCTGTGGCTCGGGACGAATGATCAAGCATACCTGAAGGCACAAGCTTCTGTGGTGTGCAAGGATGCTCTCTGCCCTCTGGAAAGCCCTTTGCAGGGTTGCATTGCAGATACCTAAGATTCTGGAGCAAGGTCCTGCTCCTGTGACAGAGAACCATGTGTCACTTGTAAATTAGCTCCTGGTGGTGTTCCTCAGCCCTGATACAGCCTGGGCACCTGACTGTGAGACATTAAGTGACCATGCAACTGGAACCGCCCTTCACAATCTGGATCTTCTGTGTAATAAAGTTGGGTGAACATGGTGGCGATCCATTAGGTGATGAAATGTTACATTTGGGATTGGCCCAAGCAGGTCCAGAAGGTACGAGGCAATTATATAAACAGGCAGCCCAGACAACCACGACTTTCACCTCTGTTGCACAACACCTCTCCCTTCACTCACGCTTATGATATCATGGGGTGGTGGTGGGAGGAACGTGCAACCAACTTATAGGAAAAAATTCAGGCTTAGTTCACAGATGGGTTGGCATGATATGTTGGTGTTAACCTGAAAAGGACGATTGCCCTACTTCTCTAAAGTCAGTAAAAAAGGGAAATCCTTCCATTCCAATGAGCAAAGCTTGGTTGTTCAATTTGTCTGAAGGGAGAATTGGCCTGAAGTATGGATATACATAAACTTCTGGGCAAAAGCAAATGGCTTCACTGTTTAGTCAGGAGTCTAGAAAAAGTGAGATTAGACAATTAGAGACAAAACCGTCTGGAAGCAGCATGTGGATGGACCTTTGGAAATGGGCACAAAGTATCTTTGTGCCTCGTGTTAGTGCCCATGGGAGAAGAGTCACTGCAGAAAAAGAGCCAGTGACAGGGTTGACAGGAAGCTGGTCCTGTGGCTGCCATAAGCCAACTAGTGCTGGTCCAGAAGGTCTATGCAGAGGGAAGGGGAGAAGAGGAAGGAGGGACGGCCCGGTGGCAGGGATGGGTCCTCGACATGGGACACATAGCATAGACTTCCTCTCCCCAAGTCTCATCTAGCTGTGGCCATTTGAGGTTGATATTATCCATCTCTTTCCCCTAGAATGTGAGCTCCACGAGGGTAGGAAATTTTGTGTTTTGTTCATCACCCACCACCTAGAACTGTACCTTGCACATAATATGGTTTCAATAAGTATTTGTTGAATAAACAAATGAATTGATTAAGAAGGTGATTTGTTGATGCAGCCATGAATATCAATCAGTAAGAGGTCAGTTTCCGGCAGTCTGGGTGACAGAAATGACTTCAGCCAGGGGTGGAAGGCGAGAGTTTTCAGGCTCATATAAGGAACAATGATCAGTTGTTCCCTGTTAAATAATTTGCTTACAAAACTACTTTTTACACAGAACTTTCAATAAATTTCATTGTATAACAGCTCACAGTCTGAAAATTTCCAAGAAAAGAAAGTAGACTAAAACCTAGGAATGTTATATCCTGGCACATACCAAAGCTGTCGTCCAACTGCAAATAGCAAAGACAGCAAAGCTTCTTATCAGTTTTTGACTGAAAAGATGATGTCATGTGAATAAATTGGACAAATTTATGCTTCCTACTAAAAGAAGCATATCTTTTCCTATACCACTCAGATTATCTACTATTTCCCCAACTAGGCTAATTTTTTCATTTTTCTATATTGCCTGTGCTAACAACTTCTTAGGGTACTAATTATTGAACTTTAATAAGGATAATCTAAATGTTTTTAAAAAGCTTTTTTTTAATAAAAGAGAAAATCCAAGCTTCTCTAACTTCTAAACTATTTACCAGAAGCCCATAGTAGATGATAGATGTGACAATCCATAGACAGTTCTTCCATGACAGTGTCTGTCAATGTCCCTACTGCCTTAGAACAAATCTGTCTTGTATTGATTTTCACTCAGGGACTAGCACATCTTCGGAGTGGTTCAGAAGTACAAAGTCAGCTTGCACGCCTTGCAGAGCTACATTTCCATAAATATGGAACACATTGCCTTAAGCTCCACCAGGTGATAAGAGGCCGATTCCAAGCACCGCTAGGTTGGGTGATGTTTCTTGAGTTTGAGAGCTTATTGGTCATCTTGGAGGAAGACGTGACTGCCTACCTGCCACAGTGATGCCTCTGATGAAGTCAGTGCTTCCAAGCTGCCGCCCCCCACCCCCAGGCCCGAGGCCTACGGAACACTTCCCTATTTATCTCAGTCGGTCAATTAATTCCTGAGGGTGCCTGGGAAGACTGCCACATCTCCCCTTCCACTTGCCTCCCCTCAAGGCAGGAAGTAAGTACATATGGATGTCGATAGAGTTTATTAATCCTGGGGTTCATCTGGCACCTTTCAATTGAAACATCGGACTGGAAGCTTCTAAGGCCCCTAGCAGCCTAGTTGAGTTAGAGGTTACAGAAAAATAGAAAAGACCAAGGAGAATGGGTAAACTTTTAACGTTTCTGCAATAGTAATAAGCACATCTCATCGTTTTTAGGGTATTTAACAGAAATTATTACAGCAGTAGCATATCTGTGCACACCACACAAGTTCTTATGCACATTTAGCTCAAAAGGAAAATTTGTTGTACTTTAAAGTGCTTATTGGTTGGCATGGTTCTCTTTACTTTCTCTAAGGCCCTAAAGAACAAAAGGATCTTCCTTTTGCAATGAGGAATTGAGTCCGTGGATATTCAGCATAGAATGCCAATTTGAGTGAGTCAAACATCCAACATTTCTGTTCCTCCTGACCCTGTATCTGGAAAATTGCCTCTGTTAACTATTTAATTTTTTTCTGTAGCTAAAGTGCTTCTGTATATTTTCACTTGGTTATATAAACCGCTGCGGAAGTATAAAAGTAATTTTTCAAGGCAAACTGTCCATTGTTGTTGGAAAGGACCCTGGGGGGAAGGCATAGCTACAACCTCTTCCTGCCAGACCTTTTTTAACAGGGAGCTCCAAGAAGATCTTTATCATTTATGTCAATCTAATTTTGTTGATGGCTTTGGTTTAACTGAGAGACAGATACCTCACTTTTTTTGCTGTTTTATTCCCATACCTCACAGACTGGAGGCATCTCTGAAACAGTAATTGTCTGCATAGGGTTGAATCATTCAAATGGAAAAATTGAAAAATGTTTTCGGTTACTCGCCTACTTATTGTTAGTTGGCTTTATTATTAGACATGGAGAAAAGGAGTTTATCTGGAATTTTTGTATAGAAGGAAATGAGGATAAGTCTTAATTTTATATATGTATATATATATAAAAACACGTATATGTGTATATATACATATATATGAAAACAGAAACACTCGTGTTCATTTTAAAGCCTTAACATCAGAGATGACTTTAGGGAGTATTTAGTACAAAGCATTTATTTTGCAAATGGGGAAACTGAATGCCACTGAACTTAAATTATTTGCCCAATACTATAGAACTGATTAGTCATATAGCCGGAGTCAGGACCCAGGCTTCCCGACTTTCCCAGTAATGTTTTCTCCTTGGTATACAGTCTCCAATCTATGGACACTGGAAGTAGAAATCATGACCTTGGATGACATGGGGTTTACTAATTCTTTGATTAGCTTTCTTAGATCATGAATTTATTGGATCAATGCAGACACACACATTCATTCCCATACTTGCCCCTCTCTGTCCATCTCTGGTTTTGGGTGTACTTGAGTAAATGTCCTCTGCATCAGTCAGATTTGTGGCTCTCATTGGTTCTCAGGTACTAGTGATAATAATATGCAACATTTAGAATTTAAGATATATGAGGTCTGGAAAGGCTTTTCTTAGAAGAGACTTTTGTAAGAAAAGAATAATGACTTTTTAAAATGTAATAACAGTTAACCTGCCTCAGTTTTAAAACATAATGACACACCAGTATCATTTCTACTTAACCATATCATCCGAGTATTCAATTTTCTTTGTAGAAACAGAGCACATGTATATCCATTTTGGTCATATAAAAAACCGCATCAATAATCCTGAATGTAACCATGCTCAATTTTTCTCAGTTAGATAGAGAGTTGACAAGTGTTTGTTAAATGACTGGGGAATAGTAGGGGAAGGGAGGGAGGGAGCCAGCTTCAAAACTCAGATGCAAACTAGAGGGAGAGACAGAACAGGTGCCAAAAATCTAAAGGGGAGTGACTATATGCACAGAAACTATTGCCCTTAGGCAAGCATCAGGTTGGATTTACTTATTAGAAGTAGAAGAGAAGAACCATTTTATTTATTTTTATTATTATTATTTTTAAGATACAGTGTCTCACTCTGTCACCCACACTGGAATGCAGTGGTGCGATCATAGCTCACTGCAGCCTCAACTCCTGGGCTCAAGGGATCTTCCTGCGTCAGCCTCCCGAGTAGCTGGCACGATAGGTGCCACCACCCCTGGCTGAGTAGGGCCCTTTTAATTTGAGGAATATTCAGAAGCTCTATTACCTCAAGTAATAGAATGTATGGTGATTATGAATTTAAAGATCACAGTAGCTATGTTCTCTGATGGTGACGGTGTTAGTTTTGTTCATATTAGGCGATCTGTGTGATTACTGGGAACTTTCCAGAAGATGTAGTATTTAGGAATTTAGTAGGTCTTATCTGTATTCTTATGAAAGAACAGATTATGGTTATTTCTTTAAGCATGTATGTTACATCCTTCTAAAAATAAACTAGAGGATTTCCTGTTATGTAAAACATATATATTAAAAAAGGAGGGAAAACCCTGTTGCCAGTTAATGTTTTTCCACTCATACGTCTTGTATTTTTTCTAGTCATTTATTCCTTTATTTATATACTGATTGATTCCAGAAAAGCCCCTAACCATAAAACTATGCTCTTCTTTAGAAACAAATTAAATCTATATTATATGAAAAATAAAACTTGTATAATCAAATATATGTGTATAATATATAACAAACAAAAATAACTGATATGGAGTTAGGTTTGGAACTAGGCTTGGAGATAGTTATATCAAAAAATCTAGAATACATTTCAATACAAGACCCCTTTTCTAACTTTGTGAATGAAGAGGCAGTCCCCATACCATTAATTTTTCTGAAAGACATTTCTTACTCTAATATGCTTTTATGTGCCTTTCTACTTTTTCCCACATGTCAAAGATGTTGCCTCATTTATAGTGTGGGGCCCAGAAGTCTGCATTTCTGAACAAGTACCCTGAACATTTCTAATGATGGCCAAAGTTTGCCAGGCACTACCCAAGGGAAATTTCTCCCTAACTCTTTTTCTCAAAAGTAAAATAAAAATAAAAATTAGTTGGCCATTAAGTCTTAAATGATTTTCTCCCAAAAGAAGAAAAGGCCTACATTCACACACAAGAAAAGCATCTTCTGTTTATACACAGAAAAAATAACTAGTACTTGAAAACCAATACTTCAGATCTTTTGTCTACATACAGCCAAATGCCAGGGTTTTTTTTTACTGGTGTCTTCAGTGATTTGACTTACTTTTTCCTACAATGTTTACTGAATTAACTAAATAGATACAGATTCAGTCCCTTACATATATGGTTTGAAGGCTCTCTGCTGGATTGGACGCTGTTAGCTTCAATGATACGGTCTCTTAGTGGACCAGAAGGTAGACCTTATCAGGAAAGGCTCCTTGTGTCTATATCTACATAGAGCATTGTTTATCTTAACACCAAATTCTGACTTCCTTACCATTTTAGAGACTTGCTTTAAAACATTTTCAATATTTGCCATTTTGTAATATTTTCCAAAACATGCTTTAAAATCCTTCAGAAGGAGGTCACATGATGGGATGTATCTGCTCCCAGTGTCTTGCCCTTAGGTTCTCAAGGCAACTGCCTGCCCGCAGCCTCAGGAACCAGGTACAGAGCACTGCTGGTCCATGTGGCACTGGAAGCACCTGCAGACTGGGCCTTCCCAGACCCTTCCCTGTACTTCTTAGGCTCAAATCAGGGCCTTCTCTTCCTCTCCCTTTCGGACGTGGTAACCCCACCCCACTCGCTTCACCTCCACCTTAGAATGTGAGCCCTGGGATTTGCTTTCAGACATCCTTGTCTGTAACCTTGGCCACTTAGGTTTCTGCAGCCTGTCCCCAGATAGGCCAGTTCAAATGGAATAATATCACAAATAACAATGGCAGAAGCAGCAGCATCAAAGAACTAGAAATAACTTACAGCATACTTACTATGTGTCAGACATTAAGCACTTCCATATATTCACTCATTTTATTCTTATAACAACCATATGAGGTAGACCCTCTTATTATCCCTGTTTTTCAGATAAGCAAACAGAGGCTCAGGCAGGTTAAGAAACTCACTCAAGGTTAAATAAGCAGTGAGAAATGGAGCTAGAATTTGAACCCAGGGAGCATCGCTCTGGAGCCCACGCTGTTACCCATTTCTCTGTGCTGCCATAATCTACTATTAAGTTGAGTAACAATAAATATACCTTATATTTGTGTAGCTATAAACATTAACTTACATGATTCTCACAAGAGCTATGAAATGGTATGATTATCCCCATTTTTCAGATGATACTACAAAGGCATGAAATGCTGTAATTATTTATTTTATGCACCCTGTGGTGAACAACCTTGTAAATATTTAATTACTTATATTAGTGTTCTTCCTACATCTGAGAAAAATGTTATTTCTTGCCCTGAGATGTTAATAGAGACAAAGATTTCTCAATTTGTCTCCTTGATTTTGTTGGATTATAGCATTAAAGTTTTTAAAAAGCCATCTAAGGTAACCCAGTAGAAGGGGTAAGCCCGTTGGCTCAGGAAAACTGAATGCCATTCAGTTTCTTCAAAGAAATTTGGGACAGATGTGTTTTTCTTCTTCTTCTTCTTCAACGAATCCAGAAGACGGAAAATGTATTTTATTTCTCGTGAAATGCATTTTCCTGTTCGTCTCAGTATGTGGGGCTGTCAAAGTTTATAAGTTTGGCAGTGCTCTAATGTGGCCATTCTGTTCTCCTTTAGAAACTTATTAAATCTATATTTTTTATGAAAAACAGAATGTGGTAGAAGATTTTTTTCATCTTTTGACATTTACTTGTCGGTTAGTGTTTTTCACCAATGAGATCTCAAAAAAGAATGACAAAACATCCAAGACTTAAGTATTTCCAAAGCTTATTTGAAAAGTGGGAGGCATTGCAAATGTTGGTGCCTGGCCCTTCTGTACAACGTTTTATTTGAGAATCAGTGATGATTTTAGAGCCATTAACTAACTCTTTTAGGTTGATATAGGTTTATCAGAAGGGAAAACAAATCAATAACCTTTTCTTCCCCTCGAAGTTTCTTATATAACAATGTTACTAAATTGCAATGTGGAAGCTCCATGAGATTTTTTAAAGTTTTGGTGTGGTCTTGCTTGGAGGCAGATGGGCAGGCTGGATGGCATTTCCGGTTTCTTCCTGGACCTGTGATGCTAAAAGGTTTTCCCTCGTCATGTTCCAGCGCTACTACCACCGCTGAAACCACAGGGCTTCTCCCCAGCATTCTGCCTCCTTTGATTTGTCAGGCCTGTTCAAGCTCTCGTTTTAACATCCCAGCTTTGCCTGATATGCTAGATATTTTAAAGAGCTTCAGAGTTGACGATGGTTGTGTCCTGGTACATTGAAGAAGTTATTCTATTATCTTTGGATCATTTTAACTTCCTTCCTGTTAAATGTCCACTTTTAAATATCATGATTTAAGAATCGTAATTATTCCCATTAAACGTGTTAACCAAATCATAGCATGAGTGGTAGATGTGAATTAATATGTATTGCACATCATCACATGAAATTCAGTGTTAGATGTGGTTCTTGTCTTGTAGTTCGACTATTAAACCTGCTAGGCTGACAGGGCACAATCTTGGGTGAAGCATGGAAAGAAAAGAGAAAGAATTCTCCATAGACATGCATGAGCATTCATATGATCAGGGAAAAAAGGAGTTCTATAAGCACTTATTTATATTCCCTATACTTTAATAGTCTGAATTTTTTTGTGCCCATTATTCTCCTGTTGGGTGCAGGAGAAAATAACTGTTCTACAGATAGCTCACAAAAGAGTGGCCTAAAAGTACAGTTACACAGACTGCTTTTACACAGATTTTTCCAGAACCCATAACTTGAATGAAAAGCTCTTTTTTCTTTGCTCCACTTGTGATGAGAATAGTTTGTTTGACTCATACCAAACCAAATCAAGCATTTCTGTGGGCACAAAGAAGTATGTGGAGCAAATAAAGATTTTCTTCCTAAAAAAGAATATGTGCATGGAAAACAAAATTGCTTCACATTTCACAACATCCTTACGGTTAAACATTGAAGGCAGATTTGGGTCAGTCCAATTTCCTTTGCAGATATTTGACTTTAAAAATCACATATTCAACTTTTAAAAATGGATTTGTGTGAAATGATATATAAAAAAACTCTTGGTATATAAGTCATGATGAGTTTCAGCTTATGTTTAACCTCTGCCTCTTCATCTTTAAGAGATGCAAATTGCCTTCAGGCAGTAGTGGAAATGTCTTGTAGATCTTGTCCTAGTTCCTCCAAATCAGCCCCTAAAGACGTTTGTGTTAGGAACTCGGAGTAATGCTGAAATAAATGAGTTGCTTCAAAAGGCTAGCTGCCCCCTAGCTAGGAAATTAAAAGTCACTGGGGAGAATTTTTTAAAAAGAGCAATAACAGATAAGCACGTAGTTCTTGGTTTCTCAGCCCAACCCTATTAGTACATTTTAGAATCTCAAATGACGGATCCTGTTAACTATGTGGCTAATTTTAAGAGGGAGACTAAAACTTTTTCTAAATGACCCAAGTATTGTGCTCTCTCAGTTGTTCCAAGATGTCAGATTTGCGACTGTACTTATTCAAAGAATGTCACGCGTTTGCTTTTCTCTTCAAGAATGTAACATTACAAACGTATTTTAAATGTGATTCGATTTGAAACTACAATAATTCTTGGCATGCATTTGAGAACGACACACTCTGGCAGCGGAGTGAGAAAAGTATCTCTGTTCCCTTATCCTTAAAACAAGGAAAACATCATCTTGCTTACCTTCTCACAAGGCTGCTGTGAGCACCAAAATTGTGACAAATTAGGTAACTGAGGTGTGGAGTAAGTTCTTGATGGTTCTCCGGAGCCCATTGCCTTGCTCAACCTTGTTACAGCCCCTGTAAAGAGAGGAGGGCAGGTATCACCAAGATTATTCCTATCTACAGGTAAGGAAAGCAACACTTAGCAAGGAGAAATGACTTGCCTGACATCACTGGACAGAGTTAGCACGTGCAAGAACCAAGAAGCAAACTCAATGCTTTTGACTCTAACCTCTTTGCTCTTTCACTAATGTGCCATGAAATTCCTTTATAAACTGTAAAGTGCCTTACAAATGTGAGGTGGTACATGGTCAGACCCCTTTGACCTTACTCATGACCTTCTGAGGCCAAACCAGGAAAAGTTGGGGAAATATCGGAAAGCCAAACACTCAGAACACTTCAGGAGAGAGCGCAAGCACAAATGGTGGCAATATGCCAGATATCTGCAGCAGAGAACTCAAGTGCAGGACGAAGGCTGGTCATTATCTGAGAAAAGAAACAATGGGTTGGCAGCCAGAAGAACAAGGCCACAAGAAGGAAAGGAGGCTGAAGGCATGAGAGGCTGAGAGGAAAGAGGAGGGAGAGCGGAAGAGGCCAAACTGGAGCACAGGCTGGTGTGGAGGAGTCTGACAGAGGTCTCATCACTGAGTTCTTTTACATGATGGTTAGAATCCTTAGAGTGATGGCCTCCCTGTGGCTGTATCTGACCCCAGGTGTGCTGGGGAAGCCTGCACATGTCCCTCTGTCTAACCATTGGCCTGCACACTCTTTGTTGCCCAACTGCTGACACTGGTACTTCTCCACCTGAGGGCAGAACCCACTCTGCCTAAGCACAGGCAGGCAGGAGCTACCACAGTGCTTGGGAATTAAAAACCTGCTTTTCACTGGATGACAATGTGAGTTGGTACATAAATACCCCAGCTCCCTCACCCTCTAGGGATGTAACTCTGAGTGCATGCTGTCCATTGGCTTCCAGAGTTTCCTGTGGTGTTAAGGTCCAGGTATTCAACGTGGTAGCTTGCTTGAGAGTGCTCCCTTTGTTGGTTGAATTACCTCCCTGCCTATTTTTTCTACTTCCCTGCCCATGTTTCTTTCACCTCTAAAATAAACTACTTGCCTTGGAGTCCTTCTTTCAGTCAGCTTCTGGAGGAAGCTGAACAAGACACATCTTGCTGAAAGGATTCATGGCCATCTTGGAGAGTAGCAACATCCCTTAGGGGCAGAACCAGGAACCAAGGTTGCTAAAGAAAGGGCCAGAAAGATAAAAAGAGTTCCAACCCATAGCTAAGAAGTTCATTGCAAGTTGTAGATCAGAGCCTGCTGATTGACAGCAGATTGGTCCCAGAAGACAGAAGGCAGTTGATCCATTGTCTGGCAAAGAGTCAGGAGCCATAAGCCAGGCAAGATAAGGGGGAGGAGAGGCATGCAACCCTCTTAACAAAAAGGAAATGAAGCTCTGATGTAAAGGGGTAGGGCACTCAGGGACTGTTTACACATTTCATAGTAGAAAGGGTCTAGTTCCCAAGGATAAGCAGCTCAGGGCATACAGGGAAATGCCACTGGCTCCCCGTGGCTGAGGCCAGGAGTATTGGGGCAGGGAGAAATTCACTGCATGTTAGAGCCAAACACGATCTTGGGCAGCATTTAATCTACGCTGTCCTGCAGATGAGGATCTGAGGGTCAGAGAGGACCACTTTGTTAAAGAACCAGGACCAGAATTTGCTCCCAGTACTTTTTCACTACTCCATGCTATATTGGAAAATGATCAAGTTAGAATTTTGATTCTCAGACCTAACAGTTATTTTGAAAAAAGGACCTAGTCCTCTAAAAATGGAAAAATTTAGAATTAAGTCTCAATTTCCTCCTGAGTGCTGACACCCATGTAGAAAGGCAGACTACATGGTCTAAAGTCTACCTATTTTAGAAAGCGCATATAAAAACCTTCCATCAGCTAATGGGAATACTGCTGTGAGTTTTAATTACTATTCATTAAGGGCACAGATGTGGTCTATTAAATGAAATACTCTAAATGAATTTCATGATAGTTTTACCTGGTTAGAAAGAACTGACAACACTCAGAGCCCAACTATTTTGGTCAATACTGACATTGTATTATTATTGTTATCTATATTTCATATAATGTGTAATATATAATAATAACAAAAAAATGCTATATTATATGTCTGGTCTCTTTTTAAATTAAGGTAAAAAATATTTACTGTTGAATAAAAGGAACATACCTTCCTGATGAGTTCTAAGGCTTGTTTCAATGGTGAAGACTACACAGAATTACCTCCTTGGAGAACTCCAGAGGTAAAGATGTAGTATTCCTATCAGTTTCCCTCCTTCTCATAAATGACTGTAAATATTTAGGGAAACATTGTACCTCTGAAGCACCTTACTCTGATAAGCTCAAAATCCTTCTTGCATACTCTTAAAATATCTTACTAAGGCTAGCTCTACAGAAACAATGATGGTCTCAGTAAAGCTGGGTTAGAGTGAACAACTGTGGGTGAATTTGTACATAAACACATGCACACAGCCTGATATAATTCTTTGGAGTATTTAATATACTTTTCAATAATATTATACTTTGTTTTATTATCTGTATATTGTATCTTTAATAATATTGTTCTTCTTTCTCTAGGTGAACAGGATAAGCAACCCAAAACTGGATCCCCGGAAACAGAAGACTGATTTATTTCAAAACATTAAATATTGAAAATGGAAGGGACTGTTCAACCTTCTGTGTCTAAGGAGACTCAAAACAGAAGGAAAGGACTTGCACCAAGCCACCCAGATCACCCTGGGAAGCCAGGTCTTTTGAATTTTAGTCCAGGGCCCTTTCGCCAAGACCCACAGCATAGCTTCCTTGTCTTCAGGAAGGACAGTATGCCACTGGCTCCTTCATGGCCACTCTTCCTTAGTCCATAACACCTCTCCTAGACCAAACAAACTGGAATGTCACTTACATGGAAGTCCTCTTGTGTTTGGAGAAGAGGTGCAAGTTCCTCCATCCTTGTCGATACTACTCTGTGGAGATATTCAGGAGCAGAATGAAGCTTTGCCATATGGAAAGCTGAAATATTTTTAAAATCATTGTGATAAAATGCAAATGAAAGCATTTTGCAAATTGTCCTTGACTTTTGTCATGACCTCCACTGGGTAGGATCTGAATGCCAAGTTATATCTTTTCAACCGATGGAGAAATGACCTGATTCCATGCCCAGGAAGCAGGTCAACCACTTCATCTCATTCTCAGAGGGTATTCTAGGTGCAGGACAGGCAGATGAAAAAGCACTGTAGGCTGGTCAGTGTTGTTCAGCAAAATAATGTGATGGATGAACATCTTTCTTCTTCCACAAGGAGTGTCCTACAGGGTGACCTTCAACACACAGCGGAGGCAACACCCAGAATGGCCTGAACTCAGGGCCCTGGGAAGACCCTCTTATCTCCTTATACCCACAAACCTCTTGGCTGCCACCTAAAAGGCCATCATTTATATCTCCTTTATCCCAGTTTTAGATCCCTATTAATGCACAAGTACCTTTAGTAAGAATGACCTAAGATTTTATCAGTCATTTTCTCCCTTAAGCTAAATGAAGTCTTGGAGCATAAATTTTGATAGAAAAGGAAAAAGAAAGCAAATACTGGAGGACTCTGGGTGCTTCCAGCAGATAAGGGGAAGGAAATACCACGCAGGGAGGGGAGATGGTCAGCTAGATGCCGTGCCAGGGCTGGCTAATGAAAGCAGTACTTGCGGAGTCTTTATAGCATGCCGGGAGCTGTTCTAAGTGTTCTCCAAGCTTAATTCATGTAATCCTCCATCTTATGAAGTAGATGCTATTGTAATTATCCCCATTAGAGATTAGGATATAGAGGTAGAGAGGTTAAGTAACTTGCCCAAGTTTATACAGCTGATAAATTGCAGATTTCAAATCCAGGCATTCTGGCTCTGGGGTCTGAGCCCTGAACCACTATAGTGACAATTTTGTCATTGTGATGGCTTGTTTTTCTCACTATTGAAATGGCTCTAATAAGACTCTTCCCTGACCCCATCTGTCTGATGGATGAGTTTGGTATTTAACAGCCCAAAAGCTGTGCTGTCTGGACGTCCGCTCCAGTATACTGTTTGCCCAATGGGTCTTTTTTGGGAACCTTCCTGGGAGAAGCACTGAGGTTTTGGTAGCCCCTTTGAAAATGGATTTCTCAACAAAGAGCTTAGGATGTGAAAGATAGGCAGGGTGTTGGTTAGACATGGAGGGCTACCTATTTATAATAGATGCTGGGAAAGGCTGGGCCAGTTCTGCTGATGTGTACTCAGTCCCAGAATCATAACAAGATTTTTGTCTCTGTGGATGAATAAGCATTTCCCCGGTTCTGAGGGAATGAGGTAATGGCCTTTAGGCTAGAAGCACATTAATAATACAGACTCGGGAATGGGCAGTGCCACCACCTTGGCGTCCTTCTCCACATACAAACAGAAGACTGGGGATTCTGGGCCGTCCAAGGTAGCACTTTTTGCAAATATCAAACATAAATAATTTAAGAAGCAGTGTTTAAAAATGGGAAGTACAAAAATCCCAGGTGAATTTGTTGCTTACCTGTCTGTCCAAGTGCTTGTGTCCCTCCTGTATCTCCACGGGTATGAGGCAGGCAGCGATTCTTTTAGATACTTCTGTTTTTTTGCCACTATTTTGAAGAGGGTCAAATAATAAAAAAATGGGTTTCAAAAGATTTTCTTAAATTGCCTACTTTAATGAAAAGATAAAAACCAAAATGTCCGTGAATTTAGGAAGAAAAGTCATCACTCTATTTTGCACAGAATTTACTTATACCCCTCTTGGACCTCCACCAAAGTAGAAAAAAGTCCAGTACAATATATAGCAGAATTAATCAATTGTCACACAAATCATTTATTTTTATAGTGGTGATAGTTATTAAACCTCTTGAACACAGCCTCACACAAAAAACTCTTTTTATATTTAAATGTATTATATAGAATTGGGAGACCTTTCAATTTCACTAACAATCTCAAGTTGGAAATTAGTGACAACCTTCCATAGATCCAGTCATAGCTGGGACATACAGTTGGTTAATCAAATTAGAATCGTGAGCTCTGCCTTCACATTCACCAGTTCATTAAGTTAGATCTGCCTGGGAGCCATGATGGCCAGGGCATGTCAAGATTACCTGATAAGCCATTTAAACCCAATGTGTTATGCATGAGTTTATACGATTAATTGGCTATTCAATATTTAAAATGAGTAAGCCAAAAGACATATAAATCATACCATACCTGCTAAAATACCTTGTGTAACAGAGGCTTTCCTGCATGAAATATATCCAACAACATCATGTTTCATCCATGCAAATGTAGCAAGAAAATATATTATTTTGGTGAGGCCAAAACAGTGTGTCAGATTAGATTTCCACAAATGAACAAAGTTTTTGGTCATCTTACCTCCAATGTGGTTGAGAAACAGGATCCACCCAAAGCCTTAAATCATGAGATGATAACAGAAATAGGGTCACGTCATGAAATCTATCAGACATATCCCTCTGCCAAGTAAATAAAACCCAAAAAGGACAGTGGAACCCAACAAACAGCATGAGAAGAGGGGGAAGACAAGATGGCAGGAATGTTTTTCCCCCCAAACTCCTCAATGTCAAGGGAAAACAAACTGTGGGCTGCCAAAGCAAAATCTGACAAAGCTGAGCACTGTCCCTGCAGACATGGCGGCTCCGTTGCACTGTTTGTTTGGGCCACTGTGCCTTTTATTAGACCTTTGAAGAGTTCCCTAACGATGGGTCATGGAGCGGTCAGCTGCTCATCTTTGCTGTTGTTCCACGTGTTCTACCCTGGCCACTCTGGGAAGAAGGGAACGGTTTCTTTAAGGAATTGGGCTATTTATAAAATAAATATAAAATCTAATATCCATTATGCACAAATGATAGTGTCAGAGAGCTCCAGCGGCTGTATATTTGCTGAACATCAGCCTCCTGTGAGTATAAATTGCCCCGTACCGAGGAGAAATACAATACAGTTCACCAGAGACTTGGCTGCAAGGTGTAGCCGCTTGTCTGTGGGCAAGTAATGACTTGCGTTTTCAGCTGCTTCTTGGTAAGAGCCTTAGTAATTGGAATCAGTTATTCAAAACATCGCTAAATGTGATTTAAATGGCAAGGATTTAATAACAGAGAAAGAAGCCATTAAAGGGGTTCAAGCAGGGGAGAAGGGAATTCCGTTTTTTAGAGCAGAGGGAGAAAAATAAAGCAATTACTTGATGTAAAGGCCAGAAACAGGACTCCTGCTGTCAGGGAGAAATCAAATCTGTCAGCAATTAGTGGGATCTTAGGAGGTAAAGAACTCTCCAGTGTTGAGCAGTGAATAAGGGGTTAGCAATTATATGAACTGATAAAAGTGTTCTGGTTTCCAAACAGCAGGTTAACAAGCCTTACTTTTTTCATAACTTGATGCAGATGTGATGGTCACACTTGAGGATATTTTTCAGTGGTTCACCAGGAAAGTTCCTTAATAAGCGCATTGTGCGGCTTCTTTCCATCTCAAACTGTGCCCGTGCTACCCAGCCCAAAATGATGTGCCTGAGAGCATTTCGATAGCAAGGTTCTTCTTTAATTAAAAAATAGAATAATAATTTCCCTGAACATGCAATTTAAAAAAAAATGGGAAATTTATATCTCCATGTCCACTCTTCCCATGGGGTTGGTAGTTACTGGTACGTTCAGCACGAAAGGAACATCACATGGTTTAAAGTAGGAAAGCTTTTTATCAAATAAATGACCTTTATTATGATATGCTCCTTGTTATTGTCTTAGGAATTAAAAAAATCTATTACATATATTTATATACATATGTGGCTCGCAGATGACTCCTATAGGCGCTCTTTAAAAATTATTTTGTGTTGATGGATGTGAGGTGTGAAACTCAGTCTGACATGTGAACTCATATCAGAAAGAAAAAATCAATTTTTCCGTCACAAAAACAGTTACAGCCTTTCAATTCGAGGAGCTACTCTCTGTGCTGAGAGAACACTCAGATATCAATAAAAGATGAGTATTTGAATAAGATCATTTGAAAAGACTCCCCTAGAATCAGTCCTCTTTGACTAACTATGAGGGTGACCTGCTTATGTTGTCACTGACATGTATTCTGTTTTAAAGACATAAGCAATTACACCTGAGCAACAATACTGCAAAGAAATCTATCATCCAGCACATGCTACTGATTTGTCAATTGACAAGACACAATTAAGGATTTTTTTCCTTTATTTTTTTTTCCTTAAAAAATTCAGTCAATATATTGGGGGATTAAAGACTTCCTGCTTTCACTTTAAGTACCGTATAAGCTAACTATTAAAAAATTTTTAAATTTCCAATCAATGTACCTCAGGCGATTTTTCCATTTTGAACAAAACTCCTCTGACCAGAAAAATCTTACCCCTCCTTCCTGGTGGATCTGCTGTGGGTTGGCAGGGCTCCCATTGCCGAAATAACTAAGCACCCTCAAAGGCCAATGATCATGAAACATCTGCAAACCCCACAGTAATTCGGAAATGTAGGATTGCCAGAATGTAGTTCTAAGGGCAGCTTTTAACCCAGCTCTAAGTTTAACATAAGCTCTGTTATTTTTTCTTTTTTGCAACGTGACTTTCAGTTTTATATTATTATTATATTTTATATGTAATAACATATATTAAGATAATATATGTTGGCTCAATTTTCTTAAATATTATAAGCGTTGTATGCACATTTGCAAATAGCATCTAGCAGACTTTCTTAGGCTGGGTTGAGGTGAGGGCATGATATGGAATTAGGAGAACATCAGCTCGAGCAGCTACAGTTCTGTTCAGAGAACTAGACATGTGCCCTTTCCATTGTGGTGTCAAATACCTAAAGTGCACACACCATGTAGATTTGCTAAGATCCCACACCCCAACATGGGATTTATTACAAACTACTTCCTGAGCACTAATATGTGCAAGACACTGTGCAAGTGCTGTGTATTCATTTGTGCTTATGTTTCAATTGCTAAGAAGCTACACAAATTTTTAATACTGACATAATTTTCAAATTAACACATGTGTATATTCACATAGACATATTTAGATTTAGAGGACAGCAATTTTTGGACTTCTTGAGTTAATTTCTGATTTTTCTTACCACCTCCCATTGTCCAATTACAAAAGTCACTTAACCCCAAAAGACACTGAAAGCAACTGAGTTAAGGGAGTAGTAAAGATGAAAAATGCCAGAGAAAAGCATCCAGTACAGGGAGATGTTTCCATGGAAGAGTTCTGCTGTTTCTGTCTGTTTCTGTCCACAGTGTATGGCTGTGGCTTTTCTGTAAAGTGATTGTACTGAAATTCTTACCAGCCAATCAGATCCTCACTTTTGTGCCAGGTTGGTAGGATGCTGGGCTCTGGTCTCATCACAGTGAGGATGGACTGGCATTAAACTGGGTTTTAGTAAGTGAACTGATGGATTTTCACATGACCTAACCCCATCTCTGCCACTGGAAGGGGGTGCTTCCTTTAACAGAAAGGTTTTCAGTTTCCTCATCTGGAAGTAGCAATAATAATAGTTATTGGAATGTCCTCAGAGTTTTCTATATTCTCTGGAAGTTATAAATGATAATATAACCTTGCTTTAAAAAAATGAAAATTGGAGTACATAACTTCTTAAAAGTAGGGAAAGCAAATATGATGCTCTTTACTGGATGTAGGATTATCCAGGAATACCCTACAGGCTTTACTTATCTAGCGGTTGGCACTAACTCTAGTCCCTCATTCAGAACAGGCACAAAGTGATCTGAGCAATGATATATCTGGCTTGTCCCAGTAGAACGTGGTTGTGAGACAAACATATTTTTAAAAAGTGCATCACATAACATCACTGGGAAAGCTTATGGTCTTTAAGTTAACCATACAAGGGACTCAATATTGTCCAGAGCAGTTTGTAAAAAGCCCAAGTTTACATGATTCATCAAGTTCAGAATTGTTGTGATAATGTCTCTGCCAAGAAAGTCATGAAAGAAAGTCAAGAAAGTACTCAATGACCACTGCTCTGGTGGAGTCCTCCCTGCTCACACCCTTCTGGAAGCTGCATCCTCTGGCCAGGAGAGGGTGAAGCAATTCGGGCAACTGCTCTGACCCCAGGCAGCTTTCAGAGGAGGGGAGTTAGATTCTAAACCTTCTTCTGCCTGTGTTTATATACAGCTGATGAAGATTCTTTCATGACACACTGTAGCCGAAGGCCTTTGGATGGGGTGGAGAGCCAGTCCTGCCCTGTCTTGGTGACTGTTCCATGTGGCTGTTGTGAAATCCAGGACAACCCCGATGGAGAGACTATGGGAGGTGTCATCTTCTCTCATACCGAACTGGGGACCTTTGGCAGGAGCAGTTCTGCCTTCATGAATCGTCTATCGGTGAGTGTCAGGCAGGAGTCGAGACCTTTGCCAAATTATAAATCTGAAATGTCCCCACTTGGATGCTGTGTGTGAATTTTGATATGTCTGACTGACAATTCTTTAAAAAGTGAATTCCAGCAGTTTGTTGGCACGACAGCCTTACTGGGCAGAACCGGGGAAAACTGGGTGAACTATAGTGTTTTGGAGGTTTGGGGTAGAGATAGGCCTTGGTATCAAATGACTAGCCAAGTCACTTCCACCAGGTTTGTGGAGGAGGGGGCCCTTGCCTTCCACACTCATTTCATATCCTGTGTTGGGCACCATAGCAATTAGGACATTCCTTCCGTTAAATGATACGATTGAACTCTGTCTTCTAATTTTGTGATTTTGATCTACTTGAATTACTGATTAATCAGCCTTCCAGATAGGCACTCACCCACCTGCTTAGAGGCACATAGTAAAGAATGTTGGTGCTGCCAGGCTATACGTGGTTGTGCCTGTTGTTCTGGTTGGGACTGCAGGCCAGGACAGCGAAGTGGACCAACCTGGGCCACTTCCTTACCGAGTGAACTATTTCTTATCTTCACAGTAGCCATGTTGCACAGAGGGCTTTGCTTCCTTGATGCAACCTTAACCTTCACTGGCATGGGTGCATCTGCAACCCAGTGAGGTGTGTGTATTGAGGTGGCTGTGCTTCTATGAGGGGAGCTCAGCTATGTCAAACTCTAAATGACAACCCAGAAAGAAATATTCAACAGGCATCTGTATCATGAACTTTCCCCCATTTTAAGAAAACATGATATCTTCAGCATAGGAATTTTTTAGTAGTATTCTTCATGGATTTTATTTTTAAAATCTTCCGATGGAACAAATCTTAACTATTGTGTTGGATGGCCATGTGTAATTTTGCTTATTTTCACCTAAAGCAAATGTTGATATGTATACGTGGGGATGGCAAGATCTGTGAGATTAAACCAAAAGAGAATTAAATGTCATTGGTTTCAGCCATTCTTTCAATATGAAACCCAGATTTTTAGCTTGTCTTCTTTCCTTTAGGTTGAATTCTTCTTAGTGTGGTCCTTATTCTGTGTTTTTAATAGTAACAATATTCACGTACAGCCTAGTGATCCCTCAGTATCCACAGAAATGACTACCTAAAAAACAAATCATCAGAGCTACCATTTTCTGTAATCAATAGTGGAATCTCTGAAAAATAAATGAGAAAACTTTGATACAAATCATTGTCATTCTATGAGCACAAAACCTTGTTGTTACAATATCAAGTAGCAGTCAAGTAACTAATTTAGTACTAAAGACTACAGAAGCTAATCTGCTTTCCATGTCTCTAACTACTTCTGTAATTCAGGAAGAAATGAGACATTTTAAAAATGGACTCTCAGGGTTTCATAATTATGTTGCTATTTTGACTTATTGGAGTTTTCTTCTAGAATAGGGATATTCTGCAATTCCATATAACTCTCATACCCAGAGTCTACCACTCTTTCAGCCTTTTGCACTTTACCTTCCTCCCTCTGAGGAATCTCGCATTGTACAAAACTGAGTAGGTGGAATGCATATTGCTCTGAATAATATTCAGGCCAAAGGAGCCAACAAAACACAATCCAACAAAACAAAATTCACATAATGGAAGCTGGGTATGGTTTGTTAATAATAGCCTTTAAAAAATGTGTTCAGAAACAGATAATTTTTTATTAGAGGAAGTAAAATGGAAATATTTCTTATCTGTCATGAACCAGTTTCTATTTAGTAAGCAAGTTTTTTAAAGGGCATTTTCAAAAAGTAGAAATGCAAATTAGAGGCATTGGTCATTATACAGAAAATAAAAGAACTGTCAAAGAAAAATCAAATGGAATGCCATGGTACTGTGGACTAGACAGAGATGGAGTCTCACTATAATGTCATCTATGGAATTAGGTCATGAGTCCCTGTAATTATTGAAACCCTTGTAAGGAGAAAGCTCTAAACTGCCTTAAATAGGAACAAAGACAATTCTGCCTTATCTGAATTTCATCCTTTGAGTAGTGATAGTGCCAAGAACCAGGGTAATTGTAAGTTGGTGAATGTGTTAAGCACAAAAGTCTGGGTGGCAGCAGGTGGTGGCTACATCCTTGATGTGGTATTCTGTCCTTTCATATGGGTAGAAAGTTCAAAAAATAGTTATACTTTTGCTATCTTATAATAATGTGATGTCTTCTATTATGAAAATTAAATTCATCATTAACCTGTAAATAATTCAAAATTATCTTGATTTTTTATCTTTCCTGCATTTGTGATAAGGAATCTCTGCTGGTCTGTCTAGTCTCTGGCCCTATCTCAAATACTTTTAATCGTGGGTATTGGTTTGTGAAGTAATTCAATGGTGTTAGGAATATGGACTGTGGCCATGAAACGGAGCAAGATTAGTTGTTCCTTTTTAGAGTTCAGCCTACAGTTATTATTGTCTTTGACTTTTAGCACCTGGTTCCAACCAGTTGACCCAATCACACCATAACTACAGTTAGAGACTTTCAGAGTCATTTTGAGACTTTGTGTTCCATGTAAAATTTGCTACGGCATAATGATCAGTAAAATCGAAATCAGGATACCCGGGGTCTGGAATGGGTTCTGCTACCCTCCTATTCCCACAGAGCAATCCATTCTCTACACTGCAGTTTTCCTATTTGCAGAATGGGTATAATAATACCTGCCAGATCTACTTTACAGCTTTGCCATGATACACAATAATTGAGGTAATAGGCATTATTAACATAAAAATTATGAGATAATGTTTTTCATATAACTAAGAATTTAGTCAATGTAATGACAACTGTATGTCTAACAGAAATTTCATTTAATAAAGTTTTATAATGTACTATTCTCCTCCTTATTTAGTATTAATGTGAAAGATTTAGTGTTCTTGCATCCTGAGAGCTTCCCCAAAGGGACATGAACTTACTCAATTGTCATCCATCTCTAATTCTTTCTCTACATCTAGTCTTCATCAAATTTTTTAGGTTGTTACACACAACGTGCTTTGGAGGTCCATTGCCCCTTCACATTTGGCCCATCTCCATCGGTGATCGCCATGCTGAAGTGTGGTCTTTGTGCTGCTCTCATTGTTATTCACGGGTGCCAGAGTCACTTGAATACTTGAGCAGGGGAAGCAGTGGTCTCCGGCGTCAAGTCAGTTTCAGCTCTTGAGATCTGAAAGGCAGCCACTTGGAGTTCATTACACATTTCTACTCAACACTCCTGCCTTAACATTGTATTGCACAAGAATTCTAAATTCATTTTGGCTGCGTTACAAGGCCTGTTTTCTGCCTGGATGCCCAGGTCTCTCTTTCTTTCCATTGTCTCTGGTTGGTGTCCAGGAATAAAGGATACTTAACATTTAAAAAGGCAGAATTGTTTGCAATGAAAATACTTCCCACTAACTGGCACTCTCTGAGAACTTTAAAGACCCAAATGAGGACAGTCACTTCCTTTGGAAGTGTATTTATTTTCATGCATCTTTTCTGAAAAACAAAGATATCTTTTTGTGTTTTGCTCTTCATAGTTTATGCTTGCAGTCCATAAGAACATTAAGAAAAAGAGAGACTTTCTTAATGCAAAAGACCTTTTACTGAGTAGGAGTTTTGATGCTGATATACCTGGCAGACTCTCTTTTATGTATGAGAACAGAAACCTCATTTTCAAACTCCTCATGACCTATTGAGCCTTCACACTGGAACACGACGAGTTAAACTATGCTAACGTACGAATGTTTTAAAATATGTCTTGGCATTTTTTGCTGATAAAGGAAATCGACCAGGAATTAATTCACTTCTATTCTGTTTATTAGGCAGCAGTGAGCGACAGTGTTGTAAGGTTTAATAAACCTTGGATGCCTTAGCTTTTCTGTTTTAAGTGTAGCATATCTAGAGAGTATTCTTTTAGCAGTACGCTATTTATATATGTCTGTCAGCCTCAGAAAAAGAAAAGCTATTTAACTGCTTTTTTTTTGATAGGCTGAACAGCAGCCATGGGTTTAGGAAGGTAAGAGGGAATGAGCTGAGTGTGTGTATGAGTGTATGTGTGTGTGTGCATCTGTGTGTGTGTGTGCACGTGCATTGTTTTCCACAGAGAGAGTCTAATCCCTTGGCTTAGATCCACCTTAGTATTGGCCTCAGTGCTTTTCTCTCTCCTTTACTCTAAATCATTATTAAGTTTATTACTTCTTTTTTCTTTTGCCGGAGAAGATTAATGGCTTTCCCTGGGCAGAGGGAACTCTGCAGAGTGCAGTGGCTCTATAAATAGCACCTGCTGCTAATTCTCCAGTGCCCGGTATCTCCCCAACACATCTTGGGTCTTTAAACAATTTGTTCAGAAGAAGAAAGCTAAGGGTCACTGTGCACTTTGGTGTTATTCAAAATGTGTTTTACGGATAGTGGGTTTTTCTCCAGGAAGTTTGGCCTGGTGGGGCCTTTCGAGAAACTGGCTGTCCCAGCACCTCCCTGGGCAGGCATGCCTCACTAACCAGGCTTGTAAGGATATCACAGAACCTGTTGGACCTGTGGGGGTGGTGCCATGTGAATAGCTTTTGCCATTAACTACCCCCCCACCCCTTTTCTAATTTCTTCTCTCCTCGGTAGGTTTCAGGCTCAGCTGAGCTCTGTGTTCCAATGGCCTGGGGGAGATGTGACTTCATGGAGTTATAAAGCACAAAAAGGGAAAATGCTGGGAAAGTTGAAATGCTAAGGTTCAGTGACTTGTAGTTTCAGAAAGTGAGTGCTTCCGGGCAATGCCGATGGCAGGAAGGACCCGTGGTCGGCCTTTTAGAACCATCTTCATCTTTAGGGGTGGTCGTAGGAACAAGAGAGCGCCTGACCTCTATGGCACGTGGCAAGTGTTCAATAAATCTTTGTCGAGTGGATGAATGGAAGAAAGCGGCGATATTTCTCTTATCATAAATATGCTCATCTGATGTGCTGAAGTCAGTGCAATCGTAAGCAAAGTCATATTGCTTAAAGGGGCCATGCAGGCTGCTCAGGTAAAGGAAAAGAGGCATTGGGCTCTCCTTCCATGCTATTCAGTTATTGTCCTTTCCTGGGTAGGCCAGATCACTAGCAAAAAAGGGCCTCTTGTATTTTGCTAGATACCCTGATGAAATCGCTGAACTGTACACTCTGTGTTAAACTCAGAATTCTCTTCTAAATACCTTCCATTGCTATTCGACGTGACGTGTGACCTTGAGAGCAATGAATTCTTTCTTCATATGCGTGATCAGTGAGACCAATGAAGATCCAAGAATGCTTCTCAGACCTTGAACTTGAAACACTGGGAAGTCTTGACTTTGTGCATTGCCAACTTACTATGTGGATTCCGATTTGAAGTTCCCATTCTCTTAGAATAGGACTCCCATCACAGCTCCATCTCACCTTTAGATCTAGGATTTTATTTACCCTTGTTGTATGTGCAATACACTTTCTCAGTCTGTTATTTTACTGGTATCATATAATTACACAACAGCATCTTACAGCTGAGAGCTACCGCAGAGATAATTTAGAATGATCATTGCCTGTTGTGAAGAAACTGAGGCCTGAGGAGATGAAGCTCCTTGCTTAAGGTCACTTTGCTCATCAAGAAAAGAGTTGAACTAGAACTCGGGCTTCCTGTCTGCCTAGGTACTATTCTTCCCACTATAACACGCTGTCCTTAAAACGCACGTCAGCACTATTTGTTGGTTTCCAC
This sequence comes from Daubentonia madagascariensis, assembly GCA_023783475.1. Classification (NCBI taxonomy): domain Eukaryota; kingdom Metazoa; phylum Chordata; class Mammalia; order Primates; family Daubentoniidae; genus Daubentonia; species Daubentonia madagascariensis. The sequence goes on from JAKFHU010002573.1 coordinate 24,323,619, forward strand.
TATGATAATGTGAATTCCTTAAACCAATGATTTTAAAACGTAAAAAACAATGATCCATCAATATACGTTATCATAGGTACAGATAAGAAACAGAACTGCTTTGTTGAATGAAGTAGAGGTGAGAATAGGAGACCTGAAATCCAGCTTATTAGCATCCACCCCATCTTCTGCCTCTACCCTGGGCAGTCCCTGGGGTCAATCCAAGGAACCCAGGAGATCAGGAAATCAGTTTGCAGTCTCACTACTTTTGCACAAGGAAAACCATTTTATATATATCTACATAAAGGAAGAGTTTTCAATCAAATGTGCTTAAGGGGCTTGGCTTCCTCCACCTTTAAAATTACAAGCCAAGGACTCTTAGAACAATATTATCTCCAGGTAGCACAAAGCTTGGCACATCTTGGCTGTTTCATACATTTTGTTGAATGAATAAATTAATTAGTGGTAGCAATGCAATTCCTAGAAACACTTAACTACTTATTGTCAATTTTTCTGTCCCTGTTCTATGTTACTAAAATACATCATATATACTGTTACTAACACACTCTCTTCTTTCTTATTGGCTCCATGTTTACCTGTTTCCCCTTCTGGATTGTGAGGTTCTCGAGAACAGTGTTCTGAACTCACAGTACCCAGGACACACTGGGCACACAGGAAGTATAAGTAAATGTTAACTGTGAAATGAAGAATGACTGGAAGTCTTCAAACCTTTGGTGTTAAGGCAGGATTTCTCAACCTTGCCACTATTGACATGTAGGGCTGGATGATTCATTGTTGTGGGGGCTGTCCTGTGCATTGTAGGATGTTTAACATCTTCTCTGGCCTCTACCCACCACATGCCGAATGTACCCCCTCAAACATGACAACCATAAAGATCTCCAGACATTACCAAATGTTCCCGGGTGGACAAAATTGTCCCGTTGACAACCACAGTGCCAAAGGAAGTCTTGTTTTCTTTATTCTGAGCTTTTGCTTCACATGGACTCACTCTGAAATGGGGCTATTCTAAAGTGCAAAATGTTTCAATATGTACAAATAGGCAATTGCATTGCTTGAATCTAGGAATCTAATAACTAATACTATCAGCTATTAATTCATTTCATCCTCCTTATCTTTTATTTTGATGGAATTTTAGTGTCGAACACAATGTTTGCTAGTTTGGAAAGATTGTGTTCATTGCATCAAGGAACATATGCCATTATTCTCCTGAGCCATTGGCCTGAGGCTGACCTGATGCCACAGTTATAGGATACAGGACAAGCATGGCAGCTTCACACATTCTGTCTTCAAGAAGCCAGACTGTACAGATGAGGAAGAAAATAAAAAAACAAAAACAAAAACAAAAACAACAAAAAAGAAGAAGCTGGACTGGCAAATCAGCTGTTTTTTCCATGATTCCCCCGTCTTGGATGGTTTGGTGGAATGTCCTTATGATTTTAAACAACTGCCCAGCCCAATTCTCATGACTGCAAAGCATCGAGATTTAATGCCTCTACTCCATCCTAGGTGTCACATGATAGCTTTTTTTTTTGTCATGACATCTTTTGTTCAAGAGGAATAAAACGCCGTAAGAGTATTCGTCCTCACTAATGGAACCGAGGCCCTCTATTTCAAATGTAAAGAGTTTAAAGAAACATCTAAGAAAATGGTCCCATTTCTCTTTCCCAGAAACACATAAGCAACATGCAGAAATACAAAACACAGTTCTCCAGAATAGGCGTCCTCAACTTCTCACCCTTCTCATCCTCAACCTTAATGCATCCTCAACTTCATATTGGTGATTTCCCAACTTTTAGGTCTTAACAATTTGTAGCCTGGATGTTCCCAAGTCCTATAAGCTTCTGAGAACATTCATTTTGTTAATAGCCAAAGGAAATAGCTCAACACTTCCCCCATAATGCAGGCTCTTGGAAGTCAAGCATTCCTATCCCAATATTTCTAGGGGTTTGCTCATTCATGCATTCATTCAACAAACATTTATTGAGCATACTATATAACTACAATGCACTTGGATTTCCATCCAGATTACTGCTCCTCTTGAATTCCCGTCTTGCTTCTTCTGGTTTTTGTCTTCTTCCTATCTACTTGACCTCATGTATGGTCACTATCTCTTCTTTATTCTTCAAAGCACCACAAATTCAAGGCTGATGCATGAAATAGACATTTACAGGAAGTTGATACTATTAGGCAGATGACAATCCCGTGCACAAGAAGCAGCTTAAAATTAGATAGTAGTCATCACTTTTTCTTAAAAGTCCTTTTGCTGTCCCTGTCCCTTGAAATGTCTCACTGGTTGTCCTCCTCCTTGGGATCTGGTTGGCAGTTTGCCATGTTGCCAGAATATTCCCTGTCCTCTCTTCCCAGATCAGAAGAATCACCTGTCCAGAGCTTCCTTCCTTTCTAGCTGCTGAGGAACCTCTCCTTGCTATTGTTGTTTAAACTTTATTATGTAATGTAATTTGGGTCTTTCGTATCAACCATCTCCTTCCAAACTTCTAACTACCAAAGAAAGCCTATAAAACTGTTTTCCTATGCAAAAGATTCTATGCCCTTAGCAAAACAAAATATTAACAGAAGCTTTGTAATTTTGCTGTCCAACCCATTTGCTCCAGTGCGTACTCTTAGGCAGAGTTCTTGGCCAGTCCATCAACATCTGTGGATAGAAGGAAGGCAGTCAGCAATTTACCTCTTCCTTATCCAGAGTAAAGGCCCTGGGGTAACTTTAAAAAAATTTCATTATGTCACTACCTGAGCACACTTATTTCTCCCTGTATCTCTGTCCCCAAATACAATCAAGCTCCTAATTTTTATTAGTACCAATTATGAAAAGGAAATAGGTGGAGCAGTACCTCAAGTCAACTACGTTTGTCTTTTTGAGTAACTTCAACATAGGTTTTTATGATAGTGGTAGTTATAATGAATGGGTCATTATAACTGAGAGAATCAAATGAGATTCTTTGATTTATTCATTCTATTTCTGTTCAAGGACTATGGGAAAGTGTGGATTAGCTCCAACTTGGGGATGTAGTTCTATCAGAAAAAAATAGCTAAAGCTATTGTATTGAACATTTGGGCTGTCCTCCATAAAACTCAAACTATGAAAAGAACATGTTTTCCTCTAAGATAATTCTGAACTCCTTGCCAGGGTTTACAGTAAACAGCAATGCAGACTGATTTCTTTTTGAGTGTAAAATGAAAGGATGTCAGAGTTGGAGAGCTATATCAGGGTATTTTAGACCTAACATTTGGATGAGTTGAGTTTTCAGTGCAAAGAGCTAATAGGAGCCTTCACTGTGGTATGTACAAAGGTAAGAGTGTGAGTATATTTATATGCTTCTGTGTATGTAGGAAATGAATATAGAAATGAAACAAATGAACTGTGAAACAAATCTTTCTAGCTGTCAACAATGAGCACTGAGTAATACAAATAAATTAAAAACATAAAATAAATCACAACATAAATGCTGAGGATAGATGCATTTCTCTATTCAGATGCAAATATTTGTGTGATGCTTCTTTTCACAAAGCAAATTTGCTACCAATTTCTTATTTTCATAAATGGACATTTATTGAATACTTACTACATGCCAGATACTCATTAAACCTAATCCTCAGCACCACTTTAGTCTTCACAGCAATCCTATGAAGTGGTCTTTCTTATCTTCATTTAATGATGAAGAAATCGAGGCTCAGGAAGAAGTAACTTGTCTCCAGTCTTACCAAGTAGTGACAGACAGGATTCAAACCCAGCTATGTGTGACCTCAAAGCCATTTTCTTTACTACTTCATATTGCTTCCCTTGAAATGAATTCAATTAATTATTTCCAATTTTGTTCTGTTTTGATTTTCTTACCTTATTTTTGAAAATCATACCATATTTATTTTTTACTATGATGAGTTATACAGTGGTCTTTAACCTAAGATTCCCATCTGATCCTGTGGGTATTTTTAGTAAATATATTGTGACTCTTACCATATTCCATTGCAGACAAAAGCAGAAACAATGACGTCCATGAAAGTCACATGCCCCAAATTTTGTTACAACTGTTCTTTCCTTAAATGGAACATCTAGGTACATTTAGAACCCTTACTTATTTGGTCAAATAGCTCTTTGCTCTCAATATAATTTTAAAATTGGCACTTGTAAGTCCCAGTATAAATCTTTGAACATGCTAAGTGTTCAATGAGGTTTTGTTGAAATAAATAAGCATATTGCAATTTTTTTGAAGAGTTAATACGGCCCGAGAGTCCTTAAGACCTGTGTAGTTTGAAAATACTTTCAGTTCCAAAAATAGCCAGCCAAATTTTTATGATTTGGTAAAAAATAGTATGTTAAAACAAATTTCCAAGTATTTTCCCAAATCTGGCCTTGTATTTTTTGTCTTTTTCAGATAAACACATACAACTTGTTTGAAAGGTACTTACCCTTTCTCCTCATAACCCAACATAAGGACAATAATCATAACACCAGTGCTGATCAAGGGCCTCCCACATGCAGGCCCCTGTGCTTGGTGCATTATGCAATATTTGGGTCTTGTGGTAATCCACCACGATGGATATTTTCTCCATCTGCAGAAGGTGTTATTCACTTTACCGGAGATCTACCATCGAAGTGGAAGAACTGTAATTCAAGCCTAAGCTGGTTTAGTTCCAGAGCCCTCCATGCTTTTTTCCTATAAAAACAATAAGCTCTCCTTCTTTGGGCAAATTTATTCTGTGGAATTTGTTCACATCACTCTTACGTACCACAGTGTGGGGTATCTTGTCATTTTCATCTTACCCCTCACGGGTGATGGAGGGATGGTAACAAAGGAAACGGCATCAACCTTGCTCTGTCTTAAATGGCATCCCTTTTGAAGGGTCACCCTGTTACCCATATAAACACAATGCAGGAATTAATTTTTTTTTAACTAAACACACACATATATGCTATTTCTTCTGGGCTTACTGCATGATGTGACATTCAAGTTCCCTGGACTGGATGCCTGGAGTCCTCCCTCCAGTTCCAGCTCTTCCATTGCATGACCACTGTGCCCCACCTACAGTGGTCTTTAGAATAACATTAATATCTTCTAAAAATGAGAGGGTAAAGTGAGTTTTACCTAGTGTAATGGGCTGAATGGTGACCCCCAAAAAAGATATGTCTACATCCTAATGCCTAGAACCTGCAAATGTTACCTTACGTGGCAAAAGAGTGAATATTACCATGTATGGCAAAAAAGAAAAAATGTAATTAAGTTAAGGATCTTGAGAGGAGGAATGTATCCTGAATTATCTAGGTAGACCCTAAATGCAATCAAATGTATCCTTATAACCGAGAGGCAGAGGGAGTTTTAAGACAGAAGAGGGGGAGGTAATGTGGCCATGGAGGCAGAGATTGGAGCAATGTGGCCACAAGCCAAGGAATACCTGGAACCACCAGAAGCTGGAAGAGGCAAGAAACAGATTTTCTCTTAAAGCCTACAGAGGGAGTTTGGCCCAGCCAACATCTGGATTTCAGACTTTTGGCCTTTAGAACTGTAAGAGAATAAAATTCTGTTGTTTTAAGCCACCTAGTTTATAATAATTTATTATAGCAGCCACAGGAAGCTAATATACCTGGTATGTCACAAAATGCTTTTTCTGCTGGATTTTCCTATCACACCGTAGGGGAACATTTGTAGAGGAACGTGCTGGCTGGACTCGGAGGCTTGGCTATTAATTAAGCAAACTCAACTCAACATCCATCCTCACGTAGCTCTCAGACACCGGGACATGAAATACATCTAAACTCTTTTCTGAGAAGATATCTGGGCTCTTGTCTGGGTTCCACGTGCTGTGACTAGGTTTAGACGTGTGTGGGAGACCAGTCCTTGACTGGAAAGTACAGAGCAAAGCGGGGTGAAAACAGTGTCCCTGGCACCCTCTTACAAGGAAAAAAAGGACTTCCCTGACTGCCAAATACAAATTGGAAGTGAAGACAGACTGTGAAGAGAAAGCTTTACAAGTGGGGCAGCAAAGAGGGGGTCAGAAGAGATTTCTGTGGCACTGGCCTGTGATAACGAGAGTGAGAGCTTCAGGTCAAGAGCAGAGACTGCCCATGGCTAAGCAGGGTGCTGACTTCGACAGAAGGCATCTGAAAAGTCTTATGCTCCAACTCCTTAGCTGTTACTTGAAATCACATCATAGCCATTTAATCACTCAATTTCTAAACTAATGTCCTTCATTCACTCACTCACTCAAGCATTCAATACTCGAGTGCCTTCCACGTGCCGGGCCACAATAATGGACGTGGCGGGGCATTCATGGTCCTTTGTAACAAGATGTAATAAGAGTAGGTGAGCATTGTGGTAGTGGAGGAGTAAACCACGTGCTGGCGTGGCAGGATGGGTGAGGAACTCTGCCTGGAGGACTCTGGGCTGGCACCTTAAGAGATGCTGACATTTGAGTCGTTAGGAGTAGAGAGAGCTCGCCCCGCAGGCAGCTCATTTCCTCTCTGAAAAGTCCTCCTTCCTCACGTTGGATCAGAATGTGTGCTTCGTTAATTTTTACTTAAACTCTGAGTGGTCATTATGACCCAAGCCAATGACTCTTGAGGCCTTTGATCTCTATGGGTGGAAAGATGCCAGGAATGTATGAAGTTTACTTTCAGTAATCTCTGTCTTTATGGAAGGTCCTTTGGAAGGAAAGTACAGAATATTCTCATTTCTTGGATAATAAATTCCTGAATAAGAATTTTTAGGGACCACCAGAGGAACCTATTTAGGTGGTTAATATAACAGCAAGTATGAATTCTTAGGCAAATGGCCCATCGTCCTGCTCCACACTTCTGGTTGGCTCTTTCCCACATGCAGGAGGAAGATGGGTTGATATGCAAGCAATGAGTGAAGATCCAGTGGCTGGAGCCAGAAGCCTGGGAAACATCAGGAACCCCTCTCATATGTGATCTGTCACCACTTCCTGTTGACTCTAACCGAGCCTGGGCTGCAGACACTTTCCCCATTCCCTCTGCCCCCAGCGTCTCTCCCTTGAGTGACTGCAACAGCTTCCCGCCTAGTGCCCAGGCCTCCATTCACGTCTTTCTCTAGCTGTTCTCCACTCAATAGTTAGGGATGCTCAAAAATGCAAAATCCATCATGTCACCCCAGCCTAAAGCCCTTCAGTGCCTTCCCATTCCCTGAGAATCAGGCCCAAACCCTTTCATGTGGTTTATAAGGCCTGCAGGTGCTGGCCCCACCAACCTGTTCAGCTGCTTTCAGATCACTCTCGCCTTTGCTCTCTGTACAGCCACATGACTGGACTTCTCTTAGTTCCTTGAACACACTGGGCTCTACCTCATGCCCAGGCCTTTGCACAGACATTCCCCCCAGCCTGAAACGCTCACATCCTTTTACCGCCCTACGTCTGCCAGTGCCCCTGCCTCCAAATACTCAAAACAGTGCTTGCTCACATGCTCTCTCCCTCTCCCCACACACACACACACACACACTCCTTAGCCAGTCTAACTCTCCGTTCTCCCTCCGTGGTTTGGTTTAAATGGCACTTCCAGCAGGAAGCCAGTTCTCCCCCAAATTCCTTGACCCCCCGCCCTTGCTTTTCCCCTTCCAAACACTTCTCTCTTGATTTTAATTCCTTGGTTAATGCTTGTAATCCCAGCTAGACCAAGAACTCCCCAAGAGCAAGCGCTATGTCTCTCTCACTTCATTTTGTGTCTCTAGTGTCAAAGACAATGCTGGCATAGACTGGGCCCTCAGTAAATCATCGTTGAATAGATAAATAAGTGGCTCAAATGATTGAGACAAACTTATGAACTATTTGGGGAAAAAACAACCTAGGTAAACTCAGAGGGTGATTGTATTATTCCCTAAGAGAAACAGAAAAGTAGGAGGGTTTCTTCCTCTTTCAAGAAATTGGCTGGGGTTGGGGGGGACACAAGACTGTGGGAGGCGGGAGATGGAGCCTACTCCAGGCGCTGCAGTGAAGGACTTTGGAAACTGGAAAGGGCCACCGCCCCAAAGGAACTGTCATTGCTATTATTTGCCCAGAGTAGATTTTCTTGTCCTCTTATCTTTGTATGGAGGCAAAGAGTGATCTGTAGAATGGACAATTGAGCAGCAAAGCCAGGGCCTGAGAGGTGCCCTTTTGTCCAAACTCAGCTCAGAATCTCTGAAGACTCCTTGCTTCCTAATCCCTCAACCTTGCTTTGAGAGCTGGGCAATCTCTTCTTATCTGACTTTTCCGTTCCCTTTTTGTTACTGCCCGTCAAATACCCTTTGCCTCAGTGAGTCAGTAAGTCAACAGGTGGAAATACACCAGGCACCTCCTTTGTATAAGACCCTGTGTTAACAACTTTAAGAAATACAAAGCAGAACCCTCCACCGGTGAGACCACCAGCCCTGGAATCTGAGGGCTTGGAGTTAGCTCCCTGCTTTGTGTTTTTCTAGGTGTGTGAGCAGAGCTTTTTACCTAACCTCTGGGAGCCGATGGTATGTGTTTCCTCCTGGGGTGGTTGTGAAGACTGGATGAGATGATGAATGTAAAGTGCTCAGCTGGTTCCCTGGGTCATAGTGGGAGCTCAGTAGGTGTCACTGTCATTGTCATTGTCATCATCATCACCGTTATGCACAATTCCTCCCCTCAGATTCAAGTCATAGGCGCATGACTCCCCACTTTTCTATTTTCCCTTCCTCCCATCCCCTCCTCCTCTCTCCTTCCTTCAAAGCCAAGAAACACTTAGCCAATTTGCTTCCCTTCCATGACGCTTTCTCAAACTTTGCATCGATAGTGATCTTCCTCTCTCCTCCAAACTCATGGCCTGAGTCGTTCATTTGACTTCTAATCATACATTACCTTTTATATGTCCCTCAAGCCTTGTTTTCTTCAAATATTAACTTCTTAAGGGCAAGGGGGGGCCTTGGTTTTGTTTTGTATTCTCCACTCATCAAAAGCAAATATTTCTTGAGCACTTGTTACGTGGGAAAGCTGATAGTATGTGCTGTGGGCACACCAAGTGCCAGGGCAGAGCTTAACTGGATAGATGCTCAGTGAGTACTTGGTAATAGATTGATCTAGTATTATTTTATAAGAGGGTAAAAAGATCACACCCACTTTTGCAAGGAATTAAATTATTTAAACACCAAGACTGTATGTAGCTTAGAGCAAGTAGTCAATTAGGTTATTTAAATTAATTTTTGGCAGCAGCTAATTGGAGCCTGAAGTCTTTTGTCTTTAAACAGCTAATCCAAAACAACAAAATAAAATGATTAAGTATTTCTTAAACAATATTATTCACAGACTTAAAATATAGGATTTAATTAAATTTGGGTTGTTAATCTTTTTATAGAAATTAATTTCAAGTAGTTCATTCAGAAAAAAACAGGCCATGCATACCTCAGGATTCTGACTATGAGCATTCATCACTCAGGCCACCAATTCTTGTGATATCTGAAGTAGGGGGCTGAAGTAGAGGATGTTCTTAGGCACTTATAATGGGAAGATTTGGGATTCTGCCTTCTAACTTAGTCATGGTTTCATTTTTCAGCTATTTCAACTTTTCAGACATAAATAAAACCCAGCTTCTTTCCTAAGGTTGCTGAATAGATCTGAAATTTGTAAATGATAAGTGCTTTAAAGAAATAATGTTGATCCAATCATTTATTTCTAAGATAAGGTGAAACTTATAATTCTGAATTGTACATGAACAAAAAAGCCAAATATAATCAAGTAAATAAAAACCACAGGTTTACATACTCATACCCACATCCCCCTACATACCCACACATGCATGTGCACACACACAGAGTTCTTTCTAGAAATTCTCTTCATCTTCCACGGTGAGTCAATCTCCAGTTGAAAAACCTCAGGCTTTGGAGTTGGATGGACCTGGGATCAAAGCCTTCTCTGCAATTAACCATTTGTGCCTACTTTACTTAACCCTGCTAAATAAGCCTTGGCTTCCTTGGCTGTAAAAGGGGTATAATACTTGTCTCATAGGTGTATTTGAGGATTAAATGTGATAACAAAATTAAAATGCTTAATATAGTGTCTGGTGCATAGTAAGTACTCAATAAATGTCAATTTCTTCTAGACCCCTCTTTATCCTCTCTTAAGTCTTCCTCAATAACCCTGTACAGAATGAATCTCTCCTTCCAGCACAATCCCACTGTTCTTAGGACCTATCTCTCTTACAGAATTTAACATGCATATTTTAAAGTTTTGTGCATTTATCTTTTTGCTCAGCTAAGTTTTGGGCTTTAACCTTATTGTCTGCAACATTTAGCACAGTGCCTGGCCTTGAGCTGAATGAATGCATGGAAGAAAAGACAGGCTGGTAAAAATTCTTCTCTTATAGAAAACTGATTCAAATTCCATAATCTTTTTTTTCACTATTATTATATATGTTACTAGGAATGGCTGAAAGATGGTGAGTAAATGGAAATTGAAATGAAGACAATGTCTAGGAAAACCCATCAACAGAATAGTGGGCTTTGCTGGGATATTCACTTTGCAGTTTAAGTTTGTAGCAAACATGTCAGCTAACAGAACACATCATGGGAAACAACACTGGGGGGAACCCGCCTTCACTCTGAGAATAGGGACAAGTGTAATCTAAATGCTACAAGCATCAATGAACTTCTGCTAGGCATATAGCAGGGAGGACTAGAGGGAAGAAAGCCTCTAAGAGCAAGTCACAGCTCACCTGTCAGAAGCGCCGCAGAACCAGAGGGGATCCTGGCACATGGCTCCAATTTGTAGGAGGCACAGCTGAATGTGAGGGTGGCCAGGGAAGAGGGAGAGACCCTGCATCCTGGGGCACTGTTCACAGCCTAGATCTTTTGGAGCCGAACAGAAGCACTTTGAGGATCATTGAGAATCCTTGTTGGCCTGGATGAATTATTTAATTTTCAAGATAAGGGAAGGGGAACTTTCCCACAGGTTGGGTGTGGCACAGGGAAATCCAACCAGTTTTGGCCACAGCAGCATTCACTGCCAGATGAAGACGGAACAGTGTCTAGCATGCTCCAAGAGAAAGAGAGACCCACAAATATTATACCCATCAAAAATGTCTAGAAACAGGCAGGTATTGCCAAATATGAAAGAACTTGGAATATGGAATGCTTGAGCCCCTCTTAAAAAAGATACTCATGATGAAATCTAGCCTACCAAGAGGTGACTCAAAATAGAGAGTTCGAGCATGGAGAATTCATGGTAAAGGTATTGGTCAAGACTGTTCAGAAATAGAAATAAGACCAAACTACTGAAAGTATTGATATAAGCAGATATCATAAATGTGTCTTTGAAACCTTCCTGAAAAACCAAAAGCAATGCTGGGCGAAGTGGCTCATGTCTGTAATCCTAGCACTTTAGGAGGCCGAGGTGGGAGGATTGCTTGAAGCCAGGAGTTTGAGAACAGCCTGAGCAGGAGCGAGACCCCGTCTCTACAAAAAATAGAAAACAGCCAGGCCTGGTGACGCACCCCTGTAGTCCCAGCTACTTGGGAGGCTGATGCAGGAGGATCGCTTGAGCCCAGGACTTGGAGGTTGCAGTGAGCCATGGTGATGCCACTGCACTCCAGCCCAGGTGACAGAGAGAAAGAGACCCTGTCTTTAAAAAAAAAAAAAAGAAAGAAAGAAAAAAGAAAAACCAAAAGCCAAAACCAAACAAAATCCTCCCCGAACAAAGAGAAAACGTTAAAGATGTTCTATAGCTAAGAGAGGAATTTTTTAAATACATAAATAAGGAAGTATTGGTATGAATTAACTGCATTAGAAGTAAATAACTTTGTGAATAGTTACAAATAGAATGCAAATGTGATAAATAATATACTGTAAACAATGATCATCTAATAATAACTAGATTTTTAAAAAGTCATAATCTGTCAAAAAGCATAGATGTATAGGGTTGGAGAAGAAGAAAGAAGTTAAGGTGAAGAGTAGGGAAGTCCATAGACAGTGTCTAACTATTAAAATCCAGAAATAGAGGGTTAGTCAAGTTTTTTTTTTAAAGTTTAAAACACCTGCTAATACCACTTAAAACAAGCTATCTGCATGTCTTCCAAATTACTAGGAAAAAAGAAAAAGAAAGAAACCATGGTTCATGCAGACAAAGAGACAACACAAAACACCCCTGGTTTTGGAGCTGTCCCTCTCTGCTGGGGTCATTTGGGTCCCTCAGTGGCCTCCCTCTAAGATCCAAATCCAGCCCCCTTCTGCATGTCCACAACTGGTTCTTAGGAAAAAACACCTATCTGTTCACTGCCCAAGTCTGGAGGTGTCATCTGTCCCTCTTACAAGGGCTCTTCCCCCAGGTAGGGAACTTAGCCACAGGCTCTTGACTTTAGACTTCAGGAGTCCCAAGTCAAGTCCTCTGAGTGATGGAGCAGCACTACCTCATGGGGGAAGGGAAAACTGCACCCCCAATCTCTCCAAAGACATCCTAACTCCTGACTTTCCACCTCAAGGAGTTCTTAGCCCTTTCCTAAATAACAGTGGTCCTCAAAGGGTCATCCCCATACCTCGGGACTTGTTAAAATTGCAATTTCTCAGGCCTTAGAGCATGTCTATTGAATCAAAAACTCTGGGAGTGGGGTCCAGCAATCTGTGTTGTGTGAAGCCCTCCAGGGGATTCTGATGCACGTGAAAGTTTGAGAACCACCATTATTTAACAAGCCTAGAAGTGGAAGAGAGGCACGTGTGGGCATTTTGGGTCAGTTGTTCCCCACCCCTTTGCAAGACCCATGCAGGAGGCTCAACAACTTCACTTAGAACAATGTACCAGTCCCAAAGCTCTGAAGCAATTAGGAGAGTCATGTAAAATAAAATTCAATACAGACAAAACATTAAATGGGAAGATACTTTTTTTGATGAAGGTACAATATATAACACAAAACTGTTAAAATATAGGGAATATTTAACATAAATTTATTAGTAAAGAGAGTTTTTTATATATTTTCTCAGTACTTTATGTAAGTAGATAAAAATAATAATTTGGAGATTTGAACAATATAACTAATATGGTTGGCTTAATAGCTATACATAGAACTTTAACCTAAGAGAATGCACCATTTTTTGTGAGCACCCATAAAATGGCTCTGTGTTAGTCCCAAATGAAAATATTAATAAATTTCTTAAAGTAGAAATAGTATAGGCTACACTCTCTGGCCACAATGCAATTAAATCAAATGTTAATAACAAATGCTTAAATTAAAATCCTTATATACTCTTGGAATTAAAAAAGTCCTACACTTATAACTCACTAGATATAAAGGAAATCAAAACTTTAAATTTCAGCTATCATTAAAAAATGATCACATGTAATTTATTCCAGGAATATAAAGTAGGTTTAATATTAAAAAATATATTACTATAATGGAGCACATCAATTGATAAAGGATTAAAATCATGTGATCATCTCAACATTTGCAAGAAAAAAGTATTTGGTAAAAATCAATAGTTATACTTAATAACTCTTCCCAAACAGTAGCCAACGTCATACTTAATGGTGCTATAGTAGAAGCATTTCCATTAAAATAGGGGTGAAAAACAAAGATAACCACTAGATGTTTTAGCTAATGCAATAAAACAAAATAAATGAGTATATTAGATAGACAAATGGATAGATAGATAAACACAATTTTCATTATTTATAAATGATAGATTTATATGTCCTAAAAGAACAGTCTGAAAAATCTATTACAATTAAGGTCGGTAAGGGACCAGATTGCAAAACAAATATGACATATACCTTTACTTTATTCAGCAATGTTCATTTAGAAAAGATAATAAAACAGTTCATATCTTATATTTTTATATATATAAAAATAAATATTTACCTGTGCAGGATCTATTTGATCTATTTGATGAAAAACTACCAAACTTGATGGGAGGCCCAAAGCAGACCTCAATAAATGCATAGCAATGCCCTGCTCCTGGATGGGATGGCACAATATTGAACAGATAAGGACATTTCCCAAGTTCACCAGTAAGTGAAATGCAATTCCAATTAAATCCCAACAGCATTTGGGGGCATTTTAACACATTGATTTAAAATTCATTAGAAGAATAAATGCAAAAGAATAAACAAAAACTATTGGAAGAAAAATAGAGGGTTTATTGACCTACAAGCTATTAAAGTACACTGTGAAGCTACAATAATTTAAAATGTGGTACCAAAATAGGCAAGACAGACAAATAAAACAGAAAAGCTAACTCAGAAACAGATTGTATATGGAACAAAGGGCTTCTTACAACACAGATTGCTGGACCCCACCCCCAGAGTTTTATATTCAGTAGATCTGCTCTAAGACCAAAGAAATTGCAATTTTAACAAGTCCCAGGTAATGCTGGTGCTAGTCTGGGGCAACACTTTGAGGACCACTGTTAGTTTAGGAAAGGGCTAAGAACTCCTTGAGGTGGAAAGTCAGGAGTTAGGATGTCTTTGGAGAGATTGGGGGTGCAGTTTTTCCCTTCCCCCATGGGGTAGTGCTGCTTCATCACTCTGAGGGCTTGAAAAATTAATAATTTTAAAAGTTGGTATGAATCGTGCTGAATTAACTGTTAACTGTTAAAAACAAAGTTAGATTTTCACCTTATAACATGTATCAAACCAAATTCTACCCTGATTAAAGATTTTCATTCAAAAATAAATATTTATTGAGTGCTTATCATGTTCCAGATGCTTAAATTTTAAAATAACACCATAAAAACATTAGATGAGAATTTAAATAACTATTTAGGAAGGTCTTTCTGAAAACATTTTAAAAGTTTGGTAGATCTGATTACATAAAAAATTTAAATTTCCAAAAGTCAATAAATAGTGTAAATAAAATTAAGGGCAAACTATAAGCTGCAAAGACAAGACATTTTCAATCTGCATGACAGCCAAAGGGTTGCCATACCTAAAGCAGAAAAAATGTTTATAGTCAATGAGTTAAAAAAAAAAAAAACTCCAAAAGAAGAGAGAACAAGCATATTAACAAGCAATTCTATTAGAAAAAGTAGAAATGGCTGGTAGCATATTTTAAAACTTTTCAACTTCACTAATAAGCACAGAAGTGCAGTCAAAACAATAACACTTCATTTGGCTTATTTTAATTGTAAAAGAAAAAGTAGAAATATAAAAAACAATGTAAAATATGCTTGTGAATTTTCATCCAGAAATAACATTTTGTCATTAGTACTTTTTGTGAGCGTGTGTGTGATGTGTGAAAAAGAACATGACAAATAGAACCCAAAACCTCTCGATTCTCTCTCTTGTCACTGGCTCATCAGACATAGCCGTTAAAAGAACTTGGTTGGTATACTTTGATTCCTTGTTTTAATACTGTTACTTTACATCTGCTATAAATGATACATAAAATGGCAGCTTTATGTTTTTCAAACATTTTAAATAAATGCAATCATGCAATACCTGACATTATATAGTATCAGCTCTTTTCGCTCAACGTTTTGCTTTTGAGATAAATTCATGATGGAGCATGTAGATAGAGTTCATTTATTTTAGTTGTGGCTTCATTTCAGTATATGGATATACCACAATTTATGTATCCATTTCTTTACTTGTGGATATCTAGTCATTTTAAAGTTTTTTACAGATAGATAAATATACTGCAATGAACATTGCTTGTATGCATATGCAAGACTTTCTCCAGAAATTGGGTTGCTAGGTCTTACGGGGATGAACCTCTTGAGTCTTACCTGATACTAACAAACTGCTCTCTAAAGTGGTTTTTTTTTCAATTTACGTTTCCATGAGCAGTGTATCTCAAAATCCTCACCAGTACTTCGTTTTGTCAAACTTAAAAATTTTTGTTAATCTGAAATGGTATCTAATTATTATTTTAATTTGCATTTCCATAAGTACTACTGAGTTTATGGAAAATGTGCTTAGTGGCCATTTAAGTTTCTTCTATGAATTGCCTGTTCCTATTACTAAACCATTTTTTCTATTAGAGTGTTCTTTTTCTCGTTGATTGATAGGAATATATATATTCTGAATACTAAAGATTTTCTTGTTGTATGTATGGAAAAAAATCTTCTCCCAGTCAAAAGCTTGCCTTCTAACTTTATGATGTCTTTAGTCTTACAACTATTTTCTTTTTTGATTTGATCAAATGTATTATCCTTTCCTTAATATATTATGCTTTTTGTAATCTTCAGTAAGAAATCCTTTCCTACTTTGAGGTTATAAAGATATTTGATGATATTTTATATTAGCATTTTATATAGTTTTATTATTTTATATTTATTCTTTCACTTATCTGGAATTTACTTTTTGTGTATGGTATGAGGTAAAGACCATTTTTTATAACACAGATGTGAGTTACCCCTAACATTATTAGCTGTGTAGCCCATCATTTTCCTACTGATTTGTAATGTCACTTTTATCATACTCATAAGTTCTCATTTATGCTTTGCTCTGTTTTTGTGCTTTCCAATCTATTCCATCAATCAGTTTTAAAGTCCTGTACCACCTTCAAATAGTTTTAATTACTACAACTTAAAATTAGACTTAATATTTACTAAGGCAAATCTTTTCTCCTTGTTCTTCCCACTCTCCTACCCTCTCCCGCTTTCAGAAGTTTCTTGGTTATTCTCGGATCTTTACTTTTCATATGAATTCAGAACGATTACCCTAGTAAATTCACGTATCCTATTGGAATTTTGATCAGAATTGCCTTAAATTTATTGTATCGTTTGGTGAAATTGGTATCTTTGTAATACTGAGTCTATTAATTAACACGGGTTTTATTTGATCACAGCTTTTCTATGTTCTTCAGTAACTCTTCTCATTTTCTCCATAAACCTATTGTACATCTTTGTTTCTATTATACCTCTTTGTTGCATTTATTCCCAGGTTCCTTATAGATTTTACTAATATTATGAATGTGTAATTTTTTAATATATTATAGCTGGTTAATTATGGTCATATCTAAAAACTATTGATTTTTTTGTATATTGATCTTATAGCCAAGAACCCTACTGAGTTCTTTTATTTGTTTTAATCATTTGTCAATAGAGTCCCTTGGATTTTCCTTGTAGACTATGATATTATGTTCAAATATTTTACCTTCTCATAGAAAATTACTTATTTCATCTATATTTTTCAAATTTGTTGGCATAAAATTGTTCATACCATCTTCATATGATTTTAAATATCTCAAACTGTAGTTGATTCTCCCTATGTCTCTCTCTCACTCACCCCCCCCTTTAAATAGTGTTCTGCTTGTATACTGTGGCTTTTTTGACTTCCTTAGCTCTTTGAATATTCTAAAGATGAGTTCAAATTATTCTCCTATATCCCATATTTGGAGTACATAATTCCCATTATTACGTGTCCTAACTTTCCTCCATGGTGGTTTGTTTCCTAATGTGGTTTGTAATTTTCTGTTGTGAGCTCATCTTTAGTAGCGCTTGTTTTCCTTGAAGTCTCATTACCTAGTTTGTAAAAGCATCTCCACATATTGGTTTAGCTTTTATTCCCATAGATTCCTATAGGTTTTGCTGATCTAGGATCACTTTTTAAATTAATTTTTCAGTTTTGAATTCCTGTACTGAATGGGTTCATGGAGTCTGACACCACAAGCGTCGTATGATATAGTCCTGTTCTAGTTCCTGAAGGTGGCAGTTTTTCCCACTTATGGTCCCACATAGTTGAGAAGGAACTGGCAGCTTTGTATTTATGCGCACAGCATCATTCAACATCTGGGTGTGGTGGAGGCCCATGCCCTACAATTGCCTTGCATAGGGGCACTGAAGCCCTCTTCCCACCCATGCCCATTTCCCATTCCTAGAAGCTCCTCAGCTTCCACCGTCACTCACTGCTGTGATTTTGAGAAGTTGGCACCTAGGTGCTTTCCTGTACTAATTTCTTGCTCAGTTATGCATTTATTAGTTTTGTTTTGGTATATTTTATACACTTTTTAAACAATGTACTTTGAGGGGGTGATGTTTTCTCTGTCAGCTGAGATATCTTAAAACTATTTTTCCATTATTAAATTGGCATAGATTAAAGAAAGAAAAGATACTTCTCATTGTTGCCAATTTTTCAGGGATATGAGTATTCATATATACTATTTGGTAGGAATGTAAATTGCAGTAATATTTGACAATTCATGTCAAAAGCCTCAGAAAAAAATATGCATACCCTTAGAATAGGCAATTCTATTCTGATAATTTATCCTTAATTTTAAAAATAATATTTATTTAAATATTTAATATTTAAATAAATTTAATATTTAAATAATATTTAATATTAATAAATAATTAAAATTATTTATTTAACAATTAATTAACAATTGGAATAATTAATGCTACTAAGGAAAAGCTTCTGAATTAATAAATGTTAATAAATAATTAAAAATATTAATAGGTAATTATTTAATATTTAAATAATATTTATTTAAATATTTATTTTAAAAAATTAAGGATAAGGGCAAAGAAGTAGCTACCATCATTGCGATATTATTGGATAGTGTCAAATTGCACTAATGGGAAATATTTTAGTGAGCCATGAGTAGGGTTTTGGACAACTGAAGTATTTAGGAAACACTGTCTTCCCAATTAAAACATACTTTTCTGTCTCCTCATTAAAATTCTCATTTGGGATAATTTTTAATATATTGACTTGCCTACTACTGCAAGGAGAGCCTTGGTATTTCCATATTGCAGGTTTTAGGCTCTCGAAACATATAATTACCGAGAAGTTAAAAACATATTTCTCATAAAAATATATAGTATATAGTGAACGTGTGTCAAGTATTTATTTAAATCATTAACGAGGGAACCAGCAGAATGACAAGGCAAGTTCAAAGAGGATATGAAGGAAGAATGCCGAAACAAGACTGCTAAATCAGATGCAAAACTGTTTAATGTCCTATAGGTCAATAAACCATTGCCTCTGGGTTTCTCTTTTCTGCTGGACAGAATTCATTTGTATCTGTACCAGACAAAATTCATTTGCAACTTGTAAAAACCTACAACTTAACATAACTTTGCTGACTCTGAGCCCTAGTTACCAGCAATCGTAAGTCAAACAAAGTTACATTTCCCTAGAGAGTCAGATATTGTTAGACAATGCTCCAGTAGGACATTAAAAAGGCAGGTAGTAATTTTAAAACTTATTTCCAAGTTTTAGAAGCTTCCTTACTAGCATTAATTATTTCAATTATTAAAGTTGATGGTAGAACAACCCTTCTGGTTTCTGAAGTTTGAAAGCTGGGGTCATCTTTGATCCCTCCTTCTCTAGCACCTAATAGCTCTCTATGTTATTCATCCATCGTCTTCAAGGTCTGAAACATCTATTCCTTTTCTTCCATGTCCTCTGTTGCTGTGTTAATTCAGGCCATTTTTAAAGTTTTACTTGGGCCATTGCAATGTTCTCTTGACTAGACTCCAATTACTCCTCTTCTAATTCACCTACCATACTGTTGGCCAGAGTTATCAAGCTAAAGTGCAGATCTGATTATGTAATTTTTATGCTTAAAAACCTTCAATGCCCATCCTCCTCCATCAGCGAAAAGAAACTTTAACCTCTTAATATGCTGTTCATGTCTCTTCATAGTCTGACCCAAAGTTTCTTTCAACTTTATCTTTTACTGAAACTCTCCCAAACCCATCTCCATACCCCAACCACAACAGCATTCTTCTCATTCCTTGCACCTGCTGTAAATGTTCCCGTCTCCCTCAGCTTAGTCCTTTCTGCTCAGAGCCTTTCATTTTGGAGTGCACATCTCCTACCTACCCTTCAGACCCTGGCTTGCATAACTTCCCCTCTAACTCTTCCTTCCACACTTAGAATTCACGTCTTCTTGAGCCATGCTCTTATTTTTCCTTGAAACTTTACCAAGGCATTTGCTTCCTATTGCTTTTGTTAGGTGAATTAGTTACACCTCTGTCTCCCTTGGTAAATTATAAGCTCCTCGATGACTTAACTATGTTTTATTCACAATCTGCCACAGTACCCAGAGTAGTTCCTTGTACCCAGTGGGGACTTGTGCATGTTGGTTAAATGTTATTGCTCTCAACAGAAAGGCTTGAATCTAGAAAGGTAAAGCAAATGCTCCCCAAGGGGCACAAAGGCAGGTGAGGTGACTTTGTGGATTGGTCTCCTTTTCTCCTTCTGTTGTCAAGGAAGAGAACAGTTTTATGGACATGAGGAATGACCTCTCCTGAAACCTGAAGCTTGGGGAATAATGTGGTATGATAGGACAGAGTTGTCAATTTGTGTTTTTTTAAATGATTTATCTACTCAATGTATTGAGACTTTTAAAATTTCTCAAACTCAAAGGATGGTCAAACAAAAATGATGCTGAGTTTAAAAAAAATCTAACCATCATACAGAAAGTATTTTAACTAGTCAAATGAAAAGAAGATGGCTTAAATTAAAACACATAAATTATCTGAGCTTAAAAATTTCATATATCTTTGTGATGAAAATCTATCACTCAGGACTTAACAAGATAGATTTTGAAAACTTACATATTTGTATGTTTAGTTAATTGATGACATTTAATAAAATGTCCTTTGAAAAACTGCTTAAAATTATAGACATCAATGACTATGTTCTTATTACATTATTGCCACTTCAGTATTTTTCTTATTACTTGTTTAACTTTGGGAGATTTAGGAAATATAGGGTAATATGCAGAAGGAAAGAAGAAAATGACAATCATCTGTGTTTCCAGAACCTAGAATTATTAATATATATTGGGAATTTTGCTCCTCACTTGTTAAGAAAACTTATTACTTTTTATAATATGTTTATGATAAAAGAATTCATATCATTTAGAAAATTCAAAGATGAAACAAAACAATTTTTTTTTCAAAATGTCAATTACTTCACACATTTATATGTTGTCCCTAGCAAGGGCCAGATAACTCTTCTGGGTATAAGTTTCACATAAGTTTTTATGCTGCGCAGTAGAGTGTTAGTATCATTCTTCTGGGAAATACCGATTTCTGTTGTAAGCCTAATAGTCAATATGAAGTAGATTTTCAAAACTTCGTGTGACTGGTTCCACTTTGGAGGAATAAAATCTTTTTTCACAGGTGGAAAATGAATAAACAAACTCTGTGATGTGGATTGAGAGAGGCCAACAGCCTTTAATTTGGGGAGATCAGTATTGGGGTAGTTATACCTGATTCAGAAATCCTAGACAACACTGAAACTTAACGTATTTGTTTGCTGTTCCTAAACATATTTTTCTAAGAACATGAATTTATATGAAGCATTTGCAGCAACCTGGACCCTTTCTTTCTTCAGGGTCTACTCTGCCTGGAATGGCCCAGCTGGCAGGTCTTTCTTAGTAAGATAACCCTACTCATATACATCTCTTCTTCCACATGGAAAGGTTCCTAAGAAAATATCTGAAGAATTCCTACACTAAGACCAAAATCTTTGGTAATCAAGGCATTTTCTCTTAGGTGTCACCTAAGAAAAGGAAACAGTGATGGTATGAAAACATTTCCCACTTCGTCTTCAATGTGTGGGGAAGTGGATGACAGCAACCCTCTCTGGCATGCCAAGCTCTGACTCCAGGTCCCAGACTTTGGATGAATTACACTTTTGTCTTTATTATCAACATATTTTTCATACTCTGACACTAAGTGGTTTCACCTCCAAGATGGGGAGCAGAGAAATCCTCAGTAAAAACATGAATCCAGTTTGATAAAGGAGGATGAATGGGGAATATCTGACAGGAGAATTCATCAGGTTAAAGCTACATATGGAGGATGTGCATATCTGTCTAAGCAGAACAAGGGCCGGTCTTCCATTTGATGACACCATACGTGGTATGAGAGATGATTGTTATGCAAATCCGCAGTGAGCAGAGAAAACCACACTCGATGCTCCTGCACAAGAAATACCCGAGAACATTACTTTTTTTCCCCACCTTAATAAAAACCCCTTCTATCTTTCATGCTTTAAAAAGGGCTATATAAAAATAATTAAAATTAAAGAAATAAAAACTCCTTCTATCTCACAGAATAACTGATATTTACAGTTCTCAAAAACTGGTAGATAATATCTGATCTTCTGGGCCCATCATGCTTCTTAGCCAGGAACCCTGGTTCTGCTACTAGTGAAAACCAAGTGAGAAATAAAAACTATTCTTCAAATTTTATGATGCCCTCACCTCAATCCTAAGGAGCTGGCGTTACTGTCTTCATTGGATAGATGACACTCAGTGGCTGGTCCCAGGCCACATGAGCAGGAAGTGTGAGGAGCAAGACTTTAACTCTTTTTCCTCCTCGGCTCTCTTCCTCCCATACTGCCAGGCCTGGCCAATTTCAAGAATACATTGTTATTCACATGACAGAAAGAGACAAGGCATTGGTGACATTAGAAAAGTCAATTCCATGAGAAACCCATCTGAGGAATCTTTTGCAGAAATTAATTTTATCAACCTTAGTGTGGGGTTCCAGTCCTGACAACTTAGTGGTCTGAGCCAATGTGAATCTCTTCTGTTACAATCCCCTAGAAAGTCAGGATAAAAAGCAAACAAATTAAAACAACCTAACAAACAAAAAAAACATATAGCTCAACTTGAAAGAAAGAAAGGAAAATCTTTGCATGCCAGAAATTGAGTGCAAATGCAAATTGAGTACAGAAGCTTGCCAGCTGTTGAGAGACTACTATAGGGTCATGGACCCAGAGGCCGGAACAGCTGGAGCCTTGGGTTTTAAGGCCTGAGCAGGGTCAGGGAGCTAGAAATTGAGACCTTTAGAAGGGATTTTAGAAGGGAAAGATCTGAATATTAGAAGAAAAGTGTTTCTTTGTCTAGCGCCATGGATGTAGTTGGAGGGAGTCCCCTATGAGAAATCCAAAAGAAGTCACATGTAGATGTGGAGCCTGAATTTAAATGGCCCTCACAATATGGACTTTTCACACCAGGAAATGAATATAAAAACTGGTCCTCAACCTGTGAAGCCCATGGATGCAAAACCAAGATGGCTCTGTAGCCATATTTTCAAAACCTAGGGCACATGGGAAAAAGTCAGCCTTGTTGCTAAAGACATTTTTCTCCTTTGGTATGGCATTAGGACTGGTGACTGCTACACAATTTTATTAAATAAATGATTTCCTTAGGACTGTAATCCCAACTCAAGTCACAAACCCTTTTTGGGGGTCTTTCCCTATACTGAAAGCACTACAGAGTGACCAGTTTAATTCCTGTCCTTATTATTTACTCTCTCTACTACTAGTTTATAATATCAAATTTAAATAATAAAGAATAAAGCCAAATCAAAGAAACCTTTTAAAATTCATTCAAATCTTTCACCAATATAACTTTAAAAAATAAAAAAAAGCAACAGCAACAGTTATTGTGTAGGAATTATGTAGACTTGATTGTTGATTTACTTTGTAGAACTGACAGCAGATAGGGATGTATTTTTTCTTTAACCCCCTTTTGTAATTACTTTAGAGCAGTTTTCTTCCTATTTGGATAGCTTTTTAATTGTCATTGTCCTCACACAAAACTTTCAATATTGATTGATGAGAAAGATTTGTCAGCTTTGTTTCTCTAAGCACTAACAAATGGTTCCATGATCTTGCAAATACACACGAGCGAACCTCTTTCCTCATCCTTGTTCTGGGGGAGCCTGAAGTCCTGAGGGCGGCTTGTTTACTTTCACCATAGCCAGCATATGCAATCACACTGAACCTGCCGTGACCTCCTTTGACCAAGCCTCTCCATCCAAAAGGCAGCCAAAGAGCATCTTGTGGCCAGATGTGTGCCCCACACCCAGCGTTCCTGGGCTCAGATTCATAAATCCCCTGCTACCTGCACTGACTGCTTCCTCACTGATAACAAATGCCTCCTTGGATCACTCTCCCTGACCCAATTCCAAGGCAGGGAGGCGATTGGCCATTTTCTGAAATGACACAAGATCGATGAGGTGTCGTCATCCCCAAAGATGACAGTTAGACCGCGTGCCCCGGTTTTCCTTCTCCTTTCCCAGCATGCGCCAGGCTGATGAAGTCATCCCATGTCACCACCGGGTGCAAGAAGTTTCTCGATCCCAGCAACACAAGATGAATTTCCACATCCCGACCACACCGCCTAAAACATCATGATGGACGTCTAGTTCTCTTACTTTTCGGCCAGGATCTAAATGTTTTTGTCTGGCTTCCCTTATCTATTGATGCATTTAGAAATGCTTAGTGATGAAAAGTACATGATTGTAGTGCATTAGTTCCAGGGAAGCCAGTGTTAGGCGTTAATATTTCAGATCCATCTTAGCGAGAGAGAAACCGTTTATACTCTTCAGTGTCTATTTTCTCCTCCCATATTCTTTTCCCTTCCCTTCGGGGACCATAAACACGTTGACATTGGTGTAGCACTTAACTGAGGGTTTCCTCCTTGGTTCTCCCACTTAATCCTCTCTACAACCCTGCGAGGTAGGTATTACTGGTATATTTTAGAGATGAGAAAAGTTTGGCTAAGAGAGGTGCAAGGGACTTGTATGATATCACATAACCCACTAGTGATAGGGCTGGTTCCACAAACCCAGACCTTCCACTGACAAATCCTACAAAATTTCTGCTGCATCTTTATCAAGTCTTCGTAGGGCACCTGCTTCAGTTCCTTCTTGTTTTGATGAGTGAACTGAGCCCCTAAGACTTCCTGATACCTATCTGCCAGCAGACTATGGCAGAGCTGGGAGCGCTCAGGTCTTCTTTGCACTTGGCCCACACCTCTTTCCACTTCCCTCTGCTCCTCTCCTCTGCCCTCCCTTCTGCTGTGCTCTTTCATGCGCCCATGCAGCATGCATGGTTGCTGTGTCTCCATGGGTCTTAAAGAAAGCAGCTACGCTAAGCCCAAGATCCCATGTACCCAAAACTTGGTGACAGTGCATCATCGAATGAACACCCCCTGCCCTCAATCTCTCAGAGCCTCTGATGTTACTGGCTTCTCTCTTTCTGACTCCCAGATGCTTTCACAGGATAAATTAGCAAGTTCAGAGTAATGAGTTATTGGATATAATGGATGTGGACCCTGGTCAGTGGACAAACAAAATATTACTCAAATACTACTCAGGATAATATATTTACTTTTTCTTTCATTTCACTTTCTCTCATGAGCTATGATCTTTATTTGCCTCATATATAGTCCGGGAAAAACCACAAACTTACTATTATCTCTGAAGCAATATTTGCTCATAGTTCATTTCCCAGATCACCTTGGCAACAAAAGACGCCTAAGTGTCTTGGTGTGAGAAGATCCCTCTTTATGTCACCAGTATTTCTCCACCATAATTCACGGGAAACCTGGTGCCCAACATTGATGAGGAACAGTGATAGCCTCTCTCATGTCCATAGTTCTTTACAGTTTATAACATCCTTGCAGGTCATTTTTTTTTACAATCCCCATTTATAAATAATTAAATTAAATCTCAAAAAACTTAAGGAACTAGCCCAAGTAAAATCACTAGTAAGTGGCAGAGCCTGCAAAGCCTCCCAGTTTCCACAACTGCATATGACACAAACTGTTATTCATAAGCCACAAACAACAATACCACAAAGACAAACACTACACATCATCAGGAGAAATCTCACAGACCTTGATAAAGATTACAAATGTTTATTTATCACATAGGTTCTATAAAAAAGCATTAGAGGATATTTGAAGAAGTTATAAAACACGGTCTTTTAAGGAAATTTAAATTTTGCCAAAGAGAATGCTTCCTTTAAGTTACTCGAGGTCATAGCCTTGAATGACTTCAAGAAGCACCAGCCAACTGATATTTTTGGGCAAATGAGAGTTTTTTGATAATATAATGTGGGTTAAATGTTCACAATGATTTTTTCACCCAAATGAATAGAATTATAGAGTTTTACAACTGAAAAAAAACCTTTTTTTTTCTTCTTCTGTGATGCTAGAGCTGAAACTAGCTCTAGAAGTTACCTTCTCCCTGCAGTTTGCCCACCAATATCCCTAGCTAGTGGTTTTCCATCCCTTTCTGGAACAGAGCCAGTGAGGTAGAAGCTCATTTTCTCACAGAGCAGCTCAACAAATTTTGCCAGAAGTCTGTGTTTTTAGAAAGTTCTTATACCAACAGAGTAGCTCCATCTCTACCTATCAGCCTTTGATTTTAGCCAGATGAGGAAACAAGGGCCAGACAGGTGGCATGCCCTGCACAGGTCATGCCTGGTAAGAGGGCCAGCAGAGCCAGCAAGAGCACTACCCAAGGGCCTGTCTAACTCTGGTGCCCTAGAGAAGAGCCACCACCTGCCTTGTTCTCCTCTCTGTCTGGGTTGGATCTGGGCGGGACAAGGCCACTTGGGTAATGCTTGGGTATTTCTGAGTAAATCGCACTTTCTGGAGCATTTGTTCCACTTTATGGTAACTATTCAAATATTTGTCTTTGAGTTCCTCAAGGACAGGGACCATGTCTGGCTGGCTTAGCAGTGTATGCCCAGGACCTGGCACAGTTCCTGGCATGCAAAGACTTATATTCTGAATAAATAAAAAATAAGCTATAATTCCCATCACCCTTGGGACCTTCATCTCATGGAATTGCCCATGGATGGTCGCATAAACTTGCCCCAAAGTGACTTGCTTCCAGTTTTAGAAATCAAAGGTTCCTGTGACCAATTTGGCCATCCCCGCACAAGAGGCAAAGGAGTAATATTCATGCTTAAACTTTCCTCTTCTTCTTCCTCAGAGATCATTGTCAAATTTTTCAACTTGAAAAAGTTGAGGGGAATATTAAATGCAAATGGACTTTGGCAGGTTGAGTGATTGTCAGGCAGCTACAAGAGCAAACTTCTGTGTCCACTCTGGAGGGAAGGAGGAGGCAAGGTTTCAGCTTTAAGTGGGAGATTTATTTTTTTAGATCAGGTGTTTTTTGAAGTTTGCAGATGGCAATTTCATTTGCATTTAATGTCCTTCAGATTATTTCCTTTCTGTTGTGCTAAACACCTCTCTCAGTTGGGTCTAATTTGATGAGGTCATGCTGTGACCCTTGACCCTTTGGATCTTAAATGAAACCATCTGACCAGAAAGGAGAGACAGCGTTCTTCGTCTTGTTCGCAGACATTTGATATTTGCAGAAGTGCAGCCAACTTTGCTAACTACCGACTTGCCAGTTTAGCTCTTGATTAGAAGTGGAACTAGTGAATTCCCTGAGAGTCCAACATTTGAAGAATAAATGGATCCAATTAATCCTTTGTCACATTCTTGTCAAAATAAAAGCACTATGCCAAAGAAAGAAAAGCAGCCGCCTGTACCTACAGAGAGTAATTTGGAATATTAGCAAACAATTAATCTTGGAAAACATCTAAACATTGCAGTGTATAAAATATTTGCAAAATGTTCTGCCAGTGAATTTAGATTTCCTATGTAGTAGACACAGATATTATCCTACGTTATACAAAAAGCTGCCTGCTCCATTAGGTCCTCATTGTTACACGTTGGGGGAAAGGGGTCAATTCTGACTCCTTAATTAAAACTCAAAACGAATAGAGAAAGCAGGTCCATAAGTAGAGGGTGAAATTTTCCCAGAAGAATGACACTTTAGGCTTGGTTAGGCATTTGAATTGCAGCCTTAGAAACATTTTTGCAAGAATGCTTATTTTTTTTTCCCCTAGAATTTTACCATGTAATCTATCTTTTTAGATACATAGAACTCTACCTTATTCTACCTTTGTTCATATGTTATATGATATAACCTGTAAGGTGTCATTCTGGGGAAAGATACTGGTATCCCAACTTTATACTCAGAAAAATATCTGCTTTCTGTAAAAGTGACAAATTATTGCCTGGGTTGTGTCATCACCTTTTAATTCTGATTAAATTTAAACATCTAATTAAACTGTGTCCCAAGGAACACAGGGAAATGTTATTAAAAAAGTTGTTTTAAGTCCCCTTTCATTTTTATGGTGTGTCAAATATAAGCGATTTGATCAAAGCTCATCACGTCTTTCCAGAGATTCAGAGGCTACTTGGCACTGCTGAAGTCTAAGGAACAGGATTAGGAGAGATGCTTGATTCATTCATTCAGGTGACAGAAACCCGGCTGCAGAGAGGGGGTATGGTATAGAGCAGAAATCTCAAATCGGCTTCA
Organism: Daubentonia madagascariensis; assembly: GCA_023783475.1. Lineage (NCBI taxonomy): Eukaryota > Metazoa > Chordata > Mammalia > Primates > Daubentoniidae > Daubentonia > Daubentonia madagascariensis. Next base: position 24,351,668 of record JAKFHU010002573.1, read on the forward strand.
TGCGGCCTGCATGGTGCTTTTAAATATTTTGAGTTAGTTATCAACGTTTAAACATGGAGAGATTTAACATTCAAAAGCTAGACCTTTGGCTTCTCTTGAAATGCTCAAAGATCTAGCGACACTGAGTCTGCCTCCCCCCACGTAAGGGAGCGACTGGAAGAGGAGAGGCTACCTCATTCAGGTGGGACATGTGGCCTCCAGGGCACCAGAGTCCCCACCGATTCCTGGTATTGACACTTTGTCCTCCCGGCCCATTGACCATACTTGACGGTTCTTGTAGCTTCTGAGTTTGTGACCCCTGATGTGGTTGGTAGAGCAAATGTAGCTTCATTTTCTGGTGGGCTTGATTTAAATCTTGTCTGTGCCCCGCATTATGTGTTGCCTTGGACAATATACATTTTACCTCTTCTAATTCTAAATTAATACGTATTAATTTTAGAATGACTAAAGGTAAAGAGAAGTATAAAGCAGAAAAAAGGAATCATCCAGCTTAAAAACTGTAATATATATTACCCTTTAATTTTTTCCTGATTTTTAAAATGTGATTGAAGTAATGCTGTATTTGCAATTTTGTACCTTGCTTTCCACTTAATATCATTTTGCCAGCATTTCCCCACACCTTGATAAACACATTTAACAGTTGTGTAATTGTACATTGTGTGTAATGTATTTAACCATTGGTCTGTTATTGACCATTTACTTTTTTTTGCTATTATAAATAACACTGTGATGAACATCTTCTTACATCAATTTTTTGTCTACATTTTGGATTATTTCCTTAGAATGTATTTCAGTACATTCAAATACTACGCCAAAGGGTATGAACATGAATTTCAAGCTCATGAATCACATTGCTAAATAGCATTCCAGAAAGATTGAACCAAATTACATTCTTACTAGTGTTCCACTCCAACTGCGCAAGCTTGGGTAATCTTATTCAAAAACAATAAGGACAAAAACTTTTTGATGTATAAAATGTATTATCTCATTGGTATTTTGTATACATCTCTTTATGAGTAGATTTAATTATGTTTTTATGCTCATTAACTATTTTTATTTCTTCTAATATAAATTTTTTATTAAATTAGTTACTTAAATTTTCTTAGACTCATTTTCCTCATCTGTAAAATAGGAATAATAATATTATATTTGCCTCGTACAGTAGTTTTGGGAATTAACTGAGATTGCTTTTGTAAAGTTCTACACATACAAGAGGCTTTTTTTTTTTTTTTTTTAGAGACAAGGTCTCACTCTGTTGCCCAGGCTGGAGTACAGTGGCTCCATCATAGCTCACTGCAACCTTGAACTACTAGACTCAAGTGATCCTCCTGCCTCAGCCTCCCAAGTAGCTGGGATAACAGGCATGTGCCACCACACCTGGCTATTTTTTTAATTTTTGTAGAGATAGGGTCTTGCTATGTTGCCCTGGCTGGTCTTAAACTCCTGACGTCAAGCAATCCTCCCACCTTGACCTCCCAAAGTGCTGAGATCACAGGCATTAGCCACCGTGGCTAGCCAAGAGGCATTTAATAAGTGTTACTGTTCTTTATTTCCTTGGGATTAAACATAAGGACAACCTACACTTTTTTTTTTTGCCTTTTCTCTAGTTGATAAAGCAATGTTGGGTTGGAGCCCTCTGGAAACTCTAATCGCAATAGATATTTATTGGTTCCCACTGTGTCTTAGGCACTGTGCACCATCTCATTTTTGACAATCACAACAAGCATGCGATGGGCATTATTATTCTCAGTCTTCAAGTGAGGAGACAGAGGAGTAGTGAGGTTTAGCCACCTGCCTGGAGCAGAAGAGCCAAGACTCAAGGCTGGGACTTCTCAGCATGAAGCCCTCCCTCTTTACCACTAGGACACACTGTCCAGTGAGGGGCCCTGCTTGGTGCTCAGAGCCAGGAGTGGGGCTGCCCAGATTCCCATCTGCCCCCCTCTAATGCTGTGATCTGGTGTGGATCACACCCCAGCTCTGGGCCACAATGTCCTCCCTGGTAAAATGAAAGTATTTTGTAGATGATCCTAAAATCCCATCCACAGGTGCACAGGTAACTTTAGAGACAGGCGTGTGTGCCCATTCATGTACCTGGAGATTCACACTCACAGACACACTAAGAAGTCAAGCACATACACTATCTATATCTACGTCTATATCACCTATCACAATATTTTATTTTTATATATATATTTATACACACACACACACACATATACAGGTTGAGTATCCCTTATCTGAAATGCTTTGGACCAGAAGTGTTTCAGATTTCAGATTCTTTTGGATTTTGGAATATTTGCGTTATACTTACCGTTTGAGCATCCCTAATCTGAGAATATGAAATCCAAAATGCTCCAATGAGTATTTCCTGTGAGCATCATGTTGGTGTTCAAAAAGTTTCAGGTGCTTGGAGTATTTCAAATTTTTGATTTTCAGAATACGGATCCTCAGCCTGTGTGTGTGTGTGTGTATACACAATATAACACAACAATAAGAGGTAGCTCTTATTACCCCACTTCCCAGAGGAGGAGGCAGAGGCACAGAGATGTTGGCGTTGGCTGTAAGCACAGCTCTCCACCGCTCTATCATCTCTCATGGACAGAAACATTGCTGTAAACAACTTCAAATAAACTAAAAATAATTTCTAAAGTTTGAGGAAATACATGTCTTATAATTTTTTTACACTAATAACATTGTGGAAGTTGCCAGTACCAAAATTGAGTCACTTAGGTCAAAACCCTAACAAAATAGACCTGGGAGAGCATGTAAGAAGGAGCTGTTATATGCATACCTGTAACCTACCTCACCACAAGAAATTCCTGCATGTCCCACAAGCCCCACACATTTCACGTGTCCTGCATGCCCTGCACGTGCCTTGTGACAGAACTCATTGCAAGAAATTCCTCAAGACTGCCTAGCAACGACTGTCTTCACCCATGAGCTAATACCCAGTCCTGCAGTGTGCTTCTGTGACCAATGAACATTGTTTCAAAGCAGCTTACATGGACTTTTTCCTCTTTGCCTTTAGAAGTTTCCCTTACTCCAGCCTCTGTAGATGTGCCTATGATCCATCATAACATGCATATCTCAAATTGCAAAATTGCAATCCCCTGCGTATTCCCAGATAAATTTTTTGTTCTTTTTAGAGAATGTCTCTCTCTGTCATTTTAGGTTGACAACATTAACAGAAGCCTAATTAAAATAAAGGATAAGGTCGGCAGAGCTTCTACCACCCTCTATGTCATGGCTTAAACTATCTGTTTTCTTTTAATCTCTGTCCTTATGAAACTGTAATTGGAGTACACAAAATCACAGAATGATTTTAATTTTGCATTTTGCTTTATTTAGCTAAGATTATAAGCATCTCTATGCTGCTACATAGTCATCATAATCATATTTTCAACTTACAGAATAACATTTTATTAAGTGATTAGTCCATAATTTACTTATCCCTTATTATTATATATTGACATTATTTCCAATTTTCTTCACAATTATGAGTAACACTGCAATGAACACATTTATTCCTGTGGCATTTTATTTTTATTAGGATTTTTTAAATTAATTTAAACCAAACTAATTACCTTTAAGACTTCTACAATTGATTATTTTTTGTTTCAAAAATTATTTCTATAATTTATAGTGTTTTCATAGTAACTTAATTATAGCCAGTGATTGCATTGGAAGATGATAGGGAAACAAACAAAATAATAGATATATGTAGTACTTGGCACCTAAAATTTGTGAAAATAACACACAAAATGCTTTTGGAAAGAGATTTGATAATAGTTGATTTTCAAACCAGCATCTCTTAAAATCATTTTTTTTAAAAAAGGAAGCTCCTCAAAGGCCAGTTCATTTTGTGTTGATCACAATTTCTTTTTGAGCTCATAACCTAAAGGTTCAATGCCATTCTACATTGTGTTGACAGACCCGGTATTACAGGATAACAGAGCTGAATGTTTTCCCAGAAATTTAAGGACTAGTGAATGCAATGAAGAAAACATTTGTGTTTAGCCTGTAGAAGAAAAGATCTGGAAGGGTGACGACATCCCAACCATCTCAGTTTACCTGGGACTGAGGGTTTTTCCAGGACATGGGACCTTGATTGCTGAAGTCGAGAGGGTCCTGGGAAAACCAGGATGAATTGATCACCCCAGCCAAGATTTGACATTTTCTGTAGAGCCTCCAAGGGCAGAAACTAGACCAAGAGCGTAGATGTTACCTAGCGGCAGTTTCTACAATTTAGCATCAAGAGGCACTTGGTAACTACAATGAAACAGGATGGTTTGCCAGTCTCTGAATATATTTTTAAAAGTCAGGGCATCCACTTGTTGAGTATGCTAAAGGAGCAGAGGCTTTTGAATTTTGCTGCATAGTGGAATCCCCTGGGGAGCATTTAAAACTCCCCTTGCTCAGAGTGCATAACGATTAAACCAGAATCACTGAAGGTGGGCTCAGACTTCAATAGTTTTTAAAGTTCCTCAGCTGGCATAAATGTGTGATGAAGGCTGAGGACCAGTGCTAGAGAGGGATGCTGCTTTAGCTCTAATGCATATAAGAGTCACCTGGGGACCTGATTGGATGCAGATTCTCAGTCAGTAGGCATGGGGTGGGGCCTAAGATTCCACCTTTCTAAAAAACTCTCAAAGGGTGAAGCTGTTGCTGTTTCCTTGGCCAGCTTGAGTAGTGAGAGAGTGTAAGAGAGACTCAGGCGTCATAAGGGGTGGGGAGATACATGGGTGAGGAGGGACATAGAACTTTTGTAAGTATTAGGGGCCTCCCCAACTCTAAAGATTCTCAGATTTTTTTGAACTGCAATATAAGTCTTCTTCAAAGATGTTTTAAATGTAATTTTTTCTTTGAAGATGAAAAACTCTAAAACCCTTTGACAGATCATCCCATTTGTATCACAGCATATATGCTATGTTTTGGATCACTGCTAAGAATTGTTACATGAAGAAATTAAATAATTCAAAACCTAATCTCTTTAGTTGATATAAATTATCCTGCTTTCATTTTCTTTTTAAATAAATGAGAAGAGTTGTTATCATAGCTTTGTTCTTGCACATAGCACAAAACTCTTGTTTCTACTTTGCATCCAGGACTTTCTGTTTGGAAGAAGATGCTGGTCTTCAAGACAGAATCCAGACGATGGACGAGTCCCTCTGATAGACAAGTGTCCTTGGAATCTTTCTACACTTGGGAGATCTGCCCCAGCCAAGAGGAAGTCTCGGGTTTCCTGGTTGTAGTAAGTAACCTTGTTTTGAGCATCAGGGTCCATCAAGAAGGAACAAATAGATAGGATTGGGTCTTCCAGTAGGTACCATACATCAAATGGAAGCTTCTTTCTGGGGAATCCCAAGCTCACTCTAGAGGCTCAAAGGAAGCATGGCTTGGTGGCTAAACACAGGCTCAGGAGCCAAACCCTGGGGTTTGACATCTGGTTCCGTCACTGCTAAGCTGTGTAACTGTGAACAAATTACTCCTACTCTCTAAGGCAGTGGTTGTCTTTCATGCAGGCTTGGTGAAGCCATAGTCCTGTTTCTCTTCATGTTGTTGGTGTAGGGAACTCAGTTTGACAGGCAGAGGGACACCTGCTATACCATAGTGACACAGGAACAATTCACTTTAATTCTCCTTTAGCATTTCATTCTTTCTCTTTTCTGGTGAAAGTACTTTTCAAAAGTATTGAATATGTCACAATTTGAGCTGGTAAAAATATGAATAATTTTTCTTCTTCTTTCTTATAAATCCCTGACTGTCAATAGGTTCTTAAACCCATTGACCATTTGGCTCAAGGGAAATAAAGTTGGGGGTTGGTGAGGAGGAAGGCAGAAGACAGGACGGAGGGACCTCTCTGGAAGAGAGAATTTTAGGATCCTCTGCTCTGAAGGGGGAGGGGGCCTTGCTCCACCCACTGGCCCTTGCAGTTGGAGTTTCAAATCTGCGCAGGTCATTCCTTTGCTAGCATATGGCCGGGAGCCCCAGGGACACTCGCTTTCTAAGGACCTTCACTTGCCAACATCTCAGTGACCTCGTAAGAAAACTCAACCCTCCCTCTGTCAACCGACGTGCCACTCTGTTCCTTAGGCCTCCCTGAAAATGGGGAGACTGATCCCAGCCTCAAACACCCAAATACTGAAATCCGAGACAGACAGCAGCATAGTAAAATCCTTTCAAAACTGCAATACGTTTAACTTATCGATCTGGCATATCTGATTGTTAGATATTTTGGATAGGGAGAAAGAAAATACTGTTTGTTGAGCTCTAACTCTTTGCCAAACACTTACTTAAACCATCTCCCTCTTTCCAGCAACCCTCAGAATTAAGCGTTACACCTAGTTTATCCACAAAGAAGGCCAGGTTCTAATTATCCAAGATGCACAGTTAGAGTCAGTAGAAGCTGAATTCATACTTTTGTTTCAAGCCCTGTTTTCCTTCTATTGACTCCATATTTTTTATGGTTTGATAAATGCATGTGTGTACTGACATGTTTATCTTTCTAAAAATATATGTAAAGACAGGAAGGAACCTGCTACTCTGTTCCACAGAAACATCCTACTGTGGGATTCTGATGTGTTTTTTACGTATTCACAGCAAGCACGTCTTCCTCTAAGTATGCATCAAACATAAATAGAGGCCATTTATGTCTCTATTAGGGGTTCTTCCTGGGGCTGTTGATTTCTCTGAAAAATGGGGTGAACGATGGATTTCCTCTGCAGAGAAATGCACGTATGCACGAGCACACAAACATTTGTGTAGGATTTCTGGGGGTCCACAGGTGCCCTGAAGCCTGTGGTTGAAAAGTTGAAAAGACTGGAGTTATTTTCGCTGCCACAACTCGCCTTTGCAACTTGCCTAGAGGCCAGCGTCCAAGGAGACAAACTTTGATTCATCAATCAAGTATTTATCGGTGCTGTGCCAGGGCCCGGGCTCTGAGAATACAGCAGTGAAGGGGCATGGTCTCTGCCCTGAGGGAGCTTACCGGCTAATGAGGGTGTAAACACGTGAGATGTTACAAAGCCTCCGTGTCATGGAACAGCAATGGTGGCTTAGAAGGATGGACTGTTGGGAGCAAAGGGAGCTCTGGTCCTGGACAGAACCCCAGATTCATGAAATGGTGAATGCAGTAGACATCTGTCACTATTTTTGTCTGCCCAGCATTTGAACCCCTTCCTATCCCGGAAATTACCACCCCCTTAAACAGGCACAGCCCGTATGACACAGTCTTCTTCCTACAGAAGCCAAAAATGCCAGTTACTTGTTTGCCAGCTTCCCTCACACTTAGGGCACAACATGTGGCCTCATCTCCACCAGTCCTATGAAGGAGAGCCCTTAGTCTCCAACCAGAAGGTGGTACAGCAAAGAAGCCGGTTTTCCCCAGAGGCAGCACCAGGAACAACTGCATCTAATCCCCAGAGGTGGAATGGTTCTGGGGCAGCATCTAATGTCCAGCACTGGTGGTGGCAGAATTATGGTGCAAACTGTAGCATCTGTGCCCTGTGCCGGTGACAGTGGTGTCTACCAGATCAGTTCTGCAGCATCATCTGAGCCTCATTCTTGGCTGTCTGACCTCCAGCCACATTTTCTGGGCCCCTCAGAGATACTTTAATTTGGTCAATACTCTCTGCAGCCTAAACAATCCAGTGTCAGTTTCTGTGCCTTGCACCTGAGGATCTGACAGATGCAGCGGTTTTCTGTGGCCAGCACAGGGCAGAGTAATAAGCGTGATGTGTGCATCTGAACTCCCACGGGGCTACCCAGTTCTTCCGTGGAAATGGTGACGTTACTTGCAGCTAACACCCAAGGGTACCCATAGGAAGGGACCCAGAGGTCACAGATCATGAAGCTAGTTCATTGTTTTATAAAGTGATTTTGTTCAGCACTGACTTTCCTGAATATTTGGTCTCTCAGTTTTTATATTCATAAATGATCTGCTTGTGATCTTTCCACCCTCATTTTAAACTTGGCTAGAGAGCTCAGTTGACATGCATTTAGTGAACGCCTAACACGGTTTTCCTAGTCAGTGCACAGGGATGCAAGGAAATATAAGATAAAGCCTCTCCTCTGGGGGCTGTTAGGATTTCATTGAGAAGATTAGACATGTACACATGTTAAGATCAAAACCCAGGTCCCCGAATACCTGTTCTGAAAGCAACACGACAAAAACAACTAATCATATTGCATAACCAGAGGGACGGAATTTGAAGATTCTAAATATCCTAAAATATTCTCATCCTGCTCTATACTTAACAGCTAAACTTAAAATGGACATGCTTTGACAGTTTGCTTTGACAATTGCATTATGTCTTTGTTAATTGATTGTCCTTAACAAATAAACAGCCACATAGTAAGATTTTTGTCTCACCTTGTACTCATAGTTGCAGCTCAGTAAAATGCTCACTGAAGATATCCACAAGGCAGAGGGAGAATGATTCTGGGTGTCCCTTTTGATATAAAGTGCCTCAGAAGTCCTGCTTTAGGACAAAACTTAGTATAGTTATTATACGACCACATATCCTAGTTCCCTTGATGTTGCACCTTCATTGGTTCCCAGGAGAGCTTAAGACAGGAAGAGGATGAGAACCACAGGATGAATTCAAGGCATATTAATTGAGCTCTTAAAGAGAAGCTGCTGCAAGTTTGTCCCTGGATGGTGTCATTAACACACTTTTTTTTTGTTCTTAGCACCAAATTTAAAATAAAAGTTTACAACAAACACAAGTGGAAATAGAGTATATGAGCCTTGCGTTTAGAGGCGCCATCTGTTCAATCTTGCACCCTCACAGCCAGAGTGTTAATATCTCCTGTGCAAAGATACCATTTGTCAGCAAATTTCTGCCGTTGGAGTTACCAAACAGTTCATTTTCTATCCTTTGGCCTAAGTCAGCTGAAATTCTCTGAGCGCAGATGTCTTGAGCTTTGTGTGTCTTTTCAGTCTCCTTCTTGTTTGAGGAAATTTCCTTTCAAAACTCGGTTAGAATGGACAGAATTTGGAACTAACTCTGCTTATGGTTATCCAAGGAATTCGGGGAGAAAGGAGGAAAGTGCAGAGGATTAGATTCCCCTGTAGAGCGGTCGGTATCTATCTTTATGATTAACTTCAGCAAGACTTAAATGAGTTTTAAAGGCCCTCATAAAAGAACAAGGCAAAGTCATTGGGGGAAGGAAGAATACAATATTTCTATTTCAACTGCCAGGGATCTTTATAAACCCTAATTAAGCCCTGATGGGGTATAAAATATCCCAACTTTTATAAATGACTCTGTCAGCTAGACAATATGCAATGCTTAAATTCCCACAAGATTCATATTCATTTTCAATAGCATTTTAGTGAAGGGAAGAATATAAATATTCGGTTTGAATAGTATTTCAGTGAAAGAAGAAAATAATCCATGACTTATTTCTGTACCAAGGCAAATAGCTCTTGTTTCTTGGAGTCTGGCTCTTCCTCTTGGATTTGCAAAGAACAATCACAGGGTCGTGCTGTTGACGTTGTTGCTGTTGTTGTTACTGTTAAACCAGCTACTCTCTCCTCTACTTTTTCCCACCACCAAGTAGGTGTGTAGGTTTAAAAATTAATAAAATTATTATGTTCTCCCTTGTCCAGTGCTCTAGTTTTTTTAAAAGCTCTTGAAATATGTTTTTACAAATACCTTGATTGGGGTTTTTAAGATAGTAACACTGCCTATTTCCAAAGAGAAAGAGAAAGAATATGAAACAACATATTATAGCTTAAAAAACAAAAACCACACAGACAGCTGGTTGGACAGCATGCAGGGATCAAATGGCACAAAAACTGAGGGGAAAGGTTTAATTATTAACATAAAATGGATAAAATTAAAACAATTCTTTAAATGATCTCCCTTTAAAAAATGGCATTGTACTCAAGGAACTGTGACAACAGCCTTGTCTGTGAACATGATCAGGGAAAAATTACAGAGTGAACAGGCCTGAACCTCTTTCCCAAGAAAGAGGAAATCTGTGCGGTGGAAAGACACTGAATGCTAGTGACACAGCCCAGTGGGGGCTGTGCTGGCCGTGGCCGTGCTTACCTTACAGCCAAGGAAAGGTTCAGAGGGAACAAAGACAGCATCCGTGCGCTGCATTCCACGGGTTTGTCGCTGGCTTCAAGCCCGGGAATGGAAGGTTGCTCAAGCTTGGTGAGCAGGGGACAATTTGAGAAGACATTTTACTTCCCTTGGTTCTGCATCCATCCCAGCTTATGAATTCCCTTTTTGATCACGACTTGGAACTTAGCTTCCTATGGTAGCTTTCCGTAGAGAGCTCATACTGCCACCTTTAGTCCTACTCATCAGCACGACTTCCATACTTTTAGCACTTCCTCCATGCTTGGCCCTGTGCTGAGACCTGCACACACCACCACCCCCAGTCCTGAGAGGCAGGTACTCTAATTATCTGCCTTTTACAAATGAAGAGTCAGGCACAAAAAGTGAAGTAACTTCCCCAAAGTCACACACTGAGTAAGTAACAGAACTGGGTTTAGGACTCAGACCCAAGTCCAAATACTATGCTTTCAACCACTGTTCTGTGCTGATTGTCTTGGCTGCTTGCAGGTGTATTTCACAAAGTGGGCAGCTGTTATCATGACTTTTAGCACTCAATGTTGGTCTCTTGTGAATTTGGTTAACTTGGGACAATCTCCAAGAGCTCGATGAACTCTAGTATATTGTTCTAGAAAACATCCATTTGGCTGCTTGCAAATATATTCCACAAAATAGGCATTCAATAAATGTTAGCTATTACTATCATGATTATTAGCATTATTGGTCTCTTATGAGTTTGGTTAGCTTGAGATAAACTTCAAGAGACTAATCATCTCTGGTTTATTGTTCTAGAAATCATACAGTTTCCGGAACAACCAGGCTGAAGTCCCTGCCTGAGCATGTCTATGACACTTTTTTATCTCAGTGTTTTTTGAGTTACAACAATCTGTAATCAGGATAGCTAAAATATAGTTGAGCAAGATCAGAAATTATATAAAAGATGAAATAATTATACTAATTTTTACTAATTAGGTATATATTTTAATTAGGCACTAAATCTAGTCCTGAGCTTCCTGATAGCCAAGGTGAAAAGGAAAATCCAGCAAGACACATACCTGTCATTGTCTGGTAAAAAATAATTTACCAGTTCTTGAGGAAGGGCAACTTCTTGATACTGAATCTTAAACAGAATTTATAATACACATTTTCATCAAATAACACTTAATAGGGTACTGAGTTTCTTCAAAAAGCAGTTCTATGCAATATCCAGACATATTATTTATACTGATGCTTCCAACCTATGATTCAAAAGGTAGACTCATTGTGGATGGGGAGGACTATTATATTTAGTGAAGACATGTCTACATTACAGCCTGGTGCTCCAACTTGCCAACAGGATAGAGCCTAAAGGACTTAGAGGAAGATCCCTTAGCGTCTCCAACATCTTTAGTCTCAGTCATGCATCTGATGGGCAATGCAGAGCAGTCCATTCAAAACTGAGCCATCTGGGGAGAGCTGATTGAACAGAGCTCTATGCTGATTGGAAAATAGATCTATGTCTTATGGCTGCCAATTTGAGATTAGATAGAATTGACTTTTGTTATGTTTATTAAGAAGCTCAACATACATTTTTATCCCAGCAGAGGACCATGTTAATTACAGAGTTGGCCCTCTGTATCCACAGGTTCCACATCCATGGATTTAACAAAACATGGATCCAAAATATTTGAAATAAAAAATGGACGGTTGCAGCTGTACTGAACATATATAGACTATTTTCTTCTTTTCATATTCCCTAATCAATACCGTATAACAACTATTTACATAGCATTGACATTGTATTAGGTATTATAAGTAATCTAGAGATGTTTTAAAGTATACTGAAAGCATTTGCAGAGGTTATGTGCAAATACTACACTATTTTATATCACGGGCTTGAGCATACATGGATTTTGGTATCTGCAGGGTGCTCCTGAAACCAACCTCCCACAGATACTGAGGAATGACTATTTGTAATGGGTGTCTGTGGGGGAAAGACACAGTAAGAGACTATCTCAGTATCTCCTGTGGCTATCAACACATTTGTACATGTTAAGCTAAACCAATTACAAGAACTCCTGGCATCAGTTGGCATCATTTTAATGTGAAAAGTACAGTTGACCCTTGAACAACACAGGTTTGAACTGTGCAGGTCCACTTATACTAGATTCTTTCCAATAAATACATTTGGCCCTCCATATTGTCAGGTCCTGCATCCGCAACCCAAATATAATGTCTTCAGCTTCTTTTAGGTTGTGCATTAAGGATAGGGGCTCCTTCTCTATCATGATTGGGCCACAAGCTAGCATATATCCTCTGAGTTATCTCTGCATCCTGGTGTTAGAGGAGCCAGCAGCAAAGAGAGCAGGACATGGGTGAAGTGGAAGCAATTATATTAACTAAAATTAAATACTAACTTTCCTTTGGTCTCATATGCAGCAATAATTCACTTAGTGGAATTAGTTCTTTCTTGTTTATAGCAATACCCCTGACTCATGGATGTTTCCGTGAGCCAGATTTCATGGTCTATGTCAGAAATCTCTCTAAATCCTTGTAAGTTGTGTTTTGTTCTGTACGATGCATTTTTGAATGCTCATGGGGCTTATCCATAAAACTCCCTCACATGGCTGAGTTTTCTCTCTTCCCATCCCCAAGTTTGGAGAACACAGATTGCTTTCATACTGGGTTAAATCCAAACCTTAGATCCAGAGGGTAGAAGTCAGACTAACCTGAGCTGTCGTGGCAGGGGCACACCGTGGCTGTTGGCTCCTCCTTTGTGGTTGGCTTCATAATCACCCCATGACACTCTCCTCCTGCCTCACTCTGATCTTTACCCTTTGGAGGAACCATGCTCTGCTGCCACGGAGGCACCTCCCTTTTGGGCCTCATAGCTTGGCTGGGGGAAATTCTCCCTCCTCTGAAGTCATTCCTGATCAGCCTGGTTTTTCCTCCTTCTCTGACTTTCTGTCACCGCCTTTTTACCCCTTTGCTAGAGGGAAGGATTTCTACTGCTTGACTCTGCTAATCAGTTCTCCTCCCCTCGTTTCAGAAACACCCTATACATGTCCGTGGGCAATTCAGCCAGCCTAGAGTCGCAGCTTCCTTGTTAGTGCTGATGGAGACTGAGAATTCTGTATGGTGATACTCTAGACTGGTAAGCCCCTTCGGCAAGAATTCTCATGCCAACGATACCACGTCAGCGTCCCCTGTCCTTATGCACCTGCATTTGATGCCATACATTCTAACAAGTTACTGAAAGAAATCACAAGCCAGGCAACTAGCAACCTTGAAATTAATTTAAAGTCTTCTTTTCCTTCATACCAGACACAAAAATAAACTCCAAATGGGCGAGCATTAAATGTAAAACATAAAACCATACATGTACTGGAATAGAACACGGGTGAGTTTCAGTACATAACTTGGAGATGGGGAAGGTTTTCCAACTGTGACTCAAAATCCAGAAGTAACAAAGAAAATATTGAAATAAAAAAATTTTTGTGAAAAAAGATCATAAGGAAAGTGAAAACACAATTGTTAAACTGGAATAAAAGAGTTGCAACATGTATCACAAACAAAGGGTTAATATTCCTTATATATTTTTAAAACTCTTAAAAATTATGGGAGAAAAAAGAAAAAATCCTGACAGGAAAATGGGAAAAAGAGTTAAACAGAGAATTCACACACACAACACAATTATATATATATATGCGTGTGCACACACACACACCCATGCACAATGTATATAAATATATATACAAATGACCTTATTCATTAAAAAATGTTTACTTTCATTTATGATAAGAGAAATGCAAATTAAAACTATAGAGAGATGCAACTTCTCATGAATCCAATAGGCAAAATATCAAAAATTTGATAACATACTCTTGATGAAGCTTGGAGGAAATGGACACTCATACATTGCTCGTAGGCCATATCTAACTACATATGCATATACTCGTTGGCCCAGAAATTTACTCTGAAGATATACCTTTAGGAATTTTTTTTAAAACCTATGCAAAAAGTTAATCCTTGAAATTGTGATTTATAATAGCAAATTATTGGAAATAATCTAAATGTCATTACATAAGGGAATGGTTGAATAAACAATGATACAGCCACACAGAGGAGCAGTATGCAGATGTTAAAAAGAAAATTAAAGAAGGAAGAAGATTTCTAAGAACTAATAGATAATAATTTTCAGGATATATTGTTAAATGAAAGAAAATGCAAGATGAAAAAGAATATATACACAATGTGCTATTTGTGCATAAAACAGAAACAGAAATAAGATGTTTTCCCCAAAAGAAATACAGAAAGCATAAGCAAAAAATGAATCAAATTGGCTAATTTTAAGGAGTGGGAACACACTGGAAGGAATAGAGAGGAAATAAGATTTCCATGAGTATGTAGTTTTGACTTTTGGGTCATGCTTATGTTTTATGTATTCAAACATAAAGTTAAATCAGAAAGGATGGGGAGGACCCTAAATCTGAATACAAATGGAAACAAATTAATCTAACTGTGTATGAAACTGATAACATAACTATGCAGAAGGGAAAAAAAAGAATTAATCTAAGTAAGTTTGAGCATATTCCTCTGACTATACACGTTCAGTGGGACATAGGCTAAGGACATGAAAAAATTGCAAGGAATTCAACTTGACACAGTATGTGTGTTGCTTGGAAGTGTTATCGATACAGTGATTCTAAAGGATTGCATTGTAGGGTTGAGAATATAAGCAAATACACTGATGCGTTTGGGAACCGAGGTCCTCACTGTGGATAAAGGGAAGTAACAAATGTGGAATGGGGACAAAGAGTCATTTGATTTTGGATGAGCATTGGGGGTATCAGGCGTGTGTGTGTCTGTGTGTGTGTGGTCCTGTTCACACACCCCTGTGTGAGATGTGGAGGCAGAGAGGCAGTGTTGGGCTTAGCCAGCCTTCTGAGGAATAGGATCCAAAATAGGCATTGAAGACAATACAAAGAAAGAACAGGTTGTAGTTGGTGAAAATTAAGCATGGAGAGACACAAACTCAAAGGCAATGAGACTTTGTTTTCAGTACATTGAGGGAGGTAGCTTAGCCAAGTGGAAAGAGCATAGACTCTAGAGAGCTATAAAATGAGTTCAAATTCCAGTGCACCTTGTTCCTGGCTTTCTGACTCTGGGCACATGAATTTCTGAGCTTCAGGTCCCTTGTTTGTATGGAAAAATACTATCAACCTTGCACAGTTGCTGGGAGGACAATGTGAAAGACTTCTATAAACTGCAGGGCATAGTACAGGTGCCCAGAGAATAGAAATTAGCATGACTGTTACTATGAATAAATCACAAAGTCATGCAAGCCCACTGCTGGAGGGTTTTCCCTGGAAAATCTGTACCAAAAGTTTGAAAACTATTTCTGTCCTTTGAGTTAGCCAATCCCCCCTTCTCAGCATTTATCTGGAGGAACTAGTAGAAATATACACAGAGAATTATGGATAAGGATGTTCATTTCAGCATAATAAATACTTTTAAACTTGGCAACAATAAAAGTATGGTTCAGTTAAATTTTTTAAACCTAGACAATAAAATCTAGACAGACATATAAATAAGATATATAAAAATAAATTGTATAATGGTAGTTTTCAAACTTATTTTAGCCAGGGAATATAAGAATTCTTATACGAAATCCAAACATATACAAATAGATAAATATGTAGGTAGAGAGATTTGTGTGTGTGTGTGTGTGTGTAATTGGGGAATTATCTAAATTAAAATCATGCAGACAAGCTGTAGATACTCTATCATTCTATCATTCCTTCTACATTATTAGTTGACATTCTTTGGTAAAGAAAATCTTTCCCTTCTCCCTCTCTGTACAGCACCCAAGGTTTTTGTTTTTCTTTTTGTTTTGAGTATCACTATGGACTCGTGGATTCTCTGTGCTGTGACTCATGATTCTTTCTGCTTCTCAATTTGTCCCAAATTTGGCAATGGGAACTTCTTTAGTTGGCTCCTGTATTTTTTTTTTGACATGTTCCCATTAATTTTTGAGCACTTCCAGGCTCACCTTCTTCCTTCCCTACCCCGATACATATCTCTAAAGAGCCTGGGGTTTTTTAGCAGAGATCTTGGTATTTAGAAACCAAGATCTGAGTGCTAGGAGTGCTCATTGTTCCTGGAGTGTCACTGCTTCTAGATTCTTTCAATCAATAGACCTTCAAATGTGCTATTATCTGGTTTCTCATTTAAAAAGAATTTTTCACTTTTGCATTGGGGTCAAAAATACCAAAATGTAAACATTTGCAGCTTTACCCTGTTTTCTCCCTTCAGAATAAGGAATGGAGAGGTGGATTAAAAAATAAATGTGGAGAGACTGTATTGATTTATGCAAGGGCACAGTGCTTCTCTGTGGAGGATGGGACTAGTGCACGTGAGAGAAGCAAGCTGGAGTCTCGGGGAGATGGAAGAGATATTAAGGAAGCAGCTACAAAGATAAGTGAGGCTGCTTTCCGAAAGGAGGTGCCTACAAAGAGTTTTAAGAAGTTTTGCTATTTTCTTGCGGGATGAAATTCTAACTTCCTCTCTTCTTCAAGAGACTTCAGTGAAAACATTATTTTTCTAGACCTTTGGAGTCAGCTTTGTGTTTCTCTCAATGGTGACACCAAGCAGAAATGGTTCCTAGGGCAAGTGCAAGAAGGGCCAGGATTATTTGGATTATGATTACTAAGGGAGTGTTTCACGTAAGGAGCTAAATATCACCATTTCCTATTTTCAGAGCAGTGGAATGAAAAGAATGTGCTCTGAAGTCAGAAATAGTTTTGACATCCTCTCCACCACCTTCTAGCTATTGAATCTTCGCCAGGGCACTCACCTTTTTTGAATCTCATTCTGTCTGGAAAAATTAGAGAAGACTTGGAAATGGACAGAGTTTACTGTGTCCTTTCAATGAAACACTGGGCAGTGTTGACATCAGCGTCTCAACCCTGGGGGATTTTGCCCCCCAGGGGACATTTGGCAATATCTATAGACGTTTTTTGGTTGTCACAACTTGGGGGTTGCTACCAAAATCTAGTGGATAGAGGGCAGGGGTGCTGTGAAACACCCTACAATGCACAAGACAGCCCTTTACTACAAGAAATTATCTATCCCAAAATGAGAATGAGAAACCTGGTCTAAGCAGATCCACCAGGGGGTTATCTGATCCTTTAGGAGTCTACACCTCTCATTGTGTTTGAGCTATTTTACAACTCTGTGGTAGTCATGCCAATGATTCTTGTCTATACAGATACAAATAAACTTTTTCCTGGTGGAGATGTAATTGGTTATTACCATGTGAATAGTGACCAGTGTTGCTTCCGTTGGCAAATTCATTTTAGCATTCATGATTGCTTTTGTATGTGTCTGTTAAAAGGATCGTCCTTTGATCTGTCACTTCTTACTGGTTCTCTCATTAACTAATGAGTTAAATAAAACCTTCAGAAAGTGTGTATTTGTATGGAAGTGATGATTTTATCCACTTAAAATTTAAGCTTTAGTTCCCATATCTATATAAGAAAAAAAAGGTAGCCTCTCAATATTATGACTGGATTAAACAGGACCACCTGTGGGACAGGACTGTCCCTGCACGCAGGTGTGCTCAAGCAATGTCCCTTTCTTCACCTTCATTTACCTTCCCACGCCTTCTCAGGAAAGCTGTGAAATAGGCTATTTGGCTTTTGGTACCCCAGTCCCCTCCTCTCTGGATCCTTGACCCTGTCCCCACAAATTTTCTCTTTCTCCTTCTAAAGACTCTTAGAAGTGTCAGATCTCTGCCCTCTCCTCTAGTAAAACCTACTCTCAGAAAGAGATCCAATAATGTTTACACCTTAAAGTAAATTTGATTCAATGTGTCACCTCTTCCAGGGACCCTCGATAAAAGAAGTGCGGTATTAGCACACACATTTTGGGGAGGAAGAGCCTACCCTATCTTTGAGCCAACATAGGGTCTTAGTTTTCTCTGGTAACCACTGAGATCTGCAGGGGATGATGACAAATAATGTATCTGAATGTAAAGGATCCAGGAAACGTAAATTTAAAGGGTTTAGCGAAGCAAAGTACGCACAGTATACTTGTAAAGATCGCACGCAATGTCAAGATAGTCAAAGGCAAATGGGGTGGGAAGAGATTCGGCTTTTAGGAATTCTGTGGCCTTTTGAAAACATTTGAAAATATCATATTTTCTAAAGGATTTCTTAATCCTTCCTGTCTTGTCCACCCTGAAAAAAAAGAAATGTGATGTTTGCATTTTTTCTGGATTTCTGAATCTCTGCCATTTGGACTTATTTAGCAGGTTCTCTCCTGAGATGTAATACAATGTGAATAAAACACAGCCTGATCCATAGCAAATACAAATCGTATTCATTTATCCTTTGGAGTACAAACTTCAACCGTAACTAAACACAATATGCTGGCTCTTTTTGTGCTTTTTATGAACTTTTGAAGCAGGTTTGGAATGAATAGATTTTATAGGATTATGCAGTTATAGTTTGCTTTTAAATATTTCAGAAAGAAATCATAAACATGACCTCATATGTTAATAAATCAATTATGGAAGACTGTCTTATACATATGTTCAAAATATGACCCTGTGCAAAACTCCTTAGATGAGTACTAAGAAATAACTTTAAGCTCTTATTTAGGAGGCTCTGGCTTTCAAAACATTGTGTGTGGAATTCTGCTGCTCCATATAAAGAAACAGTTTTCTTCAACCTCAATTTTTACTGTTTCTAAAATAGTAAACATTAAAGCCATGTTGAGGGTGTGACATTTGCTCTTCATTAGCCTTTTCCTCTCCTTACTGTCTCACTCCAAGTTGAAGCTAGAAGACAAGGGAAGGAGAGACAAGGAACCTGACAAGTAGATTGAGTCACTGGCACAGACCTCTGAGGAGTCCCTGTTCTCAGTTCTAGGCTATGTTTTTACATTTGCGTTATTCTCGGATGCAAAAGGTCAAGAACCACAGTCAGAAGTCCAATAATTGTGATTTGGCTAAATGACTAGAATTTATTTTTATAAGGCCATTTTCTGCCTGCATAACAGTTGAAACTTTTAGAACTGCTATTTATCCATTTCTTAATGTGATGATCAAAACGGCTCCAGTACTTCTCTACATGTAGAAAACAAAGATTGTTTCATAATTTAGAAGTGCATTTTTTAAAATATGTTTTGGTTCCATTTGTTTATTTTGTTTGCTTTGGGGGGGAGTTTAGAAATATATTTTCAGAATATGTAAATAAATGTTTATTCACTATTGATGTTTGGGCCTCATCATTCAATACTTAATGGCATAATCAACCCAGAAAATGGCTTACAGTTATTTAAAAAGTCTGGCTTCCTAGGTTTCTCTCTCTTGCTTTCCCCCTGGCCATGTGGTCTCTTTGTACTTCTCGCCTTCCGCTTTCTGCCTCAAGTTGAAGCAGCCTGAGGCCATCACCAGATTCAACTGCCCAATCTTGAACTTTCCAGCTACCAGAATTGTGAGCCAAATAAACGTCTTTTCTTTATAAATTAAAAAAAAGAGAAAGAAAGAAAGAAAGAAAATGGCTTAGCAAACTCATCTCTGAAAGTGGAAATCCTGGGAGGAGAAAACATTACCTACTTCCACATGCTACTTTTGAATCACTGCTGTGAGCATGAATTCATGTTAGCAAGTTCCAAAAAAAAAAAAAAACCAGATTGAAAATTCAAGATGTGGTAATAATTTTCAACTTAAAATTCTGTGTTCAGATTTTTATAATTCTAAGACTTCAGTTGGTTCTTCATACCTCAAATTCAGAGCACTGAATGCTTAAACCAGAGGTTTCAAATGTGACTGCCTGCAGAGCCGGCAGGTAACATGCATGACTACAGCGACCTCCGGTAGAAACTATTAGGCAACAGAGAGCGGATGGACAGTGGCTAACGAGAGGCCATTCCCCCACCTAAGACTTGCAGGTGTGGACTTGTTTTTCAGCGCTGCCTTGCCAGATGAATGAAATACACCTGTTGCCAGATTGAGACCATCACTTTCTAGTTTGCTGCTGCTGATCTGAGCTGTCCAGGATACCTGCTAAATATTCTCCAGGGCTGGGGAGCGCCCAGCTTCCTTCAAACCTCTTCCCAGTGTCTCGCAAATGTTTTTGTTGTTTGTCTATTTGCTTTTGCATTGACAGGGTTGAAATTCTCCCTACACTGAACTGAAATTTCTGCTTTGATGTAAGGTCAGCTTCTTCTTGTTTGGTCACCATAATCAAAGAGAATTTAAATCTTAGCCTGTTAGAATTAACAGAACCTGAAAGGTCCATTCATCCAACTCTGACTATCGCGTGAATTTCCTCTTCACTGTTCCTAGGAAGTGCTCACTCTTGGATGAGCGCCTTAGCATATTTTTCAAAACAATCTTTGTATTCTTTACCAAATTATACGTTAGCCTTCTCCTCTCTAAGATAAAGCCTCCAGACCCTTTCGCTTTGCCTTATATGACCTATTTTCTATCCCTTGGTCCACTTTTTTTGAGAATGAGCGTCCCAGATATTGCTTCTCTTTTGCTTCTCTGGCGTCAGGTGAGTCAGCCTTGTCAGCGCTAGGTGAGGCGGAACTCAACCCTCCCATCCAGGTGCATTGCTTCTCACTCTCGTTTCTTTTTGGGTCAATGACAATGTGTGCCGATTATGCCTCAATAAAGCTGCTGATTTGTTAAAGAGAACTTTAAACAAAAGGATTTGGGGCGGTTTTCCAAATCACTGGGATGTACCATTACTGGCCAGAAATATTACCTAATTTCAAGCCACAGAACTGCTTCATTTAGGAGACTTGATGTTGTCACTTGTACCTAACCCCCAGCACTGATTGCTGCCATTAGCATCACTGTCACCACCACAGTGGGTACCTGCATCATGCCTCCACTTCCTTCTCTCCCAGAAAGAATCCTCTGTGGTCCTGCTTGTCTGAGCCACTAGTTCAAAAGTCTAGGATGATTGAATTTGACGGATGAGGCCCAGGTCAATATGCCACATGCTAGTCTGAAGAGAGGCGGGGAAAATGAGTGTCTGGTATTTTCCCCTTTTGATGTGGGAGGCAGACTATTTTACACCAGGACTCGTGTGCTGTTATCTGTATCATTTGCTGTATATATGCCTCATGGATGAGTGTCTCTCACTCTCTACCGGATGGCAGAAGCTATGACTTAATCATAGTGCAACCTCCACTCTGCCAGGAATCGGGTAGGTACTCTGTCACTATTTATGGAATGGAATGGCACACAACTATAGACAACTGTATCCCTCCCTCCCCAACTCCCTTTAGAAGTGCTGAGGGCCTTCTAAATCTTTTTTCAGGCTGGAAAACCTGGCTACTTCCTGGATCCATGCTTGAGTTGGGTAAACACCAAGTCTAACTTATCTGTGATGGCATACAAAAAGAGATTCAAAGAACATTGAAAACCTTCCTACTTACAAACTTCTCAAGTTTGCAAAGTTGCCAGAGAATAAGAAACTCATGATGCTTCTAGCTCTTTTTGGACAAATGGACTACCAGTTGGTATGATAACATGAATTAGAACCAGATCAAACAGGGATTGTGGAGAAAGCCAGACCAGGTATCAAATCCTACTCTGTCCTTATTGTCTACCTGACCTTGAACAGGCTGGCTTACCTCAAGTGGAGATGTATTTTTCCTGCTGCCCACTTTTCCGTTCATCATTCTTCTGGTGACCACACCCTGACTTCTCTCTACCAGCCTGCCCCTGCTCTCTGCTCATGTGCTCCCAGCATGTTTGTCCCTGGCTGAGTAAGAAACCTGTGGCCTAGGCCTAAGCCACTGAGAACATCACATTCCCCAAGACATGGAGATTGTTCTGGGCTTGGCATGTGTAATGAAGCTGCTGACTCCATCATTGACGTTTGGCCACTGTCTGGGAAGGACCCTGCCTACCTACTGTTCATTGCCACAGAAGAAAGACAGCCTCAGGCCTGAGCAGTTCAGCTGAAACATCTACAGAGACATGACACATTAAACCAGCTCCTCTCGGGGATGCACCATGTTTTAATATTCCAATTCAAATCTATTCTTCTCCTTGTTCTAAATCACATTGAGAACATTCATTCCCCCCAGTTTAGTTCTGACTCCTTCTAGTGAGAAGAAAATATATGATGCTAAAATAAAGAGTTCAACCCCTTAGCTCAGAATAACCCTTACAAAATATGTTTTTATCTCATTATTTGTTGACCAAAATCCTAGCCTTGTATATATGGTCTGAAAGAGTCCACAAAAAAAGGTTGTGACTAAAACCACTATTTGCTTTTGGCTGCACATAGCAAAATTTGATTTGTGATGATAGGAATGTCAGTCTGATAATGCAACTGCAATTTCTCTAGCTATTTACCTTTAAATCTCAGTATTACACTTACTACAGATGATATATGAAAGTAAAATATTTGCACAGTTGTGCAATTCAGTCCAGAGCAGAGACAGTACTGCACCTGAGGGAGAGAAGGGCGCTTGGACTGACCTCTCCAGGCCCAACATTTTTGTAGGAGAGAAGCAAATTCAGTGTTGCTCTGTGGATGCACCCCGGGCTAGGTCACTGCCCCACTGACAGCTATTGACAAACACTGCTGGGCTGTGACAATCAAAATCTCAGCTTCGGTTTGTTGGGGGGTGGGGAGGCAGCTGAAAGGATGGTGTTTTTATGCATCGGAGTTCCTCTGTATGTTTCACATTGTTACAGGTACCAACCTAAGCAAGTAGTTTTTCTAAATCACTCGAATTCTTCTGTCCTTTTTTATAAGTCCCAAATCTGCCTCCCCTTGGAGAACCCCAGCTTTCTCTCCTTTCCTCTCTCCCGGGGTGCGGGCACAAGGTTCTGAATGACATGTGAAATGCCCTGTGTGTCTGGGAGGGACCCTCCTGTCAGATTGTGGTAGTTTAAAACAGCTTGAAAAAGAAAACCAACTTTAATTTGCTCCAAGAAAAGCTCAGGTTGTTTTTGTTTGTTTGTTTTGCTAATTTAATTTTAGTGAAAGGCCTTATATAGAATGTGCCACAGGAATTTCCATAAGATCTACTTACCCAACCCAGGAGGATTATCTGACTGTTATAAGCTAATCCTCTTGAAAATTATGTCTCAGTGCCATGAGGAAGCACGTGATATTCTTTACATTATAAGTGTTTGTCTGGAATAAATGAGGCAAGTTGCGTTCTCGGCCACCTATGCCTCAGTCATTGGAGACACGTGAGCTGTTCCAAGGAGGTTAGTAGTTACCGAGATTTCTTCTTATTGTTAGAAAAACCAAACAATTAATTTAATGTAATTGCCAAGTTGACATATATAAATTGGTTGTAACAAATTCAATCAATAAATATGTATTGAGTTGTTACTGTGTGTCAAGCACTGCTGTAGATGCTGAGGCGAGATGTCCTCTGGAGCTCACATGCGAGTGCAGGAAGGCAGACATGGGACAGCTGAACAAAGCAACATGTACTACGACCAGGTAGTGATTGATGCTGTGAAGAAACATCAAGCAGAGAAGAGGAATAGAAGAGGTTGGAGGGAGGTTGATATTTTAAATCTTGTGCTCAAGGATGGGCCTATAGGGAAGTAACATTTGATCAGAAACTAGAATACAGTGACAGGAAGTCATGCAAGACGAGGAAAGCTTTCCAGCAGAAAGAACAGCAAGTGCAAAGGTCCTGGTGCAGGAGCAGCAAGGAAGCCAGAGTAGTAGGAGGGGGTAGTGGGAAATGAGGTTGGGAGGTGGTCTAGAACCAGCTCACACCAGGCCTTTTAAGTACCAGTAAGGACTTGGGGTTTCAGTCTAAGTGTTGGAAAGGGCCAGTGAATGGCTCAACACAGGGAAAAATTGGCTCCAGTTTATCTTTTACATGGTGCTTTTTTCTCCAGTCTTGTCATCCTATTCTCAGCTCTGTATCACTGCTCCTTGAGTCAGATGCATTCCCGCTATTTTCATGTCTTGGCAAGCATGAGTCCAGGGCTATTCACATTCCCAGATAGTAAGACAAAAGAAAACAAGTTCTATTCTCTTCATACTCATGATGAAGATTAAAAACCCAGTGCCAAAGGCACAGCATGCCCAACACTCAGGCATGTCTGCAGGTGTCATTGGTGATTTTCTTTTACCTTCTTTTCCTTTTCTGATTCAGAAATAATGTCTTGGGGGGGTTGGAGGGAGAATTTTGATTATTAAATAACATTTTATTTGAACCATGATATGGGCAAGCCTCTTTTTAAATACATTTTATTTTTTTAATTAATAAACTTTAAGAGCAGTTTTAAGTTCACAGCAAAATTGAGCAGAAACTACAGAGAGTTCCCATAAACCCCTGCCCCCGCACACATACAACCTCCCCCACTATTAATACCCACCCCCCCAGGGTGGGACATTTGTGGCAACTGATGGACCTACATTGACACATCTCTGTCACTCAAAGTCCATAGTTTACATTAGGGGTCAACTCTTAGCATTGCACATTCAATAGGTCTTGACAAATGTATAATAACATGTACCTACCATTATAGTATCATACAGGATAGTCTCACTGACCTGAAAATCCTCTCTGCTCTGCCCATTCATTCCTCCTTCCTCCAACCCCTGGAAACCACTGATCTATCTAGTATCTCCATACCAATATTTGGTATCTCTAGTATCTATCTAGTATCTATTTGGTATCTATCTAGTATCTCCAATATTTGTCTTTCCCAGAATGTCATACAATTGGAATCAAACAGTCTGTAGCCTTTTCAGATTGGCTGCTTTCGCCTAGTAATAAGAATTTAAGTTTCCTCCATGTCTTTTCATGGCTTGATAGCTCATTTCTTTTTAGTGCTGAGTAATATTCCACTATCTGGATGTACCACAGTTTATTTATCCATTCACTTACCAAAGGACAGGTGGTTGTTTCCAAGTTTTGCCAGTTATGAATAAAGCTTCTATAAACATCCATATGCAGGTTTTTGTGTGGACATAAGTTTTCAGTTCATTTGGGTAAATATCACAGACCATGACTGCTGGATCATATAGTAAGGGTATGTTTAGTTTTATAAGAAACTGCCAAACTGCCTTCTTAACATGTCTGTACCATTTTACATTCCCACCAACAACAAATGAGAGCCCCTGTTGCTCCACCTCCTTGCCAGCATTTGGTGTTGTCAGTGTTTTGGACTTTGGCCATCCTAATGTGCATGTAGTGTTACCTCATTGTTGTGTAAGTTTGCAATTCCCTGATGACATATGATGTGGAACATCTTTTCATGTGTTTATTTGCTGTCTATATGTCTTCTTTGGTGATGTGTCAGCAAGCCTCTTTTTATGCAAGATATCTATTCCTGAAATTGTGGGTAAAACAAGTGTTTGTAATTTGCATCCCCTTTCCATGGTGCCTTGCACTATGTATTAAGATGATAGCTCCACTTTGATTGCTTACCAACTGACAATAATGTCAAAATTTTTCATAGTCAAATTATAAATTGGGAAAGCGTGTGAAAAGGTATACTATTCAAATTAGTGCTTCATAAAATCATATGTATTTGTTAATGAGAATAATTATTCATTTATTTAACAAACGAGTGGCTTCTGTGTACAATACTCAGGCATTTTTATGTACATTTTTAAATGCTTATAATAGTCCTTTCAGTTATGTTTTATTATCTCTATTGTTCAAATGAGAAAATATCAGGTATTATACAGTTTTGTCATTGCATGCAATAAAAAATTAATTAAAATGTGTTTAATAAAATAGAACTATATTGGCTTATGAAACTTTACAGTCAAGAGCTAGATAGATTAAGTCAGGTTAGGCTTGATCTAGGGCCTGAATGAAATAGCCACAATCTAGTTATTTTCTCTTAATTTCTCAGACCTACTTCTTAGGGCTGGCTCCATTCTCAGGCTGTACATGATGCCAGTATGGTTGCAGCAGCTCCAGCTTCTCTATACACTCAAGTTATTGTCTTCTACGGGAAAGAGGAAAGGCCCCTTTCCCGTTGTTCAAGGTAAAGACTTGGCATAAAGCTTGATTGGGCCAATCAGCTTGGCTTAAGTCACTGTTTAATCTGGGTGTCTAGTATGTCTATTGTATGTTGCAAGGCAGGTTTGATCTTTGTCCTCATGGAAAAGAAGCCTAGGGAGCAAAGATAGACATTAACCCATAATTGTACAGATACAATGACTTAGTTACATATTATTATAAACACTATAAAGCAAAGAGATAGGATGCTGTAAGGCATGGATTGGCAAATTATAGTTCCTGGACTCTATCTGGCCCACCACTTGTTTTTGTAAATAAAGTTTTATTGGAACACAGTCATTTTCATTCATTTATACATTGTCTGTGGCTGCTTTCTGCCGCAAGTGCTAAGTTGAGTAGTTGCCACAGAGATCAGACGTCCAGCAAAGCCAAAAATATTTACTCTCTGATCTATTATATAAAAAGTTTGCTGCCCCCACTCTAAGCACATCTACCAGAAGGAATATAATCTCAGGAATCAGAGTGGTCTTTCTGAGAAACCGGCACTTGAGGTAAGACTGATGATTGAAAATGGGCTGGCCAGGCAAATTTGTTGGAGGGGTGGAGGGTTGAGGCAAAGTTGGGGGATCTATGTAGTCCAGGTAGACAGGACAGCATGAGTGGAGGTCCTGAGTCAGCAGGGGTGTGGTACATGGAGGAACACAGTCAAGGTCTGCATTGCTGGGGCATGGGGAGGGTGGGTGCATGATAAAGTGATGCGGTCAGAGCGAGGGAGGGGCCAGAGGGTGCTGAGCCCTGGGGACCAGGCCAAACTATCATAGAGGAATCCACTGAAGGGTGTTAGGCAGGGGTGAGAAGCAGTCAGATTGGTGTCTTAAAAATATCTGCCGTCTTCACTGCTGCCTGGAGACTGGATGGGAAAAGAAGAGGAAGATAAGAAGAAAGGGGGACAGCAACTGGGAGGCCACGGCCATGGTCTAGGGCGGAGAGGATGGGGCTGGGACTGTGGTGACGGGAGTGGAGGGAGAGATGTGGACACAGGATACGGGACACAATCAGACCTGGTGTTTGTTGAATGTCGAGGGCATTATGGGTGCCACGGGGTGAAGGAAAGTCATTTACAGAGCTGGACATATTGGAAGACGAGCAGATGCAAGAGTGACAAAGACAGTATGTGAGGAAAGGTGCTCAAGAGGGCCCCTTCTGGTTCAAGTGGAGTTTCCAATCAGGTCCATCAATGAGAAAGCTCTCACTAAAGATCAGTTTATCACCACAGACATTGTAAGGTAGATAATCTTGAAGACAATCTTCTTGAGTCTTTTGTAAAGATTCTGGGATAGAATTCCCAGAAATTATCTAGGACCTGAAGCAGAGTTCATCTAAATATCTTGGCACTGCATTAATTTTCTTCAATATGTCATGGGAAGTTGGTACACTCCATTTATTTTTCAACCACACCCAAGGTGTTCTTACAGTACTACACACGAACGAGCTGAAATGTCCTTGAAAGGGAATGAGGTTTGCAATTTTTTGAAAAGCCAATTGCCCACTAAAATAGTATCTGACACATAAGAGAATTTTTAGGTTTCCTTCCAAATTCAACATTCTCTGACACAGGAGGCTCTATGCAAGATGAGAGAAGACCAAGCGATGTGTTCAGAAGTCATGGTGATTTTCTGGCCCATCCCCAAATAACTCAAGCATCCTACTTCACTTCAGGAAGGATATATTCCAAAGTCAACTAATTTCATGAGCTACTATAAATAAAATTATCAATAACCTTGCAGTCCTTATATCAGATGACATGACTCCATTTCATGTAGGCATGGCATGCTTTGAATTTTCTGTTTCCTATAAGATTCCTGTAAGAAGTTCAAGAATCTGAAAGAAAATATGCCTTCTCAGTTGCTCAATTTTCCTCAACATATTGTCTCAATCTGAAGCATGAAAGGCTCCCTTTTCTCCCGTCTTTCTCCCCAGGCATCTCTATCAATGCCCTTTTCTTTCACCGGCTCCACAGAGATG
Organism: Daubentonia madagascariensis; assembly: GCA_023783475.1. NCBI lineage: Eukaryota > Metazoa > Chordata > Mammalia > Primates > Daubentoniidae > Daubentonia > Daubentonia madagascariensis. The sequence continues at coordinate 24,379,729 of JAKFHU010002573.1, forward strand.
GGTGGTAGCACTGGACATCACCAGGTTGATACTGCTCATCGTGCTCTGTGTCACAGAGACACACACAGGGGGACCTGCGAGACTCAGATCCTTCACATGAGCAGGACGCAAATCAAAGATCACTACTGGATTGGCATTAATTACAAGAACTCATTTACCCGAGCTTCTTTGCATTTAAGGATGCAATTGAGCCCTGTGACATTTGTGTGCCATCCGTTTATCTTTATCCCCTAAAGTCAGCATTCTTTTAGCTATTTACGAGATCAGAGTAGGCCAGTGTAATCGAGTGGGCAGAATTCTCTGATGTTTCTAACCTACAGGTAATACCTCAGTTTCCTCACAATAAAGGAAGCAAGAAAAGATAATCACACACACAGAGTTAGTCAAGGAGGCAGAAAGAATGTCATCTACTCCCAACTACCCCAGTTAATTGAGTATGCATCTACCAAGACTTAGCTAACAACCTGCTTGGGACCCACAAATTAATGAAGACCTTGTCCTTGCTCTATAGAACGTGGAGAGTTAGCATAGGTTCAGAACTAACACAAGGTACTCATCAGTACACAGTGTAAGAGAAGAATAGAGGAAACGCTATGGGAGACAAGAGGTAGGGAGGATTAATCCTTTTGGCCTGGGATGGGAGGATGAGGATGCTGGAAGACTTCATGGAGGAAGTGGTATTGCCCAGGATCTTGAAAGTTGGGTAGGATTGGGCAATGTGAAGAAGCAGGGCAGGGTATCAGAGAACATTCTCTGGTAGTTAACAAGGACCATGACCAACGCCGGGTAACTTCAGAGGCAGGGAATTTACTGGAAGGAATTTGGAAGTTCCCATCACTAGGAAGGAGCGAAGGCAGCTTGGAGGCTGAGGGCGGTCTCCACCCCCACAGCGTGGTCATGCTCAGGCAGCCTCTGCCAGGACAGAGCTCCGGCCGGCTCCAGACACTTGTGCCTCTGCTCAAGGTTCGGATTCCCAAGAGCAAAGATTGGAGGGAGCTCATGGTCTCACGGCTCAGAGACAGCGGGGCTCCAAATGACAGCCTCGGCTAACTTTCCGCTGAGGAGGAGAAAAAAGGAAAGCAGGGTGCTGTCACCAAGGGAAAACGCGCGCTGTGCATTCCAGAACCATCAAAAGGTCACGATCACAAGATAGAATAAGGCTTGCCTGGCTAAGGGGCTTGGACTTTATTCATCAGAAACTGAGGAAATCCCTTCTTTTCTTTCTTTTATAGCTAAAGAGCAGGAGTCATTATATTCTTATATAATCTGGGTAGTCTGAAGGCAAAGCATGTGCAAAGACTCTGGGGTGGCAGAGGGCAGAGTGTGGCACTTCCCAGGACTGGCAAGAGGGCCAGTGAGGCTGCAGTGCAGGAGGGGAGAGGCTGTCATAGTCCAGCAGACAAGCGGGACCACAGGATCGTGTAGAACAAGCAATCGCAGGAGCTGGTATAACAGACGCAAACGGCTATTTCTTCTTCAGCTGAGCCTGAAGTTATAGGGCAGGTGATCTGGACGGAATAGATGGAAACAAAGTTGGAGAGAGCCCAAGAGGGACAAGCTAGAACCTGCCTCTGTCTCTCACTAAAACCTGCGTTGGCCTCTCCCATCTCCCAGTTGGAAATAAGCCTCTGCCATCTTATTGTCACAACTGACGTATGCATCGGTGTTTGCCATATGAATAGTGCCTCCCTACATGTGGCCCTTTAGCAGTTCACAACCTGCACAACCATGTACCATGACCCTAACAAACATGCACCTGCACACACACACACACTGTGGAGCTGAGGCTAATTCTTGAAGTGCTGTAAAAGCTGTACTGCTTTCTCAGCACGATAGAAATTGTGCTGAGTGTACTGGACTTAGCACAATCTTCTCAAGGCAGTATTTTCCTGGATACCCACCTCTAAGCATGATGTAAAGGACCCTAAACAGTGGCCCTTGAACTCCTACCATGGTTCCAAAAGTCTTTTCCCCTCTGGTCTGCCAGGGAACCTAAAAGGGCAACATTGCTCCCCAACTTTAGCTCAACATTGAGAGACCCTGTTGAAATACCAAAGTGTCCAGGGAGAAGATGATAGTTATTTGTAAGCTAATATACTTTAACTTTAGCTCCTAAGAGGGCCCTGAGAGATTGGTACTCAGGATATGTAAGTTTTGATGGGAGAAGGAGAAGAAGAGAAGGAAATGCTTAGGGTCCCTCACTCACTACAGGCGACTGAGGTACAGGACACTTGTCAGAGGGGAGGTAGAGAGATGCTGCAGAGAAATGTCCCACTTCACACATTTTGCCATCAGTGGGCCTGGCCAGAATGTACCCTTTGGATAGATTTATCACCGCAGAGATTCTGACACTCCTGGCTGGAATGAAAATTAGACCAAAGATAGAAAAGTAATGTCCAAAGAAAATGTCAATGACAAAAGTGAGTCTGTTCACAAGAAAACAGGAGCACTCGGAAAAGGGGTAGAAGGGAGCCTGCAGACCACACTTAGAGGGGCACAAGTTGGTGCTGTGATGGAGATGGGGAATATCAAGAAAAATCGAGACTCGTGAGAGGAGGCAGCATGGAAAACAAAACACATGCACCCCGGGGGTCTTGCACAAAATGAGGCTGTTGCCCTGGCATAGAATGTGCCCTTTGGATGGATGGGTCATTCCCCGTGTAATGGAAAATCCCCAGGCATGATTGGCTCTGCCCCGGGCGAAGAGAAGCGGACACAGCGGCCCTCTGTGTCCCCCCCAGCCATGTGATGGGTCCTCTGATGGGCTTCCTCCCATCTCCAGGACCCTCAGAGGTTGTCCCGTGTAGAGTCCCTGGCACCCGCACTTGCGAAACCGAGGACATTGGCACAGGGCAGGGCATGTTTCAATTTTATTCTTCGCTTTTCTTGGCAAAGCCCTTTCCAACAGCTTCAGACGAAAACAGTCAAGATGAAAGCATTTCAGAAGCTCTAATCCTGTCACTCGTGGACTTAGAAAACAGATCAGCTTTTCCTAAGGAGGTGACAAGCCACAGTGTGACCCATTAGCTGTTATCAAACCCTTCCTCGGAGCCTGGAGGGCCCTCCAACTCGAGCCAGGCCCCTTGAAAGCCGCCCCTTAAAACCCTCATCTAGAAGCAGCAGCCGCAGCTGCCTGTAGCATGACAATTTCTCATTCATGATGTAGTTTTCAGAAGACATTGCCAACCAGCGCCCTGCAATGGATCCTACTTGTGAGTCAATGAAACACAATTTCAATCAGCTTCTGCAGATGAAAATGTTAATAACTTTGCACTTTCTCCCTACATGGAAACACACATACACACACGTTCACCTCCCCCAATCCTAGTGCACATTAGATAATGAAAATAAACAGAAAATTCCTAGCAATATATTCCTGATACATTCTACGTCTTCTCAGAAACTGTCATCACAAGTTGGTACTTGCCTACACACATCTAATAATTTTCTTTTTGAATTGCACAAAGAACCATCAGCAAACGATCACTTTTTGCTTATAGAAGAAAGTCAAAATAGATTCTCTTTCTTAGGCGTACATCAGAAGCATAATGTCGATTCGGGCAAAGGCGGCTAGCACATTTTTCCCAATGAGTGCACGAAGCAGTCAACTTCCTCTGGAGTCATCAGCATTAAAAAGTCAGAGTGGAAAAGACAGGTAGGAGGTCTAGAAGTAAGGAGGGTGGGTTCTGAGGTCAAAGTGTTTGCTGGAGCAACACAATCTGTGAAAGTAGAACTTTTGACCCAATTCAGGACTGTCTTCCCAAGTTATTATAAAACCCCCAATCTTTGGGGCCAAGTAAACTTGGTTATAAACACGTCATAAGTTCCTGGCACCCAGAGTGGAAAACGCGCTCCCCCCCACACACACACAGACATCACTGTCATGTCGCCTTTTCCTCCTCCTGACCTGTTCCCACATGTGGCCATTTCCTTCTCAGGGAATCGCCTCTGCGCTCTTGCTTCTCTCTGAGCCGATGGTGAATGCATTGCCTGGACACTGAAAAATGCTAGCCTTTAGTTTTGTCTGATTTTTAAGAACCTTTTTCCTCTGAACTTACTTTTCCTTTTGGCTCCCAGGATACACGTGCATTTACCCTGCTGATCTGTGAGCTGTGGTCGCCTTTTTCCGCAAGAAAGACCACTGGATGCTTTTTTCCACTGCGATGCGCTATCCCCTGAAGATGGTTCCTGGAAAATCACCGGTTCTCAGAAGGCTGCTCTTCACGTGAGCTCCCTAGAGGGGATCTTGGACTCTGAGAACTTCCTAAGTTCTCCAGCTCCCCTGTCCCTACCTTTCAACCGTGCCCAGAACAGGCGCTCTGGAAATATGTGATGAGGGAATGTATAAAACTAGTCCAAATTCTCTCATAGAGAAAATGAAGAAACTTAGATTTAAGGGAAACAAACAAAAAATCTTGGCACTCAGAGTTGGTGACAAAGATGGGAACTGGGCAGTGTTCTTTCCAGGTATCAATTTATGAGTGGGAAATGGCCTATATTTGATGGTCTCCAAATAAGTAGAGAAAAAAATGGAACTCAAATTTTTATTCTCAAATTGTAAAATCTGTGAATAACTGGTCAGACTTTCTGCTTTTTTTTAAAACATGTTTTCCTCCTTAATACAAAAGTTCAATATAATCATGTAAAAAATTAGAAACATGCAAGTAACAGAAAAAAGGAAAGAAATTCAACAATAAATTTAGAATCCCAAAGGAAACCATTGTCAACATCTTGATGCATTCAAATATAATCTTTAATATGGTTTTTCTTGTAAAAATACTTTTTAAAAACACAGTTTAATCATACTATGATTCTGTGTACTTTGCTTTCTTTATTTTTAATATTATAGCATTATATTTTCCTCCAGATCCCCCAGTTATTATGAAATCTTTGTAAATAGAATTTATATGGTTGTATTATTTTTCAGGAAATTGATACGACAATAACAAAAAATTCCTTATGGCTCAATGTTAGATTGTTTCCAAGACTACCTTATTATAAATATTATTGCTATGAGTATGTTTGTGAGGAAGGGGGTAGCTTTCAATTTTTAGACTTTTTCCCCATAGGATGGATTCCCAGTAGTAGAATTGCTGGATCAGTATCAGGCTCATTTTTAAGGCTCAGGCTGTATTATTTGTAATCCATATAGCCAAATTGTTGTCCAAAGAATAATATAAATTTACATGGTCACTAGCAATATGTGAGATACTATTTCATCATGCCTTAATGCACATTTTTTTAATCATTTAAATATTTCCAGCCACATGTCTATAGCCAGCTAATCAGGAGGCTGAGGTGGGAGAATCACTTGAGGCCAGGAGTTTGAGACTACAGTGTACTACTACAGCACCTGCGAATAGCCACTGTGTTCCAGCCTGGACAACACAGTGAGACCCTGTCTCTAAAAAAAAAACTTAATTTTCTAATTTTTGAAGTAAAAATTGACATCTTTGAGTTGTTTTAATTTCCATTTCCTCAGTTCTCAGTGAAGTTGAACATTTGCTCATTTAAAACACTGGTCATATTTTTATTATTTTTAAAATTTGTATGTGACCTTGCCCATTTATCTATTAGAAAATATTAGTATTTTATATCAATTTATATGAACTTTTTATCTATGATAGATATAATATAATTATATTTGTTGCAAATATACTTTTCCAGTTTTTGGTGGAATTTTTTAAACCTTTGTTGATGTACAATAAATTGCACACAATCAAAGTGCACGACTAGATAAATTTTTACCTACACCATCAATACAACGAACTTATCCATCACCCCCAAATGTTTTCTTCAACTTGTTCCTCTCCCATCCCTAGGTAACCACTGATCTGCTTTCTGACACTGTAAGTTTACATTTTCTAGAATTTATTTTAGTGGAATCATGTAGTATGTACTTTTGTTTTTTTGGTCTTCGTTCACTTAGCATTATTATTTTGGGATTCTTCCACGTTGTGTCTAACAATAGTTCATTCTCTTTTTTTGTTGCTAAGTAGTGTTCCATTGTATGGTTTTGTCACGGTTTATTCATTTACCTACTGATGGACATTTTGGTTGTTTCCAGATCTTGGCTATTACAAATAAATCTGGTATGAACATTCATGTCCAAGTCTTCCTGTGGACATACACCTTCATTTCTCTTGGGTAAATACCTGGTATGGAATGGCTGGATCATAGAGTGGTGGAAATTTAACATTTTCAGAAACTGGCAAATCATTTTCCACATCGGTTGTACTATCTTACACGCCCACCACTGTATGAGAGTTGTAAGTCTTCCACATCCTCACTAATACTTGGTATTGTCAGCCTTTTAGTTTTAGTCATTCCAATAGGTGTATAGTGTATCTCATCATAGTTTTAATTTTCACTTCACTAATGTCTAATGATGTCAGCATTTTTCATGTGCTTATTTGCCATCATATTTCTTTGATGAAGTATCTTTCAAATCTTTTGCCCATTTTTTTCTTATGATTGAGTTGTGAGAGTTCTTTATATACTCTGTAGACAAGTACTTTATCAGGTATGTGATTTTCAAATGTTTTCTTCCAGTCTATGGCTTCTTTTTTTTTTTTTTTCCCCCACTTTCTTGGCAGTGTCTTTTGGACAGCAGAAGTTTTAAATTATGATGAAGTCCAATTTATCATTTGGCTCCCTTATGGATTGTGTTTTTGGTGTTGTATCTAGGCCTTTTTTGCCTAACCTAAGGTTATGAAGGTTTTCTCCTATGTTTTCTCCTTGAAGTTTTATAGTTTTAAATTTTATATTTCTTTGCAAATGGATATCCAACTGTTCTGACCCATTTTCAAAGGAGACTATCCTTTTACCACTGTACTGCCTTTGCACTTTGGGTGAAAACCAGTTGTCCATGTGTGTGTAGGTCTATGTCTAGACTCTATTCTATTCCATTGATCACTTTGTCAATCCTTATGCCAATATCACAGTGTCTTGACTACTATAATTTTATATGTCTTAAAAGTCAGACAGGGGTAGTCCCCGAGGTTGTTTTTCTTTTTTATAGTTGTTTTGGCTATTTCAGATCCTTTGTGTTTTCATATGAATTTCTAAAATAAGTTGATTGATTTCTACAAAAACACTTGCTGGGATTTTGATTAGGATTGCATAGAATTTGTAGATGAACTAAGGAAATAATATATAATTTAAGTTGTTGACAACTAATTGACTAATGAACAAAGGATATGCATTTATATAAGTCTCCTTTAATATCATTCAGCCACGTTTTCATAGTTTTCAGTGTACAAGTCTTTGATATCTGTATTAGTCAGGCTTCTCTTTAAGGACACATCTATCCCTAAGTATTTCATGTTATATGATGCTATTGTAAATGGCATTGTTGTTATCATCTTAATTCCTGTATGTTGCTAGTGTATATATATTTTTCATCGATTTCTGCACATTGATCTTGCATCCTGCAAGCTTACTAAACTCACTTATTGGTTCTAGTAATATTTAGGCAGATTCCATCAGATTTTCTACTTAGATGGTTATGTCATCTGCAAATAAAGACAGTTTTACTTCTTTTCAATCTGCATGGCTTTTATTTCTTATTTTGACTTCTTATACTTATAAAAAATTCCAGTAAATGTTGGATATAAGTGGGGAGAGTAGACATTCCTGTCTTTTTCCTGTTCTTGGAGGGGAAGCGTTTAGTCTTTTGCCACTAGGTATAATATTGGCTGTGGGTTTTCAGTAGACACCTTTTATCAACTTGAGGAAATTCTCTTCTGTTTCTAGTTTCCTGAGAGTTTTCAACACCATCGTTGACTTTTGTCAAATGCTTTTGCTGCATGTGTTGTGAACATAAATGGTTTTTCTTTTGTATTTATTCATATGGTAAATTATGATTGCTTTTCTAATGTGAAAACAACTTATATGATAGTTATGAGGTATTATTTTTTATATATTATTAGATTCAATTTGGTGAAATTTTGTTTGGAATGTTTACATCCATGTTCATAAGGGTATTGGACTATAGTTCTCTTTTCTTGTAATGTCTTTGTTTGGTTTAGCTATCAAGATAATGCTGGCCTGGAAGAATGGGTTGAGAAGCAGTCCCTGACTTTCAGTTTTCTCTAAGAGTTTGTGGAGCATTGTTATTACAAATTTCTTTAATGTAGAATTTGCCAGTGATGACAACTAAGCCTGGAGTTTTCTTTGTAGGGAGGTTTTTAACTATAAATTCAATTTCTTTAATGGACATAGGGCTATTAAGGTTGTCTATTTCTTCTTGAGTGGGTTTTGATAGTTTGTGTCTTCCTAGGATTTGTTTATATTATCTAAGCTGTTGAAGTGATTGACATAAAATTGTTCATAAAATCCATTATATCATTAACATCTGTAGCTTCTGTAGAGATATCACCCAACTTTCTCATTTCTGATATTGGTAATTTGTGTTTTCTATTTTTTTCCTGATCAGTATGGCTTTTTCATTCTTACTGATGCTCTCAGAGAACTAATTTTTGGTTCATTAATTTTCCCTATTGTTTTTCTAGTTTTTATTCTGTTGATTTCTGCTCTGATCTTTATTATTCCTTTCTTCTTACCATGAGTTTTATTTGCTCTTTTTTTGCTAGTTTTCCAAGGTGAAAATAACATCATTGACCTTCTTCTTTTTTAATATAGGCATTTAGTACTATAAATCAACCCCTACATACTATTTAACAGTATATCACAAAGTTTGATATGTTGTGTTTGGATTTTCATTCAGTTGAACTATTTCCTAATTTCCCTTTTGATTTCTTTTTGACCAATGGTTTATATAGAAGTATGTTATTTCTAAATATTTGGTGATTTTCCAGATATCTTTCTGTCATTGTTTTCTAACTTAATTTCATTTTGGTCAAAGAATATATGTTGTGTTGACTTGAATTCTTTTTAACTTTTTGAGCATTTTTATGGCCCAGAATATAGTTCTTGGTAAATGTAATATATGTCCTTAAAAATAATGCGTATTCTGCTGTTGTTAAGTGGAGTGTGCCATAAATGTCAATCAGATCAAGTTGGATGATAGTGTTATTTAGATATTCTATATTCGTAGTGATTGTCTACTTCTTTGATCAACGAGTAATAGAGATGTATTCAAATCTATGACCATCATTGTGAATTTTTTTAATTTCTCTTTACAGTTCCATCAGTTTTGCTCATGTAATTTGAAGCTCTATTATTAGGTACACAAACATTTAGGATCGTTATGTCGCTTGATGAAGTCACCGCATTTTGATTATGAAATGATCTTTATTTCTGGTAGTATTATTTGATTTGAAACCTGCTTTGATATTAATATAGACACTCAAACTTTCTTTTGATTAGTGTTGGCACAGTATATATTTTCTATCCTTTTACTCTTTGTGTCTTTATATACAAAGTGTGTTTCTTATAGGGAGTATATCCTGTCTTATAATTTCTGCTTTTGATTGGGGTGTTCAGATCACTTACATTTAATGTACTTAATGATATAGTTAAGTTTAAGTCTGTCATCTTGATATTTGTTTTCTACTTATCCCTTCTGTTCTTTGCTCCCTTTTCCCTCTTTTTTCTGACTTCTTTTGGATTAACTGAATGTTTTCTGTTATTCCATTTTGATTTCCTTTGTTAGTTTATTAACCATAACTCTTTGTTGTTATTTTCATGATTTATTTAGGGTTTATAGTATACATCTTTAATTTATTGTGATTTTCCTTCAAGTGATATTATGCTAAGTCACATATGTTGGAAGATTTTTTTCAATAGTATGCTTCTATTTCTCCCTTCCCAGGATTTGGCTACTACCATACCTTTTACTTTTACATTGGTTACAAACCCCACACTACATTGTTATTATTTTTGTTTAAATAGTCAATTATTTAAAAATATTTTAAAGCCAGAAAAAAACTTACTTGTGTAGCTACCATTTCCTGTTCTCATCATTCCTTTGTGAAAGTCTATATTTCCATCTGGTATCATTTTCCTTCTGCCTGAAGAACATCTTTCAAGATTTTTCGTAGTGGGTTTCTGCTACTGATGCTTTCCACCTTCATGTATCTGAAAAAGTCCTTATTTCACCTTTGTTTGTGAGAGATATTTTTATGGTATAGAACTCTAGGTAGACAGGTATCTTTTTCTTTCAGCTCTATAAAGATGTTGCTCTACCGTCATCTCCTGTTGTTTCTGACAATAAATCCGTTAGAATCCACATCTTTGTTCCCCTGTATATAGAGTGATTTCCTTTTCCCTCTGGCTGCTTTAAGATTTCTTACCTTTAAAAAAAAGTTTTTAAAACAATTTTTACCATTAAGCATTTTGACTATTGGTGTGCCTTGGTGTGGTTTTCTTCATGTTTCATATGCTTGGCTTTTGTTGAGTTTTTTGGATCTCTGGATCTGTAGTTTTCATGAAATTGGAAAATTTTTCAGACATTATTTCTTCAAATTTTTTTTTTTGTTCCCCACTCCTCTCCTTTGAGGATTTCACTCCTAATTATATTAGGCCTCTAAAGATCCACAACTCACTAATGCTGCTTCATTTTTTTTTTTAATTCTTTTTCCTTCTGTGCTTCGTTTTGTAAGTTTCTATTGCTATGTCTTCAAGTTCATTGATCCTTTCTTCTGCAAGGTCTATTCTGCTGTTATCCCATCTGATGTATTTTCCATCTCATACAGTGTAGCTTTCCTCTTTAGGAGTTCAATTTGAGTCTTTTTTATATCTTCCACATATATCTGTGCCTAATTTTGTAAACTTATAGCATCTACACAATAACTGAGTATTCTTGTCTGCTACTTGTAACATCTGTGATGGCCTGGGTGGGTTTTGATTGATTTTTTTTCATTGCAGGTCATATTTTCCCACATCTCTGCATGCCTAGTTAGTTTTACTTGAATGCCAGACAGGGTAAGTTTCATTTTATTGGGTGCTTGATATTTTTGTACTCCTGTAAATATTCTTGAGCTTTGTTCTGTGATGTAGTTAAGTTATTTGAAAACAGTTTAGCCCATTTGGATCTTGCTTTTAAGATTTGTTAGGTGATAACAGAGCTGTGCTCAGTCTAAAGACACTTGTATTTCCCACTACTGAGGTAAGACCCTTTAGTGTACTCTATCCAATGCCCTGTGAATCAAGAGGGTTTTCCAGTCTGGTTGTTGGGAACACACATTTTTCCCAAGCCTACATGTATGCTGGATGCTATTACCTCTAATCCTTTCAGTTGGTTCTTTTCCTGGGTTTGGATAGTTTCTTCACACACATGCAACGATCAGTAATCAGCTAAATACTTGCAGGGGACCCTCTGCAGATTTCTGGAATTCTCCTTTTGTGCTGCTCTTCCCTCCCTAGCACTCTGTCCTATAGACTCTAGCTCCCTTGGTCTCTCCAGATTCTTAGCTCCACCTCTTCAAGTCAGGGAGTCCACCCGGTTGTCTGGTCCTGCAGCACAGCCCAGAAACTCTCTCCAGGCAGTGACCTGGGACAATCACAGGGCTTGCCTCATTAATAAACCTGTCTCTCAGGGATCACTCTTCTTCATTGTCTGATATTCAGTGTCTCGAAAGCTGTTGTTTAATATATTCTGTTGGCTTTTTTATTGTTTCAGGAGAGTAAATTCTGTCCCTCTTATTCCATCTTGACTGCAAGAAAAAGGCCCTGCCCAATATCCTTCTAAATAAATACTTTTTGTGCATACATCCTCTAGAGTCAAGGTCTATTGCTTGCAAGTAAGAACCTATATGACACATCTTGTTGGGATCCATTAATCTCTCCAAAGGCTGAAATCAGACTTTGCATCTTTTTCTGTTTCAAAGGCTCCCCTTCTCCCCTTCTGAGCTGCCCATTAAGATCCTGTTACCTGTGGCAGATGCCTCCATCCCTCAAGTGGTTTACAGAGCGTGGATAAATGACTTTCCCTCTCTTCTCTCTCTCCATCCCTCTCTTCAGCTCACTAACTGTGCCTCCCTTTAGGGCTCTGCTTAGATGTCAGCTTGCCACGGAGCACCTTCCCTGGCCCTTAGATTAGATTGGCCTTGCCTGCTAGATAGTCCCACAGCTTTCAATACCCCCTTATCATTTTTATTCCTTTCACTCTATCGTAATTACTTATTTTTAAAAATCTGTATCCTCCATTCCATTATAAGCTCAAGGAGGGCAGGGACTACTCTGTCCTGTCCTTTGCTTTATCCTCTTTGTAGTGGCAGGCCCATCGTGAGTACTTAGTAAATATATGTTGAATGAATCAATGAACCAATGAATAAACCAATGAATCAATGAATGCACTTCACTTATACAATGATAAACTGGGGTCTTCTAGATTGATTGATGAATCAGATGGCTCTTGGTAAATCTTTTTATCTTAGTAATTTTAAAATGCAAAAACACTATCAACTTAAAAGGAGGTTGTAATTCCTACAGCAGGAAGAAAAGGGCAGTTTACTCACGGAGAGTGATTTTCTAAGACTACCACCCACCCACCCACCCACAGGGAATAAGCCCGTTTCTCCAGATGGAAAAAGGACACAATGTCGAAACAAGTCAGACCTGGAAGGAAGCTTTAGAAATCAATGAGTTCACCATTTCTGCTCCCGACAAAGATGGAGCAGGGATGAGACCAGCTGAGGTCTGAGGTCACTGGGCTATTTGGTGGCAGAACCTGGACTAGAAACTAAACCTTCTGATTCTCTATCCCCCTTAACTTCCCTATAGCCCCCCCATCCCCACACCAATTTGAAATATAGCCTGGGGAGGTGGAGCCCCACAGATAATTTCTGGCTGCAATGGTGTCACTGATTTGCTGGACTTTTTTTTTTTCCTACAAAATTGGAAAACAGTAGCAAGTCATATCTTCCATACAGGAGAGCATTTCCTAATAAATCCATGCACTGGAACTCTGAAACATCCCAAATGTTATACATCAACAATAGTAATGGCCATGAGCAGGTATTTATACATATGACCATCTGCAAGTACAAGCTGAAGCCAATCTGTTTTAAAAGTTGCATTGAGCTTTATGATATATATCCTGGACTCATTTCAATTGGGTATTTCAAACCACCACCCATATCTGCAGGGAAAGTGTTTTAACCCAGCATGCTGCCCCCAACCAACATAATTTCCAGCTTTGAACTTATCCTGGGATTGCTTTTGCCAGCCAACTACTCTACAGCTAAAGTTATTATTGTTCCCTTTTACCAATAGCCTAAGCAACTGTTCTTTTTAAATGTAAAGTCCTGGAACTTAACAAGCTGATTAAATGATGGAGACTCACCTTTTGCTTCTTTCTGTGCCTCTGTCTTCTAGGTTTTTCTGCTTCTCCAATTTTTAGTGAGTGTGTTATCCAGAACACCAGTCCAATAAAGGTCATCACAAAACAAGGAAAAGATCACCTCATTTCTTCTCTATGCTGTTAGTCTTTGAGCACAGTGAGACTTAAGAGTCTTCCTGCTGGGAGGGGTCCTGTGGTCCACACGCTGCCTGTGAACTTGCTCCCAGCCAATGAGTGTTGAGAAAGGCACCTACCTGGGCAGACGTCTGCCCACCTACTCTCTCATCACCAGTAAAGCTCAGAGCCTGAAGATACCACATGGCCAGCAGTTGCCACGCTATCAACCATGCGCAACTGACATCAGCAAAGGTTAAAACGGGCATAATATCCAACCTTTCCATGTAAATCTTAGGTGAGCTAAACCTCTCTCATGGTGGTTCTGTCCATTGTCATACTATCATATTAGAGGATGGTTTTGGGTTTTGCAGCATGTTCAGATTTGGGAGGAAAATGCAAAGAAGAGTAAAGGAGGAAAAGCAAGTCCTTCCCAGGCTTCAGTGGAGCCAACCCAGGGAATCAATGAGATGACAGATGTGGGAGACAGATGCCCAATCATCCACTTGGTAGTCAGGCTTAATGAACTAACTCAGGAAGAGCAATTAGAGAATTCATTAATTATACTCTAGCTTCACTTCCATTGTTAACTCTAATCCTTTATTTGGGCTAATGACTTCGGCTTTTCTTATAATAATTTGTGCTTATCAGTGAATGATACCATCTTCAAATTTCTATAATTGTATAAAATTCAGACTTATGTATAACTCTTTCTAGCTCTAAAAAGGACCTAAAGTAGCTTCTAAGAGTGCATAAAATACTTCAAGATAACATAAATCAGGAGAAAAACAAAAGTAAGAACATAACATGGAGCAAGGAATAAGGCTAATATAAAAATACAAAGTCTTAGACACTTGCCTCAGGTTCTATTTTATAGGCAGTAATAACTCAGATAGCTCAGCCATGGTTTCCACCCATTAACAATGCATAGGCATTTGTTTAGTCTTACAATTAAACATCCACCACCGAGGGTCCACTCTAATTCAATAGTTTGCTGATAGTTTGTCCTTGTTATTCTTGCATAACATGCCGTCCTATATTCCTTCATAGTCTATTACAAAAACCAAACTAGAAATTTCTTTAGTGAATAAAACAATGAAAAATGCGTTTTTATTCACTTTATGTACTCTGGCCAGCTTCTGAGAGGCGGGTAATGAGCTTCTGCACTGCTAAACTTTCAGGTGACTGGTCTTGCTCTTGAGCTAATACATATGCACTCATTTGCATACTCTCTTTCCCTCCCCCTTGAGCAAGCCACATTCTGACACAAGAGCCTCGCTAGGCGCTAGGCGCAGAAACTGTTTCAAGATGTTTCAAGCCAAGAAATGACCACCTGCATGCATTCTGGTTAAGACTTTAAGTTATCCTACCACTCAAGTCTTCCTGAGGAAAGTTCAAAAGGTGTTCATCTGAATCATTCATGCTTTTGTTATCCTTGACCTAAAGCAATCTGGTAGATTTTTTTATGGGGAGAGGGAGAAGTAGAACTTTTATTTAAATTTTTTTTAAAAAATCTATATGCTTTAATATTTCAGTAATGTATGGATTTTTTATTATATTCTAAAGCTGTACTTTATATTATGTATAAGCTAAGGTCTAACATGAAGTATGTTAAAACAAATAAAATTTATGAAAAAATCTACTGTTATTTTGATCAAAAAAGAGACCCATATATGAAAATATGATTTCTCATAAATGCATAATTTTATCTTGTGCGTGTATACAATTTTGTTTGCTTATATAAACTAAAGTAACCAATAATACAGCTTAATTTACTTCTAACCTGGTTTAAAATGCCTAAGCCAGAAAACAGTTAGAGTAGCAGAATTTTATTTGGATTTATTAGAGTGGAAACCTTTTTTTTGTGATTTCAGGACCAGAAAATGTGTGACATATGAGAAGATGCACCCTCATCTGTTCAGGGAGAGATGTGCAAATAAACATCAACACAGGACTGCTGATGAAAAAATATATATATACATGTAGTGTGGTTTATTTCACCTTTGCAAGCTGGGAGCCATTAAGTAATGTCTCCCTCCACTCCCCCCACCCCCTTAGGTAAAACACATCCTGAACATTGGGCCCACATTTTCAAGAAGAATGTGCCCCACTGCCCCTTGGAAACGCTATTTCATTTACTTGGTTCAGTTAGTTAATGACAGTCCATTTTGACTCAAACATCCAAGTCCCTTTCATCAATCATGACTTTCTGGACTGTCAGTTTCAGAGCAATGATTACACAGCCTTCCCACACAGATATCCACAGAGAAAGACCCAGACCCACTTGTCCATGTAGGATCTCCTACAATGAAAGAATGAGTTATGTGAAAGAGGGAAACCCCACTGGAAAATGAATGTTGGTGACCCAAGTGTTAATCTAGAAAGTCTTATTATTTGGTGCTAAAAAAGGGCATGTAATAAGATGGTTCCTTATACCATGCAAACCTGGGGAATACAAAACACTGTCAACCATGAAAATAAGATTTAATTTGGAATCACAACACTAGGGTTTTTGCACTTTAAATTCTTCTTATTCAATCATATTTGTTATAAATATTCAATAGAAATGCAGTTTTCCAGGACTGAAATGGTCTTTAATGAAGCAAGCCATGTGTAGCTTTCCAGACAAGCATTTTCATGCTTGGTTAACTGTCAAAATGTTTGTGTTCCTTTCCTAAAAAATATTCTTTGTGATTCTACTTAGGTCTCTGAAAAAGCAACTTACTCTGGAGCCTCGAGGAATCATCTACACACCACAATTCTATGGACATCAAATGCATGAAGCATTTCAGATGTGCTTTCAGGCAGAGGCAGACCACCTGTTTGGACCTGGCAAACCATCCACGTGTCATTACAATTAATTCAGCCAGGTGTGAGCGCTTCCCTGGAAGCTGGAAGAACCAAATTCAACTCCAGCTCCACCACTTGCTGTTTAACTTGCTGTTTAACCCTGGACAAGTTACTTTCCCCATGAGGGTTAAGGTGTCTGATCTTTAAAATATGGAAGTTGGGCTCCACGAAGAGTCATCAAAATAGTCAAATTCAGTCTGCTACTTGCTCTGGTAAGTAAAGTTTTATTGAAACACAACCACACCCATTAGTTTACTCCTGTCTGTAGCTACAAGGGTAGAGTTGAGTAGTTGTTGCAGGGACCACTGGCCCACAAAGCCTAAATTATTTACTACTTGCCCATTTACAGAATACCTTTGCCAGCCCTGGGCTAGATGATTTTTTTGAGTCCCTTCTAATTCTAGAATTCTTTATATATTTTATGAAACACCTAATGTCTATATATTAATCCTTTCAATACTCATCTCTCTATTAAGCTCCTCCTATGATGCATATGTCAAGAGACATGTGTGATACATTAACCAAACTTTGTAATAGTTTTTCTTTTTTTAATAGGATTTAAATGATACTAGTAGCCCTTGGAAATAACCAAGGGAACATTTTGGGGCAAATGTCTTATGATTTGATTATCATTGGTAAATAGAGCATATCTTTTTTCTACTAAGAATGTTTGAGAAGTTTAAAAAAAAAAAACAAAAACCAAGAAAACCCCGTATGGCACTGGAGACTTATTGCATTAAGACATCATCTTAACAGATTGTTTAGTTTTGGTAATATAATTTGACATCTAAACATAAGCTGAGAGGGATCTCTCTCAAAACCTTTGATAATATGATTCATTGTCAAATGTTTGTTTTGCCTATCTGGCACTCATTAATTAATTCTTTTTAATATAGCTTGGATTTACTGATTTTGAAAAAGAGAATTCTTCTTATTGATATTGCTAAAATATCCAGGTGGCTTGAATTTCACCAACTAGATAGTTTAATCTAGCACATTTGTGTAGCCCTAATCAAATCTTTACTAACAGATGTGAGAAGCCCAGTACTGGAGCTAATGTCTGTATCTCAGTGATAATTAAATTAGCTCAATAAGGAAAATAAGTGAAAAATAATCACCAAAATTTTTCCCTAAACTTGTGTTATAGTCTTAAAGACATTTTTCTTCCCCTATGGAGGCTTTCAGTATAAAATGCAAATTGAGAGCTTTAAATTAAAAGATAAATATTTTTTTTCAAGAACTGGCCATGTGCTAAATTGCTTATAATCAAGTAATCAAGTAGCACTTCTTTTACCAAAAAAGCAAAATCTATAATGAAGCCAAAATTCAAATTTAAGTTTTCTCCACAAATTCATTATAAAGATCAAAAAATCTTTTCTTTTGGCCAATAGTGTATAGATTTTTTTAAGGTATTATCTCTTCATAGTATTTTCTAATGAATAGGAAATGCCTTTCTCAGGTTGAATGATTATTTCCACATATAATTAGTTCCTGCTTAGGATGGTGCTGTACTAATGTCACGGCTCAACGAATCAGCTTTATAATTCATTAATCATAGCTCTCATTGAGCTTTTGGCTTCAGATGGCAGTGCCCACCACGAGCCAAATAACTTCTCATTTAAAGGCAATTTGTACAAATAGGGAAGGGGAGAATTCTCACATTCAGCAAAGATTTGAAGAGTTTTTAAAAAGCCAGGATAAGGCATTTTGTGGAAGGCAGGTTCATGGAAGCAAGGTGGCTAACGGACGAGGCCGATGGCTCTCTAGGGAGGCCCTGGTACTGCTGCCATGGGGGAGGCCACGTTGCAGCTGCAGATCAGAGCACGTTTGACGGTGTGTGTTTCCGCGTGAACATGGAGACAATGCTGCCTCTGTTCCTGTAACGGACTGGTGTGCCCTGACCTTGCTGGAGGCGAAGTGGTGTCAGCTGCGCTTGCAGGATGGCCAGTGGTGGTAGAAAAGGGGCCAGCGTGGCCTGTCCAGGACTGAGCCCCTGTCACCCAGCCCGCGTGCCTGCAGGTGTGGCCACCTTTATTTGTGTATTCTACTGTATTTATTTATTTGCCTGGCTAATCAGCTCAGGGTCACATTCCCAAGCTACATGTGTCTCCTTGTGAAAGAAGAAGGAAAGAAGGAAGAAAGGGAGGGAGGGAGGGAGGACAGAGAGAGAGAGAGAGAGAAAGGAGAAAAAGAAGGAAGGAACCTTCTAATTGTTTTTAGTCTTTCCAATAAATCTTCTT
Source organism: Daubentonia madagascariensis (assembly GCA_023783475.1). NCBI lineage: Eukaryota > Metazoa > Chordata > Mammalia > Primates > Daubentoniidae > Daubentonia > Daubentonia madagascariensis. The sequence continues at coordinate 24,398,179 of JAKFHU010002573.1, forward strand.
ATGTTAAGATCTCTTAGACAAGGATTAGAAATACGATTTGACAGTCAGTTAGAAAGTATATGAATGTATTGTTTTATTGCACTGTAAGGAAAGCATCCATTGCAATAAATTATGCAAGTAAAATAGCCCCTGCCCCTGTCCTGTGCTCTTAGTTTAATATATTGTCTTAACTTAAAAAGTTTCTAGATAATATTGTGATTATTTTTTCTTTCATGAGGAGGCCTAGGATTTAGCTTGATTAGCAAGGCTGTGGAAAATGAATATGCTAATTACTTTAAATCAAATTGAAAATAAATGTTATCCTGTTTCATGCAAAACAAAGTGTATTTGCCTGTTAGTTCATTCAGATAATAAAATCAATTATGTCTATAAGTGATCGGGCACCCAAAGAGCCCACCCCATCCTAATCCATTATTTATCTCCTGTAATTCACATCATGAAGGTGTGGGAAGATCTCCAGTGACCCATTGACCAGAGGAGGGAATCAAGGCTGCCACCCACAGTGCTGCTGGGAGGATTCCTGCAGGGCGCTCAGGTGGGGGCCTGTGGTTAAGTTCCCATGGTTATGGAACCCACCTTTGCAAGGCACGAGCACTCAGACAAGTTCACAATTTTAGCATGAAACACACTTTTCAGACCTGATCACGTGACTCATATTGAGTCACTAGAAGGTATGTTTACGGGTCTGGTATACAAATTTAAATACGAATATTCTTTCAATCTGAACAATTTGTTATAACTAATTTATTTAAAATATTTAAACTAATTCTTCACGTGGGAACAGAAGCCTCTGGCTTACAGAATTACCAATACATAGGGAAGAGTAAGACATTTAGAAGATGACAGGAGGTATCAAAAGTATTGCAAACCAAATTAGTGGGGCAATTGCAGAAAACTGAATACAAGGTTTACAGATTATAGTGCTATATCAGTGCTAAATTCCCGATTTTGGTTATTGCACTGTGGCTATGTAAGACAATGTCCTTATATGTGGGAAATAAACACTGAAATACTTAGGGATAAAGGGACATTATGCCTACAACTTATTCTCAGATGGTTCAAGAAAAAAATAAATATATCTATATCTATCTCTTGAGAGAGAGAGAAAATGATAGAACAAGAACAGTCAAATGTGAACATTTTGGCAATCTGGACAAAGAGTATATGGAAATTCTTTGTCCTATTTTTGCAATGTTTCCATATACCTGAGATTATTTCAAAATTAAAAATTTAATAATAAAAAAGAAACTTCTAGCCTGGACTTCAATTCCTGAGGGCATAATGCCAGTGGTATCAGTAAAATACCAGGGTGTTCTGAGACTGGTCATGGCAGGGAATGCTTCTTTCCACATGCTTGGAGCTTGGTTTCTAGAAGCCAAAATGATCATAGAATCCTGATGGCTAAAATATGATTAGTTTTCCAGCGATTTTTTTGACTGGCCAATGGAAAATATCTGTTTCACTAAAAAAAGGACACCAACTTAAAAAAGCACACCACTTTCAGGTTCAATGCTCCAAGTATAATAATATGTGTCAACATTTATATTGTTTTCCTTATAGACATAGGTTTTTGTGTGCTGAATTTTCAATTATCAATACCAAATATTAAAATATTCCAATAAATGTAGAAGATGCACAAACACCATGGTTAAGATTAAGAAGCACCTTCATGAGAGTATATTTTTCACTCAAGGGAAGGTAACAGAAACATGGAAAGTAACTTCAGAACTAAACTATAAGACTTCTAAGACTGTGGAAGAACCATAAAATTTAAAAACAAGCGAAAATATGAGTCTGCAAGTAGGTAATATTCAACCTGTATTTCAATTCTTAATGTATTGAGTGCTTAATGCCTTTTAAGGTTGCCCTCTGTGTTTGATACAGGATTTTCACTAACACCAATAAATAAAAAAACAAAGGAACAAAAGGGATTTAAATGTCAGATGTTTTCTCCTGACTTAGCTTGGACATTATTAAGCACATGACATTTAGGGATGAGGAAAAGCCCTGAACCTGGTCAGCGGACCCAAAGCCAGTTCTACTCCTGGTTCTGTAACATATAGAGTCACCAAATGGCTGCCCTTCCCTGGTCCTCAGTTTCCCCGTCTATAAAATGAGGAGGTTAGCATACATTTACGATAACTTGTGGCTGTCACACTCCCTGGCTGAAAACATTATATGAGCCTACCTTGTTAGAGAGAGGATATGAATTCCAAGGGGAGCATTTGGATTATGTTGGAAAAGCATTTTATTGCATTGAATATTGCTCAAAAATATTGAGCTACCAGCTAGAACTCAGTTTTGGGTTACATGGACAGTGTTGTTTTCATGAGAATTTTCTTTTTAATAAGAGAAATTGACATGCAAGCAAATCTTAGGTGTATCTTCTTTGTAGGTTGGGTGTTTGAAGTAACTAAAAAGCAACCCAGTTATCTACATTTAAAAAATAATTTTTTTGTACTAGAGTTTAGTGGTTCTGTCTCTTTTCCTTTCCTCCCAAGAAGAATTTGACTAAATCTGGAGATGTCATCCAAATGTCAGTCTTTCGCATGCCACTCGCAATATTTTCCACCTGTACTGTTATTTACTTAACTTTTTTTTCACATTGACTCTTTTTTTAAACCTTAAGTGCCTGCACCAACTTCATACATACCATTGGTATAATATGGACACTTCATGATAATACGCCCTAAGGGTTAGTAGTCGTCATGAATATTTATAGTTTTCCAAATGCTTCCACATATATTAGCTCATTTAATCCTTACGACAACCCCTGATTTTATAGGTGAGAAAATGGAGACTTAAAGAGGTTAAATGATTTGCTCTAATTACACAGTTAATTAGTGATTAACTAGAATTCAAGTTCAAATCGTCTAACTCCGTATCCCATGCTCTCCTTGCTACACCAAGGAAATGTGTGAATTTAGAATAAAATATGTAGGGTTAAATATTATATGTTTGTCATATATTATCCTATAAACTATTCTTTATATTCTATGCTGAGTAGTATGTATCATATAATATGTATCATTATTTGATTTTCTAATTTAAGATAGAAAGTTCTGACATCTCGGTTTGATTTTTGCTTCCCAAAACTCAAGAGCAGAAGAGCTGCTCTTTAGCGCTTATAAATTGAGCTCATTTCCTTGTGAATCCAAGCAAACGTGAAGTCCTCTCCTTTTAGTTAAAGAAATCAGATAAGTTGCTGATTGGAGTGACATATTCCGATTTTCATTTATTTATTTTTAGTGTTAATCGTCTCGGTTGGTGAGTGCGTCTTGGTTGAAAAGGAGTTAAAAACACAGTCACAGAGATTTTCTTTCCTCCTTTCTTCCTGTGGATCATGACCTTTGCTTTTTTCAACTTCCTCAATTTAGATTCAGTAAATTGTCATAGAGTGCCACAACACCTGCTTCGGTATTTGAGAAATTGACTTTTCCTGCAAATTACCCTGACCAGTGACCTTGTCTTGGCTACCAAAGGGTTTGGAGAAAGAGGGAGGCTGTATGTGTGGCCGTGCCCTAGCCCACGGTTGGTATTTAGCTCTTTGAAGTTCACAGTTATCTATTTAATGTACAGACATTCTGAAACAAATGCCATGTTATAATCATCAACCGGAAAAACCCAACTATCACATCTTAGGGAAATAACATTTGATCTTACAAGAGATGGACTGTGGTATAATTTAAGAGCTTCCACTTATAATTTGTTTAAAGAGGGGGACATTTGGTAGATTTGCCTTTTTGTTGTGAGTGACTGTCTCAGTTAGGTATCAGTATAATTATTCGAGAGTTATATGACAGCGGATAGAGACATTCAGTCAACTCTAGGTGTTTGTTTCTTTCAAAGGTGCTTCTTTTGGAGGAAAATTTAAGATCTGTGCCTTCTGCCACACAGCCATTGGAAGAGATCAAAGGCCACCCTTGGAAGTTCAAGAGGTAAAATTATATTTTTATCCTTTAGCTTTGAATTTTGGCGGCTTGCCGCATTTTTTAAAAAATTAATTGCTCTGTCCAACCAACAGGTGTTAGCCCTCAAGTGTGGGCCCAGGGCTGGCCTCTGGGCAGGGAGCTTAAAGGCCCCATAACTCACTGCAACCTTGAGCTCCCTCAAATTGGTCCAGGAGAAAGTTCTAAAAGTACTTCAAGGCCAGATGACATGAGAACCTGTGTCCCTGTCAAATATCAAAGAAAAACACTTAGACTGTAAAAATGTAAACTTATAAAGCATGCACTTAATTTTGACAAGCTTTTAGTATCAAGTTGCAGATTTTAGGCAATAAGATGGCTTAGGCTAAAATCAGCCGTAGGAAGCGGAACCTGAAAGCTCATTTAGAATTAAATGGGAAGCCCCTGACTCATTTTTTCCACATCTGTTCAGTTTAATTTAGACAAGGAGTTTGATGCACAATTTAGGGAAACAAATTCACTTTTTACTGTGATTCTTATAACTCCCAAGATTTTTCTTGTTTTTCATGACATTTCATGAAGGTTAACTTGTGTTTTGTAATTGATTAAAACACTTTTAAAATATTGTTTCAAACATTGTCATGCTGTAAATTAAAACACAAGGGTTTTTTCCACCCCCCTTAAATAACTGAAACAGCAGGGCTTAATGAAATACTTGACCTCATACTGGGTCAGCTTAGAATGTCCCTGGAAAGCCCTGTTTCATCAGAGCCATCTGTGCCATGTACGTGGATGTGAGATCATGAAAACTGTGACACAAAGAACATCCAAGAATCACTCTCATGATGAACAGACAGCGGCACTGAAGGACCATATGCAGCTTTAGGTCGCCTTTGGGTGTGTTGATGTGTTGTGGGTATGTCAGGTTGTTGGGTTACAGCAAAGTACTACTGAGGTTGGAATACTGAGTATGGCCATGGTCACCTTTTCTCTGCTGTCCTATTTTCAACCCATCATGGAGGACCAGGTGAGTCCATAGGGGGCATAGGAGAATAGCATAACCTCTCTGCTAAGTAAATGCCTCGTGCTCACACGCATTGCATTGGTGGCCACTTGAGTGTCTTCTCGCCCAGAAGTTCTGAAAGTGGATAAACATTATCACGGGAAGTACCCAGTCCAGCTCAGGCCAGTCTGTGTTACTGGAAAGTACACTATTTTGAAGGTTCTTCAGGTTTTTAAAAACATTCTGATGGGGGGGTGAGTTGTATTCCCTACTCTGTCTTCCCACCCCCACTGCTCTGAAAAACACTGGCTCAGTGACCAGGCTGCTGATCACACAATATGCTTTCTCACATCGAAAGGAGGCAAAACTTCAGCATGTGAATTGTATTCTCCACAACATATGGCGGAGAAAACAGACAGTGGGAAGGGGCGTGATTTGTGACTGTTCATCCCCATGTGCGTTCTATTGTGTTGCCAAAAATGATAGACTTAAATAAATTGCTCTTTTTGGAATTTATACTCGTGCCTTATACTCATTTTTAAAAAATGAAAAAGAAAATCCTCATGTCCATGTAGAAATTCCCATTTATTTATGTGTTTCCCTGGCCTGCCCCCTCCTCCCCCGACTTCCTTACCCCAGCAGAGCCAAGGCATTTTGAATATGGAAACTGCACGTGCCTTTGCAGTCAAGACCGACAAGAAAAGGAGATAAGGTAAAAGGGGAGGGAAGGCAATTAGTGTGGAATCCCAAACTCCAGATTCTTCTCGAAAATTTTTATGGCTTTTCTTAGGCAGCCAAGGAGCGACTGGATTTACTTAGAGACACTATTAAGCCTGGTGCAAATTAATTTTTGTTGGTCTACATTTTCTGTTTTAATTTTGTCAATTGTAGTGCCTATTGTTGAGAAAAAATTAGTACCTTAATGCTGTCTAAACATAAATCTCATCTTCAATTTGTTAACATTCGGCTGTGGTAAGAATAATTAGATGAAGTGTTTTTTTAAGTATTATTTACAAATATGCTTGCAAAAGAATGATTTAAACAGGCATTTTCTTTAATGGATTTAAAGACAGCCAAATGAAATTAATCAAGAGAGTCTTGCCGTTCTTAATTTTATGGTTTATGGCTGGGGGTAGAGTAGCCTGCCACATCTCTGATACAGAGCAGTACCATGTGAGCGCATTGTAGTGCCCTGCAGAGAAAGAAGCAGCAAATTAGGCCAGGATAAGATTTAGAATGCTTGTGGATCCCAGAGACATGCTGGAAACGATCCAGGGGTCACAGTGGACCAGACACAGAGTCACATATATAACCCTACTTATAGATAAAGAAGTGGGGGGCGGGGAGAGATACACAATAGATACAAGGTTGTAAAACTCAAAGTTTGGAATAAAACATCTGAGGGAAGAGTAAAACCCTAACAGTGGGCAGTTCTGATCCTACCAATGAGGAATGATGAGGAAATGTTTAAGATACATCAAAGCAGAGCCACAAAATTTACAACAGGATCAAAAACTAGCAGACATGATGAGGAACAGCAGCGGGACAGTGCAGAGACACAGGACATGGGCTGGTTTAGGCTCCCACAGAGACCAAGTAATGCCCTCCTTCAGGTTTCGGGCCTTGGGCAGATGACATGAGGACCACTCATGCCAGTTGGGTTAGCCTCTCCACCCTGATGTCCACAGGTGGGTTCAGCCTATTTTTCCGATCAGTCCCCACACCTCCTCTCTTGTTTTCTATGTTCCAGCCAAACTGGACTGGTCCCTGTTCCCCCAAAGACAGACTGGCTGCATAAAGCATCTTCCCCCTCATCTCCAAATGTACAAATTGTTCTAATGGCTTCCCCTTGCACAAAGCCTTTCCTAAGCTCCCTGGCCAGACTTTATCATTCCTTTGAAATCCCCTCCCACACCACAACTTTGTAGCTTCCTTTACTTTTTGCCTTCTAGACCTTGCATAGCCAACATTTCCATGGCTGGCTTTCACTGAGAACTTACTTGGGACAAGTGCTTTGCATGTTTTATTTAATTTTATTTCCCCAACAGCCATTGTTTCCATTTCACAAATGAAGAAATTGAAGCACAGGGAGGTTAAGTAATTTGCTCCAAATCACATTGGTGAAATTAGCCAGGATTCAAATCATAAGCAAGTGAGCAAGTGAGCAAATGCTCAAGCTCTTAATCATAGCAATTTTCCTGTGTAAGGAATTGCAGTGACAAATTTGCAGCCCACCTTCTAACAATGTGGATACCCTAAGGCAGATACTTTGAATACCAACCTTACCCTTTGTCTTAGTCTGTTCAGGCTGCTATAGTGAAATGCCTTAGACTGGGTAATTTATAAACAATAGACATGTATTGCTCACAGTTCTAGAGGCTGGGAAGTCCAAGATCAAGGCATCAGCAGATGTGCTGTCTAGTGAGAGTCTGCTACTCATACATGGCGCCTTCTGTGTGTCCTCACATAGGGGAAGGGGCAAACCTCTCTGGGGCCTCTTTTAATCCCACTCACAATGGCAGAGCCCTGGTGACCTAATCACCTCCAAAAGGCCTCACCTTCTAATACCATCACCTTGGTGATGAGGTTTCAAAATATGAATTTTGGGGAGACACATTCAGACCATAGCACCCTTCATTTTATTGGCAAGCTCTTTCCCCTCTCCTGTTCCTGATTTTCCCTCTTGTTTAATGTAGTGGGCTGAATAATGTCCCCCCCCCCAATTTATGTTCACCTGGAACCTCAGAATATGATCTTATTTAGGGATAGGGTCTTTGCAGATATTAGTTAAGATGAGGTCATACTAGATTAGGTGGGGCCTTAAATCCAATGACTGGTGTCCATATAAAAAAGAAGAGGACACACAGAGAGACACAGGAGAAGGCCATGTGATGACAGAGGCAGAGATTAAAGTGATGCAGCTACATGCCAAGGATCACTGAGGACTGCCAGGTGCCACCAGAAACTAAGATGGAGCAGGGAAGAATTCTTGCCTAGAGCTTTCAGAGGGAGCTTGGCTTTGCCTACACCTTGGTCTCTGATTCTAGCCTTTAGAACTAGAGACAATAAATTTCCATTGTTTTAAGCCACCTAGTTTGTCATATTTTTTGATGGCAGTCCTAGGAAACTAATACACTTACCTTTTACAATTGTTATCCCATTAGATCATTACAGGTGCCTTAATCTTTTTTTTCAAAGGAATAGGATAAAATTTATTTAAATAAAATTAAATTTCAAAAAAAAAGCATCAAAAGAAAATGACTAGAGAGATTTTTCACTTAATTTTTTAAAACTTTTAAAATTTTTATCTTTTTAGAGATAGTATCTCACTGTGTTGCCCAGGCTGGGCTTGAACTCCTGGGCTCAAGAAATCCTCCCACTTTCGCCTCCAAGTAGCTGGGACTACAGACACATGTCATTGTGCCTGGCTGTTCACTTACTTTAGAAAGGTCTGACTTAAAATATGGAGCATGGGACTTATGTGAGAATCACTCTAGAGAAGGCCGGGGTGGGACGTGACAAGTGGATGGAGAAACAGCAGTCCTTATTCTTCAGGGTAGCCAAAACTGGGTGCCATGACTGCTGGTGGGAAGCCTGGGGCATGCATTTGAAATGCAAACACAGTGATTTCAAAAGGCTCCAACCCAAAAGTTGCAGGCATAGATGGCCCCAAATTCAGGCTGATTTGTCAGTGGGTTGCTTCTCACCAGGGCAGCTCTACCCAGTGCTCATGGGCGTGTAGCAGCCGGGTTAGCAGTTGGCTCACACTTCACCCTCGGCTTGGGATGTTAACAGCTCTGTACTTGCCTCCCCATTTTCCAGCGTGAGAGCTATTTCTGGGCTGCTGGGTCTTTCTCACTTACCTCTTCAGCATTTAGCATGGTTCTTCCTACAGAGTGGTCTCTCTGTAACCTCTGTTGAATCAGACTTTGGGAAACAAGGAAGATATTTTTCTTCTGTCCTGAAAAATACTTAACGCCTCTGAGATGGAAGATATTTAGAATAGACGTACCTCCTAGGGGACGTCAGAAGGTGAAGTTGTGGGGCAAGTCCAGCACAGTCCTGTCTGGCCACTAACCAGACAGGTGACAGGCCCCAAAACCCCTCTGGTCTTCAACAGCCTCCCCTATAAAGTGAAAGGTTTATAAAAGGTGGTCTCAAAAGGTATTCCTAATTCCAAATGCTGAGACAAACCCAACCAGCCTCTTTCTAATCTTATGTAAACTTTTCAGTTTGGCTTTTTTTTTTAACCATTTGAATTCTTTAACTTTTCCCCCTCAGGCATAGGCAGCTGAAGCACCAAAGGGTTTGGATCATGTTTACACAAACGTGAAGCAAAATTTTATAATTTTGAGTAAATGTGACGTTTCGAAATAGTGAGGTTTTTTTTTTTTTTGGTGAATAAAAAGTAAATGGTAGCTTCCGTTGTGCATCATAAATTAGATGTAGCATAATCTAGTGCAGGGATTCAGAAGATGCTCAGAGGATGTTGAATAATGGCTCTGTGATTACATTAGGGAAATCCCCAGGGTTGATAAACCTTGAACTTGGCTGAATTTGGATTTTGGACATTTATTTGACTATATTAATTGTAAACAGATCAAGAGGATATAAATTATTTATTCCCTTATGAAGGTTTGTTGTTTAAATAAAAAGGGAACATTTATTTCTAAATAAATGACCTGCCACACATTATGTGGGTCTCTTCTTTGCAATCCACTGCACACTTCACTGCAGGGCTCATCTTCCTAATGTGCTTCCTTCTGTGTGTCTCCCCTTTCCCCACTGGCCCTTAGGAGCTCTCCCTCCCTGCCAAAAAAGTCTCAGTCTCACCTGTGCTTCCTCGGGGGCCCCTTTTACCATTATGTCCCTCCATAAACCTCCTTCTTGGTGATGGTGCTAGAGGCATTTCCATCATTGCCCCTCAAAATAAGATGCAGACTCACCCTTTGCTCTTCCTCTTCGCTTCTCCTCTTTAGCTGAAATCTCTTCCTCCTTCTACATCTCAGGCCTAATTCCTAGGGCCAGTGACATGTCTCTACCACTCGCTTAGCACCTCCTCATCTTCTCATCTCTAGGTCTGGCTTCAATAGCTGGATTGGAAGATCCTGGAAAGCAGAGACTGAGTCTTCTTGCTCCCAGCAATTGCCTTAAACAGAGGTGATGGGCAACAGATAATTCCTCAGAATGAACAGGAAAGCCAGACCTTGGCCTCATTGGGAAATGGTTTCTCCACACCATAATGCCTTGGATCTATTGATGAGCCATTGCTGAGTACCTCAATGAACTCACTATTAGACTCTGCCAGTCTTCCACTCCTTACTCTCAAACACATCCTTTCTTATCATGATTCTATAAAATATATTTCATATTTTAATGTATTGTTTTGTTTCGTTCTCCTCTTCAGTAGATTCTATATTTGAATCTCTTAAATCTGCACACAGCATCCAAACTAAACAAAGATTCTTCATGCTGTATCTCCAAGAGAAAGCCCCATGACCAGTTAGTTCCTCTATGCTCTCTGCCTCTTGCAGAATTATGCAGGCAGATGGTGGAGACTCAGACCTGAGGAATGTTTCCATCATGTGAGTTTTTTTTCTGCCTAAGAAAAATTCAGCTATGGTGTACTTTGTCTGTAATTCAGGGTCAGAAGAGGTACCATCTCATTTCATCATGACATGTTCCTCAAAATGGTTCCCATGTTTCAGCATGCTGCACATGCAGAGGCAGGTAGAGAAACCACTGAAGGGCTTGGCCTCCACTGCACAGAAGGAATCTGAAATTCAAAGGAGATGCCATTTCTCCAGCTTGGGTCCAGATGAGGATTCAGAATATAATTCAAGACTTTCAAAAGATGATTCATGAGTTGCAGGAATTATGGTGCGGTATTTTTGAAGGGGTTGGAGAAGCAGTAAATTCCCATCCTCTCATTGATTTCAAACAAGTATCTCATGGTTGCATCCTGGAAACATTATAGCAGGTAAAATATTCTCTTTTTAGAGGATGGGAAAGAAAGCCTACTGAAAAGATTAGTTTTCATTATTTTCTATAAAAGAGAATTATCTATTTTGCAGTAGGAAAACAAATATACCAATTGTTTACTGTAAATTTTGGCAGATCCTATGTTTTGTTCTGATTTTCATAGGGCCACTTCCCTTTCTGTAGAACTGGGATGATAATATTTGCCTTACCTCCTTTACAGGGCTCCTACCAGGATCAAATAGGATAATGGATGAGAAATTACTTAAGAAATTATAAAGAACTCTAATTATATAGGAGCATTGTTTTTATTTAGTAAGGGTTTTTAAGTAGTCTTAATGATGAAAGAGTTCTTTTAAAAAATTTTCTGAGTATTTATCTTCATACTTCACTTCCAGGTTTGCTTTATTTTTGTTGTGTTTGTTTTCCTTCTGTGCAACCTACACCTTCAAAATTATTTTTTAAAGAAAAACCTTTGTTTAAAAGTAAAGATAAGGGAGAACTTCAGCTTCTGGGAGGATAAAGTAGACGTATTTTTCCTTATTTTTCCCTCTAAATACAACTAACCTGGACCTTATATACAAAACAAATACAAGAAGACTCTGAAGGTAAGGGGGAAAAAGGCAGATGGGCTAAGAGCCAGGAGACCTGAGGAACTACAGAGTGATGAGTTCTCCAGATTTCTTTTTGCCTCATATATCCCAGTCTGGGTGCTGGAGAAGCCAGCAACCTGGAAATGCCAACAGGTACAGAACTAAAAAGCCCCAACAAAAGCCTGCTCTCTCTAGCAAGCAGACAAGGAAAGGGGCAACCTAGCAAAAAAGGAAATTTTTGGTAAACAACCACTCTGCTGCAGCTAAACATCACAGAAAGCCCTGTGGCCCCACCTCTATCCAGGACAGCAAAAGCCAAGTGATGAACCTGGACTCCCACCCTCACCAGGCTGTAAGGAGGCATCCAAAACCCACTCACACTCCTGCTGCTGGGGTGGTCTTAGAGATGGCCATGTAGCTGGGACTTTCATAACTGCCAGGTGACAATAAGCTCCCCCATCTCCAACCCCATCATGTCCCTGTGGTATCAGTAAAAACCAATATGGGAAGCCTGAACTTCAACCCCAACTTAACAGTAATAAGGTGCCCCCACTCTACTGGGGTGGTACAGAGGGAGACCTGAAGAGTCAGGAATTTCACAACCTTCCGGCATTAAGGAGGTCACCTCACCCTGGGGTGTCGGTGGAGGCCTAGTGGAGAGAGAGGGAACTCTCACACCTCCACCCAGCACTAACAAGGAATCCCTCCCTTCCAAATTGGGTCAACAGAGTCCAGGAAGGAACTGGGCTTATGCCCCCACCTGGCCATAATGAGACAATATCTGCTATTCTCCTGCCAGAGCAGTGTCAAAAAAAAAAAAAAAGCCAACTAAAAAAAAAGATGTATATAAGATCCAGAATCTTACAGAATTATACTCAAAATGCTCAGATCTCAATCAAAATTATTCATCATACCAAGAATCAGGATGATATCAAACTGAATGAAAAAAGACAATTAATAGATACCTACACTGAGATGACAAATATATGCAAATTGTCTAGGACTTTAAAACATCCATCATAATGATATTTTTATGAGTAATTATGTGCAACCTAAAAAAATAGAGTTTAGCCAAGCAATAGGACATATAAAGAAAATTAAATAAAAATTTTATAACTTAAATAAAAAACTGTATAGATGCTCTCAACAGCAAAACAAAGGGTATGGAGGAAAGAATAATTGAATTTGGGGATAAAACAAGAGAAATTATCTGATCTGAACAACAGAGAAAAATTAAACTGAAAAGAAATGGGCAGAGCCTCAGGGGCCTATGAAACTCTGATAAAAGATCTACCGTTTGTGCCATTGAGCTCTCAGAAAGATAGGACAGAGAGGGGGAAGCTGGAATGGTACTGGAAGAGATAATGACTGAAAATATCCCACATTTGTCAAAACACATAAATTTTCAGATCCAGGAAGCTGTGTGAACCCAAAAACAGAATAAGCCCAAAGAAATCCACATCAAGACACATCATGGTTAAACTTCTTAAAACTGAAGAAAAAGAAACAAATCTTGAAAACAGTAAGAGAAAAATGATATCTTACGTCTAGGAGGAAAACAACTCTAGTGGCAGTGGGTTTCTCCTCAGAAACCTCGGAGGCCAGGAGGAAGTGGCATAACACTGTTCAAGTGCTGCAAGACAAGAACTGTCAACCCAGAATCCTATATCCAGGAAAAATTTCCTTCGGGAATGAAGGGGAAATCAAAATATTTTCAGATGAAGAAAAACTAAGAGAATTTGTTGCCAGCAGACCTTCCATAAGAGAATAACTAACAGAAGGTTTGTAAACAGAAAGGAAATGATTTTTTAAAAAGGAGTATTTAAATGTTAGGAAGAAAGAAAGGATATGGCAAGTGAAAATATAGGTAAATACAATAAACTTTCTTTCTCCTCTTGAGTCTTTTAAATTATGTTTGATGGTTGAAGAAAAAATTGTAACACTGTCTTGCGTGGTTCTAAAGAAAATATTTAACACAATCTTATTATATGGGGAAGGATAAATGGACACTGGGAAAATAATGTTTCTACACTTCACTCAAACTGGTAAAAAGTTGACACCAGTAGACTGATAAGTTATGCATATAAAATATAATACCTGGAACAACTAATTAAAAATCTATAGAAAGAGATATATTCAAAACACTATAGGCAAATCAAAATTGAATTCTAGAAAATGTTCAAGTGAACCTCAGGAAGTCAGGGAAAAAAACAGAAACAAAAAACAGTAGGAACAAGCAAAAAGAAAATAAAATGGGAGACTTAAGACCTAACATATCAATAATAATTTTAAATGTAAATGGTCTAAATACACCAGTTAAAATACCTACAGATTGGTAGAATGGATTAAAAAACATGGCCCAAGTATATTTTGTCTACAAGAGACTCACTTCAAATATAACAAGACAAGCAAGTTAAAAGTAAAAGGATGGAAAAAGATATATCATGAAAATATTAATCAAAGAAAATCAGGACTTCAGAGTGAAGAAAATTACCAGTGACAGAAAGAGGCATTATATAATGATGAAAGGGTCAATCCACTAAAAAGGCATAGCAATTCTTAATGTATATGCACCAAACAACAGAGCTGCAAAATATGTGAAGCAAAAACTGATAGAACTAAAAGGAGAAATAGACAAGTCCACAATTATAGTTGGACACCAACACCTCTCTCAATAATTGATGAAACAACTACATAGAAAATCAGCAAGATTATAGGAGAATTCAACAACACCATCAACCATTAGGATCTAATAACTATTTAGAAAACATTTCACCCAACATTAGCAGAATTCCCATGGAATATGTACCAAGATAGGCTATATCCTGGGCCATAAAACAAACCTTAACAAATTTAAAAGAATTAAAATCAAACAGAAGTTGTTCTGTCACCAATAGAGATCAATAACAGCAAGATGAGAGGAAAATCTCTGAACATATGGAAACCACAAAACATATTTCTAAATAACCCATGGATAAAAGAGGATATCTTCTGGGAAATCAACAAATACATAAAACTAAATAACAGGAAAATATAGTATATCAAAATTCATCAGACACAGATGAAGCAGTACTGAGAGGGAAATTTATATACTAAATGCCTACTTTAGAAAAGAGGAAAGTCTCAAATCAATAATCTAAGCTTCCATCTCAAGAACCTAGAAGAAGAAAAGCAAAATAAGGCTAAAGGAAGCAAATAATAAAGACAAGAGTAGAAATCAATGAAATTAAAAGTAGAAAAACAATAAAGAAAATCAATGAAACAAAGAACTGGCTATTTGAAGAGACAAATAAGACTGACAACTCCATAGCAGGGTTGACAAAGAAAAAGAAAGAGAGGACACAAATTACCAATATCAGGAATAAAACATGGAATATAGCTACAGACCCTGAAAACATCCAAAGGATAATAAGGGAATACTACGAACAACTCTACATACATAAATTTGACAATTCAGTTGAAATGGACCAATTACTTGAAAAAACAAACAAACTACCACAACTCACCCAGTATGTAATAGATAATTTGAATAGCCCTGTTAAGGAAATTAAATTCATAATTTTCAAACTCCCAAAAAAGAAATATCCAGGCCCAGATGGTTTTACTGGAGAATTCTACCAAATGTTTTAAGAATTAACCAATTCTACACAATCTTTTTTAAATAATAGAAGGGGATGAAACACTTCCCAGTTTTATTTATGAAGCTTGTATTACTCTGATAGCAAAACTAGAAAATATCTGGACAATATTAAAAAAAGAAAACTATAGACTAATATTTTTCATGAGTAGAGATGCAAAAATCCTTAACAAAATATTGGTAAATAGAATTTAGCAATATATAAAAAGAATTATACACCATGATCAAATGGAACTAATTTCAGGGATGCGAGGCCAGTTCAATATTTGAAAATCAATCAACATAATTCATCATAATGACAGAAAAATCACACATTCATGTCAACTGATGCATTTGGCAAAATTCAACACCTATTCATGATTAAAAAAAGAAACCTCTCAGAAAAATAGAAGCCAAGGGAACATCTTTAATTTGATAAAGAGCATCAATCAAAAACCTACAGCTGATATATTTAACGGTTAATTTAAAGACTGAATGTTTTCCCCCTCAGCTCAGGAACAGGTCAAGGATGTCCACTTTCACTGCTCTTATTCAACATAGTGCTGAAATTTCTCGCCAGTGTAATAAGGCAAGAAAAGAAAATAAAAGGCATACAGATTGGAAAGGAAGAAATAAAACTGTTCCTATTTGCAGATGGTATATATAATCATCCACATAGGAAATTCCAAAGAATCTACAAAAAATACTCCTAGAACTAATAAGTGAGCTCGGCAAGGTTACAGGATAAAAGATAAATATGTAAAAATCAATTTTAGTTCTATATACTAGCAATGAACACAATATCAAAATTAAAAGTACAATACTATTTATTTGTTCCCATTTCAAAAATATAAAATACTTAATTGTTAATCTAACAAAACACGTACAGGACTTGTATGCTAAAAACTACACAATGCTAATAAAAGAAATCAAACTTCTAAATAAATAATATGACATACTCTATCCATGGATTGGAAGACTCACCATAACAAAAATGCTAATTCTACCCAAATTGATATACAGGTTTAACATAATTCATATCAAAATTGCAAGAAGATTTTTTGTAGATACAGGCAAGATTATTCTGAAATTTACATGAAAGACAAAGGGACACCAATAGCTAAAACAAATTTGAAAAAGAAAAAATAATGTGGGGGAATCAATATACCAGATTTCAAGACTTTTTATATAGCTGCAGTAATCAAGACTGTGTAATTAGGCAGAGGGATAGACTCATAAATCAATGAAACAGAACAGAGAACCCAGAAACAGACCTACACAAATATACACAACTGATTTTTGACAAAGGTGCAAAAGCCGAGTCGATGGATGAAGGACAAGCTTGAAAACAGTGGGTGCTGGAGCAACTGGAGAACCACAGGAGGGAAAAGTAATCTTGACCTAAATCTCACACTTTTTCCAAAAGTTAACTCAAAATGGATCACTAACTTAAGTGTAAAAGGTAAAACTAGAGCTCAAAATGGATTTTGAAGGGTTTTTTTCTTAGAAAAAAATAGAGAAAATTTTCAGAATCTAGGGCAAAGAGGTATTAGACTTGACATCAAAATCACACATCACAAAAGGAAAATTTGATAAATTACATGTCAACAAATTAAAAAATTTTGCTCTGTAAAAGATCCTGTTAAGAGGATGAAAAGACAAGCTACAGAGTGGAAGAAAATATTTGCAAACCACATATCTGACAAAGGACTAATATCTAGAATATATAAAGTACTCTCAAAACTCAACAATAGAAAAGCAAGCAATTCAATTAGAAAATGGACAAAAGACATAAATAAACATTTCACTGAAAAGGACATACAGATGGCAAATACATATGCGAGAAGATGACCAACATTATTATCCATTAGGGAAATGCAAATTAAACCACAATGAGATATCACTACACACCTGTCAGAATGGCTAAAATTAAATTATTACAACACTGAATGCTAGACATGATGTGGACAAATTGGATCACTCAAACATTGCTGATGGGAATGTTAAATGGTGTGGCCAGTTTGGCAGTTTCTGAAAAAATGAAACATGCACTACCATATGACCCAACAATTATACTCCTGGGAGTTTATACCAGAGAAATGAAAACTTACATTCACACAAAAAATAGTAAGCAAATGTTTACAGCAACTTTATTTGTAATAGCTGAAAACTGGAAAGAGCCCAGATATTCTTCAATAGGTAAACTGTGGTCCAACCATACCATGGAATATTACTCAGCAATAAAAAGAAATGAACTCTTGATATACACAACAATCTAGAATGAACCTCCAGAGAATTATGCCAAGTGAAAAAAGCCAGTACCAAAAGGTTACATACTGCATGACTCCATTTGTGTAACACTCTTAAATGAGAAAATTATAGAAATAGAGACCAGATTAGTAGTTGCCACGGGTTAAGGAGGGGAGGAGATGGGAGGGAAGTGGGTGCAGCTATAAAAGGGCAACCCGAGGGGTCCTGTGGTGATAAAAATGTTCTGTGACTTGACTTTATCAACGTCAATATCCTGTTTGCCATATTGTACTGCAGTTTTGCAAGATGTTATCATTGGGGGAAACTGGACAAAGGGTACAAGAGAGCTGTGTTATTTTTTACAACTCCATTTGAATCTATTATAGAATTATCTCAAAATAAATATTTGATATTTAAGCTGTAAGACAGGGCAATGATATTTGAGGAATAAAACTCTAAAAGAAAAATGAAACCAATAAAAACCCAACAACATAAAAAAAATAAAGGTCAGCATGAGAGGAAATCATGAAAACAGAGGAAATCAAAACACAAATAATAACACCCATTTCAATTGGGTGTTTCTTCAATTGTCCACTACTTGCTGGGAGTTGTTGTGTTTTACCCATCAGGCTTTGTAAATGACAAATTATTTCCACCCCTCTGTTCCTTTTACTTTACCTCCTATCTCAACATCCTGCTGTGATTGCTACAGACATTTCTGAGTTACTAAATTTATAGTTATTATTGTAAGAACCAGAAGATACATACAATACAGTGACAACATTAAATTTATAGGCAGTATTTACCCTAAATAGAGACAAAATCTAAGGTAAAAAAAATTATTCCAAAGCACTGAAAAAGAGTAATTCTTATGTATCTGATTATGATAGATTGAAGCAGATACAGTGTTCTTTGGACGCTCCTCCCATCCAGAAGTGGAGTTTCTGTTCCCCTCTCTTGAATCTACATGGCCTCTATGACTGCTTTGGCCAATAAAGAAGTGATATTGTGCCAGTTTCCAGCCCAGGCCTTAAGAAACCGTCAACTTCTACTTCCTGTCTCCTGCAATGCTCACTCTGAAGGTGGCCAGTGGCCATATGAGAAGACTGACTCTCCTGAAGCCACCGTTCTGTGGGGAAGCCCAAGCTAGCCACGTGGAAAGGCTGAGTGGAGGAAGAGATGCCTGGCTAGCCCCAGCTCTTCCCGCCATTTCAGCCCAGTGCCAGACACGTGAGTGAAAAAGTCATCCTGGACACTTCATGCCAAAAATTATGATGTGGAGAAGCGCCAAGGAACACAACCAAGAGTCAGAAGCAAGGTCCCTAGCATACGATGCCTGGTGAGCCATGCCAGTCATCTTTAGCCATTCGAGTCACTCTGAGTAGAGAGGAGCCATCTCTACTGTGCCCTACTGAATTCCCGACCCACAAAATCACAAGCATTATAAAATGGTGGTTGTTTTTTACTCACTCATTCTGGAGTAGTTTGTTATGCAGCAATACGCAACTAGAACACTGATACATGCAGGTACTGAGCCTTAATTCAGCTTTTCTCGTGGCAATTGAGATGCTAAACTTTGGAGTCAGGCTGAGCCAGGTTTGAGACTAGTCTCTGCCTTATATTAGTTGTAGAATTTTGGGCAAGTTGAACTCCCCAAGGCTTAGTTTCTTCACCTATAGAAGAGGAGTGACAATCGTACCTACCTCATAGGGTTTTGTGAAGAGAAAATCAGGCAATGGATAAAACTGCTCAAAACATAGCTGTTATTGTAATATGCTCAGTAAATACTCATAAGTAAATATTTTTACTCTTATTGATTATTAACAGAAATGGTCTCGAGTTCATATCAGCCAGTAAGTTCAGGTTCAGTGTCTCATCTCATCAGCAATAGGTTTGAGAGCCTTTGCCTTCTTTCTTGAAAAAGGACATTTCCTAAATGACCTATTTCTTTATGAATATGGGTCTTCGGCTCATAACTATTATGCCCGTGCAACTGTCGTTGGTATACCTGAGTGTTTATGCTCGCAAATGTGTGTATGTTATTATTGCCTATTTTATTGTGTAAGATGGCCTATGAAGTGTTCTGTCAAATAAATCCCCTTTTAAAAATGTAAAGAAATGTCTTTTAAATAACTTTCCAGAATTGTATTTTCAGAATTGTGATTTTTCGGGATTTTCAACTTTAGGGATTTTGATCTTTCAAGAGTTCAGCATTCAGGATTATGGCCCAAACCTAGTATAAAGGGATTAAGAGAGCAATGCCCTGAGAGCAGCAGTCCCCAGTGTGAGTTATTCATTCATTCATTCAACAAACACTCACCTATCCTAAGAAAGAGCCAGCCCCTGAGAGGTCAAGTCTGCAGCAAGGCATATATGGTCAATGATTGCTTGGAATATGCAACTTGTGGGAAGACCACCATCAGCCAATCAACCCCATGAATAAACGTAAAATCCTACCTGCGGTAAGTGTCTGTGCTGTGGAAAAGGGCTCCTACCTTGTCTGAGGCAACGGGCGGGAGGCAGAAGCAGAGACTTCCCTCAGAAATAACTGTCGCGTGGTGCTCACTGAGGATCTTAACAAAATGAACCGCTTGGACCAGAAACCAGATTGGAGTAAATCGAGGAGTAGGTAGAAAGGGGGGAAACTGAGGCAGTGGGTTGAGACAACTCCGGAGGAAGTTTGGTTGTTGAGACAGGGTGGCAGCTGGTAGAGCCTGGGAACCAAGGAAGGATCCGTTTTTATTCTATGAGATTCAAACATTTTTAAAAGCCAACGGGAAGGATCCATTTGAGAAAATGTCGACTATGTGAGAGGAAATTGATAATTAGTTAATAGTGTAGGTTTGCTGGGAGGACAGAGGAGGATAGAATCAAAGGCACATGTGTAGGATTTGGTTTTAAACAGGAGAGTTGGCTTTAATTACTGTAAAACAGGAAAGGAGGTGAGAGTAGAGAACAGATGTGGGTGCATGTATATGTTTGGAATGTGACAAATGGGGAATTCTCAGCTGAAGGTGTCTATTCTTTCTGTGAAGTAGGGAAAAGCATGGTGAGGGTTTGGGGGTATTTGCGGTAGAAGACTTGCAATCTCACCCAAGTGACAGAAGCCACTCCAGCTATTTGAACAGAGGTAATTTAATATAAAGAATTGTTAATAAGACAAAAGGTTATTAAGTAAGTAACTGAAAGGTTTAAGAAAACAATTCTAAGCTAATCGCAGAGATGGCTGTGCACTATTCCTTTGAGGGGATACTAATTTACCCAACCATTTCTTAATGGTTGAACATTTTGGCAATTTCTGATTTCTCACTGTTCTAAATGATGCTTCAATAAACATCTTTGTGCATAACAGCTTTTCTGTACTCAGAATTATTTCCCTGAAAAAAATGACTCAGAGAGAATTATTGTGTCACAGGTATAGCTTGAGAAAAACTGTGATGGTCGTCGGAGTTGGAAAATGCCAGCAAGAACCAAAGCTGAATTCATGCTTGGTTGTACGGTGGGTGGGGTCCCTGGGAGCCCAAAGCAAGAGGGAATTTCGTTCTTGCTCCTTGGTGGCGGAGGCAACAGCAGGGTTTCATCTGTCCCAGGTGTAAGTATCTTGGCCAAGCCCCATTCCTGGTGTCTGAGTCTTACAGAGACGGGTGCTAAGGGACAGGGGTCTTTCTCATGTGTCAGCAGGACTTGAACCTGTGTTTTCTGCATATAGAGGAGTTGAGGAGCACAGCTCTGCTGCAGCCCCTGGGTTTGCCACTTTGAAACCCTCTGGAACAAGCGCTGTAGTTGGGGAATCCGTTTTGTCACTGTGAGTCCTGGCAGCAGGGACGGTGGTGAGGCACCCCTTCAGAGTGGCTCCCCGGGAGGGCACCAGTGTGGACTGTCCGGGACTGTTGTGGGGGCTCATTCAACGACCACCAGAGGGAGCCGTCCTCTGTGTTATGCAGGTGGGGGCAAGAGGCAGGGGTGTGTGGTTTATTCATGACTATGGGGCCATTTACCCCCGCAAGCTGGTAAAGCCTGAAAAAATTAGGGCCCATGTTTTTATTTTGTTCAATTATTGTCAAAAAAAATTTATCATATAAGGACTTACAATGTTAAAAACCGGTTGTCTAAAACTCCTTTTCAAATGGTCTCCCTTGGACTGGGAGCTGAAGGGAGGCGTGGAGAGGGGAAAACTGGTTGGGGATCATTTTTGACTTTGTGGAGGGTGGGACATCCTTGTCTCCAGCCCCTGAGTGAGAAAACACGGCAGCGTGCAGAGCAGGAAGCAGAGTCTTTCCACATCTACAAGACTGAAAACAGGACGCAGGTAAACTCTGCTTGATGGTCCCTGGGGGGAAAAGTCCATCCACCAGCTTTAGAAGCAAATGGGTGGAACTTTCTAGCAAGAGAAAACACGGAGCGCATTTCTACTTCTATTTCTCATGGGAGCTGCAGAATTCTTCTGCAGACCTCTAGGACCTTTCCTGAGCCTGCACGATGCAATTGGGAAATAAGTTTGGCCAGAAAGGATTGAGCCCTCACGGTCCTCAGCAAGCGCTTAACAGGTTGCTTTGCGGATCTCCCCATTGGAGGTTTTGCTGAACGAAATCTCTTGAAAACGATCCAGTCAATGACAAAGCACTGTTGGCAACAGAGCCTTTGCAAGTCAGTTGAAAACGAACTCCTCATCCTCTGAGACAAACCCTTGGCCACCTGGGTCAATAATTATGGAGTTGTTTGGACTGGAAGGAGCTTTGCCTGGGTCATTTAGTCCATTCCCATGCATTGCGGTGGGATCGAGTTCATTACTCCAAACGACCTGTAACAAAGAGGCCCCTCCTCTTGCTCAGAACAGCTCCAGGGATGGAAAGTCCACTTTCTTTGGCAGTTCATTCCCTTGTTTTGCTTGTTCTCTTGTTCTGCACAATCCCTGGGTTTTTTTTTTCCTTTGTTGGTTTTTTCCTAACTTCTTCAAGCTCTGAGCCGGTGTTTTCCCTCCTGTAACTTAAGCCATTGAAAGCAATTCCTTCGATAACATCTTCTCACCTATTGTGAAACTGCTAGAAGGCCCTGTCTTCCATTGTCTTCCTCAGACAGAACACGGTTCAGGCTCTTAACTGCTCTGCCTTCCAAATCCTAAGTGGTTTGGTTTTGTTTGTTTGGGGTTTTCTCCACTCCTTAGCCAAAGTCTCTAAAATCACTGCATCTTAAGGAAAAAAAAAAAAAAAAAACACGCCTGCTGGGAGTGACACCGAGGTGGGTGCTCTAGCTCTTTCCTTTCTGGCTCCCAGGAAGTTTTAGTTTTAGTGGTGGTCCTTAAAGTGTGAGTTCAGGACAGGATTTCAGATGGAACTACCATGAAACAGTTTCTCTGCATGGATATTCAAGGGATTATGAGGGCGATTTTACTATTCAGTGTTGATTAAAACACAAAAGTGGAAGCCAACCCCAAGTATGCCCACCTCCCCTGGTAAATAAAGCCCAAAGCTGTTAATGTCAATTTCCTCCCTGAATCTCTCTCTCTCTCTCCTCTCTCTTTTCTCCAGCCCTTTCCTCAGCTCCCCTTGGCGCCCCACCCACCCACACATCCACAGCTGCCCTTGGGTAAACCCCAGGTTTCCTTTGAAGTTCAGCTGTTTCTACCCAGGCAGCTGGACAAAAAGCCGAGTGAGGCGCCCCTCAGCCTCCTCCCAGCTGGCCAGGGCCCTGAACTGCACTCTGGGGGCCCTAGGAGCTAATCTGAGCCTGTTTCATCTTCCTGAGCATCAGTTCCCAAGGTAGGATGCATGACTTGCTTATCTCTGCTTCCCCTTCCAGGCGCCCCGTCCTGAAGAACTGTGGTTTGTTTCTGGAAAGTGTGGGGTCCCCAGTTGGGATAAATGGTCTTAGTTGTAGTAAAGGTCAGAGCCCACTCAACGCCTCCCCCCTTCTCTGAGAAGCCAACCCCCAGCACCACCCAAGTCCACTCTGATCCCTGTCTCCTCTGCGTCTTTGTCTCTCAGCAGGAGGTCCATGGCTCCAGCCCCAGGATCCCCCGAGAAACTTGGGGAAAATGCAAACTTCCTGGCCTACTCCAGACTCAGCAAATCAGCATCTCTGGGGATGGGGCTCAGGTGCCTGCATCTTTATCCACCTCCCTCAGGTGCTTCTTGGGCCAGTGAAGGTGGAGAAACACTGCTGGGGGCTGAGCGCGTGGGAGTCTGGCGTCTCGGGCATGTAACCCACGCCTTTCACCTCTCTGCATCGCCTCTCCCCATCCTCAAGGAGACCTCCTCACGTGCAAGGGGCAGTACGTCCTCATCACTGGATCCACAAACCTCTGTATGCCCAATATAACACGACAGGTGTGCGGGCCCGCAAATCCAGCTGCCTATCGTTTCCACAAGAACGTGGAATTCGTGTGGAGTTAATCTCACTTTGGGACCTAGAGGGTCATAGAGCTCCCTCTTTTCTCTTTTCAAAGGACTGTTCCCGAGCAAGGCCTTCACACGGAACATTGGCCGTGACTGTTTTTCCTGGAGCGAGCTTTTATTATGTGCTAAGTGCTGTTCCCGACCAGGATGCAGGGTGCACGTGGCGCCTACTTCACAGGGTGACTGGGACGTCTAAATGGCATTATGCAGGTGAAGTGCTTAGAATGGTACCTGGACTGTGGAGAGCTCTCAATACATTAGCCTCTACTACTCCTACGACGAAGACAATGATGATGATGACAACGACTCAGCTGAATTGTTAGAGGTCTCCATGGAGGAATGCCTGACTGGGGCAGAGCCAGAAACTCAAATCAGGAGAGTTTTGGCTCCTCCCAGCGCAGCTGCAGGGCCACAGGCGCCCCTTTGTTCCTGCAGGATCTTGGCGGGACCAGGAGAAGGTGTGGGCCGTGCGCATATGGACAGAGGGAGTGGCTCCTTCTCGCCTCTCCCCACACCTGCCCCCCACGGGTCAGTTTTGTCTCGTGTCCTCGCCATGCCCTAGTTAGCTTTGCTTCTGGTTAGCTGCCAACGCATCGCCCTTCCCCTTCCCAGCCTCTGGGCTCCCACCTTCCACGCTGGCCTGTAGCTGACAAGGAAAAGTATAAGGTGATAACGTTCTTTTCTCATAGAGCGATGGGAACGCTGTCAAACCTCCAGAGAGTGCATCTCCAAAGGTGGACTTTCAGTAGATACTGTTTATATATTTTTATACAAAAATGTTAAATTTATACATTTATGGACCATTTTCTTTCCAAAGACTGAAAGAGGCTTATAATAAGACACATTCAACAGAACCTTAAAAATTAAAGAGAAAAGGTAAAGATCTTAGGGTGGTCAGTGGGGGGAGGGGAGGGGAGGGGGAGGGGTGACAGGATTCTCTGACCAGCCCGTGTGGCTGGTGGAGCTAAGCCACTCATTGGACCCCAACCTTCCCGGTAAATGGGGCAAATTATTTGGGAAGGAGAACCTGTCCCTCAATTCCTGAACACACAGCCATTGTCTCCAGGCAGAGATGGCTGTGAGAGTTTTAATTAGGCATGAAATAGAGCAAGATTGATAGCTTGCGCCTTCTCTTGGTGGATGATGCCGGGGAAACAAGATTCTGCAATAATTGGTCAGTTCTCAGAGAGAGCAGTGCCCGTTGCCGTGAGGCCAGACATGGAAGTGCTGATGTGAAAGTCCTGCGGACACCTGGGGGCAGCTTAGATGGACGGGGAGGGGTCTTACCTGAAACAGAATGAGAGCAGCCAATTCCCTCGTGGGGAGAATGTCTGGTTGTGTGTGCACTGACTCATGCCCAGAGTGTTCTTTCTGCCATTAAAGCAAGAGCGGATTTTGATTCCAAAGGTGACCCTCGCCCCCACTCGGAGCCTGGCCCTGGCCCTGGGTGCAAGCCACAGTCGCCACAGCGGTGCTGTCCTCTCCCTTGCAGACATCCAAGACAAAGAAGACACACAACTGAGGAAGGCGAGATGCCTTTTAAAAATTAGACAACATCTTTGAGGGTTTATTTCCTTTATCTCTAGACCTACATCCATTAACCCACACGCGGAGACAATTGGTGCCACTGTTTAGGAAGGCAGCTCAAATGGGTCGAAACTGCCATTGTATATTCAGGAAAGATAGAGACACGACATAGATTTAAAAAAGAAACAAAAACAGTTTCCAGGGAACCAGCTCCCGCTGAATGCAACCCGATAGAAATTCAAGATAAAACTCTCATGGACTCTGCTGAACCATAAAGTGCCACTTAACAGACAATTTGCACAGTCTGTGAACTGCTCCCATCCGCTAAACTTCTTTTCTAGCTGTTGTCAACTCTATCTCATCAAACTCTTATCTTTTAACTATACAGACCAGCATTTTAAATGATAAATTTCAGGGAAGAAGGAGGAGGGAAAGCATTTCACAAATAACTGGGACCAGAAAACAGCCAGGGAAATGTCTGTCTTACAAAGATGCAGAACTGAATCCCAAACCGTGACTTATTGTGGGCCTGTCTGACCTCCCTCATTCTCATAGGATCTCTCACTACCATGATACATTTGCAAGGTGACTCCTGGTTCCTTTTCCAGGTGTCAATGTGAATGTCCATTTTCTTTCCATAATGGCCTTTTCTAAACTGTTAGTATACATGGGGATTTTTACTTTCTGGCTCTTCTTGCAGGCTGCTGTCTATCAAAAAGAGAGAGATTGATTTGTCTTCCAGAGATTGTTTTCTTACCCTCTGTTGCTTAAACAATCATCTTCTGTGTTATTGAGGAAAACTCAAAGCTGTCAGCTCCTCTGGACTCAGGTCTCTTGCAAGCTCACCTCCCCTCTAGTTTTACCCCCATCTGCTTATAATTTAATGTTCTGTATGTTTTAATCATTTCATTAGGCATGTCCGTATTTTGAAATGCAACTAATTCTTCAGTTCAAACAAACAGCCAGTAATTCTAAAAATGAGACCATTCTTTTGGTTAGAGATTGGCTTAGAAGAAATATCACACCTATATTGAAAAAGGTGAAAGAATTAAAATGCTACTAATTTTTTTAAATCACTGACTTTTAAAAGTGGAAATGATCTTAGAGATTCTTAATTTTCTGCACAGGTATAGAACTAACTTTTGAAGAAGTTTTCTCATGTATTTCTGAATACTTTGTAATAAAACCATTATTATTAAAGTTTATCTTTATATAGACTTAAAAAATTGAATTATGTCATGAAATATCTCATTCCTATACTTGGTGACAATGGACACAAAAGAGGAACTGACTCTACTATACAACTTGCATGTTTTGTTAATTTTCTTTATAGGAATTTACATTTATTAAGGCAAGGGGAATCATGTTTTGCCATAAGACAGAAAAGAATTTACAAGGTGCTTCATGTGATTTTTTTTGTTTGTCCCTGACATTCAGATTTATTCTATATCAAGAAATGAAGTTATTGAAATTCCAGTGGCATAAAATTGTCCTTCTTATCTGAAGGGTATACAGTCCAAGACTGCCAGTGGATTCCTGAAACCTCAGATAGTACTGAACTCTCTATATACTATGCATGATTTCTTTTTTCTTCATGATTTCATGGATAGAAGAGTCATTCTTACTGTAGATCTTAGCAACATCAGTCAGTATACGGTTTTTTTCTTTCCTTAGTAAGTCAAGAACTTTCACCTTTTCACTTAAAGTGAGCACTTGATGGCTTCTCTTTGGCATATCCAAATTGCCGGCATCACTACTCTTGTGCTTTGGAGCCCTTATAAAGTAAAATAAGTGTTACTTGAACACAAGCACTGCCATGTTGTGACCGTCTATGTCATAACCGAGATGGCTACCAAGTGACTACTGTGTGGGTAGCTTAGACAACATGGATACCCTGGACAAAGGGATGATTCACATCCTGGGTGGGACAGAGCAAGACAATGCAGTATTTCATCACACTACTCAGAAGAGCACACAATTTAAAACTTATGAATTGTTTATTTCTGAAATTTTTCATTTAATATTTTTGGGCCATGGTTGACCCATGGATAAGTGAAACACAGAAAGCAAAACCTCAAATAAGGAAGAACTACTGTACTTAGTTTTAACGTTATATTAATGGCCCAACTGTACAACATGGAATGATGTCTTTATTTTCTGATACTTGTATTAATATCTGGTAATAAAATGTTCTTTCAATATTTAAGAAGCACAGTAACATTTCACACACAGTAGACAATAAATGTTCGTTGAAGCATTGGTAGACAAGTGGGTAGATGCAAATTGACATTTAACGTTTATGTCTTCATTCAGCTTTAAGTGCTAATGTTTATTAACATAACAAACATAAATAGAACAGTGCTCATGACCACATGGGCTCTCCCGGTGAAAATTTCGCCCTACTTCCAAGACGTAAATCCAGACCATTTAAGTTTTCATATAAAGATTGAAATGATAATAATAATCTAATAGTGAGGTTGTCCTGGAGGGATTGTTTTAGATCGCATTTGGTACCTTATGGACAGACGAAGACGCCTTGGCGTGTGGCTGACACAAATGGTTGTCATACGCCATCTAGTGGCGCTCTGTGAAACTGTGCTCATGCCGTGGGAAAGGCTTTTGGAACAAGCTTGGCTACTCCAAATTTCAGCGCTTGTCGGGCAGCCACTGAACATTTGTCCATCTTTAAGGCTTTAAACTCAGAGGAACCACTAAGGAAAGCTTGCTACAGTGTTTTCCAAAATCCCTGGGTCCTAAGGAACAACTAAGAAGTACCTAGTCAGGGAAAAGATTTCTTTCTGGATCCAGATGAGCAAAACTGAGACACGATCGGAGACACCCTTGCCTGCAACAGTTGTGGTATAAAGCAAGGTAAGTAGCGTGATATTCACTGCTTTTTTTCCCCACAGAAACCATCACTGTGTGCAGAAATCCATGACCTGGCTGTGACTTCTACAACCCAGAGAACTTGTTTGGCATTACCGAAATGCACAGGAGGCAGGTTCTGTGGCAGGTGCCTCCTTTTATCCAGCATATTCAGTGCTAATTCCTGAGACATCTTAATCTTTACACATATGCACAATCATGATATTTTGCCATGGATTGCAATATCATATTTCACAATTGCCAACAATCTGATTTCAAACTTTCTAATTTAGGGCTACTATAGTAAAAGAATTGATAAATCCAAAAGTAGTAGTGGAAAATAAATATCTCCAGGTTTATTCTTGTAATAGCAATTAGTTCAAAATAGAGTGAGGACTTTAAGAGTTCTTCTTGCATTAAGTATCAGCATTAAGTATCTTCAAGACAATCAAAGTGAGACAATAAGTCATTTGGCTGTAAATTTCACAAAAATTATTCAATAAGCAGTGTATCAGTACAGTGCAATAATGGGAAGAACATTCAATATTTGAGTATAAACAACTAAAATTAAGATAAATTGTTAAGAATCTCACAGACAGGAAAATTTTGCTTCTGTCTAGTTTTCTACGCATGTTTACGGTGCTTGAAAAATGCTGCTTTCAAAGTCGTGTTAACTGCTTTTTAATACCATCAAATAAGAAATGATTTAGCATATTAGTTCCAAAATAGAAAATCCTACAAGATCACTTCCTCTTCGCATTAAGGTTAATTTCCATTATAAATATATGCTTTCAGTATAAAATGCTCAACCTCAAAAGATATTTGCTTTTGCCTTTTAAACTGCAGTCCTGATCCACAAATTATGATAGAGCCTCAGCTACATCTCAAACATATATTAAATATTTCCACTCCTTTTATCAAAGAGTTATTTGTTTTAAGAGAAAGATTTATCAATTTAAGATGTTTGTAGTGTTCATTTTTAGAAAAAGCTGTAAACAAGTAGTAACATGAAGAATCTGATTATTATACAGGTTAAGTCACGTATCAAAAAATCCTGAAATTTTCCATCACTTGAGTGCACTATTCTTAATTTTTAAAAAACCATTGTCTGAAAGATAGAAGTATGTTTTTTAAAAAATTGCTGGTATACAAAAACAAACCAGATTTGCCAGCTTGGGTCTCTATTGTTGCCTAGATATTTAGATGTCTGCAAAAAAACAAAAAAAAATTCAAACCTTTCTGCTTTTCTTAATCTTAAGTGTTCAAAGTGACTATATTTTCTGGAATATTTACCTATTAGCTGATGTTATAGTTGAAAAGGAAATCAGACTAATTTTAGCAGCATTGTGTGTTCCTTACTACAAATCCTGTTTGTACTATGAGAGGGGAGAAAAATAAAATTTCAGAATTCCAGTCTCTAGCCATTGCATTTTCCTGGCTTTCCTGTTTTCTAGCTATCAAGTCCCCTGTGCATATGCCACAGCTCAGCAAAGCCTAATGCAAACTATTTTACCCACAAGCCAACACTACGCCATTAAAAATATACCCAAAAATAAAAATAAATAGCATTTAAAAGTGCTATGTCTTTGGCAAAGCAGGAGTGTGTGTATCAGGTTTGATAAAGCCATCTGTGGTTGCCATGATATTGTGCCCAGTCCAGCAGGAATCACATAATTCTTCAAAATATCTACTCTCTCCTCTGTCCACTTTATAGAGATGTTGCTGGGATAACCCGAGACAATTTCAGAAAGGTTTGGAGCTCAGGAGGACATAAATGCAATGCATTGTTTTGCACAGTCTGGCTGGAAGGGTGTAGCGCAAAGTAAAATTAAGACCTCCTCCTTTAT
Organism: Daubentonia madagascariensis; assembly: GCA_023783475.1. Classification (NCBI taxonomy): domain Eukaryota; kingdom Metazoa; phylum Chordata; class Mammalia; order Primates; family Daubentoniidae; genus Daubentonia; species Daubentonia madagascariensis. The sequence goes on from JAKFHU010002573.1 coordinate 24,428,162, forward strand.
TGTGCGGCACAGTTGGGCTGTTTGATCTCTAAGTCTTCGGGTAATTGGAGTCTACACAGCATGTGGAATCGGGGCCTGAGCAGCTCACCCGCATGCTCAAAGCCCACTGCCTGCCCGGGGCACGATTTACCACCCCTCCCACACCAGATTTAGCTTGTATTCGGGGTTCTGCCTTGGATACAGGCATTGTTTCCACGCTAAGAAAAGGACGATGTGGAGATTCTAAATGGAAGACATACTGTTTGTTACCAGGTATGCAGAAGTAAACAGAAACTGTCCCAGGGTCTAGGCAGTCCCCTTGCGTTTGAGGGATTCCCCTCATCACATTCCACAACCCACCCCCTGCCCGAATAATTGTAGTTTTCTGATCCAACTTCACCATCACAGGCTTATTTTTCACACTGGACTTCCATGAAATCTACCTGCCCATCTCAGAGCTCTGTGCGCTCTCTCTCCTCTGAGCACCGATGGTTGGTTTACACTCCTTTCATCCAACTAATATTTACTGGGCAATTAACATGCACCAGGCACTCAGCTAGCTGAACAGCAGTGACATGCTTCTGTTCTCAACAAGTAAGTCGACAAACCGATCCGGTTTGACCAAGAGGGTTTCCAAGAAATGGTGCTTTCGGCTTTTAAACTAGTAAAGTCCCAGGCAAACTGGGACAATTTGGTCAGCCTATAATAAGTCTAGCACATGCTGTCCTCTATGGCTTCTTGTCTTCTTAGAAAGAAATTTGTACCCCTGTCCACAATACAGGGTCCTTCATGTGTGTTTTTATACCTAGACACATGTGTCTAATACCTAGAAGTTGAGCTAGGTGGGGCTGTAGCAGTTAGCCAAACCAAATGCTTCCTTTTCTCAATAATCATGGGGTAGACCCAAGTTTGAGGGTCCTGAAGCTTATCCAATCTGGGGGCTCTCTTTAAGAAAAAGAAGACAAAATAATCAATATAGGGCAAGACAGGGCCCTGAAGCTTAAGCTTCATTAGCTTCTCAGACAATCTGCCTTTGTATAAAATAATAGTAATTAGCAGTTAACATGTATTAACTCATTTAATCCTCACAGTCCACTTATGAGGTGGGTGGGGTCATTATTTCCATTTTACAGATAAGAAAGTTGAGGTCGCAGAAGTTGGGTGACTTGAAGGTCCTCCGCTGAGCTTCCTGAGGCCAAAGCATTGATTAGGTGGTGGAAATCAATGACTCTGCCTGCCCAAGGGTGTGAAACTTGAAAAACACAATCCCCTAGCTAGCAACACAACAAACTCTATTGGTTGAAAAATTATATTCTTAAGTAACCAGCCAGTCAAAGTTTGTGGGCACTGAGAGGTTCTGGGTAGAAGAAGGAAGTTCAGAAGAAGCTTGTGTGTGTGTGTGTGTGTGTGTGTGTGTGTCTTAGCAAATCGGTTTACCCTGTCCACATTGTCCATTTCTCTAGATAATAATGGGAGTGCTGACCCGCACCTCTGTATACACGAGGGTCGTACCTGGACACCTGCCTCTCCCCGCTCAAGGCAGGCACTGGCTCTGCCAAGCCAGCCGGCCAGTCTGTGAGAAACCGCCATCTTGCCGTGGTTTTACCACAATGCTTTTCCTGCTTCTTCTCTTCTCTCCCTGGCGCCCAGCCTGTTCCCAACACATTGTCAATGTCCCTTGGTCCATTGCCCTGTAAGGCACACACTAAGCGGGGCAGTGAACAGGAGATTAAGAGGGTACACTTTGGCATCAAATGCCTGGGTTGGAAACCTGGCTCTGTAACCTTGAACGAGTCACTTAATTTATCTGTGCCTTCAGTTTCCCCATCTATAGAATGGAGATGATAACAGTATCTATCTCAGTGAGTTGTTGTAAGGAGTAAATGAATAGGTATATATGCAATGCTTAAAACAGGGCCTGGTGCACAGTAATACTATGAGTGTTAACTATTATTATCATCACCAAATTATTATGATTACCAGCATTTGGGCAGTTCTGTGCAGAAATCCCAACTAGGAGGAAGAGCCATCTGCCAGGTACAGGAACACAGATTGTGCATTTGAACGGCCGTTTCCATTGAGAATCAGCGGTGAGTTGTGTTTTGAGTCCCCGTTCCCTCAACTGTCTCACATCAGAGTGAGCTCATGGCTTGGGTATGTCTGTCCATGGGACCCATGTTTAGCCTAGAAATGGCGCGTCAAATAGCACTGCTTAGGCTTCACATTAATAGCTAATTAAAGTGGTGTTAACCCTAATGGGTTGGAAAAAGGGGCTCTCATTTCCCCACCATGTATTTCTGCAGACTGAGCCCCATACACCTGTCCCCCAGCCTGGGTCCGTGGGCTGCAGACCCAGGCATCGACCCACATCAGAGGGGACTGACGCCCTCGGGAGCGGGGGCTGGACATAGGGCAAGAAGTTACACAACTTCAGAATCTGTGCATTGTTCCCAACAAATAACAGTATAATAAAGCCAGAAACGTGCTTATGCCCATCAGTCACAGGTGCTGATAATAGTTCACCTAATTACTTCATTATTTTTTGCCACTCCACGGAGCAGTTTGTATTTACAATCCTGTATATGGTTCTATTACTACCACTTATTGTGACGATTCCAGCAATTCCGAGAAGTCTCGGAGGGCCTGGACAAGTAGAATCTTGTTTTTCTTGATTTCCCCCGGCGGGGGGGAGGGAAGGGATGTGGAGAGAGGAGGGGTTTGAAGGAAAAGCATCCAGCCAGCATCGACCCACAATTGCTCATCTCAGATGAGTGATAAATGATGGGTGATTTTTGAAACGCTAGAATTTTCAAACAAAACAAACATATCCTATCCTATTATTTATGAGGCCAGCCTGTAACGTGGTGAAAAGCGGAAGGAGACATGACTGGGCTGCCCTGGGCCTGTACCCACGCTGGAGAAGTACTCGGATGCTCGCCCCGCAGCATAGGGGTGGAAGCTGAGCTGGTGGCAGTGCCCAGGGACTTGTCCTAATGAACACCAGGCCACAAATTGGCAAAGTTGGTTTGGAAAAACATTGTGAATTTTGGTCACTCAAGCATCAGTAAATCTGCTAGAAGTCAGGGCTGGTTGTTTATAGCTTGTTAAGATGTTGATTGTTTGCAAATTACATTTTCCCTTTGAAGAAGTGGGCACCGCTTTGTGGTTTCTTGTCACTGGTCGTGCTGGGGTGCTCCCTGCCAGGGATAAAGGCTGCCTGGGGTTAGCCGATCTAATTGGTGCAGCTCTCCACTTTGGGGCCCCCTCGCTTCCATCTGCCTTCCCTCCCATCCTCCTACATTTAAAAATCTTTCTTAAACCCAGTCCCCTAGAAGCAGTGTTGTCAGGCCCTGGTTTGTGCAAAACCTTATGTTTTGTCATGATTTGCAGCCACCTGGAGGAGTGACCTCTGAGCACTGCCGGGTCTCCCCTTCGGGGCCCCCTGCCTCCTGAAGGGGCTTCAAGGGGCTGATTTATGTCCCTCGGCCCACTGGCAAGTTCAGGAGCACGTGAGAGAAAACAGGACTATGCACGCCCCTGCCACATTCATTGACCGTACGAAAAGCGACCAAGTCACAGAATATTGGAGTTCGTGTATCCTAAATCTTGCCTCTGACTAAGGCCCAGTTGGTAAGGTGGCTGCTCCCAAGCCCCATAGTGGCTGGGGCTGGATACGGCCAGGAGCACAGCCCAGGGCCACTGGCTTCCTGAGCACAAAATGCCTCCTGGGAGCTGCTCTCCTGTTTAAATCACTTCCCTGTTTAAATTCATTCATTCATGCATTCATTTGACAGGTAATTTGGGTAGTTTGTCCATGCCAGACTGGTGCTGGAGCTACAGAAGTGGATTTCAGAGAGTCACGGGCTCACAAGCACAGCCGTAGCTTGTAGACACATCACTCCAATCTCTCTCAGTCGTCACGTGGTGGCGTGGCTGACTCGTGTCCCCCTACCCCCTCCCCAATTCATATGTTGAAATCCTAACCCGCAGTACCTCAGACTATGACTGTATTTGGAGATAGGGCCTTTAAAGAGGTCATTAATTCATAATGGGGACATTAGGTAGGCCCAAATCCAATACGACTGGTGTCCTTATAAGAAGAGATTAGGACACAGACCACACAGAAGGAAGACCACGTGAGGACACATGGAGAAGATGGCCATCTGCAAGCCAAGGAAAGAGGCCTAAGGAGAAACCAAACCTGCCAGCACCTTGATCTTGGACTTCTAGCCTCCAGATATGTGAGAAAATAAATTTCTGTTGTTTATACCACCCCGTCGGTGGCATTTTGTTACAGCTACCCAGCAGACTAATACACATGGCGTTATTCCTATGTATCTCTCTGCATCTCGTCTCTTCTTATAAGGATACTAGTCACATTGAATTAAGGGCCCACCCTACTCCAGTATGGAGTAATTACCTCTGCAATAACCCTATTTCCAAATAAGATCACATTCTGAGGCTCTGGGAAGGACACTATTTTTGGGGAGGACACTATCCAACCCAGTACATTTTGCCTAAAAGAGCTCACCTTAACCCAGTTTTCATGTTGACTATTTTTTTATGGGGCTCCATTTTCTCTCCCATCTCTAGCCTCCTGGAGGGAGGTCAGGGGACAATGTTCACTATGGTAGTTGCTTTGCAGAGGGCAGTGGAGGCTGGGAGCGCCAGGCAAAGAAGCAAAGAAGCACCACACTAGGTGTTTCCCAACATCCCATACCCTGCACACCAGCTTGGGATGGGCCACACGGCTTTCTCCAGCTCTGTCCATCAACGAGCTGAGGGGACAGCCATAGGACCCTTGTAATTTATTGTTATCTATACTTGTTTTCTGTCCCTGATTTAAATTTTTCTTGAGCTGTTTGCCAGGAAACAGAGTGTGAGATTGAGAAACTTCTTTGATTTTTTCCATCAAGAAAATGCCAGCTCTTCTCAAGGATGGCAGGGAAATGTTTAAATATCTCTGGTTCCTATTTATTAGAGAGAATGAGAGCTTGGCGACCCTCCATCTTGGCCACATGCTGGAATCACCCCCAGAGATCTTGACTGAATTGGTCTGGGACGTGGCCCAGGCATCGGGATATATAAGAGGTCCCTAGGTAATGCTAATGTGCAATTGCGGCTGAGAAGCACCTGCTTAAGGTGTCTTCAGAGCTGACTTATTGAGTACTAAATAGAATTGTGGGGAATTTAGATCATGCACTCCAACTGCCTCACAAAAGAGACAAGGAAACTGGCACCCAGAACACCCAAGGTCGCCCAAGCACAGAACCAGGGCTGGGGCTTCCATCGGCTACAGGCTTCTCCCAAAGTTCTAATTTCCTTTCTGTAAATTAATACATTTAATGGTTTGGGTCCATCCCACTGATCTGCCTTTTAACGAGGTCTGCAGGATTTATGGACCTAGTATTTCCTGACCCAGGTACTCTTTCATCTACACTTGAAAATGTGCTACGACCTCCTTGTCATTTTGCTGTCTAATCTAATTGGCCTCACATGGAGAAAAGTTCTGTCCCACAAGCACACAAACCCAGCCCCAGCCAGCCTTCAGGATGTGTCGTCCCTTGTCACTAGGAGGCCCAGGGCAGAACATGAACGTACCTCTCAGCAAGTCCTCCCCTTCCCTGTGCACCCCTGAAAAGCCTCCTTCTCCCAGGACCTCCACAGGCAATCTATTTGCAAGTCAAGGGCTCAGCTTGCTAACTAACATATACTGCCATAAGCTGTCTCATTTTCCCACCAGCCTTTCCCACTTGTCTGCTTTATCTTTACAGACTGAATAGTTTGGTTTGCAATCATCAAGATCATACCCTGTTGATTCAGGTACTTTGTGTTGGCTTAATCACGGAAAGCGAGAAAATGGGAAGAATAATTAAATAGGTTGATGTTTGTTCACTGGGGACGAGAGAGTTAAGGGCCAGCATTGTTGAAATTTGGATATAAAAGAGGCTTTTGTGTCCCTTAAAAATATTAGCTCAAGAAATATCTTTATAATAAAACAATTTCACAAAGTGTTTTTTTCTTATATTTATTATATATATTAATTTCAGACTTTGTTGTTGTTCCATTTCAAACTGGGTCTTCTACACCCTCTCCTCTCTCTCTCTCTCTTTCCAGGAAACACATGTATTCCTTGAAGGATCCTGACTCTTACAAGGTATGTTTTCCTATGGCTGAATTTCATGCAATTTATTACCATGTCTTTAAAGAGTAAGAAAAAATTATGTTTTTGCTTTAGTGGCCAAAGGAGTTTCATGGAGATCTTCGGTTGCAAATCATCCACTTTGAAAATGAAAGCACAACCTAAGTGTTTACCCGCTGGGGGTGCAACACTCCTCTGCATTAGAAGGCCTGGGGCACTCAGGGTGCTGGGACCTGCCTGCTGGGATAGGAGGAGTTAATTAAATTACCTTATATTTAGTGTTAATTTTTGTCCTGGGCTTGTCAGGTAATAGACAACAGGCCTGGACTTGACCAAGAGCACCAGCCTGGGCATGAGCGGTGGCTCCTGGGTATTTCTATTGTCAGATTAATTGAGTTGACATCTTGGTTGCAATTAGTTACAAACGTGGTTCCAATGTTATTTCAACAGGTGTCAATTTGGGGGCTGTGGTCAGAATCACACAACCTGTTACATGAGGATGGCAGGGCTCAGTTCAGCTCAGCCACCCAGGTGGTGATGTGACTGTGTCTTGTCAAGCTGGAGGAAGTGGGGGAGGTTTGGGGCTATTTCTGAAGAACCATCACTTGCAAGAGAATTTGAGACTTAAATAGGTTAAGACACCAATTTGGCATGCACTTCCTCTGGGCACAATTTGGAGCAGGGAAGTCTTGTGTTGACGTAAGAGAGTATCAGGGATTCTTCCTGTGTTAGGAGTGACCATTTTTGATTACTGGTTAAAATTTACATCACTAATGCAAATCTGAACCTTTCAGAAAGTCAGTTGTGAGAAGTCCTAAGTAGGGTGAAATTATATTTCCCAGTAATGTTATGGCCCTGATCCATACAGATGATAGGACTGTAATTCCATAAGAAAGGAAAGTGTTCCGATGGTGCAGGCACTTGTGATGGCACGGACTTGGACTCAACCTTATTTTCCACCCTCATTCCCAAGCCCTGAAAAGCACTTTCACATCATCACTCAAATGAGAGAGATTCTTAAGGCCTCTCCTCCCTGGTTTTAGACAGCTCAGCACAGGCAAGACCTAATGAAAGGACTTTATCAAGTTAGTTCCTTGTGGACTGGGACTCTGTCCACACACTTCTGCTCACTAAAGATCTTCGGTGGATCTGTAGTGGTTGCCAAGCTGCAGCCACTCGAAGGGCGACTCAATCTTCTGGAAGAATGTCTGCCATTTAAAGATATCACTGAACCAAACACAATTTCTCGATCTGTGAGAAAAGTAAAAGGTAGGCCTCTGCCCTTTGGAAATTGAATGTGAACTTATTATTTTCACATACTGTTTGGTATCGTTTCCACATGTTAATTGTCCAATTAGTAACTTCCTGAACAAAGATCCTTTTTCCTCCCGATCATCCCAAGCTGGTGCCAGGCCCCGAATGAGTGCAAATAAAAAAGCATGTTGTCTATTACCCGGTAAGACTAGGACAGAAGTAACATAAAATATAGTGAGGTTGTTTAACTCTTCCTATCCCACAGATCAAACAAATCCATTATGGCAATTGTAGAATGCCTTGGTAGAGACAAAATCTTGAATAATTGACCAGAGAGCCACGAGACAGCTGTGTATTCAAGAGCCTGTAAGTCACACAAGCAAGCTCAGAGCCAAGTTGCATTCTCTGTCCAGCCACAGAGGAGAAGTCTTGAGCATGTGCGACCAGCCTGCCAGCAGAAAAGATGTGGAGCTGGCGTTCTGGTGCAGGCCCCGAGCAAGGTCTCAGAAACCCCAGTTCCCTGACCACGGCCCACACAGAGCCACCCTCCAGTCCTGGGTCTCAGAGGCAGCCTGGTGCAGCCACCACACGCCCAGAGCAGCTGGCAGCAGGCGGCAGCCAGAGGAGGCCGTGGTGAGTAAATTACCATCCAGCCCCCACTCCCCACGGATGTCTCAGCAGTTGAGTCTGCCAATGAGCCAATAATTATGATGGAACAACTGGTTTTGCTATAGCTTTACATACTTGCCACAGGCACTTTGGACACACAGAATCACATGTTGGGTGGAGGAGAGAAAACCAGCTGAAAATGTATCTATTCATCATAGCAAGACAGGGGTGAATCAGGACATGGCCCCTAACATTTGGAAGAGCTAAACTGAGGTCCAAGTTTTCAGAAACAAAATGCCATTATATACAAAAGACTGAAGGGTGACAGGTGGCCCCATTAGAAAAGAATTCACCAAGCTTCATTTCTGATAATTACTTGGAGACTGAAATATAATCACCCCATTTATTCCATGAGCAAGAGTTGTCACGGTCTCATTGCAAGAAGAATGAGCCTCCGCCCTTTGGAAATTCAACGTGAACTTACCATTTTCACATACTGTTTGGTATCGTTTCCACACGTTAATTGTCCAATAAGTAACTTCCTGAACAAAGATTCTTTTTCCTCCCAAGCATTGAAGCTGTTGTCAGGTCTCTGAATACGTGCAAATCAAAGTTTATTGTCTGTTACCCAATAAACCTAGGATAAAATTAACATAAAATATAGTGAGGTTGTCTCATTCTTCCTATCTCTTAGATCGAAAAAATCTATGGTGGAAATACAGAATGCCTTTGCAAAGAAAAATCTTGAAGTAATAATGTATGTTTTCCTATGTGTCATTGGCTAATATTTTTGGAATTAACATCATCTCATATGTAACATGCATATTATTTATATATAATTCACACATACACACTATGACCATTATATCCATATTATATAACATATATATACACCCTATACATAGACAATAAAATACTAGCATTCTATTCTTAAATATCCTTAAGTCGTATCTTTATAATTAAATTTTTTCTAGCTCTTTATCCTTTATTATATAAAGGATATATATATCCTTTATATAATAAATTATTTGGGTAAGATTTTAATTCCTGTAATTTAATTTCCATTGTACACCATTGACTCCCCAGACCATTTGGAATTAATGAGAAAACAAATGAGTGAGTGAGTGAACAAGGGAGTGAACAATATGTGCTTCCCACTGTTGGTTTCTCTCCTGGGGGTGGCAAGTCTCAATCTCAAGGAGCCTTTTATACTTGAGTACACACCACACACAGACCTGCTTCCACCTTGACTTTCTAAGTGGGTCTGTAGACATTTTCCGAGACCAGAATATGGCTTAAAGAAAACACTACTTGAAATGTATTTAATGATATTCCCTGAAGTTACTTGGCCAAATATGACTGAATCTTTCTAACACAGAAAGAAAACAAAATTATTTACTCATTCAGTATTTATTAGTTTGGAAACGGGGACACAGTACCCAGCACACAACGAGCTGATGTTTGCTTTATCCTGGTACCTGCCTCATGCTCCTTCCAAAGATTTGAGGAAGAGACTTACAGTTCCGGAGCTAATGTTGACTCTTTGTAGCACAATATTTTACGTTTTAAGGAGCAATTAATTCTGATAATTGATGTTGGTACTACATGGATCTTAAATGATTTAGGAAAGAGTTTTCTCAAGACAGGAGTCTCTGAGAGTATCCTTACCCATTGCTGCCATATCCTGGGGAATGCCAGGAATGAAGGGGACCAGAAGGTGGGCAAAGATGGAAAATGGGATGCTCAGTTTTGGGGACAGCACATGCTAACCCACGGCCATAATCCAGAGCTGGAAGTACAGACAATAGGCAGGCTCGGGATGGAGTTTTAGGTACCAGGCTGAAATTGAGACCATAGAGCCTGAAAGGGGGCTCTGGCTGTAAGAGCCTATGTTCACATGGCTGTGTGGCTGCCCATGCCAAGGAAGTGTCCAGCTATCCCAAATACTGGGCCCACTGGCTATCAATCCACTGCTTCTTGAAATTTTGAGTGCTTTAGGATTTTCCTTTCAAAGGCAAGGACCCCTAGTACAGGTAAACTTTGAGCTGTTACACTTTGTTTATGAAGCAAGAACTTAATCAGAGTTAATTGAATGCTACTGAGAATTAAGAATGAGTAGTGGGGTCAGGTAGGGGAAGAGGGCAGTGAAAGGGACAGCTGATAGGGAAGGACGGGGGGGGCCTAGAATTTATTGAGCACCTACTATGTGCTGGGGACTGTGCTAGTCCCTTTATACATTTGTTGTTTCTAAATCCCCATAAGAACATTGAAAGGTAGATATAATTATCCCCATCTACAGGTGAGGAAACTCAGGATTAAAGAGGTTGAGTAACTTGTCCGTTATATCACTAGGAAGTAGATGTACTGGTATTTCCACCTACCATTGCCTAATACCATCTGTGCTTCTCCCACAATGCCATGAGGGTACTCCAGAGATACAGCTCACATTCCCAACAGTGGTCCAGCCTGGTCCCTTGGGGGAGCCAGGACTAGGGGTAAGGGGGCTGTTGACTGGCTCCAAGGGGGGTGTCCAGAGAGGGGTTGGGTGCTTCATTTCCTCCCTGAGGTCCTTGTCCACCACTCCAGAGTAACTCCATATAGGTATAACATAAGGAAAAATAGTATGAGCTTGCTAAGCAAGCACAACCTCAAAGCAAGAGCTCTATACTCATCTTCTAACCAAATTGCCAACTCTCAGCCCCTCCTCTATGGAAGATTTGGAGCCTCCTTCAATTTACAAAATTATATGTTAATGTCTCTTAGACAGAATGCTCCTTGAGTGTAGGAATTGTGCCTGCTCAACTTTGGGCTGTATCTGATTGACCATGCACAGTACATGATTCATAATAATTTCTAAATAAATATTGGTGAAATGAATAAATGAAGATAAATCTGTGCCTTCTTCAGGTTTCAACAGAAAAAGCCTGAATTACTTACGGGGGGCTCCCAGGGTCTTCTCCTCTAGACATCTTGTCCCCAAAGAGAGAAATGTCCTTGCATCTCTCCAATAGCTCCTAGAACATCTGTATCCGCCTGAGCCAGGCAAGGCCTGTGACATCCTTAGGACACCAGTGAACTGCACAGCATGGCAAGTTTAATGCTCCCCCAGCAAAAAAAAAAAAAAAAAAAAAAAGAGAAAGAGACAAGTACAAGCTCAGAGTGGATATCAAATGTACATGTGAAAACTGGATTGTTATTTTCTCGGAGCATGGCAAGACAGTCTCTTTCACTTTCAAGAATGGTCTGAGTAAGAGAACTCAGAGAAGCCCCAAAGGCCTGAGACTGAATGGGGGCCATCCATAATTTATCGCTTATCTGACTAAGAGCTGTCTTGGACAGATTGAAGTCATTAGTTGGGCAGACTCAGGCGGGAGGAACCTCTAAGGTACCTGGCACGGCAAGCACCAGCATGGTCAGATCCTAAATCTCTAAAATAAAATTACTAGGGCAGAAAAATTCAGCACATTCAGTGCCGTCCTTCCCTCCCACCTCCTGGGAGCAACATGTGCCCTTTTGAAAAAATGGTACTGATAAAAATCACATCCATTTACTACAATGTCTTGTCCATAGTCACAAAAGAAAGGCCTTTATCATCCCCTGAATTAGATCTGTGATTTTTTTTGAATGACATGTATAATAATTAGACTGTAAAGATGTGCAGTTAATCCATTTAAAGGTGTAAAGAAGTCCATTTAATGAACATTATAGTCACATTAGACTTGGAAACATCTAACTCTTTTGTTGAATAAAAAGAAGTTCAATGAGATTAACTTCTCTTAGTTGGTTTTAAAGAATAATCAAACATGTCCTCTTCTGATAGTGTACTGTGCCTTCTCGCATGGATTCTGCATACCAATGTCTTCCAGCCCAGAAGGGTAAGAATAAGGCCGCTGGACCTCACATTGCACTTAAATAATTACAAATTAAAGAGGATCACTTCTACTTTCTATACTCACTATAAAGTGATAAGAGGCTGAACTCCTTGAACTTGTAATTATATAACAGAAATGTTAATCTTCTGGTTGGGTATGCTCTCTTGCTGCATTAAATGTATTCTTACAATTATCAAGTTTACTACCTGACACATAGATATTTCTACTGGGATTCCTATTACTTGATCCTATCAGACTTTGACCACAAATAGGGTAATGGATTCTGTTTTCAAACCTCATACTGTTTCACGTGTCCAGATGAGGGTCCCCATGAAGGCTGCTGAACTGGCACAAGTGCCCAGCACAGCGCTACCTACTCTGATTAAGAGTGGGTCAGAATCCAGGTGTCTTGGCTGGCTCCTGGTGCTATTTAAAAGAACCAGAGTTTGAGGCAGAAATGGACAAGTTGGGAATAATCCCACATTTGATGAAGAAGAAGATGCCAAATCCATATTGCTAGACTGGCTGTACCCTTTCTGCTGAGAATTCCCATTGTGTGTGTGGGGGGGAGTCAAACCCAAAAGATGGCAATGTTCAGATTCAATCACTTAATCAGCGTCTTCTCCCTCAGGTATCTGATTTACTATCCTCATTTTAGTTCAGGAATATATATTTTAATTTTACCTTATACATATGCTCCCTCTCTTATCTACAGTTACAAAGAATTTAAGATCAAGCAAACAAACCACTGAGATGCGTGACATATCACATAAGATTTCAGAAGGCAATGGGTATCTATTTCCCGTTACAAAGAAAAAAAAAATCAAGGAAAGGAAAGCTTCAGTAGTGAGGAAGGACAAGCCTAAGAAGAGCTGGCGTAAATGTGAAATTAGAAAGTTAGCCTGGGAAGAGAGAGTCAGCTCTGCATCCTGTCTCTTAGCTTTGTGCCTAATGCCTCCTGCTAACTGGTGACAGTGATGGATGACTATAGAGATGGTCTAAGCCAAACTGCTACCCAGCACTGTGTTAGATCTTTTTCTAGTTTAGGAAACAAAGCTGATAAGATCAAGAGGCAACATAATCCTGGCTAATGTAGTGTGATCTGTCTTGTATAGCATAATTGGGCATTATGCAAACATAGAACCTTAAACCAGCCATGCTATTTGTAGGAGTGGAAAGGAAAATTTACTTTAGCTTAAAAGAAGTTTTATTTTAAATAATAATAATAATAATTAATAATAATGATGGGATGTGCCTTCCAGAGGGAAGAGGCTGTCCATGGCAGTGTCTATTCCTGGTCAGTTGAGACTGAGAAATTTGGACTGGAGACCCAGCACATACCTCGTTTCTTTTCTCACGTCTGTTTTGCTCCAGTTCAGTTAGAATCCACAGAGATGAACATCCAAGAGGGATGAAACAGGGAGAACTTGTTCCTAAAGCTCACGATTAGATCATTGCCTTTCCAAGCTCCTAAACACAGCCTTCAAAAAGGCCCAAAAGGAATAATGCCTCAGGCCCTCAAATGTCCTTGGAAAGGAGGCAGAAGAACATTATGCTGTGTTGTTTGTTACTATCACTTTTCTTTTTTCTGAGGTTATTTTCCTTTTGTGCTTATAGCACATAAGACCTGTACTAGCTAAGACCAATGGGCGGTATGTTCAGTACGCAAGTGAGCTAAAAGGGCAAAAGCAGAGGAAACTTTCTATGCGATTCTGGAACTGATTGAGTGTAAAAGGCAACATGTTCTTCTTTTTGGTACCTGAGTTTTTCGTGTAGAAACTGATTTAGAGGGCTAGGTAGCCCTGGGATATTCATCATGGGTAAGGGTTGCTAATATCACCAAAGTTTGAAGCTATTTGGTAACTGCTTTTAATCAACTTGAAATTAAAATTACAGGTCAGTGAAGAATATCTATAAGATCCTTTTAAAAAGGCATACATAGAAGAATCTATTCATATGCAGAAAATGTGTCAAAATGGTTTTATCTCAGACAGCTCCTAAGCAACAAGTACTTTTCCCCCTTCTCTGAAAGGATCATTTAAATGTGAATACATTTTTTTGCTTAGGTTATTAAATTTTGTTCAGATTGCACAAATAATTATAATACTTGGTTCAGACTGGAAACTGCTCTAGATGTTCCTCTATGGGATAAAAATCTTATGAAAATTAAACAAACGCAGAGGAGAATAAAAATAGTTTGTCAATATGCTGCCCCAAACTTGCCCAAAGATAATTATCATTGCCTATAAATACATGTTTGAGGTTCGCCTGAATACGTTTTTGTAAAAAAGAGAAAAGTTATTATCTTGAAAGGAACTAAGTAGCGCCTAGAAATCACTATCATGGTCTGGAGTGAACTAATCACTTTATCCTCATCCCTGAACACATTTATCCACCTCCTAATTCTTCACCTAATTAGAGGGAAATGCAGAGCTGTCCTGGTCAGGGAGGTAGGGATTAGGGTTAAGAAAACACTTGTATTTGGAACCCCCTACCTCCCCTGGTCAGTGTGAAAGATTCTCAAAGAATCTCCCAGCCTAGCTAATCCATGACCCTCAGCAGGGAGGAAGTGTTAACAATTTAGTTTAAAACTCACACTCTCAGACAAATGCATCAAAAACGGCTTTTCTCCTTTGATTTGTAGGTATTAGTTGTTTTTCCAGGCCCCATTAAGGACTCTTCATCCTGTACTGCAAGGGGCATTAAGCTCCAGCAAGTTAAAGTTGTTCCCAGCTCTGTGTTATTCAAAGGCAATTTACACTAATTATTCGAGTCCACAGCGTTACCCATATTAGCAGAATGAACCATCTCAGCAGGTAAAAGTACTTTTGAAATGTTAATTTATTATGAAGGTATAAAAATGTGCTTAAATTAAAATACAGTTTTAAAAAATTAACAGCAATCTTAAAGGATGGGACTGAGACATTCTGTACCCCTTTTTTATTCGTACCAATGCCTTCATAATTACTAATCTTTTAAAAACACAGGTTGTCAGCCAAACAGCTGTGCATTCTCCAGCACTGTTGTTAAGAAAAAGATCTCACCGAGTTTGGTGCATTTTTCTACCCAGTTTGTTAAAGGAAGCTAAACAAATCCCCTGGCCCGGGTGCATTCAGAAGGAGTGATGTAGTTTTATGCCTCAAAAAATCTGTTCATGGGTGTTGGTTGCTGTTTCTCAGTCATTGACATTTTCAAAAGCCTCTTTTGTATGATATTGCTTGCTCCAGAACAGCCTCTCTGGTCTAGAAGAAGCAGCAGGGTAGCATCAACAATTTCTCCAGCAGCATTTGGGAGTCTTTCCAGCAAGGTGTTCATCCTGGGGGCTCCCTGGGTACCCCGGCTCAAAAAGTTTTATTATAAAGTCAGAGGCTCTATTTTGCCTTCTAGGCTCAGCCTCTGTCCCCTATACAAGGGAGTGGGGATGAGGGGAAGGGGAGGGAAGAAGGTAACTGAACTTAGACTCTGCCATATTGGGAAAGAACCTACTGCTCAGAAAAGATCCAACAGCTAGGTGCTGGCCAGTACAGGAAGTGCCAACAGCGACCCCTCCTGGTAACCTAAACAAGTCACAGGTTGCAAGCTTGGCAGCAAGTCATCAATGAAGACTACTTTCACTTCATTCTTGTTTCCATTCATTCTACAAGCATTTACACACAAATGTATAAGAAACAAGCTCTACCCTCCAGCTGCTCAAAAGATAATAAGGGTGGTACAAATGTAAGGCAGTAATAGAGTTATAAGGAGAGGGTGGTAGAGCCCACAGAGAGAGAGATCCATGCTGCCCAACAAGTACAGGAAACTGTTAATAAAAGTAAAATAAAAATTTACTAAGCAGAGGAAAAGAGAATCCAAGGTTGAAAAAAAATAGCAGGTGCAAAGGCCCTGAGGCACACAACAGCATAGCACACTGAGAGACCTGATAGTTGTGTGGGATATCTAGACTGCCCAGAGCTACAGGGAAATGGAGGGGATGAAGCAGGAAACAGCCCTGGGGAGCTGGGCAAGGGCTCTACTCAGCTATCCTGGAAAATGCTGCACCTCTTCCCATAGACTTAGAGGTCTCCAAATTCTTTGATCATGTATCCCCATCCCTAAGAAAGCATTTGCTCATCCCCAGTATATGTATAGTTATGATTAAATGATATACATGTATTGATTTCAAGCCATATAATAACTAGTAATGCTTATTTTATTTCTTACCTTTTCAATCAAAACATCTTAATGAAAGTTCTAGTATTTTCTTTCCTTGCCGTAATGGATCATTGACAGTGCAAATACCCCAAAGTTAATGGGTCCATAGAAGCCCAAGGTCTGTCACCAAGATTCTTGCTAGTCTTGCTTCCACTCCCTAGTGCAACTAGAAGCTTGGTCACTTTCCAAGAGTTTGGACCTAATTAGGGCAGAAGCAGGTGAAGTGCAATTACAGCAAGTGCCAAAGCAGTCCTAACCAGTGGGGCAGCAGAGGTGCCCTCTACATCCTACACAGCCTCTGCCCACAGGGGAAACTGAGTTCTGCACCTAAAACATCTTTTTTCTCCTGTCTTGAAGTGAATGCATTCGTGACCCAAAAGTCAACACACCTGAGGGTGTATTCAATAGGTTCTAGAGCCTAGAGCACAGCCAGAAATACAATAAGAGCACCCAGAGGTCAAGTTAATACAGTATATAGGTCAATCAACATAAAATAATAACAAGAATGAGTTGTAGCATAAATAAAAGAACATATAGGTCACAATAGAACCAGAAGCTAATTTATACTTGCCAATTGTCTACTAAATGCAGTTTTCCATAGATTGTCTATGAATTCCAACACACATACACACACACACACACACACACACCCCTTAACTACTACCCAAACAATTCCAGAGTGATCAGGAACCCATATCGGATGCCCACAAAATACATGATAGATCAGCTATTGCTAGAAGGCATGAGTTATAGTGATACCTCTCTTTGCAAAACTTTGTCCTAGGACTAGAATTTGTACTTAGGTCATTGGAAATAGTGCATTCCTTGAGATTCTAGAAATGGCTAAGAGAGTCAAGATACCTCATGCTGCCACAATCCACCCATCCATCCATTTATCCATCCAACAAATATTTATTGTTATTGAATACCTCCTGGGCCTCAGGCATTCACACACAGTATTTATAGTTGCAATTGGATGGGACACATTTTCACCTAGTATTAAAATGTTACTTACCAGACAATAGTGGGAGATGGAGATCTAAAATGATTGCACAAACTAACTGTCCTTCTGACGGAAACTTAATCCCTGATCAGTGCTCTGTTTACAGCAGGTATTCAAAATGTCTTTTTGAATCAAATTGTCATATTATGCCCATTTCTACTTGGAGAATATGGTAAAAAATCTTTTTAATTGGAAATGATCATAACCCAGATGATATCAGAACTAGCTCTCCTTTTTTAAAGAAATGCTTTTTATTTTATAGATCATATAAATCAATAGTGTATAAATGAGGAGATGTTGAAAATTCTTGAGAACAAATTGCTTCCAGTAGTTTTGTAACACACCTTTGCCTACAAACAATGGATATGAAATCACACATCAATTGATTTAATCATGTCTCCTAAAGACCTCTGGAGTCACAGTCTAGCTTTAATTACAGAACATCCATGGAAGTAAGAATAGTACATTCCCATAAAAAATTTCTATGGTTCAAAGTATTCACTAGTTAATCTGGCTGCCTCTTCACCAGTACCACCATTTAGTTTGAATTAATGAGGATAGATTCACTAATGAAAGCCAAGAATTTTCTTCAGTCTGATGAGACAATACAGTCACGGGGAGTAGTTCCATAAAATAATTTCCCTGGCATATGCTGAGAAGCTGTAAGTACGAAAAAGTGGTGGTGCCTGGCTCAAGGCTTGTGATCAGAAGGGGGTGAAATTAAGTTAGAACTGAGAGTTTTTCACTTTAAAAGGCATAAAGAAGCAGCACTATTTTTTCATATCAAAAGAAGTACTGAAAAATGTATCATGAAATTAAAGCCAAAAAACCTTTAAGGAATCTGTCATTATCTTCGAACCAATGCAAAAGTTAAAAATTTGCATATATAGGAATCAAAACATGTGCACAAAATATGTTTATTAATAAAGATTGTATATGTGGTATGTATTTTATATGTGCAATGCATAGTTCACCTTTAAAATGGTGGCCTCAATTGGTAACCACATAGATTTTCTATGAAACTGTATAAAATGGGTTTACTGGCTGCTGTAAACGTCTTGAAACTTCATTCATATAGAAAGGCAGCACAGTTCATTCAAAAAAGCACCTGTCTTGGAGTCTGGAGGCTCAAACCCTAGATCCAGCTCCACGACTAGCCACTAAAGTAACTGTAAGCAATTTGTTTAACCCAGTTAGACATCAGTAAGCCTCACAGGAAAATAAAGGTTCAATTGGCTTGGCCCTCAGTGCTTAAATTGTCAGACTCTGTGTAGGAAGTATTTGATACAGCCACCAGAGGAAAGTTGCTTGTGAAAACAAGTGCTTCCAAAAATAGACATATAAAGGATTTTTTTAAAATTTGGATTGAAAAGTGAAAAACATAGTTTTCTTTAAAGTGCGCGCGCACACACACACACATGCAAGCCTATAGGGTGTCCACTTTGTAAGACCCAGCAGTTCTGTCTTTTCCCCGGCTGAATAAAACGTGGCTTGCAGGCATGCAGATCATATTGCATCTGTGCATTCTGCACAAGGCTGTTGGCTGTAGACAGCCCTTAATTCTAATTACTACAAGCCCAGCTCAGTCTGTGGGTGGAGAAAGAAAGAGTAGAGATGAAGAAAGAGAAGGAGACCTGAGCACGAATGCCTATCACATTGTGAGTATCTATTCATCTGCATAATACTAATGATACCAAATATGCAAACAGATGTTTCTCTCATTAAATTGCATATGCAAATACTACTAGTAGGAGTGGTGATGTCTCGGGGTTGAGAGATCACTGAGGGTAATTAAAGGTTAATCCAGTTTCTAGTTCACAGACTACACAAGAGTGGTTGGAAAGAGAAATTGTCACTTAACCTTCAATTCATTACAAACGGCACATGGATTTTTACTAAAATAACACAAACACATACATGCTAATCATTTCCCTCCACCTCCACAGTGGGCGATCTCCAGCAACCATCAGCAAAGACTTCTTATAAGTTGAGCAAAGTTGAGTGTTGCCATACAAAGCATTAATAAGAAAAATTATATTTCCTCCAAAAGTATATAGAAGCCATCTAGAGTCATAATCTCTGAATTCTAGTAGAAAAGGTCTGAAGGGCTTACATCAGTACTCCTTGAATATGAATTAAAAGCATTGTTTTAGATCCTGAATGTGAGATATTGGAGGCTACAATGACTTGACCAAGATTGCACTGTTTTTCTTACTGGATGAATTGAAAATGGTAAATGGCTTTGGAACATTTTTGTGATAGAAAAGTTTAACTCACCAACCGGGGTATTTCCACTTCACATTTTGAGGAGGAAAAACATTCAGTGATAAAGGTCATAAAAGTTCAGAATTGGCAGGTCTATGAGAAGAAACACAAGGTCAGCATAAACTATATATTTGCAGGAAGAGTTGGAGAACAGCAGAGGGTTTTCCTGCATCTGTGGAATAATAAAAGAGGATTTCTTTCCTGATCAATAGTTACAAAGAGCTTACCTTTGGTTTAGTGGGAATTGAGTTCTAAAAGGGTAATCTCCGCTCCTCTTTACTTTTTTAGTCGTTGATTCTACTACAAACGCACAGCCATTCACTCGGTGTGAAGATCCTTGCAAAGCTCGAAAGCAGAATGTCTGAAGTCTCCACGCGCCTGTAAATTTAAAGTGCGCCTTCTGCTCTGACCAGTCAGAGATGCAGATAAAAATGAAATCAAAAGTTTCGTGGGCAAACAGATCCGCAACATTTCACCCCCATTATTCGTTGAGGATTTTTACCAAAACCCAGATTTAATTTTAATTCTCGTGCCACCAGAAAAACCAAAGCTCCTTTCCAAGTTGCTAGTCTACATTAAATCTAAATCAAAATCCGGGAAATAAAACTAAAGGCCTTTTTTTGTCTCCTATTTTCTCATAGGAAACAGTGCTGGTTTAAGATGCTAAAAAAATTGCCTTGGGAAAGAGTGTATTTCTCAAGAAAATGGGCTATGTTTAATTTTCCCAAAACATCTTTTTCATAGAATTTTTAAAATACTCATTTATTGGAAAACCCAAAACAGAAGGTAGCCACTAATGTTCCAAAAGGAATAGGAAGATGTCTTACAATCCAGGGGATTTTTTGTCTGCACAATACTGAACAATTTCACTTCTTTTTTTCCCACTACTTCATTTACTGATTATTTTTTCTTTTTTACTTTTTTCCGCATCTCTGCCAAACTGCTATTTGATCTCCAACCAGGAGGTGGGTCTGCTAAGTTTGCAAGGAAGATGGCCTGTCCTTCCCCACTGCTAGTAACAGAAAAGACCTAATTGAATTCTCTTCCTGTTTGACTAGCTATCTCTTAACAGAAAGAGAAGGAACAGGGTGTTTTCCAGGTCTAAGCTTAAAATGAGAGGGTGAGGAATAGTTAAGGCACGGAGTTATTAGTACATAATATATGCATTATCCCCTGGGTACATATTAAAAGATCTGATCGCCTGCCCTCTCCCAGCTAATTCTGGGTAACATTTGGAGATCTCCAGCCCTATTCTCAGGAGGATCTTTTGAAATAACATGGCTCTGTGCTTCTCTATTTAAGTAATTGAGAGGTAAGAGTGATTATTACATATTAAGAAGCAGCCAAATTCCCCTAGCGCGAAGCAGCCCCAATTAGCGGTATACATCTCAGAATAGCAGGTAGGTGGTGTTGAGGCTGAATTTGGGAAACTAGATTTTGGTTAAAAAACTTCACACAGGGCCAATTTATTTTGCTAAGTGCAACAGAAACACAATTCCCACAGAGTGGAGGCCTTTCATTTTGAGTGATTCCTGGCTCCTTTCTCCAGTGCCCTAAAATACAAGGGCTGTTTGTGGTTGATTTAGGCCACGTCAGTGAGCTGAACCTCCTTCCAACTCACCTCACCATCTCAGGTTAGCATTGGTCCTGGCTTGATAGGGTGTGATGCATCTGCTACATATGGAGCTCAACTGGGCAGGATCCTGAAGACAAGCAATAAAGCTAGAACGACCCAAAGAAGGAGTCCAGCTGGGATATCTCAGGCAAAGTGCCGTGGGAGACAGTATGAGTTGTGGCCACTCTGACTTCAGGAAATCCCCTCAACCACTCTGAGCTTCAATATCTTCTGCTGCAAGACAGGAAAACAACAGTGCCGACCTCCCAAGACAGTTAAGATGATTCGATATTATAAATGTACATGTAGTGCAAAGCATTCAACACCAAGTAAACTAAAAATGATGGTGATAATTAAGATTAAGAACATCAGCCTGAAACAGTGGTATTCTAGACCCTTGGAAACAGATTCACTTAGAGGATGTCTCCAGGTGTTCCTAACGTGGCTGCTGCTTTATGTCCACAGAATAGGGTTGGATTTCCTTCCACTCAAAGAAAGCAGCTGAGCACCTCATCAGATTTTAGGGGCAGCCCCCAAACGTCTCTTTTAACAACTTCCTATGGTACTTATAATGGCCTCCTTGGAGTCAATGAGTTGCATGAAGAGACTGTCCTCTGCATCTAAGGCAGATCTTTAAGTGGCATCATGGGAGATCACCTTCACACCAGTATTGAGGTGGGCTCTGTGCAGTTTGTATTAGAAACTCAAAAAGTGTTGTGTATGCCCAAAACCAAACCAAGTGTCATCTGCAAAATGAGTGTTCTTTGGGGTAATGTAGGGGCCCTGAGTTACCCAAACACACATGTGAACGTCCCTTTCTAGCCCTGAGTTGGCACACCACTTCACCTCTATAAGCCTCAGTGTCCTCATCTGTAAAATGGCAGTTTTAGTCTCCATGTCAAAGGATTGACATATGGATCACACAACAATGCAGGGAAACACTTTGTTAAATATCCAGTAGCATTAGAAATAGAGGGGTTTGTACTGTTGCATACACCATCTCATCCTGCTGTCCAACATCAGTAATTGGAACACTGTGTCTGTGTTGACACCACATTCTTAAGCCTAATAGTTTGTTAATTTAACTCATTAGGGGCTCTTAGTGCTTGAAAGGGTGTTTAAAAATACAAACCAACAATTAGTCTTTGGGGACCAAAGAATAAATGCAAGCATAATGTATCACTTTTCCTGACTCAACAAATACCATTTTGATGTGCTAATGACTCCTTAGTGCAGGCAGTAATTTTCAGTTAAATAAAGCAAATCAAATCACTAGTCCAAATGCAGACTGTCTACCTAGCCACAATCTGCCCTTCCTTGTGAATCAGACAGGAATAATTATTAATCTAATATTTATAAACAAATAATATAAAAATAAAGTAACACATGTAATAGAAAATGTGCTGTCAAGAAATCTGTATTATGTAGAACAGAGAAGTCAAAAGCACTGACCCAGGAACCAGAGATAAGGATTTGAGTCCAGCTTCTGACACTCATTAGCTCTGTGAACTCAGAAAATCAGGTCAACACTATAAAACAGGATATACAACAACCACAACTGACCCGCCTTCTCTGATCCTCAAGTTTCTCATCTGTAAAATGGGGGCAATGTTACTTGCTGCCTGCTTCACAGGATGGTGAGGAATGTGGTTTAATGTGGGTAAATTGTAAAGCACTATTTACAATTCTAAGGCTTTTGATTTTCATACATTAATCTTTCCAGTAAGCGACTACAGAAATTGATCCTGCCACTATGAATTCAAGGGAGATACATGACCTCAAGGAGAAGAGAGAATTGGAGAAATGTATATGTGAAATTCGTCTGCTTTACACGATTTTTAAAAATTGTGGCAAAATACACATAACGTAAAATTTACCATTTTAACCATTTTAAAGTCTTCAATTAAGCAACATTTAGTACATTCACAACGTTGTGCAACCATCACCTCTATCCCATTCCAGAAATTTTCATCACCCCAAAAGGAAACACTGTATCCATTAACCAGACATCCCCACTCTCCTCTCCTGCAGCTCCTGGAAACCTCTAATCCACTTTCTGTCTGTATGGATTTGCCTACTCTAGACATTGTCATATTAATGGAATCATTTAATATGTGGTCTTTTGAATCTGACTTCTTTTACTTAGTAGAATGTTTTCAAGGTTCATCATGTTGTAGCATGTACACTTTACAGTTTTAAGCCTAATATTCTTTAAGCCACATATTTAAAATACACAGCTAATAAAAATGATAATCTGCCATTTATTGAGCACTTACTACATGCCAGGCACTGAGTACTTTATAGACCTGATCTCACATAATAATCTTTATCAGATAAGTAGTAGTATTATCTCTACCTTACAGATGAGGAAGCTAAAATTCAGACAGGTTAAGTGACTTTGTCCAAAGTCACACAGCAATTAAGTGGCTAGGAATGACACCCTGGTCCAGAATCCAGAGTCGCTTTTAATCTCTTGCTTTTAATCATCACATTTAGTATTTACACAGCTGAAGAAGACCAGGCCACAGAGAGCTGGCATGTGGCCAAGTAGCCAATTATGTGGACCCCAGGGAGCTTGGAGAAGGTTCACAGAGGAGGACATCACACAGAAACCTGGATCACCTCACAATCTTGCGAGCTCCATCCTGGCTGGCACCAACCACCATCTGGAAGCCCAAATGGGGCACAAATGCCCTAGGCATGGACCCTGGGACTGCCAGGCCCCCACCCCACATTCCTGCATTTGACTGTCCTCTCACTGAACAAGGCACAGCAGAGAATAGCCTGTTGGACAATTTAAATGCTCTGGTCCAATTTCCAGTTACCTTCTGAGGTCCAGTCTTGGCTGAGCTTATAAAATCTAGGTCCTGGAAAAGTGTTCTGTCTTTGGTTAAATATCCTATCCCATCACCATCCTCTTGTGTGTTGCACAAACACAGACACTTAAAAAAAATGGAAAACAAGAGAATTAGATCTAATTCTGTGACTTGAAGAAATATATAAAGCCCTAACAGTTGTGGAGATCTTAGGAATTACAAGTGGGGACTCATTGTTCACCAGGTCTCTTGGGTACAGAAGAAGGAATTGATGTTTTGATCAGTGAGAAATAAACACTAAATGTTCAGCATTAAATGAAGATCTGCGAATATCATCCTTTTCCTTCACTGGTGCTGGATTCATAGGAGAGATACCCTCACCTTCAGCCATAGTCTTCTTGTTCTTTAATCCACCCAACTGTAATGAATTTAAATGATATTGACAGAAATGTGGTACAGACTGAGTATTCCTTTTCCAAAAGGCTTGGGACCAGAAGTGTTTTGGATTTCAGAATTTTTTCCATTTTGAAATATTTGCATATACATAATATCTTGGAGATGGGACCCAAGTCTAAACATGAAATTTATTTATGTTTCATATATACCTTAGGTTTCATATATATATACACATAGCCCGAAGACAACTTTATACAATATTTTTAATAATTTTGTGTATGAAACAAAGTTTTGACTGTGACCTGTCACATGAGTTCAGGTGTGGAATTTTCCATTGTGGCATCATGTTGGCTCTCAAAAAGTTTTGCATTTTGCAGCATTTCGGATTTCGACTTTTTGGATTAGGGATACTCAATTTGCATCAAATGTGAAGAGCATGGATTTAAAGAAAAAGGACTGCTATTTGAATCCTGCCTCACCACTAAGTAAATGTAGAGCGACATTGGGTAAGTCATTTACCGCCTTGCAGATTTCCCACCTCCAAGACGGGCTTGAAGAAGCAATTAGCGACTGTACACAGTGCCTGTCTTCCAAGATTGCAGCAGTGAAGCTTCTTGCAAGAACTTTTTGTTCAAGCATCTTATTGTATGCGCTTGTCGATTTGCTGTTAGGAACGAGGTACGCAAGGCTGGAAGGACACGGTAGTCCTCCGTTCGCTCACCCTGCACCGTAGGCACATTAACTTCTTACCTTCCTGGAGACCACATCCGTGCATGCGTGAAATAGCAATCACGATTCCTCCCGCCCACCCGCCCTGCTGGAAAGATCGAGCACCATCACCCAGCACACGATGCCTGGCATGGAGCAGGAGCCCAATAAATGTCAGTTCCTCTCCCTTCCTCTTGAGGATTCAAAAAGAAAACGCAAATCTTGATGTTATTTTATGCAGTCTGGCCAAAGTATAACGCTTGGAAGAACTGATGCAAAAAATAAAGCAAATTATATGCCGTGGGCACCAATTCCTGAACTGGTAGCAGAGAGGGGAGAGAAGGAATTGGCACAAAATTATGTTGGAAGAAAGGGAGG
The DNA here is from genome assembly GCA_023783475.1 of Daubentonia madagascariensis. Classification (NCBI taxonomy): domain Eukaryota; kingdom Metazoa; phylum Chordata; class Mammalia; order Primates; family Daubentoniidae; genus Daubentonia; species Daubentonia madagascariensis. Next base: position 24,453,390 of record JAKFHU010002573.1, read on the forward strand.
AAGGTATTCCGGTGACATTTCACTAAGTAAGCTACCTTCTTTAAGTGGCGGTGGGGGGGGGGAAGACTTCAGTGGATGGCATGTTTAGCCTGCCTGATTATGGCTTACCCTCAGGGTTTATTTCTATTAATAAGAGCACAATTGATTGAAGGGCATTGATTTATGAGAAATTAATGCCCTAATTCTGTAGGCATTAAGCAAAAACTAAGTATTTAACTTTAAAGTATAACCTGTCATTATCTTCCATTCGTATATAGATCTTTGAGTTGCAAGGTCCAGCTTTCACTCTCATATCCATGAAATCTGCAGGAAGACAGGAGAAACTGGTGGGAAGAAGTTGGGATTTGAATTAAAGCCATCTGGGTTTGAATCTTGGCTCTAGCATTTACTTACTCTATGTGATTTGGGTAAACCACTTACCTGCTCTAAGCCTTAGTTTCTTCATCTGTAAAATGGGGGCAAAAATAATACCTCCCAGGTTTATTTTAGGGTTCAAATGAGAGGGAAGGGGTGTCTGAGTTCTTTCTTTAAAGCAGTGTTCACCCCCCACTTTGGGACCCAGCAGCCAGGTGCTGCTGGTGGGTGGGGTGGGAGAGAATAGCGTTGAAGGGTGGGAGTACTGCAAAAAGCAGAACTTGGCACAGGAGTTTTTCAATTGTCCGAAAATATATTCTTTTCAGAATTGTTTCCCAGAAATGGTATATGTGCACGCATGTGTGTTTTCTGAAGTGGATGAAATTTGTCAACAAAATCTTTACTAAAAATGAAACTTTTGCACATCTATTTGCAGAATTTTGCAGAACAAAGCAAAGGATGTCGTGCCTGCCTCCAGACACATCTGAGGGGATTAATTTGTCACTCTTCAAAAACAACTCTTTGGAGGGACACCCTCTTTATATTCTCTATTCTCACATTAATTAGTAGTAGAAGGAACACCGCACACACTCTGGTACAGGAGAAATTAGGAGAAATAAATTTGCCACCCCTCTCAAGGGAAAGAAACAAGGAGAGCAAGGAGCAGGGCGCACAGTTCAGCACCACCCAGAGCTGAGCGCAGCACTGGCTGAAATGACCCAAACCGGTCACCTGCTCCCTTCCCAACCTCCACAAGGGCAATCAGGATTCATTATTTGCTAGAGAAGCTCTGAAGATTGTGTTCAGTAAAAATATTTTTTTAAGCCTAAGCCCGAAGGACAAATGCTTTTGAAAATAAAATGAAGACAAGGTTGATTTGTTCATTTATTTATTTTTTAGTGATCATGGGGTAAGTTGAATATATTGGAACCAAATTCCAAATCAGAATTTGAGATTATTGTTGAAGTCAAATATTGAATACGATTTGTATTTTTGATAATTGCCTGATTGATTTTTCTTGATCAAGATCTTTACCCGAAGGCATCTTTGATTCAGATTGTGTTTACTGTGATGAATTTTTTAATATAATTTTTTTGAGTAAAGTTTAGATTTGCCCCTGTCACTTTGTGTTGGTCAAATACAAATGATTTTCCTTTAAAACACTGAAACATGATCCTAAGTTTTCATCTTTAAAAATAATCCAAGGAATACCCAATTAATAAGATGTGTTTTACTGGCTAGAGAGAGCATTTTTGTCACTAAGTTGGCCACAGGCCGCCTATGCAAGTTGAGTGGGTCACTCCTTTTACTGCCCAGGTGAGCAGAGATGTGAAGGCTGGGTGTAGACCCAACAGCCTGGTGTTCCCCACCTTTTCTGGGGCCCCTACCACGCAGTTCCAGAAGCGGTCTCCGTCGCCTGCTTGTTTAAGGTAATTACAGCATGTGCTTCCTCCCTGCTGCTTCTGCTGAAGCAGAAAATACTTCATCATTTACTTCAGTCATGAGAATAAAGCAAAAAAATCTGGAACATAAACACCATTTTTTCTTTGCATTCAAAGGCCGGGCTCAGGGTGAGTTTGTGAATAATAAACCCAAGTTGGCAATCAAGCTAATAAGTATGGAGTTGCTGGGAGAGAAGTCCTCCAGCGAGCTGGGAGCTGAGAGGGTGCCCAGGGCTTTTTGTTCCCTTGTTGGTAAATAACAGTCCTTTATTTACATACAGTTGTTTCGGTTTCAAAAGATATTCAAAGCCCGGCTAGTTTCTGCAGTTGCTTTACATGGAAAGGAATATATATGTGAATTTTTAAAGAGATTTAGCCCTAATTAAATCTATGCTGCCCGGAGAGAGTTGCCTGCGAGTAGGCCTGAGGTTCCAAGGGGGAGAGGAGGTGCATGTGATTAGCAGACCAGCCAGGGTTATAAACATAAGCACTTTTTTCTGAAATCAGAATTACCCTCAAGAAAGTATTCATCTGCAGCCTCAGGCTCAGAGAAATCCCAAGGTCAGGCGCCTTTTGGTTTAAGAACAGAACTTTGAACTCTCCATTTCAAAAACTGAGTTTCTCCTCCTCCTGGCTAGGACAAGCACCAGACGCTGAGCATCCCCATTCAAACTCTCCAAACTTTCAGCATTTTCCATCTTAAGCTTGTAGCAATAAAAACCCCTGGTAATGAGTTCTCTGCCGGAGACAGAAGTCCTGCATCCAATTTGTACGCCAGCCCGGTGAAATGGTTTATAAGTCTGAGAGTCCGAGGGGGAAAAATCTAAAGGAATTCTCCAGAGAAGGAATGAAGGGCTATCATTGAAATCTTTATTTATGTGAAGAGAAAGAGCTAAAACATTACCTCAGAATGCAAGATTACAACATCAGTCGGATATAAAGTAAATCTGTTCTAGTGGTGAAACATCAGAAACCCATAATCCTTTCTCAAAGCCCTTTTGTTATTTTAATGTCCGACAAATTATGCTTTTTTTTTTTTTAAGAAGAAAAACACTTAGATTTGAGAGGTTTCTTTTGCTCCAGTAAAAGTAATTTCACTGCCTAAAAAAGTTTTAATTTTCTGTAACCTAGTCTTTACTGTGCTGGCCGAGCATATGCACAAGACCAAGGTAATTTTCAGCTTCAATAGAATTGGGCACAAAGTGACCACCAAGATTGGCCTCAAGTTGCTATGGCAACGGTATTCCTAAAAAGAACTTAAGTTAAGCAGGGCATTTTTGGTTGCTAATTTTAAACTTTTGCCTTTATAGTTTGTTTTCTTTTTAAGCAAATGCGTACGGATGAGTAAACTGCAATACTGACTGCTTTTTCTCCCTCTGTATGTCTGTCATATCATAGGGATCCTGACTAATTATCTGATAAATGACTTTGTAAAGAATCAGCTAAGAAATACGGAAATAGTCAAAGCAAGTTGGGTAAATGGAAAAATAAAATTAAACTGCTTTCTCCGTAGAAGCGCTTTAGAGGAAAGTCCTCTTGGGAAGTCCATGAGAAGAGGCCAGGCCCAAGAAGGGACATGGCTTCCATGTGCCCAGCCCTGGCTTGGGCAGAAATGGAAAGAAATCGGGTCGTGCTCAAGCGAGAGGCTCTATCAGGCAAAAAGACAAACACTCTTGCACTCATGGAGCAAATGGTATCCTAGTTGTGTTCCTTAATACCCAGCTAGCCCCTGGCACATAACACAGCAGAATAAGGAGATGTCCCACGAATGCATGAGTCAACCTGGAGACACCTGGTCTGTCTATTCAACCGCCTTTTCCCTTTTCCTTCATGGATCTCATCGTTTGTGCATGCCATGTAAGTGAGTGTTAGAGTGAATACGAGCTTGCATTTCTAGGGCAGCATTTTTCACCTGAGCATTTTCAAATGCATAACCTCACTAGGATTCAAACACCCCGCCGCAGTACACAGAGAAAGTGCCATTAGCCTCAATTTATAGATGGGTTGGCGGATTGGACTAAGTGCCCCATGCCACAGTGAGAGGCAGACTCCACTGGGTCGAGGAGTCCTGATTCCAAGTTCAGCATCCCACCTCCAACACACGTGGCCAGAGCTAACTTCAGAATAGACAACAACAGCTAGGGCAGCAGAGGTTTGGAATCGCTCTGGAAACGTGCAAACCAGGGGGCAAGCTGAGGCAGCAGGGCCAGAGTTAAGATGTAAGTTACAAGAGTTAACCCAGGAATTAACCTGGTAGGTGACGCATGTGTGAAAATGTATCATAAACGGGTGTGGAGGCCACAGTGCTTGGGAGTCAGGAGCCCTGAGTGCTGGGCTGGTTGGCCACCAATGTGCTCACAGCCATTTCCCTCTCTGAGCCTCAGTTTCCTCGGTGGTGAGAAGAGAACACTGGCCTAAGCTGCTTTCTCGGAGCACAGGTGGCAGGCAAGGAGGTTTCAAAGGTCCTGAGAGAACACAAAATACCACGGAAACAAGTACTGCTTCATCCTTCATTTCAGGTGCCGAGGGCTCTAGGACTTGCGTAGCAGCACTACCTAGCCAAAACTTAATAACTTGTCCTCACTGAATTTATTTTTACATTTTCTTTCTATTTATGACAAATACTGATTTTTTTCATCTCTAGTAGAAATATCAAGACTCCTGTTAAAATAAGTGAATTCAAGTAAACATAGTGAATTATTAACAGAAAAATCTTAAGTAAATAACATTAGAGGTGGAACTACAGATATTGCAAAGAATTATGAAGGTGGTTTAGGAGCGAGTGATGCTGGTGAAATGCTAAGTCAGATGACCTCAAGGATCCTTATGCTCTGAAAAGCAGTAGAGAGTGGTGGTTGTGAACATGGGCTCTAGTCTGAATTACTGGCTCTGCCACTTACACAGCTGGATAAACGTGGGCAGTTTACTTAATCTTTCTGTGCCTCAGTTTTCCTATCTGTAAAATGGGAATAATAGTACATCTACCTCAAAAATTGCTATGTGTTGCCCTTAGAAAAGTGCCTGGCTCAGAGTAAGTGCTATGAGAGTGTTACCTGTTATTATGACCTTCAAGGAGTCCTTGATCAGACAAAAGCTGAGGGCTTTGGAAGAGACAGGGGCCCAATAACCATGACCACACCCACTGGCTTAGCATAACCCAAGTGCTCACACACACTGTTTCCTGTCCTTGAACAAATAATCCCAGTGTCCCCCCACCCCTCCTGTTACTCTCTTCCTGTTGGAAGGCAAGTAAAGCTTTCCATAAACAAAGGGGGTGGGAGAGACTGGTCATCTGGCCCATCCTCTGTCCACACAGAATGGTAAAAAGGTACCCAGGTGTTACCTGTCTTATCATCATTCTTCTGAGATCCTGCGAGAGTCAGCTGTGAGCCACATGTTAAATCACCTCCTGAGCCAGAAAGAAAGAAAGAAAAAAAGGGTTATGAAGCCAGAGTAGCACAAATGGCAGCTTGCCCACCCACTGTCCTCTCCAGGCACTCCCCTGTACACTCGCACCCTGCTAGGAGTCACACTTTACATTTCTTTGTGACAAACCCTGTTGGTTTTCAACCCTTCAAAGGCTGGCAAAGCAGCATCTTCCAGGAGACCAAAACCTGAGCAAGGCCCCAGAAGAACGTGGCCTGACCTTGCAGGTGGCCTCAAGCAGAACCTCCATCTACAACTGGTCTACCCCAGCCCAGCTCCGCTTTGGGTTGCCCCTGGGAAAATCCAGTTGCTTTCTTCTTCTGGTGAAATTTAACATTCTTCTGGGGTCAAATGTGCCACCAGGGTCATTCTGAGCAGGTTGGGTTCTCATTTATAATTTACTGCCCAACACTCATCAAACAGAGGCAAGTGAGATGCTCCCCACCTACCCGCACTCCCTGGTGGCAGATAGCAGATAACTGTTAATAGACTGGCTTGGAAAGTTTATTTAAAGGGAAAAGTTAATTGTATTCTTTTCCAGCGAGGTGTGAAGATATTTAAGTAGCTTGGTTGTGGCATATACACACCATCAGAAGCCATCCCGAGGATGTTCCCGTGCAGTGAGGGGAAGCAGGGAGCCAGCTGTCATCGGAGGGATGTGCAGAAAGGGTTGCTATAGAGATCATCATCTCTCTGGTAGAGCAGGAGCTTCTGGACTCTCTGCAGTACTTTCCTTAGCATAGTTACAAACAAGCCCTTGGCTCTCTCCTATCCTTGGTATTCCCACCCCTCCTCCCCCAACCAACAAAACAATTGCAAACCAAGCCATGGTGGCAGAATTTAACATGGACAAGGGGCAGGATAATTCAGTGCTTACATGTGTGGTTTCTGAAGCTAGACTTCCTAAGTTCCAATCCTGGGTTTTCTACATACGAAGCAAATGACGTTGGACAAATTACTTAAACTCTTAATACTTCAGTTTCCTCATCTATAAAATGAAGATAATAGAATCTACCTCACAGGGTTGTTAGAAAGATTGAATGAATACATACATATAAGCACTTTCAATGTGCCTATAACATAGCAAATACAGGATTAATGTTATCAACTATTGTTTACTGGAAAAATTCTTCCACTAGGTGAGTATCTCATACCTGAGTGTAGTGGACAACCTCCAAGACGGCCCCCTGTGATTCTTGTCTCCTGTCATTCATGCTCTTGTACGGTTCCTTCCTCATTGAACAGGGCTCACTGTGCAACAAATAGGACATTGAGGAAACGACAGGGCATGACTTCTGGGGTAGGTCATAAAGTCACTGCAGTTTCTACCTTGCACTCTCTGGGATCCCTTACTTTGGTTCACTTGCAAGGCACCATGTTGTGAGGATGCTCAAGTAGCCCTGTGGAGAGGCCCATGTAGGGAGGAACTGAGATCTCCAACAAATGGCCAGTGTTAATTTGCAGCCATGTGACTGAGCCACCTTGAAAGTGGATCCTCCAGCCCCAGTCAAGCCTTCAGATGACTGCAGCCCAGCCAACATCTTGACGGCAACCTCATGAGAGACCCTGAGTCAGAACCACCAAGCTAATGGCAATAGATACAATGAGATTTCTAAATGTAGGGGGGTAGAGGGGCAGGGCCAGAGACAGCAGAGTTTGCTTTGTAAGGCAGGCACTTGCAGGTTCTGTGCCTCAAAGATGCACAGAGAGTTACCTGAGTGAGCACCCCAGGGAGGTTCTGAGGTACCTTGGTGGGCTGTGGGAAACAGGAAGAAATTCAAGGAAAATCATGCTGGAGGCTTTTTGTGGTTTTGTATCTCGCCCTCCTCATACCTTCCTCCGTCATCTCCCCAGGCACCCACTGAGAACAGACCTCTGGAGGGTCCAGCAGGGAAGGTATAGATAGCACCAAAGGCCAGCAGGATGAGGCAAGTTCTGGGGGACCAAGAAATGAGAGCCCTGTCGAGGTTGAAAAGGCATCTTCTAGGTTATAGCATCATCAGGGATGAGGGCGGAGGGATGGAACTGATAATAAGAAAGGTATCTCAGCCTGATCACATGCTCTAAAAGTGACACCTTTCAACAATTGTTCAAAGGCTATACATTGACATACTAGTGGTTAGGTAGGACCATGCCAGAAGATGTTAAAGAAAGCAATTGATTAATGTGCAATTGGAATATTAGAAGCCAGACCAGGAGACACATTAAGAAGGTAGGCAGGACTCCTTCCTCTGTGTGCCATGTCCACTCCCTCCCTTTTCTCTCTCTCATCTGTCTCGAATTTCTTTCTTTTTTCTTTCTTTCGTTCTCAAGAAAGTAAAATAAACTTTCTTTCCAAAAAAAAAAAAAAAAAGGTAGGCACATGCCATCTGCTTCTCTTGTGCCTGCTCCTCCCTGCCCCACCCCTGATTTTGGAACACCGCTCTTTCTGCAGCTGGGACTCCCTGAGCCCCTCCTCTTCCTGAATCCTACTGACATTTTACACGTGCTCTGAAAGCTTCCTCTAAACACCCATGTGAGAAACCAGCCATGGCGAGGACTCTCCAAGGCCACCTCGGGAAACCTCATTCAGAGAAGACAGGAGAAAGACCAAGTGTTGTGCTGGAACAATAAACCCCTCAGTGTCAAAGAAGCCCTGCTTACCTTTGTGTTCGCCAGGGGTGATGACTGATAGCACCAAGGGAGGAACTCATTGCCTTGCTTGGGGTACTCATGAGCAACTCCCTAACGGATTTCATCATGGCAATGAGCAGAACGTTTTTGTACAGAATAAAAATAGTTTCCCCAAAGGACACAGCCCAGCCTATATTCTGTATTCGAAGGGCTTGTTCTCCAGTTCCCACTGTTCCCAGAAAATGGCACTCACTCTCTGCTCGGGCCACAAAGACCTCTTCAAAGAAAACCACATTTAATGCAAATTTATATGTTCAACCTACTTGGGAAATCATGGACGTTTCATACATAATGAAAGCAAAATTAGAGGGTATCTAGTCTAGGGGTTGTTGAACTTTTCTGTAAAGAGCCAGATAATAAAGATTTTAGGCTTTGTGGGTCCTACACTCTCTGTTGCAACAACTCAAATCTTGCCATTGTACCATAAAAACAGCTATAGACAATATATTAATATAAACAAATGAGCATGGCTGTGCTTCAATAAAACTGTTTACAAAAATAATTGGCAGGTTGAATTTGATCCACAGGCCGGGCTATAATTGGCTGACTGCTGCTCTAATCTAACCTCCCATTTTACAGATCTCGCAACTGAGATGTTTGGGGCACCCTGTCCTTCCATAACTGAACCTTACACACACCCACCCCTCAGCAATGGTATTTTGGTACCGTGCTTCTTTGCAGAGCTCGACTAGGATGGGATGCCCCATGATGAATGTGCTGAGTGGTTGGTGCCCAGGCCTCAATGGTTGCCAAATATTTAAGGTATCTCCTTTATTTGTTTATATTCAAGGCTTCCCACAAGACCTGGAGGTTGGAGACCTTGAGTCATCCATCTCGCAACCCTGGTGACTTCCCAGCTCAGCCTCTGGTGCGTAGGAAGGGCACAATAAAACGAATGAATGAGGCCCAAAGAGTGAAAGTGACTTGACCAAGGTCACATAGTCTAATTAGTAGCAGCACAGGGACCACAATCCAGGATGTGACATTGGAACCTCTCTGTGTTAATACAGGGTAATCTGCCACTGGTTAAATATCAAGTTGGTTAAGGGACTGGAGATTACAAGAATGTTAATCTATCAGTAAAAACTACCAAAAGAACCATGAGTTGGGAGGCCCTTCAATCATATATCATAGTCTATAAGTAAGGGTCAAAATTCTTCTAGCCTGTTTTGAAGTGGTACATTGCAATTTTGGCAAGCTTTCATTCTTTTGGGTGAGCTTTTACTGTCTGTAGGGATAGTATTCTGCTCATTCTTTTTTAAAAAAAAAATCGTAACCTTCTATGGTATTTGACTTCAATGTTTCTGTTGTTTATTTATGAGACTTTACTTTTCCTAAGCTTTTAAGAGGGAAGATTGGTTCAAAGAACATTTCTAACTTACAGAGCTCCTACTAGTTGTGTGTGTGTGTGTGTGTCTTAAAAAAATACAATAGCTTACTTTCTGTGAATTTGTGGCTGTTTCCCTCTACAATTTTACTCTGGACACTCTCTTTTCTTCATCTCTCTTGTCCCTGTGCTGCTAATTTTGATTTCATCCCCAGAAGTTTTCCTCTGTTGAGCCCTGTCCTGAAAGGAGCCCTGTGGAGCCAGACTGAGAGTTCACAGGAGCCAGACTGCCCCAGTCCCTCTAGGTTTGATTGCAGGCTCCTCACACCTAGCCCCCCAGGTTTACCTGTTCTGTTCTCAATTGTCTTGCTACGCTTCCCTGTGCATACCTGGTGGCTACACTGAAGTTTTCTCTGGTTTTTTCCTCTGCTTTCTCCTGCAAAGATGCTGAAAATATGCAGGTCTTGAAGTTGGAGGGTTTTCCCCAACCACTTGAATGTTGGAGTTCATAGTTTGGCTAACTATTTGCTGTGTCTTTTTTTTTTTTAATGTGGAGATGTGGGAAAATCTGAGAAATATGTCACTATCATCACCACAATCTTGCAGAGTTCACTAGTTTAATGAGTGAAAACGAGAGCAAATAGCTTAGGGAAATAAATATTGATATTTGGCCAAGGATAGAAGCAATAGGACAGGGCACAGTTAACAAATTTGTTGACTTTTTAGATATACCAACAAATTCAAAACATTAGTCCTCTAAAGAAACTTGTCTATATTGTTCATAACCCAGTGTCCAAGTCTGGCAAAATTTTAAAAGTGAAGAATCTTTCATACAAATCTGTATCTTTGGCTTCTCCTTGAAACAGAAGACCTGGCAGTCCTGGGGCCCTACGCCTAGTCCACCAATCCCTACCACCCACATCCTCATTTATGTTGTCTACCTGGTCCCCGAAGCCTTTGTGTTTAGAACCCCCGGTCTAGCGTGAAAGCCACCATGCAGGTATGATTCAAAGCTCAAGAACTATGAACGAAACACAAATTCCAAATGGACAGATTAGCTCATCATAATTTTAAATTCCTCAATTAACTTTACCAAACAGAGAGATATATATGAAAGCTAAGGTGTGATTAGAAAATGAGATTGGTTTGTCTATACAGAAAAAAAAAATCAGCGCTACTGTCACACACAACACGGCTCGCATATCTCACAGGCATAAGATTGAAAAAAAGAAGCTCGGCACAGAAGGACCACACACTTTGTGATCCCATTGATATGAAGTACAAGAACATGCAAAACTCGCTGGGGTCAGCATGCCAGTGTCGGGGTGGGGGTGGTGATTGGCTGGGAAGAGGCGTTAGAAATATCTTAATCCAGGTAGAGGTGGTTTCATGGAAATTATATACAAATTCATCAAGCTATATAATTAAGACTGATTAATTTTACTGTATGTATTTTAAAACAATACAATTTTTTGACTAAGTATCATTTTAAAGTCATACTACAAATATATACTATCTATGTAAGTTGGAGGTGATACAACAGGGCATAGTAAGGACCCCCCTCTGCCACCGCCACCACCAAGAAAATAGGTTAGTCTCAGAGGATTAAATGACAACTCTCTCCTTAAAACATTGGAACACAGACAAGCAAAGGCACTTTAGAAAGACCTAGAGGACAGGAAGCGGATGGAAATGTATTGACATGAAGAAGGTGCCCCTTAGAATGGTGGTGGTGGTGGGTAGACAGGGGCCTGCTGTAGAAGTGTAGAGAAGGGAGTCATCACGGCTAAAGATGGCAGATTGTGATTTTTGGCTTCCTGTGTCATTTTCTTACAAGAAGAGACTCTGCTAACTTGATAGATGCAAGAGTCCAGTTCCCTGGGTAGTTTTGTGTCTCGTTGTAAATTAATAAATTAGCATCTGGTTTACATAAATCAGGCTCTTGTAAGGTAAGTCAGCCAGCACAAGTCAACTTCCCTGCGTGGGAATACTTCTGAAAGTCTGGCAAGGCCAGATGGCTGGGTCTGTGCCACTGGGGGCCAGACCAGGGCTCTGGGAATCCTCCAAAGTCTGGCCTTGCAGCAAAGCCTTGCAGCAACACCTCTTGGTGGCCAAATGGGCAGTCTTCAGGGTGGCCTCGGCCTGCATCATCATGTCCCATGGATCCTGCCTGGACAGTGGCAGCACAAAAGCCCTGCAATCAAGACACAGAAGAGAGTGTGCTCCATCCATCTGGGCGTGAGTATGTGGCCAGACAGGCAGGAAGACAGCACATAAGCTGGAGATGCTCTGTGAAGCAGCCTGGCCACTGGCAGCCCCAGACATTTACCATTTTTAGGAACCCTGTAAAGAGATCTTAAATGCCAAATTCTCAGGTTTCAAAATTTATTTATTGCGATTTGAAAAGCTGGACCATAATTCCCCTAAAACTCTCCAGATGAAAAACACTTTATCCTTTCCTAACAAAATATAACAATTTAATGGGATTATTACAATAATGTACCAATTTCAAAGTTCTAATAAATGAAAAAATGAGGGGGATTTCTGTTTAGATGATTTCCATAGCAATGACTTTTTGATTAAAAATTGAAACTGGAGGAAAAGCCCAGCTCTAATGAAATAGTCCAATAGCCATGCTCTGGGTGGTTGACTGCAGTGACCAAATTGATAGTTTTCATATTTGTTAATAGTGTCACATTATTCTAAAGGAATTTTGGTAATGGATCTTCAACTGAATCAAACTGATAAAATACTCAGGAATTTTCTAGCATGTCCTTTTAACTAATTGATGATAATAAAAACAATGAGAGTGATAATAGGAGTTATTTTTCACTGAGTTCTGTTAATGTCCCCTACAGTATTGCATGTCTGCAGGGCACCAAAGGCAATAAACCCTCCTCCTTCTACAGAGTGCAGGGTAGGGAGATGGGGTGGGGGGCTGTCATTCTGAGAATGAGTGGGAAGCACCACACCCAGTTTTCCCACCTAGTGCAGCCTCTTCCAGAACCATAGTCCCCCTGGGGCAGCAGGGGGTCATAGCAGACATAAAAGCTCTAAGTAAAAGCTCTTTAACAATAGAGGGCAACAAAGGCTGTGACTCAGTGACAACAGTGAGTGACAGACAGACATACAGAAAGGCAGAAGGCCCCAGTGATGCTCGCAGAGGCTGGGAACATGGCGGAGCCGCTGCTGCAGCGAGCTGGGGCAGGTCGGTGCACATGTTGGTCCCGCTACCATGAGCAGCCCTGGGATCCCTGAGCCTGGATTCCTTGTGGGCTTGACAAATTTTAGAGATTCCCCGCCTCCTCCTTCCCACCAGAGGGCCTTTGCAGAGGCTGTTCCCTCTGTAGGGAGCCCTTCCACACGCTCTTGTTCTGGTTCATGCCTCACTTTCTAGAGCTGAGCTCCATTCTCATTTCCTCAGGGAAGCCTCCCCAGTCAGGTCACATCCCCTACCACAGTACCTCCTGGAATCATGAACTCCTTTATAGCGTTCAACCCAGGTAGACTTTTTATCTATTTGGGTAATTCTTTGATGAAGTCTTTCTGCACTAGACTGTAAGTTACAAGAGGGAAGTGACCAAAAAGGGAAGACTGCCTTCTTTTTTTTGGCTCACTATTCTAGCACCATGACCTGGTACAGTGTGTGGCTTGTGCTGGAATGCAACACTAAGTATATGCCAAAGGAATAAGTAACTGAGTGAATTTCTTCTCATTTTGCTGAATCTAGACAACAAATTCCTCTGATTCCAACTTTACTCCTTCTCCAGTCACTACTCATTCATATACCTATTCTCTACCCCCGCCAACCACAGAGCTCAATGCACATCTCATGTAAATGTCTCTGATCCCCTGTTGGCTGCACCGGGAAGGGCCTGCTGGTCACTTGGGAATGCAGACCACATGCATGCTGCTGCTGTCAACTGCTGTGCTTTATGCAGGATGGAGCCTCTATAGTCCTACACCTGGTTGGCCTATCAGAAGAAGATAGAGACCTTTTAAATTCCATGTGGATATCTGACTTGCACAAGCCTTCTTTTCCCTTATAACCAGATGGCCCACCTCAACAAGGCCAGGGCTACCATGTTAATGCAGCACTAGCAGAACTCTGGGTCCTGGCTTTGCCATTTACCATGGGTTTGGTCTTGGGTAAGTTCTGTAACTTCTCTGCACATAAGCTTCCTCATGTGTAAAATAAGGATAATAATAGTACCTACTTGACAGAGTTGTAAAATTAAATAAAATAATGCATAGGAAGTGCTTAGCACTGTGTTGATCACATAGGAAAAAAAATGATGTTGGCTGTATCTCAGTACCCGTGAGGATCTGCACTGACAATCAGACTGACACGTGTCACACCGGGGCCCACACCCTGGCAGGTGTCATGATGTTGGCCCGCCCTTGCCAGTAGGGTATCAATTATTATACTTCAGAGGCCAGGAATCTTATGGGTACAGCCACGCCTGGAGTCCCTTCCTGTTAAAGTCTCTTGAACAACATATATCATACTGCTCCTATCCAGATGAAATTGCACTTAGAACACCCAAGGCAGCCTGAAAGAACAGACATCTGAAAGGGGCAACCCGAAGCAGTGTTTCTCTAGCCGTGGAGGAGCAGTGCTAGAGGTGGAGATGGTAGTAGTAGCAAAAATAAGGTAATAATAATAGTAATAATAATAACTGCTGTTTACCATCTATTATATTGCTGAATTGTCACAACAACCCTGACCAAAGTTATTATTACCGTCAGGTACCGAAAAAGAACCAGAGACAGTTGCCCAGGGTCGTATGAGTGAGAGGGAGGAGAATAGGAACCTCGCTGTCTGCACAGGCCTCCCCCGGGGCGCAGGTCCACTCCCATCTCCTTTCCCTTGGCTGTGTGCGGGAGTGAGGGCGCTAGCTTATGTGTGTGGCTTTAAGTTTCTGAGCCTGTCCATGCACTCAACTCTTCTACTTTCCCTGAATCCCTTCTTAGACTGGCCCCACTGGTATTTAAAAAGATAGGCTATCTGCATGGTACATGACAGACTAGCAGTAACTCTTTCCTAGTCCTCATTTTACTTCCTTTTGCTGGGTACCTCAATATCCTCCTGCTGTATAAGTCATCAGTGTATCTTTAAAACTTGAATGCAAACGGGTTTCCGAATAAAGATGCTTATTCTCTCCTACCAGGTACTTTTAATTTTGTGCCAGAAAGTGTTCCTTACACAAATAGGTGTTATTTCCAAGTGTTCACGCTCAGGTTCTTGAATAATATGCTTGTAGCTATCTGCAAAGCTGACCAGAGCCACAGCTCCAGTTTACCACCTCTGACAACCAATCTTTGCTGATAGAGAAACTTGATTTAGGACAAGATCTAGCTTGGGGCAGGTCACAGCAGAGGACTGAGAAGATTATTCAAACTGGACCAATGTAAAGATCCTGGGCCCTAAGTTTTAGAGCATTCAAAGATTATTGTTATGTCTTCAGTGTTATTATTTTTGGCACTAGGAAATATGGGGGCAAGTGATGAAATGTTTGGAGAAGAGGTTTCAGTCAACTGTCACTATCTTCAACATCCACTCAAGAGTGATCTAACCTTTGCAAAACCTTCACTGATTTGGGAGCTTCAAATGCATTTTCATTGTTAGGTCACACTGGTAATTCTCTGTTGCATTACCTTTCCTGTTTAAAAAATAAATTAAAACAATCTAAGAAGGCAGATAATGTTTAATGGAAAAGGGCAGCGATGGGCTAATGGTTGCCTAGCAACCACTACATACTGTTTTGCTGCTTCACTCTAGAGAAGCCAAAATGGCGGCTGTAATCCTTCTACAGCCCCCTGGACAGTGTATGTGTGAGTGACAGTTCCCTCTGGGCCCAAATCATTTTCTTCTTTGTCTCGGGCAGCAGATCATTTCTTTTTCAGCTTCCAAATAGGGAAAACTCTCTGCCTAATTCTTGAATACACTAATGCCTACCCTTTCATCTCAGAAAATCTATAGCTGAACTTCTCAGGTTCATCCTCTGGGCAGTACTACTTATGTGTTTTCATACACTCCCCATTTCCCTCTTTGAGTTCCCCTTCCTGCCAATCAATTACCAACCCCAGTTAAGTATTTTTTGAGGTCAAGTAAGGCACTTGATAGGATTAAGTTTTGGAAAACCTCCTCTTGTCTTATCCTCCTTTCTGCTTCCAGAAGGGTCTTGACTACCCAGTCCCCTAGGGCCAAGGGACGCTTGATAATTCTTTGACAATTGGTTTTTCTCACAACTAGAGAATGGAGGGGAGGAGAAATATGATTATAAAAAGTATATGTAGAATTTTCGGGATTATACACATGAACAATAAGACTGAATGAACCTATTTTTACAAACAACTTAACCATTAGCTTGTCTTAAAAACCACAATTCTACTATAAGGAACCTCTAAGACCTGAATACTTTAACCCTTTGCTACCCCAAAATCCCAAGTAGATTGGAAGTGGGTCTCATGTGGCCTTTACTAGAAGAACAAAATAGCAACTGTGTTGTAGATTGTCCATGATCTTGCTGATTTGGGACAGATACATGGATGTGATTTCTTGGCCATCTTAGAGGGATGGACACCCTAGAATGGGAATGTTTATAAATAGAGTCCTCTAGATGGGAACATTATAGGAGGTCTTTGAACCACTGAAATTATGTGCAAAATGGTGTTTATGTTCACATGTCCATCTTGCTAGAGAAAGGGTCTGCAGCTTCCAGCAGCTTAAAAAACCAGCAGCAGAGAGGGAGGTGAGGAAATGAGGAGCTCTGTGAAGGATCTTTGCTTTCAGAAAAATATATTGAGGACAATTTAGTGCAGAAATATTTCCAAAGAAAAGATTAAAGAAGAATTTATTAGTTTTTTTGTTCATTCTGATCAAGTCAGTCAACAAATATTTATTGAACACGTACCATGTCTGAGTCATCAAGAAAGGTCCTTGGGATACAGTTGTGAAAACTGAATGGTCCATTAAATCATGGTGTTCCAGCCTAGAGCACTGCACTGGTTGAACCCATATTGTGGGCTAGGATTTTTATGCACATTAATAAAATATTCACCAGCAACCATATAAACTTTAAATTATATTACCATATTAAACTTCAAAGTATATATGAACTAAGGGCTGTCTAACTCCAAAGCTAGTCCTTAGCCACTCCACCCATAGGAGTTTAGATTTGGGGAATTCTTTGGGGGAGAATCGAGGGATATACTGAGTTGGTATTTGGAGGTTCCAAGGAAAGCAGCTTCTCCCTGGAATGTAGTACAGTATTGGGGACTGACTTCCCTCAAAATCCAGGGAGAGGATAGAAAATGCTGTGGCCATATCCTAAGCACAAAAGGAATTCAGCAATACCAGTAATGATAACTGAGAGCTTACTTCATGCTTGGCCTTGTGCTAAACTTTCTGCATGCATTGTCTTAATGTTCTCAACTTCACAAAGTAAGCATTATTAGTAATACTGCTTTACAAGTAAGATATGGAGGCTTAGAGAGTTTTCATAGCTGGTGAGCATTCAGAGCCTAGATTCAAACTCAAGTTTTCCAAAGCCTGTGCTTTCCTATTATTCTACGTCTTTCGTGTCATCTTCATGTAGATATTTAACCTCCTTGGCTCATTTGGGAACTCTTAGAAGGCTGAAGCCATCTGTTACACTTTTGTTCCTTCCAGAAAATTGGCACATAGTGTGGAGTAGTAACTACAGTAACACTAACAGGCCCTTACACACTTACACAGTATCATCATGAGCCATGAAGGACTGAGATTTTGCCCTACTTGCAAGTTAGCGAGTTAGTCTGCTGCTGTTTCACGGATGCTGACAGAAGACATGTGGCTCCTGGGTCAGAGACAAAAGACAGTTTATTACTCATAATAATAGAAGTAACCATCAACATTTTTGCACTCATTTCTACAGTGTGACACCAAGAGGGCCAAATGACACCTGTACCCTTCCTGGCTTTCATTAAAGAAGAGTATCTCTGAGTTTAGGGAACCGAATCTTTTCTAATGGGAGTAAACATGGCTGCTCTCTGCTCCAGAGCAAGACATTATTTTAATCTTCCAAGGTTGTTTATGTACAAACATCCTTGCAAAGATAGTTTGGGTCAAAAGGGTACTTAGTGCCTTGCTTGCAAGATGTGCAGAAATGCAAGAATTGTCTCCCAAAAAGTATATTGTTTGCTATGTGTCAGGATCTACTGTAAGCACTTTCATATTCATTAATTCCTTTAATCCTCACATCCTTATCAGATAGGTACTATTATTATCTCCACTTCTCAGGAGAACCCAAAGTACAGAGAGATTAAGTAACCTGCCTGAGGTTACACACCTGGTAAGTGACAGAGCTGGAATCAGCATCTGGGTGGCTCCATTGTCCAGTGTGCAGCAACTTCACTATTTTAACATTTTCTGTTGCCAGCAACATACCCTCCTGGGCCCTCTCTTTCTCTATAGCTTATCACTATACGAGAGTCCAGTGGTTCTCATACGTTAGTGTGCGTCAGAATCCCCTGCAGGTCCTGTTACAACAGTTTCTGATTCAGGTCTGGCCTGGAGCCTGAGCACTTGCATTTCTACATTTCTCAGGTGATGCTGGTGCTACTGGTCTGGACCTTGCTTTGGAGACCACCGTGATGTTACAGAGTTTATTACCTGTCTTTCTCTCTAGAATATGAGCTCCATGAAGGTCAGGATTTTTCTGTTTTGTTAAGTGCAGCATCCTCAGTGTGTGCTATAGTGCCAGCCACATCACAAGCCCTCAATACATATTTATGGAAAGAATGAGGAAAGGAAATGGGGGGGAGAGAATCCATTTCATCCAGATTCTGTTATCTGACCTTAACTGTGGAAAACCCTCCAGGGCCGTCCTGGCAGTTGAAGGCCCTTAAGCAGTCCTCACTGCCACCAACCTTTCTGGCACCGGAGACCGGTTTCATTGAAGGCAATTTTTCCATGGATAGGGGTGGGGGGGATAAAGGGGCACGGAACTCAGGTGGTAATGTGAGCGATGGGGAGTGGCTGTAAATACAGATGAAGCTTCGCTGGCCTCTTGCTGTGAGGCCCGGTTCCTAAATAGTTTCATGGAAGGCCATTTTTCCACAGATGGGGGGGCAGGGGGGAGCCGGGGGAGGCAGAGCTCAGGTGGTGATGCTTGGCCCAGTTCTTAACAGGCCATGGACCAGTACCGGGCCACACCCAGGGGCTGGGGACCTCAGAGATAAAGGATCCAGGACACTGAATCTTGAAAAAGGCAGCTTGCTCTTGACGGAGCTACACAATTCACAAGGTTTTGACTGCGAGATTGTTGGAGCCACTTCTGGTAATACATGAATTTCATACAAATGCTTTCCAAGGTGCACAGAAACATCTGAGGACTTTAATTAAGCCCTCCAACCGTGGGGAGTGGAACTTTTATGTACATGGACTTTGGATTTTCTTTTTCTTTCTTCTTTTTGAGCACTGCTGGCAAGAAAGCAAGTAACAAGCAAGGATTCCAATTTTCTTTGACACGGAACCTTTCTTTCCCATGCTTTTTTTCGAAAATGGAAGTGGCATACCGAGTAAAACCAACGTGCTTGGGGATATGAGCATTTATATGAACAGATTTCCTCAGAATTTATACTATATGGTATAGCTTCCCACCCTATGGTTTGTGGTAAGACATGTTTCATTGACTTGTTTTCCTCGTTCCCATTCCTGACTCCCCATGTAGGAAGGTGGTGCTACTCCAAGACAATGAGTCTTTGTTAGCATGCACTAATCACAGAGTAGCTTTTTAAAATGCAGAATCCCAGGCTCTTCTCCTAAAGAGGGACCGTGGAGTTTACATTTTTAACAAGTGATTCTGCTCATAGGTGGGCATAGATCACACTTTGAGAATCACTGGAATAGGGGGAAGAGGCAAAAATCACTGGCCTGGATTCTAATCCCAACCCTTTTCCACTAGATGAACGGCTGCAGAGTTCTCCCTTAAGCTTTTCAGCACCTTGGTCTTCTCATCTATAAAACAATAATAATGCATGTTTGGCTTCCTTATAGGGATGGTACAGAGCATTGTATGGAACCAGTAACAAAAGAATTTTAGCTTTTCAATCTGTTAGACATTTATATGCATATAGAACTAAGATGTATGTAGAACTAAATTGTCTCTTTAAGGTAAGGAGCATATATAATAATAAATCCTCAGTGTTTAATAAAATTTACAATAGAACAGTAACAGTAGTTCCAAGGCTTACGTTCTCAATCAGTAATGAATATTTATTAAGGACATCAAGATAAGACTTCAAACATTTTAACTGAAAGGACCAGGTATGTATGTATACATCCATCCACCCATCCATCCACCTGTCTGTCCTTTCATCCCATATAAAAAGCTGGCCTGCACCCCAAGCACTGACTGACTGACACAAGGGTATAAAAGCCAGCTCCCTTGCCACAAATGGGGTTCACAGAGCCCTATCCCTGTGCACCAGGCCAAGGCTTTATCCTGTTCAAATATTTCCCTTCCTCTTTGGCTTTGGTCTCTCCCTTACGGTCATATCCTAAAGTATACACCTTTGTAAATCACCGTCATAAGAGATCTGAGGCACTGCTTTTAGGAAACCTGACCTAAGGCATCACTGATTGTGATCCTGGCTTGGATGTTTGATTTGGCCAAGATCACTGATGCTACCTGATGCTAACTCTAACAGTCACCTCTCTACCATTATCTTGCTTGACAGCTCAGTGGTGCTTGTTGCTGTTGACCTGCCACCTTTTAAAACCTTTTTCCTTAACCTGTCTCCTGCAACAACCCTCTTTTCTGACCTCCAGATCTCTGCATGCAACTGTCCATTTGACATTTCCAGGACATTCAACAGCAAGTCTAAATATGAACTACATTACTAAATATATTACTAAATGTCTAATTTGATATGACTAAACTACTAATGACATTACTCTTATTCAAAAGCCTGCTCTCTCCTACTTTCCTCATCCCATGTCACCACCCATAGGCACCCCAACCCTCCCCACACAAGTGCAAACTCCCCAGCGTGTCTTCCAAAGTTGTGTGAGCTAGTTCCAGCCAACTCTCTTCAGTGTCATCTTTCTGCTGCCCCACTTCCCTGCTCTCACACCCCCCACCCCCATGCTAAGTCCTTGCTGCACCTCCTTGTGTCATGCTACTTCTTCTGCCTGGGATGCACTTGCTTCAATTCATCTACCTGGTGAAGTCCCAATAGCGCTTTGTGACTTACACTAGGCACCACCTCTGCCTTACTGAGCATACATCACTATTTCAGCAAGCATCATACTTTGATATCATGCACACTATGTGGTTACATGCGTGGCTATTTTGACTCAGCTCTGTCAACACATTGAAGTAAAAATGACTACATCAAATCACAAATAGCAGTTTGTGATATTTAACATCAGCAAAACTTAGTCACCACTTCAAGGTCATACGTGATTCAGGCAAAGTGGCAGATACTACAAGCCATTTACTAAAATGTATTTTCTTTTCTTCCTGGGAAAAAGCTAGTCTACATTTCCCAGCCTCCCTTGCAGTTAGGTGAGGTGAAGTAACAAAATTCTAGCCAGTGCTAGAATGTGTCCCACTTCCAGGCCAGGCTCGTAACTTCCCATGGGTGCTCTTCTATGTTCTTTTCCCTTCCAGCTGACTGGGATGGTGACACCAGGATTACTAGGGAAAGAAAGTGGAGGGTCGCTGTCAGCCTGAGTCTCTAAGTGACCACATGGAGTGGAGCCCCCAATGATAGCGACACCCTCATTTGTCCCATGAGCAGAAATAAACTTCTATTGTGCTTGAGTCATTATATTTTGGGGGGCATATTTGTTGCAGAAGCTAGTATTACACTAACATGGGCAGGCGCTGCGACACAGCCATTCTAACATAAAGGACATGTTGATACAGTCTAAGAAAACTTTAAGCTTAAAATTACTGAGTAAAATGTGCAGAACAGATAATTGCATTCATTCCTGAGTCATGCCCCAACAATGATCCTCACCTGTAGGGTAAGCATAAGAAATAAGGTGACAGGGTGTCAATCCCACCCACTCTGATATAAGCATATGTGATCAGTCACTAAATTAGTAAGCAACTGTAGCTAATTGCCAGCTAGGAAACTCAACATCCTTCACAGTATATACTCAGGTAACTAAAAAATTTTAAGTCTAGGTTATTTAATTTATTACACGTAGATTATTTCCTTGTATTCAGCAAAGAAAAAGTCACTGATTTTCTAACAGCCCACCTAAAAATCAAGTTGTCCAAAATATGGCTTACACATATTTCCCATTAGACTGTGCTGATCCATCTTTGAATCTGCAAGCTAGTTCGGTATCTGACATATAGTAGGCATTCAGTAAATGTTTTTCAGATATCACATAGGGAGAAATTCAAAGAAAACTTTGGCCAGGTGTGGTGGCTCAAGCCTTAAAGCTGAGGCAGAGGATAACTTGAGGCCAGGAGTTTGAGACCAGCTCGAGCAACATAGGGAGACCCCATCTCTACAAAACACAAATTAGTGGAGTGTGGTGGTGTGTGCCTGTAGTCCTAGCTACTCAGGAAGCTAAGGCAGGAGGATCCCTTGAGCCCAGGAGTTTGAGGTTGCAGTGAGCTATGATGACGCCACTGCACTCTAGCCTGGGCAACAGAAAGAGACCCTGTCTCAAAAAGAAAAACAAATGCAAAGCTTCATTGTTTCACTATTCCTTGTGACGCTCATAATTACTTCTTCTAGTATTACCCACCTTACAAATGAAAACACTTTTTATTCTGGGCAGTCATAATTATATGCTATCCATCAAACAATAAAACCTTTATAGCTGAGGCATTCAGCCTGAAGATGAAGTGATATATTAACTTCTTGATCAAATGCCAGAACTTACAGATGAATATGAAACAGACATCAATAATTACAGCTTGTACTGTAGCTGTTACTTTCTAAAGCTTTAAGTTCAGTGAACAAGTAATAACTGGACAGACACACCCTTCAGAAATTAGAGGTGGAAAAAGATTACCTCACTCCATACCTGTCACACAGCAGGCTCCCTACAGCAATTCAGCAGGAGGCAGCCATGGGCCCAGGAGGAGGTGTGGGCTGGAGCTGCCAGGATGGTGCCAGTGAGCAGGCACCGGGGAAACCCAGCAGAGGAGCAGTTAGGAGCTGAGGCTTCTCTCGGGCACTACCCTCCCTTCCCCTTTCATTTCTTTGTACTCTGTGTTTTCTTTAGAAACCTGGTCTGGATATAAAAGACATGTACATAAACTCAGTTTCTTAAAAATGCCATATCACTTGGAAAAATTTTATGCTTCTTCTACTTGAATCTAAAAACGAGTTACTAATACTAATAAAAAGATAATTATCCCTCAGCTAATTCTTGATTTTACAAGCACATCTGAAAACATAGCATACTGCATGGCATTTAATAAACTATACCCCCAGAAGCCTATAATTGTGTTCCAGGGATTAAGATCACAAAAGCCAATGTGGCAGGAAGCTACGCTGACAGCACCATTGTATTTGAAGAAATTCCAGCAAAGTGAACACATACCTCCAGAGTACTCACAAGTGAACAGGAGATACTGCTGAAGAGGAGACACACTTAATTTTAATATTAGAGCAAAACGGTTGTACTCCTTTCTAAAGTTTCCTCACGGCAATCTTCCTCAGCCACATGCTGCCAAGTCCCTTACTGAAGGCAAGAATCCCCTCCCAGGAAGTCTCTGTGCTGATTACAGCTACACTACAAAATGAGTGTGAGATTTTTTTTTTTTTTCCTTTTAAGGTGAATAGTATGGACGGAGGATAAAATCATAAAGACTACAGAATGAAGTTCTGCTCATTTTATCAGAATCTACAGAGCACCCCCATCTCAAAAATGAAAGATGGACCTTATTGTCTCAGTATGCAACAAAGGTCAAGAACAAATATATATTGATAAAAATATCTCCTGATAGTTCATTGAAACTTGCTGTAGCACATATTCTACTTTCCAGCATAAAGACCCCTGCTCATTTAAATTTGAAAATCTAGAAAGATGTTATGATTACTTTATAATAAAAATTAATTACTTGAAATGCATTGCTATGGGTTTACAATGCCTTAGACTTTTCAAAGTACTTTCACACTGTTAACACATTAGAAGGCACTGATGCCACAAATGCCAATCTACATTTGGTTTTGGAAAAATATTTTAATGTACATATTTTGTCCAAATATTTCTATTTGTTTCATGAAAGTCAGAGCTAAGACTTTAGTAGAGTGTAAATTTTAAGCCAATGAATAAACAGTTGGCTTGAAAAAATATTAAATTGACATGCAAAGCATTTGTTGCTCTGCCAGATACTAAAAATAAAAGCAACTTCTGCCAACATGGAAAAACTTGAATTCTGTTGGTTCTGAATTTGACTACCAGGTTTCACTAAGTAAATTTTCCAAAATGGGATCTGACATAACATCAGCTTGCTTCCCCTAACATCTCTTAAAAAAATAACATACAATATGCATTTTATTTGAACATCAACCTCATACATATTTTTTACAGTTGGCAAGATATACATTTCTTAAAAGTAATATCTTTACCAACAACCAAAAATTTGGACATTTTGCAAATTATATTTTCATATCTTCAGAATTAAAATGTATCTTATTAAAGTTACTAATAAGCTAAGTTATTAAAATATTTAAAAGATAATATTTTAGATAAAAGGTACAAAGAAAAAAATCAGTAGATTTTAAATGTGAGGTTCTAAGCTGTTACTTAAAGTTCAGATAACATTTTATTCTTGTCCTTGGCATGCTCCTCACTTATCTGTCTGCCTAAAAAAATAAGTGTGTTTAAAATATGGAGTTTAAGATTTACGATCAGTTGCAGAAACCTGTTTAAGTACTGATTTATAGTCTTGGCCGAGGTATTTAACTCTGTCATCAGACCTAATTATAGCAAACCTAAGATTATATATTCAAACTCTCCTTTTGGTGAAAGAAATAGAATGTTCTGCTGAAAATCAGAAACATCCTGAGGGCTCCCAAACAAGAATGCACTGCCAACTTCACTTCTCCGAACCAGTGCTATAAAGCTCAAAATTACTGTTCTTTAGTAAGTTGTTTTAGCCTGAAGTACTTAAATAGTAAATCAGAGTTACATTAATGTCATACCGATGGCCTGAAACATATTAATCTCAGTTAACAATAACTGACGTTTACATTACTAATCTAATTCAGGCATTCTGGTGGTAGTAAATGCACATGTTAAAGCTTTAGGAACTGAAGTTATTACTGATCCAAAAAGAATCTTTATTTTGCCGTGACCAGGATGCAGAGGACAAATGACTATACCCTTTAGGCAACATGGGTACTCTAGGAATAATGTTCACATTTTATTGCTTTAATGAGTAAAATGTCTAATTTGTATTAAAGCTGATCAAATAAAACTGGTCTCAAATGATATGCTAGCAGGGCCAACCCAAGACAACCTGTCCCTTCTTCTCCCCCAAATCCTTCGCTCCCACCCCTTCTTCTGCTACACCATAATGTTTTGGAGCTTTCCACAACCCATATTCCCAAAAAAGTGGGGACTTAGGAGATGTAGCTTCCCTTATCAAATGAGTCCCCTGCTGCATCAGATTCCACCACAATGCCTTCCACTCAGTTAAAATGCTCCCCTCTATGTGAGAACCCTGGGTAAGGTGCTGAGGGAGTAATCGCTGGCACTGGAGTGGGCTGAAGAAGGGCTTCCATGGCTGGACAGGCTCCCAAATCAGGCCCTACAGGAGACCGCTCTGGCAGGCCTCAGCAGGAGCAGTGAAACGAGCCTGCAGGTGCCACTCGGTGCTCTAAGGAGTGAATATGGGAAAAGAAAGATGAGGCAGAGGCCAAAGGGAAATACCTGTCTCGGGCCCATGTGTGAGAATATCTATAACACTCACCTGCTCAAAAATGACATTTTTAATGTTTCAGACAAAACCACTGGACAGTATAGTAGATATTTCCCATAAAGGATTTTTAGAGGGAAGGTTCCTTAAGTTTATATTTACCTACTAGCAGTTTGAAATGGATGTTGTAGGTAAGCTGTACATATCTATAAAATGGAACTGGGAATACTAAATCATAAAATATAAGATTTTCCAAGCTTATCTTGGAGGTCTGGATACCTTTTCATAACGAGTTAGTATGATACACAATCTCCTAAAAGTTTGCTTTCTCTAGGCTGGCTTTCTCAATTAAATGGAAACAAGATATGACTTTTAGACTGTTAAATAGCAACTAGGTATTCACTTATTCCAGAACACAGAAAAACATTAAATGTGTCACCATTTAATTGGTAAAATTTTGTTACTGTTTTAAGTCTAAAAATAACAATAATATAATTATGATCATCACTCATTTTGTATGTTACTGAATTTATATTATCAACCCAGAGAAAGTTAATATCAGACAGCTAGAAAACCTCTAACAAAGGATGAGGAAAAGAGGTGATGAAAACCACAGCAAGTGGTTCTTTACCTCTACTGAGCACCAAGTAGGGAGGTGCTAAAACATCCACTGTGGTCTTCTCTACCAACTTGTCACATCACTCCTCAAAGCCCCTTCCCAAGAAGACCATGAAACATACACACATCTAATGAAAACTACTTCCCATAGTACCAATCCTCTCTTTCTCCTGATTAATTCATTCAGTCTTTCAAGGAGTGTGGGCAAGAGGAGTAAAAACAAATAAACTAGTTCTTAGAAGGTTCAAAGTTATATTATCTTGAGTTATAATTGTCTGTTTAATACAATGATACCAATTTTCTCTTCTAAGAACCATCTCATAATTTAAAGAATGATATAGCCAAGAAAGATATTTGGGAAGATATTTCTAGGCAAAGCTCAATTTAAATCATCCTCCAAATACTATATTTTGTCCCCTTTTTATTGTAATATTTTATCTACACAAAAAATAATCAATTGCTTTTACCGTGTAATTTTGAAATATCAACCCTACTGCCTCCAATAGAAAACCAATAATTACTTTTATAACACTAAAGTAATTAAAGTCATTTGTATAGACAGTATCAATTGCCCTTATGACTAATCCATTATAAACACTTGCCAATCTTAAAAACACAATCCCAGAAAAAGTGCAGTTACATGAAGTACAGATAAGAAAGTACAAGGAGCTCACTGGCTATGCTACACCAAATGGATAAAAAGCAAAATTGATTTTATACTGTAGGTCTATACAAATAAATAAATAAAATCCTATGCTTTTTTCTGTATTTTTTCTCAGATTTCTTTATACAAATAACAGAATGCTTCATTCTATTCACTTCAATAGGATGAACTCCTTAGAGAAAGATTGAAAAGAACTGATAATCACCTCCCAAATTTTATGCTGATTTTTTTCTACTTCTATCAATTTCCTGACATATTTAACATAAGCAGGAAAATCTTTTCAGTAAATTGAGCACTTGAGTCTACAAATGTCTTGAAGAACTCTGACAAGTTACATATATCCCATGTTGCTTTTGGTTTCCCATCTCTTCTTTGCTTCAAACCTAAAATGAAGGAAAAAAAAAAACTCAATTTATTTTTAAAAAAATAAATACTTTGCTAAAGTAACATGTTTACTGAGACCAAAGTAAAACAAACTTGAAAATTTTTCATTTTCCAATGATTACAAAATAAACAACAAACAGGATGAAGAAATGCCTTTATATTTATAATCTGATAAACATTCAACAAAGATACAAAGAGTAAAACAAGTAATGATTATGCACAAACTGGATTCACAAAATATATTAGCAGGATTTCTGCAATTACTATGAAGTCAATAGAATTAATAACAAAAAACCTTAAGTAAACTTACCCCCATGCGAGTTTCTTCTTTTTTCGAGCAGCCTGTGAATTTTCAGCCTCCTTTTTGGCTTTTACAAAGTTGTGGCAGGCAACCGCTTTGGCAATTTTTACACCAAGCTAAGAATTACAAAGAAGAAAAAAAGTGAAAATAAATATTCCAGCTAATACAATAACTATAATAATACAAATAATTGAGTACTTGTGGATAAGAAAGCCATGTCTAGAAATTAGAAATTCTATGCTTAGGCTCCCTCAGACAAAGTATAACAAATACACAGATAAGGCCCATATTTCCCTTAACTCCCAACAGACCCTCTACCCTAGTTATACCAGTCTCCTGGATGGAAATCCTTCCCAAACTGAGGCCCCTTGAGGGTCCACAAAGGTAGTAATGAGGATCTTCAAGCTATTTCAGCATTGCAGTAGGCTGAACAGGAATTTACGCCTGATAAGGCTGCAGAGACTGACAGAGACATCAAGTTTCTTTGCTCTGGGCTAGAATTACAGCAACTCAGTATGGTCACACCAGTTATCTCATGCTGATCAGAAGCTCTGATTGGCAGTCATAGATGTGATTAATAAAACATGGCAAAGCTAATTACTACTTCATAAATGCACTTTGTATGATGGGCAACCGCTTTTAACTCACTAAGAGAAACAAGAATATGGGGGTGCTTAGAGGCAAAAGGCTGGGCACCAGGACCAGAGTACCTACGCATGCCCCGTGCAGAGCCCTCTGTGTGTGACCCCCCCTCACACCCATCTGCCAGTCCTCCAAGGTCCATTCAAAACCAAATCCCCCCATCCCAGAAGTGTTCTCTAACTCAACCTAAGACAGTCCTTGTTTCTGTATTTCTCCAGCCCTTCAGCTTCTATGTCATAACCTTACAGTTACACACTCTGCCCTACACAGTTTTCTGGCTGCAGAGCTGTTCCACAACAAGGATCTCTAGGAAGGGCACGGTGATACTGTCTTGTTTTAGTGTGCTCTTCTTTTTAAAATGCCCACCTATATGGATGGCTCAAGAGTATCCATTAAGAACTCAGGTTAAACAACAAAGACTAAAAATCTCTTTCTGGTGTTTCCTGCCTTTTTTATCCCTGTACTCAAACTAATTCATATTAATAGCCTTATAGAAGACTTGTAGAAGAGAAGAAATGACCTGGAAGCCACTCTGAAGTCAATGTATTAAAGCCTAAGTTTTAGGGATCTGCATGGCAAGAGGTTAACAGCACATGTGTAAGGAGAGAAGCCAATTTAGGAAAGCGAGGTTTGGCATGCTTGACATGTCTTTCAGCTTATCCTGGAGAACAGTTTCCTTTAGGGTGAAACAGACAAGTAGTAATCAAGCACTGGCTGCAGTTTATAAATGAAAGCAAAAGTAGATCTGATTTTTCAGTCCAGGAAAGAATATATATAAAGAACATAAGCAAATGGAAGGAAGCTGATAATCAAACCAAGATGCCAAGTTGGTCAACACCAACAGGAAAGCCACTGAAGAAAGAATGATTAATTGTAAAACAGACCAACCTCAGTGTCTTCTCAAACTCAAACCAGTATTAGCAGCACTATGGTTGTCATACTTTTTACAGGATAACATTCATTCAACAAATTTTATGGAGGCATATTGCTTTTGCCAGGGATTGTTCCAGGTGCTGGAGATACAGCACTGAGCAAAACAGGGACTGTTTTCAAATTGCCGGGCTGGGAGGAAGGGGTTGTCAGTTACATTTGACTGCTTCGATACTGGCTTTGTTCTTTTGATTCTTTTTTCAATTCCAGTTCTTTATCATAGCAAAGTTCACCTAAGTGAACTACAAAAAAAAAAAAAAAAAAGCTAAGACTCACAGGACTGTAGCATAATCATCCAAGGTGAAAAGGAAACTCTGGAAGGATGCTGTAGCATAATTTAGCATGAAGATGGAATTCCTATCCACTGAAGAGCTATCCCATTTGTCATACACGTAAAACATCAAGTTAGCACCTGTCAACTAGTTTAGGCTAGTCAACACTGCAGTATTAAACAAATGCCCAAATCTCAATGGCTGAACTTTTGTTTCTTGTTTCACTAAAAGTCCCTGTGGGTGGGCAGGGCTCTCCTCCATCTTGTGGGGGCCAGCAACTCAACATGTGGCTTTCAGGTTCACTATGGCAGAACAAGAGCTAGAGGGCTTCACGCTAGCTCTTAAATGCTTTAGTCCAGAAGTGACACATTTCTGCTCACAGCCCACTGGTCAGAACTATTCCCATGGCTCCACCTAAATGCAAGGGGGCTGGGTAATGTGGAGGTACAATGGGATACTAGGGGAGCAGTAAATGTACCTAACAAAGTGTCTTCTGTAAAACATAGCTTGCTACCTGTGTTTAAGATATATATAGTCTCTCCACATTCACGTGGACAATTTAGTCTCTTTCCCATCCCCTATCCCCAAAACGTAAAACATAAAAATCTGCATTATTCCACTAACACTATTCCTATGTATTATATATCAAAATTTGACATATAATATAGTTTTGCCAAATTCACCCACCAAAAAAAAGAGCCACTCAGCTAGTTTATCTTATATTTAAATTAAGCCTGTACTTTGAGTAAGAAACAAAAATGCTCTGAACCATACTTGCCATGTACCATTAACTATGTGAGAAAATTATTTTCTAAAACTGTTGGAAATTAAGATATAGCTTATGTTTTCCCAATATGAGTGTCCTGGATTTAGGCAGACCAACCACAGAGCATCTCGGGGGTCTGGACATGCAGTCATTTGACTTCAATGGACCCTTCACCTTGACATGCTCATGTACTCGAAGAACATAGAAGCTTTTAGTGTTCCAGCAACGCTAAGGCCGAACCCAGCATAATCAGTATCACAGTAAAGATTTAGAGCATACATTCCTTAATACCGTATAAACTTGTTAGAAATAATTTATTAGAACACATTAAACAACTAATCCATCATTTTGTGAACTAAATAAATACAATAAACGATTAGGTGCATGGGCAACCCTTGCAGACAGACCTGTTCCTGTAAAAGGTACGTATTCTCCAACCATATTTTACCTTGGGTTAGGTTAAGTGAAATGTTCAACTGATAAACACTGAACAAACCTGGTCTATGTATTTTTTTACAGAAAAAAAATCTTTTAGCTTGTAACGATGATGAAAAGTCCAAGCCTTTTTGTGTCCTCTACATGCTTAAAGTGAATGTCTTTCACTTATTTCTGTGGAGAAAGATAAAAGGACAGAAATATCTGAAAGTATAAAAGGATAGTAAGAACTTCTATAGAAAAGACGGTTGAGAAGAAATCCAGTTTCCCAGTCAAGATGACTAACCCAAGTTCCAGCATATAAAAGAATATCGTGCTGTGTTTCAGTATTACAAACAAATAAAATAGGCCGACAAGAATCCCCCTTTCACTTCTATAAAAAGAAAAATGCATCTTCATGCCCAATGTAAACATCACAAAAGCTTGGTCAATGGTTTTTTATTAAAAAAACGGTTTCAGGTCATCAGATAACTATAGCAACACAATGTGGGAAGAATTTTTTTAAAATGAATAAAAATACATACAAAATTTCTTCTATGTGCAGCCAAAGTATCAGCATTTTCCATATAGAACATCCAATATTTTGCTGCATTTTAATTAAGGTGTCTAAACATTATCACAAAGAACTGCAAATTGGTCAGAGCATGCAGTAAGGAAAATTAAGCTCTAAAGGCTTTTTATCACCATATTTCAGGAACCAAGGGTGTAAAATGTTCTAATTTGGGATATATTAAAAGCCATAAAAGGTCTTTCAAAAAGATTAATGGTACTTTGCTTGGATTTAAGATAAGGGCTTTAGCTGGTTGGAAAAGCAGGGCCCTGGCTGGACCCTTGAGGCATTCATCTTTACAGCCACTTGGAAGATTTGTAAAAGCGTCTGCATAACCTCAAGCAAATGCACGGCGACATTTTTTTAATTCCTTTCAATTTTACAGGTTTAGCCTGTGTAAATCATATTGGGTTGTAAAATAGATATAATGGCACATCCTTGTAACCCAGTACAGATTTTTAAAAGACAAACTTCAAAATAAAGTTAGTTTTTCTTGCAAAATCTTTTCATTATAAAGTTAGCTGATAATCATTTGAAGCATCTGATTCAAACAGCTTAATCTAGCATAACTGTAAATTTCTTATTCATTTCATAAAATATTTTACTCATCTCAAAATTACTAGCTTGTAACAGATTTATAAAGTTTTCCTCCCTTTTGAACACTTTCAAGGCACTTATTTAAAAATACCAATTATCATACTTTAACTTTTTATAGAATAATAGGTCTCTATGAAAAATATTTATGCCATTCTCTTTTGTTCTTTAATTAAATGAAAACAGATGTTTTCTGAAGTAAAGCGGAACCATTACTGGAGTACTTAAAGTGTTAAGGTCTTTAATTTTTATATCAGTTTGGTCGACAATTCCTGATTGTCTTTACTCAAGCTCAACATTAATGTCAAGCAAGTTACCTAGGAGACGAAAGAGATCAAAGAGACAAAAACCCCTCCAATGTCTGATTAATCAAGCCTGCAAACAGCTTATTTCTTTTAGCCTGCATGCAAGTATGAAAATGAGATTCTGGGAGCCGAACATTGTGCAGATTTGTTCATTCTTATCAGAACAAAGCCAGCGGCAGCTTATTTCATGGATCATTGGCACTGTCATCAGTGCTACACAGAACGGGTGACAGCTCCTCATTTTGAGGCTTGAACAAAATTAGCAAAAAGTCGGCACAAATTAGCCTCTCATCTTTTTAGTAATATGACATTATTCATTTACTTTTTATCCAATTTTTAATTTTTTCCTTGTCAGCTATCCCTTTCTAGTGTCTCTTGCATGGCATCATAAAATGCCTTCTAAAAAACAAGCAAAGAAATAGCCAAAGTTGAAATAACATGCAAAGTTCAAGAAGCAAATAAGAAAAAGCACTTCCAATGACTAATAACACTGTGGGGATTTTTTTATAACTTTCAAAACTTTGCACTAATATTGATTAGAAAAACAGCTCAGAATGCCACATAGTTGAATTTTATGAAATTGGGGGTATATTTCAATAAAGAATATAATGTGGCTAATGTGTTTCACTCAAACCACAACTTAACATGGTATGTGCTATAGTAAATTCAGGACATGTACATTTGGTTTGGTACCTTTCCCTCCATGGTCACACCTGAGATGCCAAAGGTCTGATGACGGCCAATAAAGCTAGGCCACATCCAGTCATTTAACTCTGACTTTTAATCATTTTCTTTAGGAAATAATCTAATTTCATTGTCATCTTAAAATGTACATGCACAAGTTTGCATATATTTGCTTACTACACATATATTTATGTGTGTACAACTGTACACACACCTATTACTTATTTTTATACCTACAACTTCCTATCACTTTATTTTGAAGCATAGACCAACAAATCCTGTTTTAAAAACACATCAAAAAGATATATATACACACACAGTCACAAATATCTTTAATCATGTGGGTCTGTGTACATATATGACTCATACTCGACTTCGATTTCATAGTGAAATAGTTTATATAACACCTGTTTTAATGATGACTATTAAGGCTTCAAATTATACATAGATTGCAGTATTCCAAAAGAGGGAGAAAAGACGTTATACTGTTGAAATTAGTCCTGGATATACACATTTATATTCAAGGAACTTATTCCATTCATAAAGGGAAAAAAGCATTAAAAAATTAACCATAAGCTGCTAGATGCTTTACACAGCCCCCATCAGAAAGACAGTTTTTTTTAAAGAACTGTAGTACTGTTTTCAGCAATTTCTTTATCTCTGTTCTTCTAAGTAAGAAAGCCTATTAACAAGCTTTGAACTTAAAATCACATTTACAATAATGTGCCATCAACAGTTTTATAAGCTAATTAGAAAAAGATTAATTAATGACTGGCTGCTAATAAAATGGCAATCATGAAGAAAGAAACCAAGGGTGCTAAGCTTCAACTACCACCAATTAAGAGCTAATTACAAACAAATTATATATGTGTTTTGCTGTGGGCTTTAATTTACTAAAATGGTTTTAATTAAAAGAGAAAACATGCTGATTAATTGAACTGCAGAAAAAATCTACAGTATAAACTGTGCTTTGTCTGTCTCTTTAATTAGACTTGTAACATCTGAAATCTTTTTTTAAGGTTAGTTAAAAGCACAGATAAACATAATTAAAAGACAGCATAAGAAACAGCATTTGAGGTGATCACCCAATCATACCCCAAAGGTTAAAAGAAAACATCCTCAATGCAATGAGATCTGAGTAAGCACACCTAAAAATCTGAGAGGAAAAAACTATCACTGAGCACTAATGTTATTTTTCTGTACACAATTTTTATGGGAGCAAACATATCTTCAAACTAGATTTAAAGGAATTCATCCAGGTCCTCCCTTACTTGGACAGACACAGCTTATTTTCCACATATTGTGCTAACTGTTCATCTACATGTAATAACGGAATTACTTATAAGAACTAAGGAGAACAAGGATTCAAAGAATTAAAATAACCATTTGAAAGCCTCCCAGACTATGTGCAGACTACCAAATGATAACACAGAGGAACTTTTAAATTAGAAAGCACTGAGAGATGACCAAAATTAAGGAAACAGAGTCAGTTCTAGATGATCCTTAATGGAAACACATCCCCCTCCCGAAGGCAGAGAGTTCCCACCTTTCTTAATCAGGTGGCTGATTAAGCTGCTGACTAGGAGAAGCCTATTCAGTGAGGTTTTTCCCTCCTCAGAGTCCCATATCCTTTCCCATTGCTAATCAGTGAAAAAATACCAAAAAGAAAATGGTCCTACATTCTACTGCCTAACTGGAAGAAGAAAATAGTAAGTAAATGAAAAAGTAAGGGATTGAAGACAGAGTAGCAAAATTTGAAAGAAAGACATAAAATATATTTTACAAGAGAGTTTGCAAACATTACATGACTCCGTATGAAATAATCACTTAAGAAAAAAAACCACCGTTTGCTTTTAGAGCTAAACCTAGTTAGATTGTATTCATCACATACACCCCTGTACTAAAAACAAAATAATCTCCTTTCCATAAAAATAAAATGTTGAAATGGAGATAGGAAATTTAAACTCTTAATATATACAAATAACATCTAATGCATTTTTACTGTGTTTGTCCAATCTTCAACAGCTAGAAATCACAGTAATCAAGACAACAGAAAGGACCTGCCATCTTTCAACAGGGTAACAGATTCCAGTGATAAATTTTTATAATACCTAATTGGAATATACCATTCACCTTTCTATCCGAGCAAATTGTTTTGCTTTAGAAACATGGTTGTCAAGATATTTCTACCCAAAGGGAGTATTTAGAAAAACGGGAAGAAAACAATTTTCTTCTCTGGATTACAGAATAAAAGGTTTAGAATTGAAAGATCTGCTTCACTATGTCTTTCAATTCAGCTTCTTTTTTGTTTTTGACGCAAACATAACAGCCTCGATGAGAAGTAACTTTAAACATCTCTAGTTCAAAAATTTAAACAAATGTTTCAATTTTCAACTCTAAATAATACTCCAGGTATTTTGATAGGTAAATCTGTCAAAACTGTACTATTTGGGAAGGATTTTTTTGGAAGGTGAGGGGAAGGGGACTTCAAGCCCCTATTCCATCAAGATAACAGCACTTACATCTACATAAAACTAATAACAGAAATGAAAAGGGCTAATTGTAGTCAAACCCTCTCAGAGAAACTAAAGCCTAACAATAACTTGGAAAAATTCTGAAAGCTAGAGAGAGTGCTATGGCATCCAGAGCATTTCTGAGAAACGACTACTTTTTAGATGTTAAAATAAAATGCAGCATCTGTCTCCTCAAATGTACATATATAACCCTCTTAGATAAGAATACTTTCAGATTTTCTAGGAAATTGCTCTAAAAATAGAGTTTAGGCTACAAATTAATAGTCTGCACAAATTTAGAGAGCATTTAATTCACTTAGCTATGAAAGAATAAAACTCAAATCAATTCAAACTTAATTTTTTAAAAAAATGGCCATTACTATCTTATTTAAGAA
Source organism: Daubentonia madagascariensis (assembly GCA_023783475.1). Classification (NCBI taxonomy): domain Eukaryota; kingdom Metazoa; phylum Chordata; class Mammalia; order Primates; family Daubentoniidae; genus Daubentonia; species Daubentonia madagascariensis. The sequence goes on from JAKFHU010002573.1 coordinate 24,488,549, forward strand.
TTAACAAACTATTAATACTTAAACATTATTAATTTTACCTACACTTTGCAGTCCAAAAATTTAAGCAGTCTACTTCATTTATAATAAAATTAAAATTAAATTCCTGGTTTAATTAATCCTGCCAATATAATATTTACTTTTATCTATAAAGAGGATACTATTAAAATGAGAGAGAGAGAGAGATATATATATGTATTTTTTTTTTTTTTTTTACCATTTCTACCTGTGATACCTTGGTTATGTTCTAAATAAATATTAAACTCAACAGCACTAAAAGCTGATGTCATTGCCTCAGGTCCTCATTTATAAGTTCTAGAAAATGAGCTTTGAAATATGAAACACTTTATCATATCATTACTATAAATTGAAGGGTTATAACCAAAATATCTCAGATGTGAATATTAACACCTTGCAGATCATCAAAAAACAATATGACTACTCTTTCTAAGTTGCAAAAATTGTTTTCATCTACAGCAAGCTAACATGAAGATGCCTAGAGAGGATGCCTAGAGAGAAAACTTCTTTACAAAATGTGAGAGTCAACCTAACTACTGCTTATTTAATCAAATCTAGGCTTTAGTACTTAAATTTTAAAATACTTGTTTCTACTGGTTTCTATAAATTGGTATGATCTGGATTGTAATAAAGATAACATGTAAGAAAAGACAATACCAAAGGATGGCATTTTCAAGGATCACTATCAACGAATGGAATGTACTTCTAACCAAATCTGAGCCACAAATATGCTCAAATACTTGTACATGTATCATACACACACATATATGTTTTTCAAATTAGAACAGTTTTGTCAGTATAACACCAACCCAAGTATATGTTTCTACTTCATCTATCCTCCAAAGCTGTTAACAAAGAAGTATTTAACCAACGGGAGGGACAGTCTCAAAACAATGGCATTACTACATGACAAACCCAACAATGACAGAAGTACAATCTTGATTGAGTCATCCCCCCCAAGCCAGATTATATTCATCCTTAATGTCATCATTAATATAAGGGAATGTGATTCTGGAAAACCATGTGCTTGCTGTGCCACCATGATAGCACACTGACAGCCTTATTCTGGCATACCATTTTTTTGAGGAACTGTTTTCAAGGCCCATCCTCAGACATGGTTCTACTTTCGGCTTCATTTTTCTCAATACTGATGCTGCCCTATTGGTTTCCCAGGCTTATAAATGTTAAACATCAAAAATTAGTTTCACTTATTATGGTTGGAAAAGGCTTTTTAAGAACTCTGGGATCTGTGCCTCTGAGCAAAGGCTTTATCAGCAGGTCCCAGTCACTGGTGCTTGAAAAAAGAAAACGGTACTGATTAAAAACCAATATACCTGATTTCCAAAAGGACACCTACCATGCATGTATACATTTAATTCATAAAGGGCTTCTGCCTCCAAACTCACACGTATTTCTCAAAATCCCATCCACACGTATCTATAGTGATTGGCACCAAGGGGATAAATATGAAAAATTAAATCTCAAACTAAACTATTCATTCAAGAATTCCATCTTGATTAGTTATTCCTCAAGGGTGTTTAATGAACATGGCACCAGTATATTTCCAACGTCTGTGCCTGAACAGCAAACATTTTCCAGATGTTTTCCCACTTATACAGGGAAAAGAACAGGGCCCAAATTATTGTTCTTTCTTTTAATTAGAATTCTATAATTCTACACCAAATGAATTTACTTTACCATAATAAAGCATTATATTTGTATGGAAGTAAAAAGAATACTGAGAAAAACATTTACTATCCTTACAAATGCTGAAAATATCATGTATTTCTAAAGCAATCTCATTTGTCATAAAGTGTGACAAGAAATAGCCCTTAAAATGGAAAACACCTAGTCAGTATTATACAATTTCCATTCTAAAATAGCAGTATGACAAAATAAAACAGCAAAACAGAAAGTTAATATCTTCAAAAGAAACACATATTTCTGAAGCCTCTAAGGCACTACTTCTGTATGTTTTGACAAGCAGCTTCAAATTGCATACAGAAAGGAAAGCTTGCCAGTGAATACTAGTGAGGCAGACAAGGGCTGAGTTAATAGACAAGAGCTGGTGGGCAGAATGTCACATGGCAACCCCATCTCAGCCCAGTGCATCATTTTGGAATACTATACCTGATTCTCAATTGTCCAGATATACTGAGAGATTTAACATGGATACATAAGAGTCTATAATCCAATAACTCACTTAAGCCAAATTTTAGATTTGGTTTGCCAGGTAAAGATGAAAAGTACAATCAATCATGTTTTAAAGATCTAAAGTCATTTGGCATTCACCATAATAATAATTGTCCCAAGCAAGAAAAGAATCAGCAATGGAAGCTAAAATTAGTGGGTGAAAGTATAATGATAAAGAGAATATTTACACAGTTTCAGATTATCTCTCCCATCTCCCCATGAGATACTTGTTTATTACAATGGGAAGAATAATAACTTCACAGTAGAGAAACCCAGAGATACCACCCTAACCAAATAATCAAAGTAACACCATCAATAAATGAGAAAAATAGCACATGCCTCTGGATAGCTTACAGCGAGGACACAACATCACTCCTGTGATTTTCCTGCCAAAAATGCATAACCTGAAATTCATCATAAGGAAACATCACACAAACCAAAATTAAGGGACATGTTACAAAATAACTGGCCTCTACTCTTCAAAAATGTTAAGGTCTTAAGAAACAAAGATGGAGGAACCAGTCCAGATTAAAGAAGACTAAAGAAACATGACAACAAAATGCAACGTCATAGACCAGGAAAAAGAACATTTTTTTTGCCATAAAGGAAATTAGTGGAATTGGCCAATTTTAATAAAGTGCATAAATTAGAGAAAATGAAAGCAAATGTTGCAAAATGTTAACATTTCAAGTATCTGAGTGAAAGGTAAATAGGAAATCTTTTTACAAACTTTGCAACTTTCTGAAAGGCTGAAACAATTTCAAAATAAAAGGTTTTTCTAAGAAAATTAAAATGTGTTTATCTCAAAATTTCAGCATTACTAACTCTACTAAAAGAAGCACAGACCCTGAAGTAAAATAAATGCTTCTCTATGAATTCCCCTTGCTTCAGGTGGGGGTACTAATAAATACAAAAAGACAAAAAGAAAGATAGCTGTTGATGGGTCATGTGGAGCTCAGATTTTAACACTGCAGACTAGGCTTTGCCATACCCTTTCTCACTTTAGCAAGGCGGAAATCTGAGGAAACTGACCTGGGGGACTCTGCTGGTCAGTCACCTTGTTATTTGGAAGCGATCATATAATACACAACTCTTAGATCTTCCCAAAGGAAGCCTGGATGAGCAACAGTAATGAGACACGAGTTTGTTGAGTCCCGTGGTCCTGAAGAAACCAGTGAAGAGACAAAAATCCATGGCATTTCTAAAAACAATAGGGTGGTCACATTCTATGGCTCTGCTGGCTTTTCTTATGTGCCCATCTTAAGCTTTTATCTAGCAGACTCCAGACCAGCCAGCATCTGACAGCAACCAGTAACATATTCCCAGAATTTTTAAAGGGATTCAAGAAACACTTATTCTTCATGTGGCACAACGTAGAATACTTCATCACCCATGATGCATTTAAGCACCACTTCTCTAAAAGGTTTTCCTCCTGATGCAAATGAGGTAGATATTCAGGCCAGGCTGCCACCACCTGCCACACCCCCATGATTGGTTACCACTGCCTTATATGCTTTCCCGTCCCCCTCAGATCTTGAGCCACTTCTCACTATCCCCATCATGATGTCTCACTATACTCCCGCACCCTTACAGCCGTGAAAGGTACCCACCCACTGGAGCCTCTTCCAACCCCATAAGCACTGCCTCTCCCCACCATTCCCTGACATTTTCATGGTCAACTCCAAAATTTGGAGATTAGATATACTACTGGTATAATTTTGCTATATTTTCAAGTAGAGTTACTTGAAAGTAACAAAGCCATTATTTCTAACAGTACTTCTATAGACATGTAAGTTCCAATGCCAAAATAGTCTACTTACTAACAAATAGATGCTATGTTTGTTGAGTAGAATTTTAAAGATGATTTTTGGCATATAGCTCATCATTTAGGAATAAGGACCCCTATCTTATTTATACTGAAGAAGCTACCACAATTAACCAACCAACAATAACCAACAATTAACACTGAAATCCTACTGAGTTTGTAGCACCATTCAACACACATTCAAATACACTTTATTAAAATGTAGTATGTGTACCTTTCTATTCTAAAGTAGAGTAATAAAATGCCATTATATACAATGAAAGCTATATTCAATGAACCAAAATATGACTACTTTCAAGATGAAATAGAGTAATTGTCCAGCTGCAAGCATAGGAAGTTCTGTAAGATGGGAAAAGGAGAATGATATCTTATAAGAAAAAAAGTAAAAATTAAAAATACTTTATGATCCAGCAATTCTACTTCCGGCTATACGCCCAAAAGAACTGAAAGCAGGGATTCAAACAGATATGTGTACACACATGTTCATAGCTGCACTATTCATAATAGTCAAAATGTGGAGGCAACCCCAAGTGTCCATTAAAGGATGAACGCATAAACAAAATGCAACACATACCCAGACTGTAACAAATACAACACATGCTCCAACATGGATGAAACTTGAGGACATTATGCTAAGTGAAATATGCCAGACACAAAAGGACAAATATTATATGATTCCACTCATATGAGGCACCTACAGTAGTCAAATTCTTAGAGACAGAGAAGTGGTTATCAAGAGCTGGGTGGAGAGGAGAATGAGGAGTCACTGTTTAATGAGTATAGAGTTTCAGTTCTGCAACATAAAAAGAGTTATGGAAACGGATGGTGGTCATGGCCGCACAACAATGTAAATGTGCTTAATGCCACTTAATTGTACACTTAAAAGTAATTAACATGGTAAATTTTATGTTATATATATTTTGCAATAAAAAATGTCAGTTTATTTTTTGAAAGGCCATATAACTGCAGTTTTATCCTACTTCTTGCTTATGCCCCTAACTGAAGCCCATGGCTTTATAATTTTCTTTATATTAGCCAATAACACACACACATACACACTCTCTCTCTCATACACTCACAAATTATACACAGAAATGGGTTTTTTTTTTTTGAGACAGGGTCTTGCTCTGTCACCCATGCTGGAGCATAATGGCATGATCATAGCTCACTGCAGCCTTGAACTCCTGAGCTCAAGAGATCCTCCTGCCTCAGCTTCCCAAGTAGCTGGGACTATAGGCATGCACCACCACGCCTGGCTAATTTTTTTTTTTTTTTTTAGAGACAGGGTCTTGCTATGTTGCCCAGGTCTTGAACTCCTGGCCTCAAGCAATCCTCCTGCTTCAGCCTCCCAAAGTACTGGGATTACAGGCATGAGTCACAGGACCCAGCCCTCAGAAGTATTTAATGTGACAAATGATTTTCAAGGGTTTAAAAAAAAAAAGATAATTTCTGAATCCCTTTTCTGAATTTGTTTTTTCCTACACAAAAATGTAAAATTCACAAGATACTTAAGGCCTGCAGCCAAAAATAGAAAGAAAAAAAGAAAAACACAAAAATCACAACAAACAGCCATCAGTGGTAGATTTTTTGACATCTAATGATGCAAGAATGCAAAAGTACTTCCATAGAAGAATTTACTGAAATCATAAGCTTATCTCTAGTCTCAGTTTAAGAAAAAAGTACACTTGCAAGTGAGTTACAATAGTGAGCATGGCCAGCAGTTTACACAGATATCCCATTATGCTCTCTACATAACTAAACACAATAGAGTAGTTAAAGTTTAAGTATGAAGTGAAGGAGGTAAGGATCCGGGCACTAAAAATAAAAGCTAAGGTAAAGATTTTTTCCTAGAAAGGATAAAAAGGTGTTACAAAACAACAACAGCAAAATGCATGCCAATATGAGCTCTTTAATCTATATGTGAATTAATCCTCAACTGGCGGAATACTAGCCCCTTGCCCCAGGGACTATAAATCCGAATCTTCTTGTGGCCTTCTTGGAAAATTAATATTCAACATATCTACTAGTTTTATACCATAGAAAAAAAGCCTGAAAATTCTTCAGGGCTGAGGGAGATGTGCCAAACATAAGAAAGCAAGCATTCTAGCAGGGGTTAAGAAAAGGTTGAGGGATGTGATTTTAGAATACACAGCTACCTTCAGGGAGACTTAAACTGAGTGAAAGATGCAAATAGAACAAGAAAGCCTTTTATCAAATCTAGAAAAACCTTTCTGATCCAGGTAAAATCTAAAGTTGAATATCAATCATGGATTATTTCCAACATAAATTTTAGACCAGAATAATTTAAAAACATTAAAGACAAAAATAAAACCTAGCATTGCAAAGCAGATGACGGAATAAGAGGGAAGAAAATGGACAAAAAAGAAAATCTTAGATCAAATATTTTAATACCGACCTTATTAATGATCATAAAAAGAATGCACATTCATTTTAGAAAATACGGAAATACAGAAAACGTGTAATCACGATGACTCACCTCTCGAGTAGCTAGCTGGTTGCTGAGTTCCTCGGCCTTCTCAATATTCCACTCTTCCACAGCCTGGTCTATCCTCTTTTCAAGGCCCGACTAGAAAGAAAAGAAACCTAAAATTTAAGGGCAGGAAGGAAAGGCAAACATGTGCTAGCCAAGATTATGTCACAGGACTACACCAAATGCATTACATACATAGACCATTTAATTCTCACAATAACCCCACAAGGTAGTTGGTACTATGCCCACTGGTGCCGTAAGTCTCAGAGACATTAAATGGCTTACCCACGGTCCTATAACTTCTCGAACTAATAAAAAGGGGATGCAAATCCAGATTTTTGTGATTCCAAAGCCTATGCTTTCCCTTAATTTCAACAATAATGTTAATGATAATAATAGCTAAAATTTATGGAGTTCTTATTATGTGGTTGACCCTGGGCTTAGTACTATAAGAAAGCTCAGTTAATTCTTATAACAACTTCATGAAATAATAACGTTACCCTGTTTTAAAGATGAGGAAACAGAGGTTTAGACTTTCTAACTTGGCCAAAGGCAGAGCCTATAAGTAGTAAGGCCACCACATGAACCCAGGTGTGCTCAGAGTCTCCATTCTCAACCACGATTTTCTCCTTTTCTATACTGCCCATTTCTCTAGCTCAAGATTTTTATTTAATAGCCCCTCATAGTCTTTGACCGTGGACATTAGGCTGAATATTAAACATGGGAGGAAAATTACATATACTTCAGGAAATCATAATTAAAATTTTTGTGGAATTACCAAACCAACTAGGGTAGAACTCACACATTTATGAAAAGATACTCAGACTTAAATAATTTGAGTTAGTTCTAGCTTGTGGAAATAGTTACTACAGGTAATAAAAAATTTAAAATATAGTCTCATATACGATTCTTATGAGAAAATTTTATTCTAACAATGGCTTATCTAGTATATCGTTTAACTTCCACATTTTCAGTTAATTTTGTATCTACAAAAGACTTTTTCCTCCTTATCTAATAAGAGAAGTCCTAAGAATATCTATCAGTATATTGCTTGATTATGCTAGTCAACTAACAGAAATTTTGTTCCCATGTAGCCTTTGTTGAGATGAGACATAAAAAATAACTACAACATAATTTGCCTAAAAAGATCACAAAAACAAAGACCAGTGAGGTCGTCACTGATGTCTGTTAAGGGAAAACTGTTCCTTCTCACAATCCCTTCTCACAACCCCACCCAAGCACCTGGAAGGCCAATAGGCATTTCTGCTTGCTCCCCACTGCAGCTAGAGACCTTCACTCAATAGCCCTTCAGCCTTTCATAGTCTTTGACCCTGTGCCATATGGCTCTAATACCCTCCTCCCATTCGTGTCCTGTGATCATCTACTAGTCTCCAGAAATTTCCCTTTCTGGTATTTCTGCATAACTCTGCTCCTGATGGTCCAGACAACACCCTGGACTCACTTTCCCAACATCCTTTATCTTCAGGGACCTCTAACTCTACCACCTCAGAAGTCTATACTCTAGGCCAGTGCCTATGTACCAGTTCTGGTCAGTGCACAGTGTCAGTCCATGACAAAAACAGGGAGTTTGTTCCAGAATGCAAGTCAGCTTCATGACTAAGCACAGTTTTGTCTAGATGACTTTTGGGCAGGGGAAGGGTAACGAGACTTTCTCAATGAGGAATATAGTACACTGAGTTATTCAGGTACACGTGCCTTATATCTTTGCAGACCAGTACTTTGAGGAGGATTGCTGTAGGTCATGTTATAGATATCACCTGAAAGCTCTACCTCCAAAACTTCACAATCTAGAATTCTGTTCCCTGAATATAATTCTTCCACTTATCCCACATCCTCGTACCCAATAAGCCTGCTTCGTCTTCATCTGGAGCCTCAATCCCTGGCACCCTCATATTTATTCTCACAGTTCTTCAGTCCCTTCCTGGATTCTTTTATCCTCCCTCTCTAGTTTGCAACCCATGATTAGCCTTATCAAACTAGACTCCAAGCCAGTGGTTCTCAAACTTTATCTTCTGGACCAGCAGTATCAACGTTACCTGGAAACTTGTTAGAAATGCAAATTTTCTGAATCAGAAACTCTGGGCTAGGGCCTAGCAATCCACATGGTTCTGATGCAGGCTAAAATTTATGTCAACTACACCCTCACTCTTAAAACTATCCTTTATCTCTTGTTGTCCCTTAATCTTAGTAGTCCTCAAGGTTCTATGATTAGCCTCTTTTCCTTCTTTCTTTTCACCCTCCCCAGTAATCTACTCAATCCTGGGGCTTCACTTACTTCTTATGAGCTGATTTATATCTCTAAATAATTCAAAACATCTGACTTCTCCCTGTACCAAAATCTACATCTCCAGCTACTTGCTAGTCATCTCCATATTGAAGGCCTTGCAAAGGTAGTCTTTCCTTTTATCACATCTATAACAAACTCATTTCTTCCTGCCCCGCTTCTCCTCCTACTAGGTCGCCCTTGACCGACTCCTTAGTTATCTTCAATGCTTCCAACCCCTGCTCCCGTGTGAGTTCTACTCTGGCAGAGTCACTCACTTCGTCCTTCTGTGCTTCTACAGGGCCTCATCATCTCTTATTTGGCATATTATACCCATCCCCAAACTGATCTTCTCTTTCTGTTCTTCACTCTATGCTGTTGCTGTACCTCATGTCCCCACAGCACTTACTGGTCTGACACACTATGGTGAGTTGTGCCTCTGTCTCCCCCTTGGGGTTCTATGCTCAGTAAGAACTCAGTAAGAGCAGATTCTGTGTGTCACTGGCTTGTCCCAGAATCCCGCCCAGTTCCTTCCACATAGGAGACACTCACTCACTCTGTGCTATCAAGCTAATATTCACGGTGCAGTCATCCATGCTCCCATTAACCCTGAAAGGACCCCATCCCAACTGAGAACATTTATTACATATCCACGGCTTTGAGCAGTTCCCAAGAGAATTCCACAACTGTAATAATGAAATAATAATACCACTATGATTAAAAAAGGGTCACATGTATTGCACTTGTTTATATATAAACCTATCCCACTACTAGAATATATACTGCTTGAGGGCATGGATAATACCTTCTCTATTTTGGGTTCCCAGAGCTTAGTACAGTACCTGTACCTGGAACTTTATATATATTTTAAAATTTATATCAGAAATAAAGTTATTTTCTTTAAAAAATGTAAATTCAATACTCTCTCCTTCCTGTGCAAAATATTAGGTATCTCTTCAAATGCTACTGAGACATATGAAACAATACATTAATATCAAACTTCAATTTCCCTTGCACCACAAATTCTAGGATAGCCTGATATCTCAACCCAGACCTTATCCAATCTCATCCAAGCAATCCATCAACCCAGACCTGTTCATCTCAGCAACCTGGTCACTCGCAACATCTATTCTTAAGCCTGTCCTTATGTTCCACACAGCAGCTCTGCTCCCTGTTGATTCTCTAGGCTTTCTGAGATTATGTGAGATCTAGGTGTCGCATTCCTTTACAACAGGACCTAAAATGAGCACAGATCAGTGAGTAACAAGGCATCCACTCTATTTTTGCCACCAATGCCCATGAATAAGGGTGGTCTCCTTAAGGACTCACTTTGCTGCATCAACTTGCTAATTTCCCCTTGGTTACCATGGAGCCACAGTTTAAAAGTTAAAGTTACAAAGGGGAGAAAGCAAGAACACTCCCCTTTCTAGAAAATCATATGAATTGCTGAGCTTATAAGTATAATTTTCACTTGAAAGTAAATCAGTTAAAATTACAAATCTATCCTTTCACCATCAACCAACTGCCATTCCCCCAGCCATTCAGAGCAGCATCTAAGGGTGATGGCAAAATATAGCACAGAGAGCACTAGGCAAGAGGTCAGGCCAAAGCTCTGGGTAAATGAGGTACTTAACTCATAAGCTTCAGTTTCCTTAGAGATAATGAGAGGATTGGCTTGAATGACCAAAATTCCCTCCTAGAAATAAAAATCCTAAGTTTCCAATACATTTTCAACTTCATTTTTAGTCCTTTCAATAGTACAGGGTGTCCCAAAAGTCTCCATACAAAGGAAAAATTTTGTAATGAATATTTTGTGAATAAAGGTACATTTAGCTACAATTTCCCATTTTCCCTATGTATGGTGACTTTTGGGACACCCTGTATTTTGTTTGTTTTTTAAAATTTCAACAAAGTTTCACTGGATACAACTGTTTTTCTTTTTCTCCCTTTTCTTTCTTTCTGGCAATTTATTTAAGTAAAGTATAATAGCGCCTTTTGGCTCTGAAAAATTTCTGATTCCATGTGTACATTCAAACTTTGTTTTTATAAGAACATATTAATATTCCAAGTACATTCAAAATGCCTATATTAGTAAAAAAAAAAAATTCTCTGTAAAACATTTCCATCTCCTTAAGACGGTAAGTTCACAGCAGGTTACAAAGAGCACAGCTGGCAAGGTCAGACCTGGGTTCAAATACCAGCTCCTCTACTTAAGAACTAAGCAACCCTGAATGAGTTTCTAAACCTCTGTGGGTTACAGCTATCTCGCATGCAGTAAAAGGAGAATAAAACCACATCCTCTACAAGGTTAGCATAAGGGTCAAAGAAAATATATGTAAAATACCTAGCCAAGTTTTTAGAATATAGTAATCATCCAATAAATAATAAGCTGCTTCTATTACTACTACCTAAATATCAGGATACAAAGAGAAGGCTTATCTCTACATGGCTATAGACTCATCATAGTTCTTCAAGTGCTCAGATCCAAGCACAAAACCCAAGAATTCAACTTTGAGTCAGTTAAGTAGTCTCACGGAACAGAATTTGAGCATTAAAGCTTTTTTTACAGGTTCTAAGTTGGACCCAAGAGCAGCCTTTTGTCTTCCATACCACAGGAAGGCAGTAGACACAGCAGTGCTGCCGATAGCTTGCATGCTTTCGTGTGTTTCTAAGTTGCTTTTTGGCCAGAATCAAAACATAGCTTAAGATATATCTTAATGCAGACAAAGCAACCTAGGGATGGCAATTTGGCCATAGGTGGAAAATTCATCTAAGGGCAGTATCTAACAGGTTTCCACAAGGCAACAACTAACCTCTAATTAACAAAGTTTTGCTGCAGATGTCAAAAAGACATGACTACACATATCTGAGAAATGTATGGGTACAAGGTTTAACATTATGGACTAACATTCACATGCATGTATCTTTACACATCTTTCTTTAAATATGTGATTAAAGCTTTTAAAGTCAAACTGTACCACGTTATATTTCTACAGAAATTTTGCTACCAAATATTTGGATACTATATTTAATTTTAAAGCTTAATACATATGAATTATCTACTGAAGTTTGCTTGACTGGACCTAAATAACTAGAAGAAAAAAAGGAGGCAATTTCTCTACGGGGGTGGGGGGGAAGAGCTACCTTTGTATATAAGTCATGTATTTATTTATGATTTTGTTACCTTTATATATAAATCATACCAACTTAAATCATTTGAGTAAGTAAAAACTAAGTTCAACTGTTATTTCAGAAAAATCTAGATTTGGGACCAAATGACTTGGGTTTAAAGTCTCATTTCACTTCTTACATGCTCTGTTTCCTTAGGCAAATTATGCTGAGCTTCAGTTTCTTCATCTGTATAATGAGACTAATATTGGCCCTACCTACCCACCCCACAGGGATCACATAGGGATAAAGAGAGAATGCTTTCTAACTGATACCAGGGGAACTTCATGATACCACTACAACACCTCCACACCTCTCCCTCCGAACTCCTCTACCTCTCTCCCCACCCACGCAAGGCAGCAAGCCTTGTAACTGATCTCTGTATTGGAGTACCATGCAAGTGTCTGGTTGGAAAAAGCATTCTGCTAAAAAAAAAAAAAATAAGTTTGAAAAAGCTACACTATAGCAGTTTCCTCTCATAAACAACTTTAAAAAATCATCAAAGACATTGTACAATCCCTCCAAAATTTAATAAAGTACCTCTGGTTTTTCATGCCAAAAAGTATCCATTAGGTATACATAAAACTACTTCAATAATGACTGTTGACTAATCAAATTGATTCAACCAAAGAATACTTGAGACATTTATAGTGAAATTAATGAGTGACATTTATTCTAAAGAAATTCCCACAGATTCAAAATAATTATGTTATGATTACAGAATTATTAGGAAGTCCCAGAAGTGCTGCCAGAAACACAATTATAGTTTTATTTAATACAAAGAACATTTTAAAACAGCTTTGGATATTAGGAAGATTACATTTAAAAACTATAAGCTTCTGCATTGTCTGGGAAGCAGGTGACAGCAGTGTTGTAAATAGACATTCTTGGTTGAGCAACAGTTTCAGCTTGGCAGTGTTCCAAAACAAAAGAAGAGGAGGAAAAAAAAGGAAAAAAGACTGCATGATAGACACAAGATTAAGAAGTTTGTTTTGTTTTACCATTCTAGAGGGCTGAGTGAATACAAAATAAAAAGGCTCTCTGACATATGGTAACAGATCAACCTCTGCTCCACAGAAATAAAATAATGGATGGAAATCCATGCTAGCTTTGTCCAAACTGCATCACGGATTTTCATGATCCTCTCTAGATTTCGTGAGCAATAGTTACTATCTGCCGGACTTACATTTATTCTTAGCTTTTATCTTGGTGCCACCATTGTAGACATTCTTTAAGTTTATTTACTCTGCTGTTATTGACAGCAGAGACTTCAGCAGGACAGCAAAGGGGATGCCATTTAAAACAGTGATCCCAAACCAAAGAACAGGTGGGAACCTGTTGGCATACAATTATACTGAACTATCAAGAGAATATGAGAGAATTTGGTTTCACTGAATCCTTCCTTTCCTTTTATGCCTACGTTTATTTGACGGATGTTAAGTGCTGGCAAAATCATGGACAGACATAAGCCTGGCCAGGTCAGTCTCCTTGTTTAGAAGACTGCCACAACTTCCTTAGCCAGATGCCATTTTTATGGAGAAATGTCTACTGTTAAGAAAACCCAAACATAAAATAGATCAATGGGTGAGTATAAAAGGACTTACTGATAGTCTCCCTTAAACAGAGATTTCATATTTAAAATGGTGTTTGACTTATAATTTTCTCCTAGAACACATTTAATGCACAATGCGAAATAGAACACTAGTTCCTAAAACTGAGTTATTTAAAAGATTTTGCACAAAGAATCCTAGTATCCTGTACTAAAGGAACTCCACACAAATTCCAAACTCTAGACAATGAACGAGTTAGCCATTTCTGGCCAGTATCAAGAAGGCACAATTTAATATGCAGGATAATAATAAAATTTTAATATAGATAGGTTGTAAAAAAAAAAATTCTCTGAATTTCTACTCTTTGGAACAGCTACAAAGTTCATTTCACGGCTTTAACTTTACTAAGAAATAATTAGACTTCTAAAGTCATTATAGTTATGAGAAAACATAATACTGTAAATATTTGAAAATCAAAGACAACCTAATTCACAAGCAAAACTTTAAAAATATTTCCTACAAGAACCAATATTTAACCATTCATTCTCTCAAAAGAACAATCCAGTCAGTGGCTGAGACTCTACGGCAGCTCTGCCAGAGATGGCACATGGGCCAAGGCTGTCTGCATGATCCTCCTCCCTGATGCTCTAGAACAGATCTGACATAGTCAAGAGCATGCCCCTTCACAAGGCCATTCCTCTCAGCCCACCAAAACCACAAGGGTCAAGGGCACGGCAATTATATTTTCAAACAGTTACCGTCCCTTCTGCAGTGAGCCTAGGAAACTGAGTGTGGTGTCATGAAAACCGGGTTTTAGTTTCAATTCTACCAGTGATCTTTCTTTATAAGAAATTTAGCATTTCTGTGGAATATTTGTAAAAAGGAGATTGCTCAGCAGCAGTAATTAGCTGCGGCTGAAAGGGTTCCAACTCCCTAGTGTTCTAGGGTCTAATTTTGGATAGTAAGAATTCTTTGCAAAGTTGGAATCAAAAAATTCACGTGCAAAATTCTGTTGTGACAGTTGTTTAATGTTTGCACTCTCAATGACACAATACCACCCAATGATGGATTTACAGAGGTTTTTCACAAGAAATACTGACTGATCAGAATAATGGCAAAGATCTCTAAGTACACACAGTAGTCTACGGCAATGATCCACGAAAGAGGCATCTGTCTATACACACAGAATATAATATACCCGTACTCCACGTAGTCCCCTGTACCTCTAGCTCTACCACTCAACACTGGATTTTCTGAGTTGACTGGCATTTCCCTGTCAACATTCACCTACGTGAATATGTGAGTTACTCATTCATTCAAGCCTTTACTATGTATTAATGTATCTGGAGACTGACCACTCCAAACGTGTACCTCAAGCTCAGACTCTCCTCTGAGCCACTACCTCATTATACTAACCACCTACTCTGTTCCAATAACACCCATGCCCAAAACTAAACTTTGGATTGGCCTCATTCTAAATCTTTTCCCTTCCCAAACTTTATCTTTGTAACTAGCACCACTATTCACACCATCGCTTAAGACAAAACCCTGAATGGCTCTCTTCCCCTCCCTACCACCTCATAAGCAATCCAGAGGCAAATATAGTCAATTCTACTTCTGCATTGTACCTCAAATCCATCCACTTTTCTCCACCTTCAGCAGCACCATTGTTCAATCCACCATCTCACATGCCTAGAAGTCTCTTAACTGTTTTCTTCTCATCTACTTTTGCTGCCTCACAATCAGTTCACCATGTAACAGCCAGAGCAATCTTTTTAAACATAAATTAGACCATGTCACTCCTTTGACTTAAAACCTTTTAATGACTCTTGAACTGCACTGTGAATAAAACCCATATCCTTACTATGCCCTTTGAGGTCCTATACAGTGTGGTCCCTCCCTGCCTGCCTCTCTAATCTTATCATGCGCTTTTCTCCTCCTTGCTGACCCCATTCCGGCCAGGCTGGCCTTCTTACAGTGAGCCAAGTGTCCCAGGACCACTCTTTCTTCCCTAGGACCTTTACCCACACCTCAGCACTAGCATTCTTTATAGAGATGGTTTTTGCCCATCCTTCAGGTCTCCGTGAAATGGCATTTTCTAAGAAAGGATGACCATCCAAGCAAAAGGGGGGTTCCATTTTGATTTTTTCACAAAAACCTGTTATTTTTCTTAACATTTTTTAATGATTTGTAACTATATGTTTACTTGTTTATCTAGCATCTTTTTGGTAAACAGCAGCCATTTTAACTTTTTAACTGAATAAATTAATGAGGACAAGTACCTTAGGAAAGGCTAACCACAAATATATCTTACTAGCTAATACAAGACACAATAAAAAAGATCTTACCTTGTCAACTTTTTTCTTTTTAACAGGGGGGTCAAATCTATCATTGACTCCAAAATACTGAGTAAGTTCCTTCCACTGGGTTTCATTTGAAGGCTGTTCACTGCAAGAAGATAGGCAATAAGTTTTGTTCTACACAAAATGTACTCATTTTTATTTGTACTATTTTTAATTGATTATTATATTACCTGTTTTTAACTGGTTACTACAATTATATTACAGCTACGAATTCTTACGTTTGATCACTATCAGAGATAAGTAGTTCAGCTATTTGGGTAAGTTCTACAACTGTCTAGAATAAATAACTATTTTAAACTCCACCCACCTATGAGATTCTTTGTCATTCTTCAATTTATCTGAAAAGAATTCACAAAGTGTCAGTACCTATATATTTGGCTGTTATTTCAAAATCATGTTTTCAAAAAAATTGTTGAACTCAGCCACAACTTAGCATTAACACTACTGACAACCTGAATTAAAACAAAACACCTTTTCTGGAGCGTTTTCTTTTTTTCCTTCTGAATCTTGAGGTTGATCTTTTCTGTTCAGAATGTTTTTTATGCAGTTCTTGAAATTTCTATGTAAAAGAAAAAAATATAAAAAATATACTTTGCAGAAAAACATGCATTTAAAAATAACAAACGAGTTAAGTAATAAAAACAATTATATTCTAGCATGTATAAAGAGATCAATTAAATGAAAGTAGTCAATTCTTGAGATACTCTAGTCTCTGAGACTCTCACAACCCGAGTTTTAATATTCATTTGTTTCTAAATAAGTCATTTGATAATTTAAGAGTGAAACTCAATGACTCATATAGATAATAATGGGTCCACAGATAATAGAGAGATAAAATACAGAAATTCCTCATATATCATGTTAGGCAAAATAGCTAATTCTACATAGTGGGTTTTTTCCCCCTTCCTTTTTCTATGAAGACAAACAAAAATAAAAGCAAGTATCTAAGTAGCCAATGCCTCAGAGAATAGTAAAAGTATTCTGTATCCATCTTCCCTACCTGTTAGGTTCCAAGAACACATACATCTTGACCAAGGCAGACATACACAGCAGGCACGCACACATGCACGCATGCATGCATGCACACACACACACACACACACACACACAGAGGCTTTAACAAGCACACCAGAGAAAACCTACATTCCATATATTTAAGGGAATTCCAGAAGGGCATTCTTCATATGCATTTACATTTGCCTTTGTTTCAGTATTTGATCCATCTGTTGGGAAATCTGAGATTTCTGTTTTTCTAATGGTTCCATCCTCCTTATCTTCCTGTAAGTTAAGTCCAGAGTCCTCTAATGTGGCTTCATCTTCAGAATTCGACTCAACATCACTTTCATTTAGGCCAGGAGGTAGCAGCCCACTCCACATCTTTTCTTCTATGAGGAAAAAGATGAATTTAGACATACAGAATAGCCATGGAAATGATTTTAACACACTGACTGCCACACTAGAAAAAAAAAATTTTTCCTTGGGGCCACAGTGTTTTGTTACAAAAATAGAATGAAAATTACGAAAACAAAATGATCCTTTCTAATTTAATGAAAAATTTGTTATTTTTTATTGTCTTCTGTGCATTGAGTTATATGCAATTAAAATGTCAATATTAATTGCAACAATAAGAACACCAACAAGTAAGATTTTCACGAACCAAGCAGTTATATATGCTTCACGAGGCCCTGGGCTCAAAACTTACATGAGTTAAATACAACTCACGTGGCAGTTAATGTGTTAAAATCATTAGAAGACAACCCAGGAACCTAATGATTACAACAATGGTTTGGGAACAGTCCACCTAAACTTTTTTTTTTTTTGAAATCTGAAATGGGATGGGATGAACCCTCCATATTAAAATAATTAAAATCTTCACAATGTAAAAACAAAAAACAGTTTAAAAGCAGTTTTAAAAAGTTGGTTACAACACGTACCTACAGATAAAGAAAGAAAATAGTACCTTGATTCTCTAACACATGGATAGTTTTGTCTAAAAAAAAAGAAATTCAGTAAAGCATTCGTTGCTCAAGAATGTTAAGAGCCTAGTAATATAGTTTGCAAGCAATTTAAAATTTTAGATACCATATTTCAAGCTATGTCAATTAGCTTGATCAATTAGACGGATATTTCACCTATATTTTAATGAATAAAACTTTCAGGGGTCTTATTGTCTAAGGAGCAGGAAAATAATTATTTAGAAGAAAATTGTTAAGCTATATAAGGAGTTTGAGGAAGGTATGGTAGTAAAAAGGATGTCCTAGTTTTAAATTTAATACTATTTGCTAAAATAATACTAAATGAAATATAATCCTAACAATTTAACAAAAACATACAGCTTTTTTGGGAAACTCTATTTGGGAAAATTACGTTAAAGTTCAGGATAATATTTAGCATTAACTATACAGGTCATTGGTAGAGAGAACCATTAACTGCTGTTAAGTTTAATAAAAGCCATTTTAAAAATCAAGAGTTGTAATCATTTGTTAAAATTATACTTGAGTATACATTTTCATTGGTCTCCATGGTACAGTCTATTTTAGAACACACATCGAGCCAAAACCAGTCCCTTCAAAATTACTATTTTACTTCTGTATCCACTGTTTTAGCAAAAACCACTGTTTTAGCAAAATTACTATTTTACTTCAAAATTACTATTTTATGTCTAAAATAGAGGAGTTGGCTGTACTGCTCATGACTTACTACCAATCTTACAGAATAAAACGGAAGGTTAGAAATCTGTTTTGCCAAATTTCCTGTCCCATAGTGTGATTAACCTAGTAAGAAAACCATTACCACTCTTTGAGACACAGGGATCAGGGGATTTTGTACTACTCTGAATAACAGATTTCTGTTATACTTTAAGGACCTCATCCTAGCTCCAAAGAATCAGATCTTAACTTTTTGGTTTTGGTCCAGCCTCATCAGTTGCTGGCTCTCTGAAATATCCTCACCAAATATTCTCTTGGCTCTTTATGAGGAAGGTCTCCAGCATCTAAATGCTCCAACTGGAATCCTGACTGCCACCTACTAGCGTTATGAGGAAACCATTTAACATCTCTGACCCTCAGTTTATCTGCAATGCATGGTTAACTATATTGCTTATAGGGTTATTCTGAGGATTAAATGACATAAGCCCCTCAACACAGTGTTTAGGAGGTCCTAGGGGCTCAATAAATGTTAAATTCTTTTTGCTATTATCATTACTGTGGCCATGCATTGCATTTTTATCATTTCTATTATTGGAGGCAGGGTTCATAAGATAGTTTTGAAGTTTCTAATATTTGTGGTGCGTTCACTTAGCAACTGATGCAAATCATTTACTTCCCTGATATCCACAGTCTGCCACGAAGTGTCTACAAAAAACTTTAGTATTTGGTTTTCCGAATGGAGCACTAAAAAGAGAGGCAAATTACCAGGAACATGATGGAGCTGAAATGTCAAGGCTCCTCATTTGCACAGGTCCTTCCAAAGCACTGTACCTAATTTTCTATTCAGAATTTGCATCTCTTTTTTAAAAGAATAGACTCAAAATTATATAATCCCCAGGTCCCACAAAACCTGGACTCATCCCTAAACCTCACCTGTGGATTTTAAAAGCTGGGATAGAGGTACTCTTGAGATCCTTTGATAGCACAAAAGACATCATGTAAAATATGCCAATTTTAGAAAACAGATGTTATACTATTAATAAAAAGATTTCTACTGTTCTGAGGAGTAGGGGGAGGAGAGCAGTAATAAGCTCCAACATGACTTGCCACTGGAATATACCTTCAGACTCATTACGCATTTAAGGATTTAAGGACAGTAATATTTCAGATTTAGATTTCTTAATTTAAATAGTGATGGGGTCTTCTTTTCCTGTCCACAGCAGCTTTTACATGCCCACTGTGTGCCAGACACTCTTCCAGACGCTGGGGACAGAAATATATAAAACAATCAAAAATCCCTAGCCTCATGGACTGACACACACAGCAAGTTTCTATGCATCAGAAGCCAAGTATCACTCAACTTGGACTTCAGATGTGACTGCTCATAAAAAGGCATGTGCCTCTCCAAGGGGAAGCGGCACAGGGTTCCCGCTGGACCACTGTTTTAGCAACTCTGCAGGGTGACAGTCTATGTTCTGGGCACCCAAACATGCTTGTCTCTGGGGAGCAGTCTCAGTTGCCCTGGAGAGGGCACATTTTTTTTTTTTTTAATCGACCTTCAAGCAGTTGTGCATTTTCGATGACTTTTTGGACTTTCTCAGGATTATCTATTTTTAGCTCCTGCTGATGTGGCATTAAGAACTATCCTCAATGTGGCATTTGCCTGGTATGATAATTTAAGTGTACCCAAAGAAAAAAGAAAAATTAAAATAACTTTTAAAAAGTGGAATCCACCTCCAAATCCATAAAATAAGGCAAAATTCAAATAAGGTATGTTTCTGAACTCAGTTCTTAAAAATCTTTAAAGTCATGAGCCATTTTCCTGTGACTGTCAAAAGAACA